>CM067168.1:158590183-158664592 GCA_034093135.1 Erigeron breviscapus
TCATGGATGAAACCTGAGTCTTTCCAGTTGTAGGCTTAGGTAGGGGATTGGTCTGAGGAAAAGGTTTCTTTAGATTGACCTTTTTAACTGGAGCAGTCATCTGGAATGCTCCAGTCTTAACCTCTGGGGATTGAACTGGGAAAATATTGGCCTTGGGAGTTACAGGCTCATCATAAACAGCACTGGGCCTGAACCCCTCTGGTAAACGATCAAGTACTGGTATTAATGATGCTACGTGAGTATTTCCATCTAAATAAGCACGTTTTTAAGCAGGAAATTGATTTACTCCAGCATCATATGGCTTTCTGGTTTCAAGCCATGATTTAATCACCAGTTTTTCTTTTTCTAAAATGACTTCAAGATCTTGTTTTTCTTGAATCAATTTTTCAGTTACCAGAACCTGGGCTTGAAATGCCAGTTCAATGTCTTGAAGTTCCTTTAATTTTGATTTTAAAATAGTTATCTCAGAAAAATCTGTTTCTAGACCATTTACACAATCAGATCTAACAGTTTCTACAAATATCAAATCAGAATTAAGAGCTTCAGCAATGTCCAGTTTTAATTCTTGGTCAATTGCAGTATCATAATCACTAACCTTCTTGATAACAATGTCCACCCATCGTCCAGATGTGACATCTTCCTTCACCAGGTGCTCTTCGTCTGCCAGAGCCATGTAACAACAATCTCTTTCTTCTTCTTCATCAGCAGATGAATCATCAGAAGGAACCCACTTCTCTTCAGTTGTTGCAATCATGCACTTATTATTATTTTCCATTTGTTGTGCCATGAGAGCAATCTGAGCCTTAAGCTTTTTGTATTTCGATTTATAGCTATCATCAGGCTTTTTATTTGAAGAAAATGGACCAGGCTGTGAGACAAACTGACTGGACTTGCAATCTTTCATGAAATGACCTTTTCTGCCACACTTAAAGAATGTCAGATTGGTCTTATCAGTTGAAGAACTGGATGCAAATTGTCCAGATGGCCTATTTGCTCTTGCTTTGAAACGGTTAAACGTTTTAGCAATCATAGCAACCAGGTCATCATTATCAGATTCATCACAATCTGGAGAGATTTGACTGGCTTCTCCAGAATTCATGAGTTCAGACACCATCTTCTTCATAGAAAATACATTCTCAGAAGATATCAGTGTTGTACCTTGTGGTTCAGTATGACTAACCACAGTAGGACTACTGGAGGCATGGTTATAAGCATCTTGTTCTGCCACCACTCTCTGAGCTTGATTTTCTTCAGTGTACCTGAAAGCTCCATATAAAGTTGAGAGAGTATGTGTGTGCAGAGTTTTACCTTGTCGTAAGACCAGGATCATGTGAGACCATTTGGTGGGTAGATATCACAAAATTTCTCCAGAAGTATATCCTTGTCTTTTTCAACCCCAAGACCTCTCAACTGGTTTATGATACTCATAAATCTGGTGTGAGTACCAGTGAGAGACTCATTAGGCTGAGCAAAAAATGACTCATACCTCTTGTTTAAGGAGACTTTTCTGGTGACAATGGTGTCATTTCCTCCTTCAAACTGGTTCATTAGTTCATCCCACATGGTTTTAGCACTGGGAAAAAGAACTAATGTAGGAATTAAGGTTTCAGGAACAGCCCCGAGGATCATGTTTTTGAGAAGGGTATCTAGATTTACCAATCTCCTCTATTCTTCAGACCAATGTTCCTCCCTCTTTTCCCTGCCCCTTCTAGATCCAGTAGGATCAAGAAGAGTATTGAGAGGTGAAGTGGGGACATAAGGTCCTTCATTTAAAATTTTCATCATATTTCTCTCAATACCAGTGATATGTAATATCATCCTAGCCTTCCACGTACCAAATTCATCACTGTTCCCACTGAATTTAGGAACAGGATTATTTGAGTAGTGCACATGCACATGTGGAGAAGCAGGAGTAGGAGGAGGTGGTGGATTAGTGTTATTGACAATAGGTGGGTCAGTATTTTGATCATTAACATTAACATTATGATCGGGACCAAAATTAAAACTTCCTTGTGTATTTTCTGGGGTGGCCATCAAAGAAGCAGATCTAGGCAATGTTTAGCCTTCTGCTCTGATACCAATTGTAAAGTCCCTAGCACGAGATGGTTAACCCAGAAGTGTAAAATACAACAAGTCTAATAATCACTAGAAAGGACTAGTATTACTTGAATATAAATGCAAGAATATAAACAAAGTAATACAAGACTAAAAGCAATAAAATAAAGGTGGAACACAATGTAATATTTTCAAGTGTATTTTATTTATGATGTTAAATAAAATACAAGGTTGTGCGGAATAAAGATAATACAAATATGTAAGTATCCTAACAACCTATGAATTACAAATGATCTATATTTGCCAAATAACTCTTTTAGATCGAGATACTTAAAGTTGTGAAGTATCCCTGTTTAAGATCGAGAGTATTTAGACAAATTCACCTTTAATGCTAAAAGTAATTTTCTCAAAGAAAATGACTTTGTATTTATAGGCAAACAATTTCACCAGTGAAATTGTGCCGTACAAATATGGTTGCATGCATTTAATGAACCGACAAGATCATTAAATGCATTGGTTAAGGTACAAGGATAAAGTCACATCAATATGACTTTATTCTTTTAACCAACCACCTTCACACACGTAGGTACTTTAGTAAAGAACAAGTGGAATGTTCTTTGGAAAGTGTGTAAAGGCAAAAGTCAATTCCTCGATATCAGTGTTCAGACTTGTAAGGTCTAGAACACTGACAATCCTCCAGTGTTCAGATCTGGTAAGACTTTTAGTGGACTCCGCCATTTGTCAGTCTTCTTTATTCTGACTTCAGTCTTTGACTTCGGTGAGAACGTCTTCAGTAGAATAGATCTGGACTGGGGTGAAGTCCAGTGAGCTAATCTGGAGAATACTCCAGATTTCCTATACAAGTATTTGCTCACTGGTCTTCCATTATTTATGAACAAATCTTCAGAGGACTCCAGATTCCAAGTCTGGAGTAGGTCTAGTAATTATCATTTCTGGACAGATCTTCAGTAAGGCTCCAGTAGTCGAGTCTGGAGCGAGTCCAGTAAATCTGGACCTAACACGCCACTTTGATGTTGTGGATTGATCTTAGTATCACTTGGTAGCTTTCCCGGATTCTTCCTCAATTCTGACACATCCTCCGCCAATTGACCAACTTGCTTTTGCAAACTCTCAACCGTTTTATCCCGAATCTCATTCTTCCTATCCATTTCTTTCAAGTACTCCATGATTTCCCAGGTTGACACATCATTACCTCCTGAAGGCCCACCTTGATTATTACCTTGTTGATAGTTCCTTGGGTAGCCTCTATTGAATCCTCCCTGATTTTGGCCACCTTGGTAATTTCCTTGATTGTAATTTCGGCCTTGGAATGGTTGAGATGGTACTCCACCGGGTTGGTTGTTTCCTTGAAAGTTCGGGTTAAGTTGATTTGAAGAATTTCCATACCGAAGATTTGGATGGTTTCTCATTCCCGGGTGATAAGTGTTGGAGTTCATGTCAAATGGCCTCTTTTCTCCATACACCTGATTCACCTCTTCAACATGTTCCAGGACCAATGGACATTGCAAAGCCGTATGTCCAAGTTCATCACAACTCTCACAAATCGGGTATTCTTGAGAAACTTGAGCAACACCCCGATTTTCAGCTTTCCCCAACCTAGCAAACTTTCGTTCCAATGCTTCAAGTCGATCTTTGGTGGCTTGATCACTTGTTGATGAAGTAGAAGCTATTGGATGCCTTGCTCTCCTATTCGATTGAGCTTGCCTTTTCGAATTCACACTCATTTTCTCCAAGAATTCCCAATCAACATCTTCGGGATTAGTCAAGAAAGTACCATTGCTAATCGAATTCACATCTCTTTTCTCTTCCGGTAGCAAACCATCATAAAAAGTCGTGATTAACTCCCATTTAGCAATCCCATGGTGTGGACATGTTCTCAACAACTCATTAAACCTCTTAAATGATTCATGAAATGTTTCACCCGATTGTTGCTGAAAAGTTCTAATGGAAGTCCTTGCATCACTAGTCTTTTGCATGGTATAATACTCATCCAAAAATTGTTGTTGCATTTCAGCCCATGTAAAGATGCTTCCCGATGGCAATGCTAAGAACCATTGCTTTGCTTTATCCTTCAAAGTGAACTGAAACAAGACTAGTTTAACTTCATCCGGTGAAAATCCTTGCCCTCCAATGGTTCCACAAATGGCCTCAAACTCCGAAAAATGCAAATAAGGCTCCTCCGATGCTTTACCATAGAAACTCGGTAAAATACTCAAACATTGAGTTCTAACTTCAAAAGCTCTACCCCTCAAAACCGGTGGTACTATAGGTGAAGCATTAATGGCTATGGTGGGTCGTAAATGACTATCAACTCCTTGTGGTGGAGGTTGATAGTTCATGTTTGGCATGGCACGGTTGTGTGGTTGGTGATTGGATGGAATTCCACGACGGTATTGACGTGGTGGTGGTCCTTGAGGAACTCTTTGGTTGATGTATTGAGGTTGGTTATATTGGGGGTATTGAATGTTTTGTGGTTGTACATAATCTTCCCTATCATTCCAATCATACCCATCCGAATGATCATCAAACCTCCCATCGTCCCAATTATCAACTCTATCATACACCGACTCCTCCGTATACCGTGATCCATCTCCAACATAGGTTGGTGTTCCAAATCGGTGAGGAGTTGTGAAACCACTCCTCACGGATCGGGGTGGGTTTTGTTGTTGATGTTGGTTTAGAAGTTGGTTGTTTGGGTCAAGGTTGGTTTCTTGTTGAATTCCGGTGGGTTGGATGATTGGTGGTGGAGTTCCGGTAGGTGGAATGTTTCTTTGTGAGTTACTGGGGTCACTCATGGTTGCACGGTGAAGTACTCGGTTTCTCCTAGCTGTTTTCTCAATTTCCGGATCAAACAACAAAGGTGATTTCTTCTTTGAATACCTCGTATGCATAAACAACCTGTAATCTACACAAGCAACACACCTCGGGTAACACTGAACTACAAAAATTAAAAGGAAATAAACAACTACTAACTAAAACTAAACTAATTCTTTTTGTATTTTTCTAAAAATTTTAGGTAAACTAATTTAAAAACAAATTTTAACACTTTGCACACCGATTCCCCGGCAGCGGCGCCAAAATTTGATCGATGTCGTTGGACCGATCAAAAATATAAACTAAATACCTATAACTAGTATGGGTAAGTCGGGTATCGTATCCTCAGGGAATCATGGGAAAGTGTTAAACAATTTACAAAGTTAAGTAAACTAGACATAAACTTAAAATTGGTTGATTGATTGATTTGATTAACAACTAAAATTGATTATGAACTTAACAAAATAATTCAATTAAATAAAAAGTAGACCATTCTCATGCTCCCAATTATGCTTTCAAATATGTAACCTAACTTATATTCATTGGAAATCACATAGACATGATTCGTTATAGTGTTTGGATTGAATGAACTCAAGAATTAAAGTAAACGGTTGTGATGATTCACGATAACGAAAACCGGGGAATTGACACAACTAGATTTCTAATTCATTAAAGTAAAATTACAAGTTCATAAGAGATTCATTCAATAATCAATGATTAATTAACAAGTTAAAACCAAATGATAGATGAATTTCATTCAAAGTCATAAACAAGTAATCATTCAAACAATCCAAACAACATTAGATGTAAAAGACTAATGAAAAGTTAAACATCTAATCCAACATGAATATGAGAAAGGTTGAACATAAATGGCTTACATAATTGTTCACATGAGAATGATCAAAAGAAAACCTAGCCTATCATCTTCATCATTGAATCTTCAATTTGAATTGTCATCTTCATGAATTGGTGATTTGATGATGATATTGGGGTTTTCTCTATGTTAGGAACTGCTATTGTGAGTGAATATTCTGAATGGTAACTTCCCAAGTCGTCCAATAAAGTCATATAAACTGAAAATTAATTAAAACCCAAAATTTCGGATTTTGTACAGGTAACTGGCGTAAGGTACGACCCATCTGGGCGTAACCTACGCCCCTTCAGACTTCAGCTGGCGTAACCTACGCCCCTCCCGGGCGTAAGGTACGCTCTTTGTAATTTCCTGATTTCCAGATTTCGCATCCTTGGCTCTTTTGACTCGTTTCTTGATTCACATTAGCTCCATTTGTTATCTATGGCCTGAAATCACTCAACAAACATAAAAACGCCCTTCTCGTCTATTAACAAGCACAAAGTGATCCAATTTTATCCATTAAGATCATGCATTTTAGGCGTTTATCACAGAGTTAGTTGGTGTTGGCTCTACATTCCAAAGTTGTAAAAAGGTTTCCTTCTACGTTTATAGATCTGAATTTTTATTAGTTTTTATATATATATTTTTATAGATCTTGGGCTAATTATTTTATATTTATATATGGGTTACGACTTTTAATGGATTTTTATAAATAGTCATCGTTTTAATATAATGATTGATTGATTGCATAATTTTTTACCTGAATTGACTAAACTTATCTGCATTTTCTCTCTTTAGATGTCACAATTTCAACCACTTCGGCTTAACCATCTTCTACTCAGTAGCTGGCTTTCGTGCTGCAAGAACAACAGCCACAGTTTCAGGAACATGTTGTTCAGATTCGCAATTCAGCACAAGTAGGAGTTCTATACCCTTCAAAGATATTACATCCTTTTTAAGAAATGAAAGTTGTATATTATCATCAACTAGATATACGTTTTCACAAGAGGTCTCAATATCACTATGTTTGCTTTATAATGTATCGACTTATAGAACTACACAAATGAGACCAAAAAAAGTTGATGAGTCAATCCGACTCAACCCAAATCACTTTGAACTGCCCATGTATCGAAAAGTTGCCCGTTTTGTTATGTGAAACTCCATGAAAAGATCCATTTTATATACTCATTGTTAGGATATCAAGTTCATGAAAAGAATGATTGATTGCATTATTTTTGCAACTCATATGCATTTGTTGACCTGAATTTAGATCACCAGAAGTTCAATCTGTGGCTGATATGAGAATGAACAAATTGTAGTTCAATTCGTGGTTGGTTTGTGCATCCCAAAAGTGTCGGTATGTGCATCATAAAAGGTACGTTGGAAACTTTGACGCCGGTTATAGGAGTTCGATAATGTCACGTTTGGTGGGTGCTTATCTATAAGAGTAAATAAGCTTAAAAATAATCAGATTATATTTAGTCATTTTCTCTTTGATTCATCATCTGTTTCTGGCCAGGTTACACCTAAAAAAGCTTGCAAAATGTGGTTCTTAGCACGTTTCTACAGTGCCCAAGAAGCATAAAAGATGGGACTAATCAACACAATTGTCCCTGTAAGTTCATATTCACTCACATGGAATACCTGAAGATGGATCTTAGCGCGTCTATAGCTTTCGTTTAAAAGTTGCGACTTTTGCAGGGAATACCTGAAGATGATCCGCGGAATCTTGCTGTCATTGCTGATCTGGTATATATATGTATATAATTCCCTTTCTAATTTCTGTTGTTCTTGCTTATTGAGGCATAAAAGACTGTGAATACGATGCCTAACGGTTCCAAGTGATAACATGGATATACGATAATAACATGGAGGTATTGAAAGAAAGAAAAAAAGCAAAGCCCACCAACACAAACCAACTGAGTATTTGACTGCCCTTTTTCTCTGGGAGTCAACATAGTTATTGTTTTACAATGACTGTAAAGTTTTGTTAATTATTTTGTGACATGTAAAGTGGCTTACATGTGATAAAAGGGTTGAGGCTTGGTGGCTTGGTGTTCCAGTTTACCATTTAACCTAAAGTGATAATTTGATGTATAAAATCTGAAGTTTAAAATCTTAATATCAATTCTGAAGACAGGTAAAGCATAGTTAGTTATGAAATAGAAGGCCTGAAGTACAAGGATTTTTCTATCTAGATTTCATATGTATGATTGTACAGACTATGTGTATATATATTGTTTACTTAAAATCAAATAAGGTGTTTTATATTTGGTATCTTTATCCACTAATGTAACTAGATATTGTTTATTTATTAAGGTGGTTTTATCTTTATTTTTTTTATTAAGGTGGTTTTATCTAATTAGTGAAGTTGGTTAGCAACGTGTCATCTTTATTAGCCCTCATGTTTTTGTTGTGTATCAAAATATGTAGTTTTATGATTTCATTTGGTACATCGGTATAAATCTTAGTATTAATGTAGCTTTGTGATACAAAGTTTAGGTAAATTTACTTTATAAATTTTTTTTGAACATTAAATTTACTTTATAAATTAAATGGTAATGGACTAATGGATCATGACGCCTTCATGTTAAAATGACAACTTTTGGTATAGATATGGTGTGTTGTAAAAGATAGCATATGGTCTTGAGACAAAATAGGTAGATGTAAAAGATTGGTTGATCGATATAGTTTTCTTGTAAAGTTTTGAATTTTATTTATAACCACTAAGCAATTATTTATAATTATGTTAAAACAATAGAAAAATTAGACTTAAACGTTAATTATTTTATCATATCGGTATTGTTAAAAAAAAACGATGATTTAGTGGGGAAAGGTTGAATAGATTGAGTAAATTACACTTTTCGTCCCTAAAGTTGGCACGTTTTTCACTTTTGATCCCTAAACTTTAAAAATTACAATTTTGATCTTAAAGTTGGCCAATTTTTTCAATAATCGTCCTTTGGCCATACGGCGTTAAAAAATGGCCGTTAACGTGCGAGACACGTGAGGGCACTAATGTAATTTCACCTTACACCGAGGGACGAAAAGTGAAAAAATTACTACTTGAGGGACGAAAAGTGAAAAAATAGCTACTTGAGGGACGAAAAATGAAAATCATGCGAAAAACGAAAAATAAATTTATATCTATATCTCTGTGTGTGTGTGTATATATATATATATATTTGTTAGTGAAACGCGAAGATCATGGAAATCAAAAAAGTCAACAACAAAAGCAGCCACCGATCTTTATTCTGATCATTTTGATAGTTTCATATTTCGGATTTGGTGAGTTTGGACGGCGGTTGAATTTTCCGGTGAGAAATTGAATTTTCCGGAGAGTATAGATCGAATCAATTGTTGCCCAGGGTTTGTGCGGGATCAAGTTTGAGAAGATTGGTGGTGATTTCAAGTGGTAATTCGAAGAAACAAAAAAGTTATTGGAGATTTAATTTTTCCGGCGACCTGACATGTTTTCCGGCGAGCTTTGAATCTGAAATTTTTTGGTCAGGGATTGTTCGCGATTGAATGTAGAGTTGGTTGCAACCGGTTTCGAGTCGTAATTCGGAGGATCGAGAGAATAATCGTGATTTAAAGTTTTCCGGTGACATTCTATTCTTTTCCGACGTGGTTTTGCAGTTTCCGACGGGTTGTTCTTCTGAAATTCATCATTTTCCAGACACCATAACTGTTCATCGCTTTTTCTGCAAAAATAAGCCATTTGCCGACTTGACCAATCTTGCCATTGCCGAAGTAACCGATCAACAACTCTTACTTTTTTTTAAATTTTTTTTAATTTTATTTTAGAAGAAGGCAGTGATATAGCAAAATTATTCTTTGATTAGGATTCATTAGTTTAAGAAGTGCAGGTTGTTGTGCCCATTTGTACAATAAGATGAATGATACCTCGTTTGGTGATTTTGTTGAAATTATTTATTTGTACTAAAAGCTAATGTTATGGAGCATGAGCATGTGTGTGGGGAAAGGATAGTTGAAAACAGGGAAGTGTGGAGACATGATTAAAAAACGTTAATATGTTAATTGGATTATTATCATAAGGTGATTGATGTTGTTGTGATTTTAGGTTGTTTGATTTTGGGATAGTATGTTTGAAGAAGAAGAAACAGGAAGGAAGGGAGGAAGGAACAAAGACAGAAACACGTTGATATATTTTTTGCATGATTTTCATTTTCGTCCCTCAAGTAGCTATTTTTTCACTTTTCGTCCCTCAAGTAGCAATTTTTTCACTTTTCGTCCCTCGGTGTAAGGTGAAATTACATTAGTGTCCTCACGTGCCTCGCACGTGCGCACGTTAACGGCCATTTTTTAACGCCGTATGGCCAAAGGACGATTATTGAAAAAATTGGCCAACTTTAAGGTCAAAATTGTAATTTTTAAAATTTAGGGATCAAAAGTGAAAAACGTGCCAACTTTAGGGACGAAAAGTGTAATTTACTCTATATTTTTTGACTATTGAAGTCAAATGAGTAATTTAGAATAGGAAATGATATTTGTACCATAAATCTATCACACATTATAACTTTTTGAACATACTGTACAAGTTATTAAAACATGTGTGATAGATTTATCAAAACCCGTGATACGAATATTACGACTAAATACGACTAATTGTATAAACTTTAGCTCAATACGATTAATTGTATAAATTTCCAATTGTCAACCCGTGTTTTCACACGGGTTCTACATCTAGTACACAAAGCAAAGAGAATAAATACACAAAGTTACAACATATATAAAATCAGGAGCTATATAATGAAAGTAATAAATGCTTTGATCAATCAAATAGTGATAATCAGGGAGGAGGTTTCTTTCCAACAGAGAGAGAAATAAAGGAAAAATGCTAATAATGAATTTGGGGTGAAAAAGTTAGTTTGGCTAAAAGCCCAAAACAGATCAAAAAAGTTTGAAATAATAGTTGTTTTCTAATCCAAGTTTTGTTTTTAAGAATAAGTAGATTATTTCCCGCGTAATACACGAGTAACACATATTAAGTTGTCGTTATAAGTTATAATATATTTAATAGTTATAAATAAGACATGTTAAAATTTGATGATACTATTATTTAAAAAAATGTTTTGTATAAAAAATTATTAGTAGGATATGCATGTTAATTATATCTTTTCTGACGGTATAAAGTTAAATGTAGATATTACCTGCTAAAATTTTTATATAGTAAAGATACTTAATGACATGCTAAAATTTTATAATATCATAATTTAAAAAACATAGATAAGATGTTGAAAATGGTGATCTTGCCATTTTTACAATCTTTTATTTTTTTGATTATTTTAGGCACTGTATCCATATCCGTAATAAATTTTATCTAAATATCACAAGCTACTAACGATGTAAACTAAATACTTATAACCAATATTTATTACGTTATATGATAAAAAATCGATATAAACTCATAAATTTAATAAAACGTACGACATAAAACAAAAAGAAATAGAATAATGTACAAAAATCAAAAAATTATATTTAAAAATATAATATAAATTTAGAAATTATTTTCCATAATTATATATTAAAAATTTAGTTTCTATAATTACAAAATGTAGGAATTACTTTCCATAATTAATGAACATATTTAAATTCATTAAATTAAAATTAAATTTTAAAAAGTTAAAAAAAGTTATATGCAATATCAATTTGATCTAATGATCCTAATTAAAACTTAAAGTTTATCTAAAAGTCCAAACTTCTACATTTTAGAATTAAAGTTTTTTTTTTTGAGTAAATTACACTTTTCGTCCCTGAAGTTGGCAGCTTTTGCACTTTTCGTCCCTAACGTTTAAAAATTACAATTTTAACCTTAAAGTTGGCAACATTTTGCAATCAAGGTCCTTCCCCTAGACGGCGTTCGTTTTTTGCCGTTAACGTACGCACGTGCGAAACACGTGAGGGTATTAATGTCATTTCCTTGTTACACCTGAGGGACTAAAAGTGAAAAACGTGACATGTTTAGGGACGAAAATTGCAAAAACTCTTATCTTCTTCTTCTTCTTCTTCTTCTTCTTCTTCTTCTTCTTCTTCTTCTTCTTCTTCTTCTTCTTCTTCTTCTTCTTCTTCTTCTGCTTTTCTCCTCCTGTGATACATGTCTTGATTGATCTCAAAAAGAAGAAGAAGATAAGAGTTTTTGCAATTTTCGTCCCTAAACATGTCACGTTTTTCACTTTTAGTCCCTCAGGTGTAACAAGGAAATGACATTAATACCCTCACGTGTTTCGCACGTGCGTACGTTAACGGCAAAAAACAAACGCCGTCTAGGGGAAGGACCTTGATTGCAAAATGTTGCCAACTTTAAGGTTAAAATTGTAATTTTTAAACGTTAGGGACGAAAAGTGCAAAAGCTGTCAACTTAGGGACGAAAAGTGTAATTTACCTTTTTTTTAATATGCATAAGTTTTTCAGGATTTAATGTTGAGAATGTTGAATATAAGAATATCAGCTTTACTGTCTGGGATATCGGTGGCCAAGACAAGGTTCGTATCACTGTTTTTCCGCTTTTTCTTATTTTAGTTCTGTTTTTCAAAGGGAGACTGTTATTGTTCTTTCTTGTTGCTCAGCACTTTCAGATTCTAGGATTCATAACAACGTTATTAATCGTTTGCAGATTCGTCCATTGTGGAGATTCTACTTCCAAAACACACAAGGGATTATTTTTGTCGTGGATAGCAATGACAGGGATCGAATTATTGAGGCAAGGGACGAGTTGCACAAGCTGTTGAACGAGGTTGGCCTTTTTAAATTTCAAAACTCATAAGTTTTTCAGGATTTAATGTTGAGAATGTTGAATATAAGAATATCAGCTTTACTGTCTGGGATATCGGTGGCCAAGACAAGGTTCGTATCACTGTTTTTCCGCTTTTTCTTATTTTAGTTCTGTTTTTCAAAGGGAGACTGTTATTGTTCTTTCTTGTTGCTCAGCACTTTCAGATTCTAGGATTCATAACAACGTTATTAATCGTTTGCAGATTCGTCCATTGTGGAGATTCTACTTCCAAAACACACAAGGGATTATTTTTGTCGTGGATAGCAATGACAGGGATCGAATTATTGAGGCAAGGGACGAGTTGCACAAGCTGTTGAACGAGGTTGGCCTTTTTAAATTTCAAAACTCGATAAGTTTTTATCGTGAACACTTCTCTTAGTTATGTCCAATTGGGAACTTATTATTATCATTTAGACCCATAGTTGCTTACTATCGCATTTTCAAATCTGCTTGTGTATTCTATAGATATGAACACAATTCTGTCAGTTATGATCAAAACTGCCCGGATTTTGGAACTTCTTCTAATACTTTAATTATCTAGTGCAACACAGAAAGATGGGGCTGACATTCACAAAGTTGTTTAGCCAACTATTTGCCAAGAAAGAGATGCGAATTCTGATGGTCGGTCTTGATGCTGCTGGTAAGACTACCATCTTGTACAAGCTAAAGCTTGGAGAAATCGTGACTACAATCCCTACGATTGGTAAGTACGTCTTGATGCATACAGTATATATAACTTAAGAAGATCTTAATTTTACTCTGTTGATATGTATAATTTATAAATCAAGTGATGTAATGCTTATAAGTTCATCTCATTACCAACCACCTAAAAACAAAAGTTGTAGTTTCATACATTGTGTTATTTTTTTCATTCAACTTTAGAAAATTACATAGAAATAGAAGGTAATACACGGTCAACAAGTTGCGCTGCTAAACTCTTTTGTATTGTAAAGCAAAGACGTTTAAAACTACGCTGTTCATAAATCTTGGCATCATAACGTTACTGTGCATGACTTGTTGCCTTGTTAGACCCTGGCAAGTAGCTCAACGACTTTAATTTCCTTCTATGCTCATGTTTATATATATTGCAGATATGATAGTACAGTATAATGTTCGAATTTTTTTTAATATGCATAAGTTTTTCAGGATTTAATGTTGAGAATGTTGAATATAAGAATATCAGCTTTACTGTCTGGGATATCGGTGGCCAAGACAAGGTTCGTATCACTGTTTTTCCGCTTTTTCTTATTTTAGTTCTGTTTTTCAAAGGGAGACTGTTATTGTTCTTTCTTGTTGCTCAGCACTTTCAGATTCTAGGATTCATAACAACGTTATTAAACGTTTGCAGATTCGTCCATTGTGGAGATTCTACTTCCAAAACACACAAGGGATTATTTTTGTCGTGGATAGCAATGACAGGGATCGAATTATTGAGGCAAGGGACGAGTTGCACAAGCTGTTGAACGAGGTTGGCCTTTTTAAATTTCAAAACTCGATAAGTTTTTATCGTGAACACTTCTCTTAGTTATGTCCAATTGGGAACTTATTATTATCATTTAGACCCATAGTTGCTTACTATCAGCACAAAGTTGCTTACTTCTGCTACTTTCAGGATGAACTTAGGGATGCTGTCCTACTCGTGTTTGCTAACAAGCAAGATTTGCCAAATGCAATGAATGCTGCAGAAATAACTGATAAACTTGGTCTTCATTCTCTCCGCCAACGCCCTTGGTAAAGTACCCTCCATCTTTCAAAACGGTCTTTTTAAGTAGTTTGAAATATAACCCGAATAGACGCATTGTGACATAAGTGAGTTGAAATTGCCCTGCTTTTCAGGTATATCCAGAGCACAAGTGCAACAAAAGGCGAGGGGCTTCATGAAGGTCTTGAGTGGCTCTCCAACAACATCTGCAAGGTAAGCTAATATGAAAATTTTAAGTTTTAAAATCGTCTACATTGATGTTTGACTATTTCACTATAAACATATTTCATACATGTCAGTTTTTACACTTTACTGATGTGAATCAGTTTATACTTTCTGGCAGGCCTAAATATGTAAACTGAAGGGTACAAAGAGTTCAATGCTTTTCCTTTCTGGTGTGGTTTTGATGTGGAAGATAACCAAGCATTTTTTATGTGATGTTTATTAATGATTATCTATCTTTACCAAGGATTAGTGAATGGGAAATGTACTTGTTCGTTTGACTATTATGTGTATCCTACTTTAAAAATCTTTATTGTAAGTATTAAACTCTTTATTTTTACGTTTTATATATCTGACTTGCAACTTTTATTATGTGAACCAAACTTCATTGTTCGTTTTGCTATTTTATATATTCAAGTTTGATTATATTATATTGTTATTGTATGTATTCAACTGTGTCATTTTTTTGTTTTTTTTTAATCTATTGTGTGTATTTAAAATTGTTCGGTTTTGCTATTGTGTGTATATCCTTTTATAACTTAGATGACTTAGTAATACATAAATTGTGAAAACATAACAATAACAAAACAGATAAAGTTTATTACACTTGCAAGAACTAATCATCCTTATTTAATACTTTCAACTATAACCTCAATGTCCAGAGGAAAGTTCCAGCAGATATGCGGATTATGAGAAATCTATCATCAAAGTTGTTGTTTGTGGGTCAGTTTTCTGGTTTGCCGGGTGACGCGTGATTAAATGATGATGATTGTTCATTTGGAGATGTCTTGTGTCGAAAGTCTTCTTGATGTCAAGCGGCGTGTTCCGCGAATGACAATGGTGGTACAAGTTTATTGGATTATCATCAAAGAAATGATCTACATATCAAAATGGAGTTTTAGGGAATTTGTATCAAAGAAGAATTTGATGATAATTGATTCATATTTTCTAGAGTTAATTACATATACCGTTCATGTAGTTTGTTAAAAATTGCAGGTTTCATCCTTAATCCGCATATTAGATAATTGGTATTTTTCCAAATTATAGGGCAACTAAACTAGGTGAACAGGATTTGGTTTATCCTATAAATATGAGTTATATATAGGATAGAGATTTTGGTGAGGTTGAAAGAATCAAGAGGAGCCCAATCATTAGATCTATTCCAGTATTCCAAGGGTGTTCAGTGAGCCCAATCCATTATTGAAAAATTTATCAATAAACTCAACCTGGAATCGAAAGTTCATCTTTATGGGACATCCTTTGATTGTTTTGGATCTTTCATTTGGTCGTTTTATTGTCTTTGGGCGGATCTTTCAAAAATATTCTGAAACGAACTTTAGTTTGACTATATATATAATATATATATTGTCAAACCTCAATCGTCGTTGTTTTAGTTATTACAATACAAAAATTCCTTTTTGTTAAAAAAGACTAGATTAATTACAATTTTGTTATACGGAAAATGATATTAGTACCATACATTTTGATAAATCTTTCATATTAATGCAATGTACAATTTATTGTAAAAGTTATACAGTGTGGTAATATAACCAAAACTTGTGGCACATTTATAATCTGCCTTGTTACGCTCGTTAGTTTAAGGGTATGTTTGGCAAAACTAGCTGTTAGCTGGTAGTTGTAGCTGTAGCTGAAAGCTGATAGCTGAAAGCTTGTAGCTGTAGCTTTTTTGATATATTTAAGTGTTTGGCGGAGTAGCTGAAGCTTTTAACAATACGTGTAAAATTACCAAAATGGGCATAAATAAATAATATCTAATTTAGTTTTAAATAATATATATATATGTATTTATAAATTCTTTTTCTGTCGAATCTATATACAAGAAACATACAATTGTTTCTTATCAATATATATATATATATATTATAATCAGATATATATATATATATATATATATATATATATATATATATATATATATATATATATATATATATATATATATATATATATATATAAACGAACTTTAGTTTGACTATATATATAATATATATATTGTCAAACCTCAATCGTCGTTGTTTTAGTTATTACAATACAAAAATTCCTTTTTGTTAAAAAAGACTAGATTAATTACAATTTTGTTATACGGAAAATGATATTAGTACCATACATTTTGATAAATCTTTCATATTAATGCAATGTACAATTTATTGTAAAAGTTATACAGTGTGGTAATATAACCAAAACTTGTGGCACATTTATAATCTGCCTTGTTACGCTCGTTAGTTTAAGGGTATGTTTGGCAAAACTAGCTGTTAGCTGAGCTTGTAGCTGTAGCTTTTTTGATATATTTAAGTGTTTGGCAGAGTAGCTGAAGCTTTTAACAATACGTGTAAAATTACCAAAATGGGCATAAATAAATAATATCTAATTTAGTTTTAAATAATATATATATATGTATTTATAAATTCTTTTTCTGTCGAATCTATATACAAGAAACATACAATTGTTTCTTATCAATATATATATATATATATTATAATCAGATATATATATATATATATATATATATATATATATATATATATATATATATATATATATATATATATATATATATATATATATATACATTTATATGATTATTTACCCTACCTAATATCTTATATTTTTACACTAATTATTACTGTATATATTAGATTCTTCACGTCCGCTTATCTACAGTAATTTTTGGAGGATTTCAACTTTTACCACTAAAGTTTCGGATAATTCAACTTTCGCCCTCAACTTCTTTTTTTTCACTTCTACCCCTTCAATCTTCAATCATAGACAACCCCAACTTTCCAAACCACCGTTGCTGGTCGTCACAACCCCAACTTTCCAAACCACCGCTGCTGGCTAACGACCACCACCACCAACACCGCTGGTCATAAACTTCGACCACCACCACGGGACACCAACCTCATCCAGACCTATAATCCCCGCGGCCAAACACCGTCGTCAACAACACTTGCCCCGACCACCACCAAGACCGGCGGTCATAAGCATTGACCACCACCGCTAGAAACCAACCTTAACCGGATCTATACCCCCGACGACTAAACACCACCGCCAGCCAACAACACCTACGTCGAACATCCGGTCGTAAAGCTTAACCACATAACTTTAAAGTTTTCTTGCTTTTTGCCGCAAACTTTACTTTCTTTTAACATTTGCCCCTTTACAGAAAAGTAAAGAGGAAGAGCAACAAGTCACAATAAAAAATCCGCCCACCGCCACCGTCTTCCGACAAAAATAATCGATGGCCGGTTTTTCCACCCTTTCATTATCGCAACAACTTCTCTTTACACCTTCCGTTGCATTGCAAACATGCATTCCACCAACTTCAATCAAAAAGTAAAGATCGAGTAAAAAGTGATTCCAAACCTAGACCTTTGCCGTCGGTTTTGAGGTACACAGGCTTTTTATCGTTATAAACCCAAACCATTTATCACCGGCAATCATTTCTGGGGTTTTTGAATAGCGAAGTCTCCTACAACTACTTGCCGGGAACCGCCGCTGCATCCCAAAAACAATTTTGAAGAGCCAGCCGGCAACAAAAGAAAAAAGTTGTTGATGCAATCATAAACTAAAGTTAATAATTTGATGATTATTGTACAGACTACCAATGTTTTTTTGTAAATTGATTAATATGATTTTGAGAAGAAAACTAAACGAAGTGATTGATTTAGTTGGGAGAGAGAGAGATAGGGAATGAATGCCAGTAAATAAAGTAATGAGTTAATTACATTTTTCGTCCCTGTGGTTTGCCCCACTTTCAAGGATCATCCCTGAGTATACGAAATTACGTCTTTCATCCCTAAGTATGGAACTCCGTTAACATATTTGGTCCACGACCAAAACGTCCGTTAAGTAGCGGGTCACGTGAGAGGCACACCATGGGCAAAATGGTCAGTTCGCTTTTTCAGGGATCAAAAGTGTAAAACTTGTATTTTTACATATATATCTGTATTTACATCTAATTTTCTCCCCAAACACCTTATTATATAAACAAACCCTAAATCCCCAAATCAAAATCACACACAATTTACCAATCAATCAACAAAACAAAGAAAATGGAAGTGGATGCCGCCGGAGGCAGATTGCGGCTGAGATGACGCCGGAGATTCATACACCAAAATAAATTTATACCCATATGATCAGTCAATTCATACACCAAAAACAAACAGGAAATATCTGCAACATGACAAAACTCAAACTTATATCTATATCCATGTATACGACTATATCTATATTCTTATATATGAAAAAAAAATATAGTATACCTGCCAGCAACAGTGGCATCAAAGGTGAAAACAACAAGAAACTTTCCAGGGTTTAATTCATCAGGTTCAATCTTCAAACTTTCCTTTTTTAGATATTGTGATGATGGGTATGGTGTGGCTGCCGCAAAAACGTAACGATTTGCGTTGATTTCGGATTGTGGTGGTGGCGGTGCTGGGTGGTTTTGATTGTTGCCACGGCGACCGGAATGTCTTCTCCGGCCGGTGGAACTGGCGGTGGCGGGTGGATCTTGGTGGTGGTGGTGGGGCGAGGAGGCCGGATCTTAGTGGTGGTAAGGTGGCCGGAAAACATCTAGTTTTTTTTTCCAGATCCGTTAATGGTGGTGGTGGTGGGGCGAGGAGGCCGGATCCGTTTTGGATCTATGAATTTTTTGATTTGTTGTTAATGATGATGATAATTGAAATGGATAATGATTTATTCATATAAGTTTGTTTGGGTTTCTTTTAGGAAATCTGGAAATTCATAAAATCTTTAATTGATGGTGATGAAGATGATTTTGTCTAATATATATATACTGATGGATGGATGGATTAATGGATGATTAGATATGGATGGATGATTAGATATAGATAGATATATGGATAGATATAGATAAATATATGGATAGATACTGATGAAGATGATTTCGATGTATGAGTATATATATTTGTTTTTAGAATTGATTTTTATGTATGAGTTATATTTTCTTAAAATACCTGCTGGTGTTTGATGATGATGATGATAGAAAACAAACACTCCTGAGAAAGATTTCTTTTCATTTTTTGTTGGTTACACTTTTGGTCCATGTGACAAAAAGACCATTTTACCCTCTGCGTGCAACTCACGTGACCCCCAACTTAACGTCCGTTTGGGTCGTGGACTAAATATGTTAACGGAGTTCCATACTTAGGGACGAAACATGTAATTTCGGATACTCAGGGACGGTCTGTGAAAGTGGGGCAAACCACAGGGACGAAAAATGTAATTAACTCTAAAGTAATGAAGAGGTGGCAGTAGTCGCTTTAACTTTAGCACGTGTCATGTGAATGTGTTGGTAAAAAACAAATGTTATCTTTCATCGATATACAATTATACATGGTTTTTACTTTTTAGAACGAAATGCATTTTTGGTCCCTGTGCTATCACACCAATTGCAATCTCGGTCTAAACTTATGCAAAGTGGCGATTTTGGTGCAAATAAGTCGGACTTTTTGGCAATCTTGGTCCAAAATTAACTTTCCGTTGGTTTCTCTCCGTTAATGAGGTCATGTGTGAGGCACATGATGGGCAAATATGTCTTTTCAGATATAAGGGACCATTTTTGCAAACCAACTCAAAACAATTTTTTTCTTAATTACTAACTCTTTTAATATGAAATTTTTTTAATTAAAAACACATACTATTAAACCTTTTCCTCTTTTATCTTCAGAGAACAATAAAACAAAAGAAGGAAGAGCCCCATTAAAAACACCCACTTTTTGCCATACACTCCACCGCCGATGGTGATGAAGATGATTTTGTCTAATATATATATACGGATGGATGGATGGATTAATGGATGGATGGATGGATTTAGATACTGATAATGATTAGATATAGATAGATATATGGATGGATGGATATTAATGTATAAATCTCTATCTATATATATATATATATATATATATATATATATATATATATATATATATATATATATATATATATATATATATATATATATATATATATATATATATATATATATATATATATATATATATATATATATATATATATATATATATATATATATATATATATATATATATATATATATATATATATATATATATATATATATATATATATATATATATATATATATATATATATATATATATATATATATATATATATATATATATATATATATATATATATATATATATATATATATATATATATATATATATATATATATATATATATATATATATATATATATATATATATATATATATATATATATATATATATATATATATATATATATATATATATATATATATATATATATATATATATATATATATATATATATATATATATATATATATATATATATATATATATATATATATATATATATATATATATATATATATATATATATATATATATATATATATATATATATATATATATATATATATATATATATATATATATATATATATATATATATATATATATATATATATATATATATATATATATATATATATATATATATATATATATATATATATATATATATATATATATATATATATATATATATATATATATATATATATATATATATATATATATATATATATATATATATATATATATATATATATATATATATATATATATATATATATATATATATATATATATATATATATATATATATATATATATATATATATATATATATATATATATATATATATATATATATATATATATATATATATATATATATATATATATATATATATATATATATATATATATATATATATATATATATATATATATATATATATATATATATATATATATATATATATATATATATATATATATATATATATATATATATATATATATATATATATATATATATATATATATATATATATATATATATATATATATATATATATATATATATATATATATATATATATATATATATATATATATATATATATATATATATATATATATATATATATATATATATATATATATATATATATATATATATATATATATATATATATATATATATATATATATATATATATATATATATATATATATATATATATATATATATATATATATATATATATATATATATATATATATATATATATATATATATATATATATATATATATATATATATATATATATATATATATATATATATATATATATATATATATATATATATATATATATATATATATATATATATATATATATATATATATATATATATATATATATATATATATATATATATATATATATATATATATATATATATATATATATATATATATATATATATATATATATATATATATATATATATATATATATATATATATATATATATATATATATATATATATATATATATATATATATATATATATATATATATATATATATATATATATATATATATATATATATATATATATATATATATATATATATATATATATATATATATATATATATATATATATATATATATATATATATATATATATATATATATATATATATATATATATATATATATATATATATATATATATATATATATATATATATATATATATATATATATATATATATATATATATATATATATATATATATATATATATATATATATATATATATATATATATCTCTTATATCTTATACGTACTTTGTCTTTGTCCCTCTCTGATCGAATTCAAAGAACAATAAAACACACACACTTGTTTTCCTCTTTTATCTTCAGATGCAAAACAAAGGAAGAGCCCCATTAAAAACACCCCCACGGCCCCACCTATATCATTGACGGTTGTGTTCGTTGGCGGTATTTACAGCGGTGAACGGCGGTGGAGTGTATGGCAGTCACCACCACCTACATCTTCGATCCAGTGTTTCTTTTTGGTAGCCGGATGCTATGGGTTTTTGATTTGGTGGGCGTAGATTGTGGTTGAAGATTATTTCACATACACGGCTGGATCTCTTGGTCGGATTGTTTCACCTACATCGCCGGATTTTAGATCTGGGTTTCGAACTCCGACGAGGTTTAAGTGGGTGGTTTTGGATGATGATGCTCAGTATAGGTTATTGAAATAGGTTTTAGATTTGTTACGTATAGATAGATTTTTTTTCCTTGACAAGATTGAAATATGATATATAGATTATAAATACAGATATAGCTATAGATATAGGTCTAGATGCAGATATACAGATGTAAATATAGATATAGATATTTTGTTTTTGAAGAAAATGATAATCGTGGGACAGCAGGGAAAGATATAGATATGGATTGTTTTTATTGTTATGTGGTATTTGTATGTAAATTAGATTTTGTATGATTTGTTAGATCTGGGAAACAAAGAAGAAATTTGGGGGAAAGGGAATATAAAGGGGTGGGTTTTTGTTTGTTGTTGCAATTCTGGTCCAAACGCATTAAATGGACAAATCTACCCCTCACGTGACACGCACGTGGGTCGAATAACGGAGCCATATGGACGGAAGGTTAAAAATGGACCAGAAATGCAAAACTTTTCCATTTGTGGCACCAGAATCGCCACTTTGCAAATGTTTGGACCAAAATTGCAAATGGTGTGATAACACAGGACCAAAAATGCATTTCGTTCTAAATTATATTTTATTATTTTTAGACTTGGTTTATCATCTTTTAACTTATGTATAAAAGTTAAAATAAATATCAACATAGATGAACTTTTTGAATAATTTAACTGTTTCCTAATATGCTAAAATTTTAAAAGGCAACAACAGATAAATGGCTAACACTTCTTACGTGGATGCGTCCACGCCAGTTCAACTTGCCTTAAAAGGCTAATTCTCATTATGTTTACTATATAAATTTTACATGTTATAATGAAGTTATATATATTTATCATTTTTTTCACTCAATTGCAAAAGATTTACTATTTTAAAAGGATTATGTTTACGAAGTTGAATATGCCAAGTTTAATGTGACTATAATTAGGAACATGACTAAAGATATATTTATCGTTGATAGTTACGAGTTCGTGTACTAACTTGAGGGGATTTTCATCCTAAGTTTATATCCATGGTAATGCTAAAAAGGAAATTGTTTTCCAAACAAAGTACACGTTATGATATCATTTGCTAACACGTTAATACCCGCAGCAAAGCGCGGGCACAATATCTAGTTGTAAATATTTTGGGTATAAATAGCCAACTATATATTACATTTCTAGAAGTCAGTAAGCTTTATAAAGATGTATATTATATATATACTAAAAAGCTATATGCTTTTACAAGCTATCTATGCATACAAGGTACAAGTATTTATTGCATAGATAAAACAAACCCAATAATAACTTTAACGGTTGTTAAGTATAGTCACAAAATCTATTGCAAAACAAGTCCTTTTCTTTAACGGTCGTCGATGGACGTTACATTACTTGACATAACTTTAATTGTAGTTAATAGTATAGCTTGAGGTACAACTATGTATCGCGTAGATAATTACAAACAACAATAGAAAGCTTTAACGACCGTTAAGTGTAATAAAAAATCTGCTGCAAAACAGGTCCTTTTTTCTAACAGCCGTCAACGACCATTACATTACTTGACATAACTTTAATTGTAGTTAATAGTATAGCTTGAGGTACAACTATGTATCGCGTAGATAATTACAAACAACAATAGAAAGCTTTAACGACCGTTAAGTGTAATAAAAAATCTGCTGCAAAACAGGTCCTTTTTTCTAATAGCCGTCAACGACCATTACATGATTTTTAATTTAACAAAGTTTACTTACAATATGTTACGCCCGCAACAAAATGCGGGCAAATTTACTAGTTACTTCTATTTTTGTTTAAAATATAAACATAAAAACTTCCTATTATTAAAGCCTAAACAAAAGAACATGGATTTGTTGTGACAAGTTTGCCTTTCTTGTCTTTTATTTTGCTTTGATTTTGTGTGGATCAAAAGTTGCTTAGGCCTAACATAACATGCACTTTTGTCTTCACATAAATACAATTGATATCAAAGGTCTTAGGAATATTTGAGTTAATTTCATCAGTTACGTGTCTTTGTGGTTGTCGAAATTACCATTTTTCACCTTGCGTTTTTTTCGTATTATTAGATTCTCCTATGGTTGATGTTAATTACTCCAACCGACCTTTTGATTACGGAACGTTATTCAGCCTTCGTTAGTCAGTCTCCGTACCAACTGTTGGTTTGTGATCAGAGTGGTCCTAGTGCGGCCCACCACTCGGAGTTCACTTTTTCGCTTTGTTTAATTTCCTTACTTGATTGGTTGAGTGCCTTTGGGTTGCGGGAACTTACTCAAGCTTTCTTTAGCGTTGTGGTATTGTATTAGTTAGACCTTATCGAGTTATCGTTTGGGTATCTTGAGTTAACTTGATACTTGTGTAGTAGGGTTGGATCATTGTTGAGCTTCAGACCTTTTCTCACCTATCTTTGGAGCGGTAACTTGAATTGCTCGTCTCATGTGATATACGTATCCCTATCTTTTGTTGATCTTTGGTGTGGAAAGTGTAC
Organism: Erigeron breviscapus; assembly: GCA_034093135.1. Classification (NCBI taxonomy): domain Eukaryota; kingdom Viridiplantae; phylum Streptophyta; class Magnoliopsida; order Asterales; family Asteraceae; genus Erigeron; species Erigeron breviscapus. Next base: position 158,615,270 of record CM067168.1, read on the forward strand.
TTGGTTTTGCTAAACGAGTATCGATATCCTTTTAATGAAAATAACTCTTTCCTTTATTCACTAATTTAAACATCTCCACCTTAATACGTTTAATGAAATAATTTACAATACGGATCCTTCATCCCTTAAAATAACTACACTACCGCCTTTAACATAAATTACTTTTACATTCATCACCATCGCCGCCCTCACCGTCGCCCCCACTGACGCCCCCACCACCGTTACCGCCGCCGCTGCCGACATTACCTAATAACATGTTAAATAAGTAATCAAACCTTATATTGGTATTTATGTTTATATCTATATCTATATATGGTATATGTTTATAATATATATATTTATACTTACAAATCAGTATGGTTTGGATCAGTGGTAAACACCTTGATTTTTGGAGATAGAGGTCAGAAGTTCGATCTTCATCTCATGTAAAAAACCGGAGGTCTTTTTCCATCATCTAGATAGAATCTTGGAGCAGCTTTTTTACCTAAGTAAAGGTTAGGTCTGTATACCTCATAACCCTCTCAATACACTATAGGGCCAAAACTCATGACTAGTAATCCTAGTTCGGAGCATTGGAAGGCTATGACTAGGTTACTAAGATATTTGAGATATACAAGGAATTATGGGCTGCATTTTGGCCGAGATCCAGCTGTATTGGAAGGATATAGTGATGCTAATTGGATATCCGATATAAAAGATTCCAAATCCACAAGTGGATATGTGTTTACTATTGGAGGAGCAGCTATAGCTTGGAAATCATCCAAGCAAACGCTCATTGCTAGATCCACGATGGAATCTGAATTTATAGCATTGGATAAAGCTGGAGAAGAAGCAGAATGGCTACGACATTTTTTGGAATATGTTCCTAGATGGCCAAAGCCTTTGACGGCTATTTGTATACATTGTGATAGTCAATCGGCTATTGGTAGAGCTCAAAATACAATGTATAATGGCAAGTCAAGACACATTCGTCGTAGGCATAATAGTATACGACAACTGCTCACAACAGGGTTATCACTATTGACTATGTGAGGTCAAAGGATAACATTGCGGATCCGCTAACTAAAGGTTTAAGTAGTGAGGCAGTTTATAAGTCGTCAAGGCAGTTTATAAGTCCCATTGAGTAAACTTGTACGAAGGAAAACCTAACCTAGATGTAAATGGAGATCCCATGATCTAGGTTCAATAGGACAACCTAATTGTACAAATAGAGGAGGTCACTATGGGGGAGCACCCCAAAACAATCAAGGGAGTTTGCAGTCACTGTGGGGGGGAGAACCACCACAATAAAGTGAGTTGCAAATTTCCTAGTCCATTCCTATATCAAATCAGTGATATCATAGAGGTTAAGCTTATAGCTTTTAATGATTGTGAGCAATCACCTATGTTAGAGAGAAGTGTGGTCGCTTCGAATGGAATTGTGTGGGGTGCAATTCCTAGAGCTCTCGCAGAACCAGGATAGTGTTCCATGACCATAACGGACACGAAAGTGAGGGGTTAACCAGACTAGGGAAAGTATTGTGTGATGTGTAATAACGTCTACGTAAAAAGGAGTTAGTTCAAAGACATCAAGTTCTACTAACTGCTAGGAGACTAAGTGCACTCACAAAGGAAAGTTCAAAGGGTAAAACCTACTTCTCCTGCAATACTCGACTGTCAGAATTTATCTTTGATAACCATATCTATTCATGTGGGGGATTGTTGGAATTTTATGTTATATCTATTATTTCATAAGTTGAAATAATCTAACATAAAATATACAAAGTGAATAGATATAAATGGAGTTGAAAGTGTATCTAACTAATGTGAGTTTGTCCCACATTGGTAAAAGTATAAACATTAAGTGTGTTTATAAGGAGGAGTGTTGGAGGAATTATAATTCCTTATAAGGGGCTACACCCCAAGTGGTCAAGGAGGGTGCGAAGCACCCGACGCGCCCGAGCCCGAGACCGGGGTCGGGGTCGGGTCGTGGGCGATGAGGCGTAATGTGGCGTTTTAGTGGCGCACTTTGCACTTTGTTTTTGGCTAGCTCAGCTCGGCTCCATTATGGCTTCCATGGCTCTAGTGGAACACACTTGGTGTTACCTGGTGAAGTTTGTCTTCAGCTTGACACCTGTTTAACCAGATGTCTCAAGCTTGATCACTCTTGACCACTACTAATAGATGGTAGTAGTGGTTCAACAAATACATAGAAAAACAAACACTTCATTCTGGCTTCACCAGAACACTTTCTCTCCCTCTCTTCTCTTGATTTTGTTCTTGAAGGTATTATTCTGGGTTCTTGGTTAACTCCGGCAGTACATACTGCTTTGGCTGTTGTACCCTGGGAGACTGACGGGTTCACTTGGGTGACCCGAAATCAGTTTTAAGGGCCCTCTGTTAAACAGAATCCTCAGCCCGTTGTTAACTTGTTCCTTTCTGTTTATGTTATTGTCTTGTATTTTGATTCTTGTATTAGTTTCTTAGTTGTTACTTTCTTTGTAACCTTCTGTAATTGAATGTTATCGATAAAATGTTATTTTTAAGAATGGTGTTCCTACGATCTCCTTCTCCTTTCCTTTTACTCACAAATGCAAACAATTTACAAATAGAGTGACTTATTTTTGTGGCTTTATGATTAATGAGACCCACCATGTCCAATGATATACAAGTAATCATGATTCATGAATTGATTATTACTTTAAAAAGACTTCCTTTGTGGTGCACCTATTTGGATCTTTCTCATAAGTGGAAGAGCAAGCATAGATACTTCAAATCAGAATATATCTTAGAGAATCTTCTTAACTTCATATTACAATCTATTTAGTTTTCCAAAACAATCGTGACGTATTAGTCAAGAGGATTTTACAAGCCTTTTCTACTTGATGCATTTCCTTTCTAAAAGTTAAATTGCTAACAACGTACCTTTAATTACTAAGAGTTGACAAATGACAATGATATCAGTTTGATTGGTTCAATCACCAGGTTTTACACACTAGGTGGAGGTTGGTAACCCCTAGACGAGGGCCTCTAGCTAGTGCGGTTGAGGGCCTCTAGTGTGGTTTTTCGTTCAATGTTTACTAATCGTTGGACGTAGCAAGGTGCAATTAAGATAACCAACTATTCTTGTCTGAGTAAACCCTCATCTTCTTTGGACTATGGGACGTGTTTTATTTGACAATTGATGTTGTAAAAAAAGTTTCCTAAAAGTTATTAGGTTTTTTATGAAAAGAATTCGGTGCTTAAACTTCAATATATAATTAGGACAACACAAAAAGTATAAAGAAAATTAAAAAATTTCGTGATCACAAAAAATTTAATTTTCTTAGGACAAAACAAAGATTTTGTGATCACGAAAAGTGTGAAGTATGAACCAAGAAAAGTGAGTAAAACTATTTGGGCCTACAACCATCACCTTCTTACATATGGATCTGAAGCCCAAGAAGCCCTTGTAATTTATCTCTACCTTGTACTCTTGTAGTAGTCTTTTATTTCCAACGTTAATATGAAAAGTTTATTATAGGGAATTGATATATTCACAACAAAAAGTTGCCATTTACAACAAATACAAGTATTTACTGTACAATGTACAACTGTCTGAAGCAGACAATTGTTGTAGATGGTAAATTTAGGTTGTGAATATATCATTTCCCTTTATTATATAGATATAACAATTTCTTATTAACTACACTACTTTGAACAATATATGTTTTCCTCAAATTTGATGCAGAACATACATGGCTTCCTAATTTTTGTAAGATTAAAGTATCTGTATCTGTTCGCTAATTGTTCTCTAATAACAACATCATACATACACGTCTAAATAATGAAAGCATAGTGTACTTTTATTTTATTTTTTACATTATTTAATTTAAACTGTACTAATTATTTTATATATTATAAATACAGTGTGACTCAAATAACTCATTGATACTGATATAGTGATATTCAATTTATCAATTTCCCATCCAAGATAAACAAAGCACATGCATGTCAGCATGTGAACGCTTTATCATAAATAAAAAGTTATTCACTATAAGTCATAATGTATGTATATATATGCATCCAATCCTGCATATACATATAAACGTATATATACATATGCATGTGCATATCGACAATTCGACATTTATATGGTATTCCATTTCCAAGGCTATGAGATAGTGTACATGTATTTTGTCGATAAATCAATTATGCATGAATAATCATATGTAAATATATAAGTTTACTTTTAATTTTATTAGCACAAACGACAATGAAGTTAGGCCCCAAAAAAAGAAAGAATTAGTTGCTTATGATAGTATTAAGATATTAATCAACCGCTAAATGGCCATCTTAATTTTCCCCCCTATAAAATCCATTTCGAACTACAATTATTTTTCATCAATAAATTTTCTCTCTCTATTTGGATAAACAACAAATGGAGAAAAGGTCAAGTACATTCGTACATGAAGTTGAGGTGAGAAAAGGGCCGTGGACGATGGAAGAAGACTTGATTCTTATCAACTACATCGCCGATCATGGTGAAGGTGTTTGGAACACGCTTGCCAAATCCGCAGGTGCTAATAATGATTAGCGACTAATATTTTTACTAAAACGTTTTCTTTACATCTTTTCTTTACTTAAAAGCCTAGTTTTAATTTTGGATTAATTATGTTGTTAATTAATTAGGTCTCAAAAGAACCGGAAAGAGTTGTAGGCTTCGATGGTTGAACTATCTTCGACCGGATGTGAGAAGGGGTAATATTACACCCGAAGAACAACTCTTGATTATGGAGCTTCATGCCAAATGGGGAAACCGGTAATTAAGACACTAAACTATAATCCACTTTTAATTTTCTTTTAACAAATCCCTCATCTAAAATTCGGATTATGTTTGTGCTTAATTAGTTTTATATGTGTATATCTTTGGATTAATTAAGCATGTATAATTAGTCTTCCGGTAATCAATCGATATCACACAATTGAGAATATCAGTGAACCAATTATAGTTAAAATTAATTGCATCTACCTATCTTCTAATGTTAATTAAGAATATAACTTAACAAAATGTTAGGTTTCTTCAAAATTTGGTAATTAATTGAAATTACCGTAGAGTATTACATGTTAGTCGATTTTTAATATTACCACATTTATGGAATCATTTTATTTAATGGTTTCCCTAAGATTTCTAAATATTAAAAGCTTAAAATTTAGTAAAATGGGTGCACGAAATCATTAAGACACCTGTAGAAAAATTGATTAGTCTTTTCTTTTTTTAAACTTGATTGGGGAATTATAGAGATAAGAAACCAAATGAATATGGTATAATATCAAATAGGATACCCACTTGGTCTTAGATCAAGCGGTCAGCTGGGGGCCTCTTTGAGAGAACTGGTAGAGCGGATGTTGGCTTGTAGACCTGAATCGAATTTTGATTCCTCATGGTTTTAAACATTTACCTCTTGAGCGTGTGGGCATACGTGTTATCAATCTTGTTCTACAAGAGTGCACGAGATTCAACTTCCAGCATACTGACCACATTGGATGTCACTGCTGGGGTTCGAATCATTAACAGCTAACACTTGTCGTTAAAAAATATATATATGAAATTGGATAAAATAAAAATAATAGTATAATTATATTATCATATTACTAATAACGATAATAATAGTAATATCGTCGGTTATTTCGTAGAAGGATTCATTTGGGAATCAACCCACCAAGATTAACCATTGGAGACACAAATTTTTGTCTAAGGTTGCATTGGATGTGGGTTGGGGGGCCATCCACCTGGGTTAGACCAGTTGGTTATACTGTTAACCGTTGATGTATCACGTAAGGGGTACCCAAATCATATTAGTTGCCGTTAAAAAAAATAGTAAAATTAAAATAATAACAGTTGCAATAATCTAATTATAATAAAACTTTTCCAAGTACAACATGTTGAATTTATATGAAACAAACCTATTTGTTTATAAGACAAAAATTTCGGATATTCTAGGGCAAAAAATAAATTCATGAAAAAACATTGTTTAAAGTTTTGACACTGGATTTACCCAATTAAAACGAGAGAAAATAACACAAATTATATCGTATATATAAAATGTGAATCTTAAATTGTAGCCAATTTTTTACTAATAACGTTTTCTTTACATCTTTTCTTTACTTAAAAGCCTAGTTTTAATTTTGGATTAATTATGTTGTTAATTAATTAGGTCTCAAAAGAACCGGAAAGAGTTGTAGGCTTCGATGGTTGAACTATCTTCGACCGGATGTGAGAAGGGGTAATATTACACCCGAAGAACAACTCTTGATTATGGAGCTTCATGCCAAATGGGGAAACCGGTAATTAAGACACTAAACTATAATCCACTTTTAATTTTCTTTTAACAAATCCCTCATCTAAAATTCGGATTATGTTTGTGCTTAATTAGTTTTATATGTGTATATCTTTGGATTAATTAAGCATGTATAATTAGTCTTCCGGTAATCAATCGATATCACACAATTGAGAATATCAGTGAACCAATTATAGTTAAAATTAATTGCATCTACCTATCTTCTAATGTTAATTAAGAATATAACTTAACAAAATGTTAGGTTTCTTCAAAATTTGGTAATTAATTGAAATTACCGTAGAGTATTACATGTTAGTCGATTTTTAATATTACCACATTTATGGAATCATTTTATTTAATGGTTTCCCTAAGATTTCTAAATATTAAAAGCTTAAAATTTAGTAAAATGGGTGCACGAAATCATTAAGACACCTGTAGAAAAATTGATTAGTCTTTTCTTTTTTTAAACTTGATTGGGGAATTATAGAGATAAGAAACCAAATGAATATGGTATAATATCAAATAGGATACCCACTTGGTCTTAGATCAAGCGGTCAGCTGGGGGCCTCTTTGAGAGAACTGGTAGAGCGGATGTTGGCTTGTAGACCTGAATCGAATTTTGATTCCTCATGGTTTTAAACATTTACCTCTTGAGCGTGTGGGCATACGTGTTATCAATCTTGTTCTACAAGAGTGCACGAGATTCAACTTCCAGCATACTGACCACATTGGATGTCACTGCTGGGGTTCGAATCATTAACAGCTAACACTTGTCGTTAAAAAATATATATATGAAATTGGATAAAATAAAAATAATAGTATAATTATATTATCATATTACTAATAACGATAATAATAGTAATATCGTCGGTTATTTCGTAGAAGGATTCATTTGGGAATCAACCCACCAAGATTAACCATTGGAGACACAAATTTTTGTCTAAGGTTGCATTGGATGTGGGTTGGGGGGCCATCCACCTGGGTTAGACCAGTTGGTTATACTGTTAACCGTTGATGTATCACGTAAGGGGTACCCAAATCATATTAGTTGCCGTTAAAAAAAATAGTAAAATTAAAATAATAACAGTTGCAATAATCTAATTATAATAAAACTTTTCCAAGTACAACATGTTGAATTTATATGAAACAAACCTATTTGTTTATAAGACAAAAATTTCGGATATTCTAGGGCAAAAAATAAATTCATGAAAAAACATTGTTTAAAGTTTTGACACTGGATTTACCCAATTAAAACGAGAGAAAATAACACAAATTATATCGTATATATAAAATGTGAATCTTAAATTGTAGCCAATTTTTTACTAATAATTGTTGATTTCAGTTTTGACAGATGCTAGAGTTACAAATAAATTACAAACTCATGTATCACCAATAAAATATAAGGAAAAGAAGCACGTAAGAGGGGGGAAAATACTATTTTAATTGGTCCATTTCTTCTGAATCAGTTTATAAATTATTTGTTTGTATCTTTACCATTTTTCTTTAAGTTTTTCATTAATTCACAAAAATACTTACATTGTTATTAGAGCTTCTTTATATTGCTTACCCAAAAACGAATGTATACATGTAACGTATCTCCCTCTTCTAGTGAATGGAAAACAAACGTCTAAAGATCCGAAAACTCATTCCCAAAACTTGTGTAGATGCTTTCCGGATCGATGAGTTGTATGAGAATATGAGTAATTGGGTCGCATATAAATAGGTGATCAAACATCACGTACTTCGATTTTGAACCACTGAACATGATAATATCTTAATTTTGCAACATGTAACATGTGCTAGAATAAATATTTTGAAAGTACAATTATGTGGGTTCGCTATGATTGTGCTTAAAAATCAAGACTTGAATTCGTATGCAGTGTAAGGTATTGCAATTGCAAATTCTTATTTGCACTAAGATACTTGATGCTTTACAAACGGTATAAACCTTCTGGTTCAACCAGTTGAAACCGATTTATGTAAACTGATACCTCATTAGTCGACTGATTTACCTTCTAAGTAATTTTTAAAAAAGATTTTCAATTTTATTGTAAAAACTAAATGTTATTATTGTTCACTTATTTAATTAATACAATGATTATATGTATAACTTAGGTGTTATATAAACATGATGGTGATATATATAGTTTTTCTAAAAATTGAAAATACTTTGTAGGTGGTCGAAAATTGCAAAATATCTACCAGGAAGGACAGATAACGAGATAAAAAATTACTGGAGGACCAGAATTCAAAAGCATGTTAAATTAGCCAATACTTATGACGGGCAAACTTCTTCAATGCAAAACAATCAGGTGAATATGTTCTCGACACAAACCTGCACAGGTGTAAATCCGATGGACTTATCGCATTATCCTCCATGCGACAATAACCCTATGAACTATGCGGGTTCTTTTGCCCCCGAAACAAACGAGAACCCATGGAGTATGGAAGATTTATGGTCATTGCAACTACTAAGTAATGACTAAACTATATCTATTAATATATATTAACATTAATATATTGAGTCGTGTTTGTATGTCTAGAACTAAACTCGTTTTTCAGTTTATTTTGTGGTATCCATCTATACACATGCATGTAATAGTTTGTTTTGTGTATTGACTTCACAAATCACAATATCAGCAAAATGACCAAGATTTTCATTCAAGTATATATGCAATCTATATAATTTATCGTCACTAAAAGTTTTTTGCGATTGTACCATAAGCTATTATTGAATGATGTTTCATCTATTTTCATGTCATGTGTTAATCCTTAGTCTTTTCTTGCTAATTATCTACTCTTTCTAGCTTTCATCAATTGTCATGTCGATCATTTGTTAAATCATTTGGTTTTTCATACTCGTTATACTTTGAATTATAGTGGATATATACCGTACGTTCTAATATTTGAAAGTTAAATATAGTAGTAGGCACTTATATTGTTGCGAATTGGGATAAAGATACTTAAGCAAAACGAAGTGATTACAAAGTGATGAGACTTATTGGCAAGGATGTGTAACTGAATAAAGTGCTGCCATGATGTTAATTAGGAGGCAAGTGATAAGTTTAGTGATGCGTACCTTTACGAAAATGCTTTAAATTGGATTCAATATGAAATTTACTATAATACAATCTACTCTTTTTTTTATCCACACTACCATATAATTGGAATGGATAGCGTTTTATTATTAATACTTTTTAAAAACTTTATAATATGACAAGTTTAATTGTTGATTTAACAATTATTTTTAAAATGAGTTTGACCTTTAAGTATAATATATTTAACACACAACCGTTACAAGAGATGTTGATTTTGAGCCGTTACAAGTATTCAGAGAGGAAAACTCCAAGGTTTTGTCATCCATAAGGATCGAACTAAACACTTTAAGTAAAACCGAGAATGTCTCAGACCAAATGGTGTTTGCAAATTAGTTATGTAGTTAAAGTCTCTTAAATGAAGCATCCACCTAACGAAGCCAATATAGAATATACACGTTATAAGTCGAATGATGTTTACTATTTTGGGAAAGTTGAACTTTGGCTTTCCCTTTTTATACAAATTGAAACATGAAATTTCGAGAGTTGAAGTCCGACATTAACCCAACATTTTTAGCTTAATTGGTTGTTTTTTTTTGGGAATGGCATTAGCTTACCGGTTACCGAAACTCATCACATACATACGTATTGTTACGGGTAAAATAGTTGTTAAATAGTTGTAATATACAAAAATAAGAGTTTGAGTCATTAGTGTAAGAATTAGAAGTCGAGGGGGCCATTGTGTAACATTTCATAATTATGTTGAGTAGCGGTTATTTTGGTCGTTGGCTATATAAGCCGGTTATTGTATCAATATTCATTTCATATATGGATTTGATAAAAACTTTCCCCAATTCTCTGATTTTCTCTCTTAACATTGGTATCAAAGCCAAGTTTTGATCTTGGGACCTGTGGTACTCAAGCTCATCTCTAACACAGTCAACCCTGAGACTCCGGATAAAGCATCAGCCACTTGATTATCCACTCCTTTCTTGTAAGAGATTTCATAATCATACCCCATCAGCTTGGCAAGCCATTTTTGTTGCAATGGAGTGTTGATTTTCTGTTCTAATAAATGCTTCAAACTTTGGTGATCTGTCTTGATAATGAAGTGATGATTAGCCAGATAGTGATGCCAATGCTTGACTGCCATAATAATGGCCGATAATTCCTTCTCATATACAGAAAAACTTTGTTGCCTGGGACAAAGGGCTTTGCTAATGTAGGCCAAAGGATAACCATCCTGCATAAGTACTGCTTCCATGCCAGTTGAAGAAGCATCTGATTCAATGATGAATGGTTTGGAAAAATCTGGTGAATTCAGTACAGAAGGATGAGATAGTGCCTTCTTGAGATGCTCAAAGGCTGTTGTAGCTTCTTTTGACCATAGGAATCCATCTTTCTTAAGCAAATCAGTGAGTGGCTTTGCTATAATGCCAAAACCTTTAATAAATCTCCTGTAATATCCAGCCAAGCCCAAAAATCCTCTTAATTGTTTGACTGTGGTTGGTTGTGGCCATTCTTGAATTGCTTGTATTTTTGATGGATCAATGGACACCCCCTCACTAGTAATTACATGCCCCAAATATTCAATTTTGCTGGCCCCAAATGAACATTTAGATTTCTTGGCCTTCAGTGAATTTTCCCTCATAATACTCAACACCATTTCCAAATCTTCCAAGTGTTGGGACCAGTTATTACTATAAACTAGAATATCATCAAAAAATACCAAAGTACTCTTCCTCAATACATCCTTAAAAGTTGCATTCATCAAAGCTTGAAAAGTTGCAGGAGCATTAGTGAGGCCAAAAGGTAATACCAAAAACTCAAAATGCCCATGATGAGTTTTAAATGTTGTTTTATAGATGTCAGCTTCATTCATTCTCACCTGATGATATCCAGACCTGAGGTCCAATTTGGAAAACACTTGGGCACCGATTTTCAAATAGGCCTTAAGTACACATACTCACTCGCATAGGTACACATTATTCACGCCAAATAGGCATTAATTAGTATCGTATAGCCCACATATGTATCGGATATGGTCTTCACTTGCTATCGCATATCGATCACTATAGATATATTAGCCGTCTCTGAGAATTTATAGACATTGGACGAGACAGTAAAAGGGCCCCTAAATTTGACGCAACGGTTATATCATATAAACTATTTTTAATATAATGACGAAAAAAGTTGTAGTATATTAATAAATTTTCAAGTTATATGATATGTGGAAAAAAAATCAAGATATAAGATTAAGAAAGAAATTTAGTAAAATCCATATGTAATATGCCATCATTTTATAGTTTTAGGAGGATTATTAAGATAATCTTCAAAAATATATATCATTTTACAAATTATATTTAACAAAAAAATATAATACAAGTTACATTCATACATATAAGTTGGATACACGTATACACTCTACACTCAAATCAAAGTATGTAATAGTATTCCGTATTGTTACTTTATTGTAGAGCGGTTTAGGTCTAAAAGGATATTAGAGTAGCTTGCGGCTATATTCCAAGATTGAAAGTATAACTTTATTTTATCCGCAACAGATGTGTAAGTGGGTTTTTTTATGTAAGTTAAATTATATGTATGTAATTTTTGGTTAATTGTTAGGGATTTTGTAATGAGCTAAGTTGATTACACATATATTTTTTTTATATATATGCACATAAAAAAATTAAAAATCGGGCCCTTTAAAAAATCGGACCTCGGCCCATTGTCCACTTCGTCCCACCCCTAAGCCGTCCCGCCTATATATGATGGAACTATATATAGCGAGTAGTCTTTAGTAATTCCTCTAGATTGGGACGAGTAAGTTTTAGTTGTATTCTTTCTTTTTTTTATGTAATGACAACCCTTTGTCATGGTGAAAACAGACAAAGGGTTTATTTATTTTTTTCTAACCATAAAATAACTAAATAGATAAATAATGTTTGTATGGATTAAGTCAATACAGTTGTTTTTTATTGAATAAGCCAAAAAATAAACACCTTTTATCGACTCAATGATTAAGAATTTTTATCAAGTACTAAACGTGTAAACTTCAATGAAGTGATTAAAATATGGAAATTACTCGTATTATACTAGCTATAGCCTTTAACAGTTCTACTTGCAAAACATCAATGAGGTAATTTGTTGGTTGTAAGTTGAATGTCAAGTAAAAAGCATGAGAAATGTTTACAAAGTGGGCATTTGGTCTAGTGGTATGATTCTCGCTTTGGGTGCGAGAGGTCCCGAGTTCGATTCTCGGAATGCCCCTTTTTGCATTCTTTTTCTTTTTTAAATCTGCTTTTTTGCTGTTATTATCATTGATCATGAAGGATTTCTTTTTTTTGCCTGCCAAACAATAACAATTAAACGTTCAAATCATGACTATACATAACGTGCACATTTTCATGGGTTGTTACAAATTTATCAATTAGAGATTAAGGTATATACAAATTTATCGATAAGAAGTCAAAATACATAAACGAATGCACATTTCTTTAATTCTGGATACACAGAGGTACGACAATAATATTATTAACGGAAATAATATTATTCTTAACGCTATCATAGATTTTTCATATCTCTAACAAGGGATCGACTAACATACATTTACTAAAATAAAATGTCATTTTTTTAACGATAATAATATTATTCATAACGCTAACCGTGTAGCAAAATACTAAAGGCCTCAATATACAAAATCCAAAATTACAAACTAGATCAATTCGAAACTTTAATTGCTAATGTTATAAAAAAAAATGTTGGAAAAACTCAAATCAATTATAAATAACCTGGACATAATAAAGAAGGGAGGGGATTCTCTCAAATTATTTCTCCAACTTGAGTCAAGTTGGAATAATATTGACCCTTGAATGAAAATCAAGGGCTAAGATTCAAAGATGATCTTTGAATCTTTTTCATTTAAGAGTCAATATTACCCTAACATGACTAGTCATGTAAGGGTAACTTGAAGGAATCTCTCCCAATAAAAAATCCTCATCAACGAAGACCGAGTCATCAGTTTTCAGTTCATAATGTTTTGGTACACTTTCAAACAAGCTCCGGAACGCTGGTATAAACAAAAACTCATAACCAAATCTCTATCTCTTCTCTATAAATAAATAAAGAAGAATTGTTATCCACAAGTATTTTTGGAAAATTTATGATATGGCAAGACCATATTTTTTTCTTAGAAGCCTTTTACTTTGAAGCCTTTTATTTTGATTATGATGTCATGTGATTTTTAAATCTTTTAAAAGTAAATAACCTCTGAAATGCTTAATAAAAATCCTAGTCATATATTGAAACGAAATGACTTTTTTTATAATGCAATGGTTAATCTTATTTATAAATTATTACGTTAATGTATCAATAAAAAACATTGCATACATTCTTTTAATTTATTTTTTTGCTTTAAGATCTTAATTAAAATGTTCAGGTTAAACCCGAATTGATTAGCTAATAAAGACAAGATAATAGAATAACAAAAGGACCTAAATAAAATAGGTCCATGCACCATGAGACATAACCAATGCTTCTTTGTACCAACGAAACCAGGCCCAAACTTATCTCGTTACCCAACAAGAAACGTGTCTCGTTCCATGATTCCCATTTAATTTGACTCTTCTTATCATGGTTATATAGATCCAAATGAAAAAGACCGAGACAATGGAATTAAAATATCAACGCTAATTACTCCCACGGATGTTGTTATGTAGAGTTATAAATCTCACACATTTTTATTGATGTGATATTAAAAGCTTTGTAGATTTTCACTTTTATTTTGTACGATTCAACATGACCCCGCAATATTCCATTTCTTTAAACTTTAACCAATCTTTACTTGTAGATATAAAATATTTGAAAGGGCAAAGGAGTACTTTTATTATACTTGATAAGTTGAGGGGGGCAAAGCTTAACTGATTGATATACGAATCATTAGTGACGTGACCCAAAAAGCCGTAGTCCAATTAATCCATGTCAGTCAATGGAGGTACCCTACATGAACCAGTGACTAACACGTGGACTTTGTCACCAGATGCTCTTTCCATTCCACAAACTCTATTCACCGCCCCCAAGGCTATGGATCTCAATATACTCGTAGTAAACAAAGATAGAGAGAATTAAGGAAAATAATACTAGTATATTTTTTAGTCTTATCAATCCTTCTAAAAAATACAGAAAAATACTATGTAAGTCTCAACTCAATAGATGGTACTAACTGAATACACATTTATGTCAATGGTGAGATTACTTTGCAATATATTAACTGAACTGGAGATGACCAGTTGCAATGAATGTATACCAAGTTACTGGATAGATTACTTATTAAGGTGACAATATTAATGTAACACCCGTCATTTAAAAACTTGGATTTTCAAAAACTTTGCCAAACGGCGTTTAAAACGTAGCGGAAAAGATCACTTAAAAACTGCCTCATCCGTAACCGGATGATACCTTTCATAAAATGGTGTTACCAAGTGCATCATCAAAACAATATAAATGAAATCCAAGTTATGGCACCAACATAAATGCCATCATTATTACATGCATCATAAATCATAAATAAAATAGCCAAAACATAAGGCTAAAGGTGAAGTCTAAGCATTAAGGACACTAATGTTATCTTCTTTATTACTTCTACCCGTCTCACCGAGCTAATCCTTTCCTAGCTCAAGCTTGCTTATCCCGAAGGCACAACATTTTCAAAAGAACAAGTGTTAGCTAATAAATTAGCTAAGTAAGATAACATAGTAATGAAAACATTTGCCAATTCAGATATATTAACAAAATCAAAAAAAAAACTACCAAAACGCATGACTCTGAAGAGTTGAACCTGTGATGTGGAGTAAAACTAGATGATCTAGCCATCGTTGTCAATTTTTTAAACTTTAACCAATCTTTACTTGTAGATATAAAATATTTGAAAGGGCAAAGGAGTACTTTTATTATACTTGATAAGTTGAGGGGGGCAAAGCTTAACTGATTGATATACGAATCATTAGTGACGTGACCCAAAAAGCCGTAGTCCAATTAATCCATGTCAGTCAATGGAGGTACCCTACATGAACCAGTGACTAACACGTGGACTTTGTCACCAGATGCTCTTTCCATTCCACAAACTCTATTCACCGCCCCCAAGGCTATGGATCTCAATATACTCGTAGTAAACAAAGATAGAGAGAATTAAGGAAAATAATACTAGTATATTTTTTAGTCTTATCAATCCTTCTAAAAAATACAGAAAAATACTATGTAAGTCTCAACTCAATAGATGGTACTAACTGAATACACATTTATGTCAATGGTGAGATTACTTTGCAATATATTAACTGAACTGGAGATGACCAGTTGCAATGAATGTATACCAAGTTACTGGATAGATTACTTATTAAGGTGACAATATTAATGTAACACCCGTCATTTAAAAACTTGGATTTTCAAAAACTTTGCCAAACGGCGTTTAAAACGTAGCGGAAAAGATCACTTAAAAACTGCCTCATCCGTAACCGGATGATACCTTTCATAAAATGGTGTTACCAAGTGCATCATCAAAACAATATAAATGAAATCCAAGTTATGGCACCAACATAAATGTCATCATTATTACATGCATCATAAATCATAAATAAATAGCCAAAACATAAGGCTAAAGGTGAAGTCTAAGCATTAAGGACACTAATGTTATCTTCTTTATTACTTCTACCCGTCTCACCGAGCTAATCCTTTCCTAGCTCAAGCTTGCTTATCCCGAAGGCACAACATTTTCAAAAGAACAAGTGTTAGCTAATAAATTAGCTAAGTAAGATAACATAGTAATGAAAACATTTGCCAATTCAGATATATTAACAAAAAAAAAAAACTACCAAAACGCATGACTCTGAAGAGTTGAACCTGTGATGTGGAGTAAAACTAGATGATCTAGCCATCGTTGTCAATTTTTTAAACTTTAACCAATCTTTACTTGTAGATATAAAATATTTGAAAGGGCAAAGGAGTACTTTTATTATACTTGATAAGTTGAGGGGGGCAAAGCTTAACTGATTGATATACGAATCATTAGTGACGTGACCCAAAAAGCCGTAGTCCAATTAATCCATGTCAGTCAATGGAGGTACCCTACATGAACCAGTGACTAACACGTGGACTTTGTCACCAGATGCTCTTTCCATTCCACAAACTCTATTCACCGCCCCCAAGGCTATGGATCTCAATATACTCGTAGTAAACAAAGATAGAGAGAATTAAGGAAAATAATACTAGTATATTTTTTAGTCTTATCAATCCTTCTAAAAAATACAGAAAAATACTATGTAAGTCTCAACTCAATAGATGGTACTAACTGAATACACATTTATGTCAATGGTGAGATTACTTTGCAATATATTAACTGAACTGGAGATGACCAGTTGCAATGAATGTATACCAAGTTACTGGATAGATTACTTATTAAGGTGACAATATTAATGTAACACCCGTCATTTAAAAACTTGGATTTTCAAAAACTTTGCCAAACGGCGTTTAAAACGTAGCGGAAAAGATCACTTAAAAACTGCCTCATCCGTAACCGGATGATACCTTTCATAAAATGGTGTTACCAAGTGCATCATCAAAACAATATAAATGAAATCCAAGTTATGGCACCAACATAAATGTCATCATTATTACATGCATCATAAATCATAAATAAATAGCCAAAACATAAGGCTAAAGGTGAAGTCTAAGCATTAAGGACACTAATGTTATCTTCTTTATTACTTCTACCCGTCTCACCGAGCTAATCCTTTCCTAGCTCAAGCTTGCTTATCCCGAAGGCACAACATTTTCAAAAGAACAAGTGTTAGCTAATAAATTAGCTAAGTAAGATAACATAGTAATGAAAACATTTGCCAATTCAGATATATTAACAAAATCATCTTTTAATGTTAATATCACATTCATATAAATCATTGCACACATAACTTAACATAACACAATAGGATCATCATATACCTAGTGTGCCTAACTTTTCTTTCATATCTTTCTTTCTTTACTTTATATCTTTGCCTAGACGTAGGCTAAGTGACTTATGCCACTTACATAGGGATGTGGGGTTTGTGTGCAGGCGGTCATAGACCATACATGGAGTCCTCACACCCAACATGATGGGTAAACCATAAGGTGGTCCATCGGCGTCGTTAAGGAATCACAAAGTCAATCCAAACTGAATAAACCGTTTATGCCTTTATGCAATGGTGGTTAGTTACTCCACCCGGAATACTCAAACATAACTATGCCACGAGAGGTATCATGATTCCCAAACCACGTGACCACGTACGCCCTAGCTCCGAGGAACTAGCACGGGTTAAGCTTAACACAAGACTTTTCATATTGCTCGAGACTTATTAACTTTGTATTAGATTAGGTTACACTTTCACCTAAACTAATCACATATTTCTTTCTTTACTTTATATTAGCTTAGGCTACACTTTCACCTAAGTTAATCACATGCAACTTTCTTTTACTTTAGGGCCCTTAGACGTGCACGTGAACATGGCAATCCTAATCATGAGTCTAGTGACTATGTGTTCAAGCCATGAAAACAATCACATTTCGTAAACATTTCATTTAACATAAACATATCATCATTTCATACCTTTGCATCATGCATAAACTTTCCATACATCGTTAATGGTAGGCATCATATCCCATAACAACCTCCCATAATCATCCCTTTAACTTACTTTTAGGCATTCATAGACATTTGGGAAGTTTAACTTACGAAAACGTGTTTTGTTGTACCATCAGGTGACAAAAGATGTTATCTTACCTTGGTACAGCTTAATAACGTGTTAAGTATGTCTTACTGTGCTTGATTTGTGCTCCCGACAACCTAGAATAAGTATAGAATCAAGAAACTAACATAAACGAGGATTTATTGACTTATAGGATCTTCATAAGTCATATGGATACCTGTTTGTTACTTAACACTTATTTTAAACCTTAAAATTTTGGAAAGATACTTTATGAGTCTCATGCATCGGCCATGAGTCGCATATGTGCAAACAGTAGCAAGCATAAATCGACCATGAACAGTTTATGAGTCTCATACCTTTTTATGAGTCTCATAATTGCAAAAGGAAAAACATAAATTGAACTTGATCAGGTCATGAGTCTCATACCCTTTTATGAGTCTCATATTAGCAAACAGTGGGAAAACATAATCGACAATTACCAGTTTATGAGTCTCATCCCCTTGTATGAGTCTCATATACTGTAGCTTCGAACAAAACTTCGTTTTTTCAAACCCTTTACGACCTTATCACTCACTAACGACCTGGAGACTTACAATTAACATCTTTTATGATACAATTGATGACTTTAATCCATCAATTGATCCCTTAATCAAACACAAACATTACCCACTTCCGAATGACTCAAAATCGGTAACGAAATTGTAATTATCTCATCCCAACCCTAAGACCAGGAACAAGATCCATATGATCGACTCATAAGATCACAAATCAAAGGGAAATCACCTATATTACCTGTAGATGATCAAGAGGATGAGAGATCTTAACAAAACTTGCTCGAAACACCTAGAAACGGAGTGATTTGGATGGAGAATCGATTTGAGAGGGAAGAGGGGCGGCTTGGGGTTTCTTACTCACGTAATATGCAGGTTAGGGGAATTAAGGAAGCCTAATTAACCCTTAAACCCCTGGCCATCACTTTCCTTTAAGCATCATAGGTCCCTCCACTTCCTAAACGTTACTTTCTTAACTTAACTTTCCTACCGGGAGTCTTAACGATCTAACAAGCACTTAACTTTCATACTTTAGTTTTAATTACTTTCATGTAAATCATATTAATCATTTCATATTAAACACACAAGCATTTAATCACATAATCCCATATAGGGCACATAAACTTAACGAACCTAACGTTGACTAACGGTCAAGTCAATAAGTCAAACTCGAAATGTTTGGGATGTTACAATTAATAAGTAAAAGACAGTGCAAATAAATAATTACTTGTAAAGTAAATTGGTGAGATGATATGTATTTTTCAAGTGTAATTTATTTATTTATGTTAAATAAATTACAAGGTTGTTGCGGAACCAAGATAATACAAAGATGTAAATATCCTAACAACCTATGAAATACAATCGATCTAAACTTGGAAATTCTCTTCAACAATCAAAACACTTAGAGTTGTGAAATGTTCCTTTTTGCGATTGAGAGAATATTGCACAAGTCACCAAGAATGCAAATGTCTGAATATGCACAGTAGTTTCTTGGTTGTGCAAAGACCTCTATTTATAGGCAAATGTTGACATTGGGATGTCAACCTTTCCGTATAAATATGGTTGAGAGCATTTAAGGAGTTGTATTTAATTCCTTGAACATGCTTGATAAAGTAAGACATAAAGTCACTTTATCCAACCTACTTTATGCACTTTTGTACTTTAAACATAGACAATGTGTATTGTCCGGTTAATAGTACATAAAGTAAAAAGGTCTTCCTCGTAATCAGTGTAAAGCTTTGTAAGTACTTTACACTGATGGTTCTCCAGTCTTGATCTGGATAGAATGTCCACTGGGCTTCGCTGCCATGGTCATTCTCTTTCTTCCACTTGTTGTCTTCGACTTCAACTGGAATGACTTCAGGTTTATGATCAGATCTCAACTTGTAACATCCCGAACTTTTATGTAATGTTTGACTAATGCCGTTAAGTCAATTTGGGGTGTCGTTAAGTCTTTACTTAATATTTGAATGTGGCTATGTGTGATTAACGTAGATAAAGTAGTTAGGTTTGAGAGCCTAAATACTAATGACGAACAAAAGTGTGTTTAATGTCGCTTAAAGGCTATGTAGTGCCTTTTAATGAAGGACTAATGTTGTATATGGTCAATAATGCAGTTTGTGACCAATAATGAAGGGTTTAGAAGTTCAAGGGCTGATTTTGACATAGGTTGAAATCTAAAAACGGGATTAAGGTTTTGATAAGTGTAATTAGGTTTACTTTGGCAGCCATTATCAAATAATTAAGCAAATAATCCTTTCTTTAATCCTAAAGCAGTTATTAGAGCATTTGATCAACGATTTGGTGTTGTAATTGATCGATCATCGAGTCAAGCAGGTAATCATTGGTGTATTGATTGTATTTTCAGATTTAGAGGTTGTGTAATTAGGATTCGAATCTGATTTTTAAAGGAGTTTTCAAAGAGTTAGAGTTTTAATGGTGTTTTGGTTAATTAACATTCAAAACGATGTTAAACGAGAGTGTAGTCGATCCGGAGGATCAATATGTGTTTACTGGTGTCAAAAACATGTTTTGGAAGAAGTTTTGATGAGTCGTTTATTGGGAAAATCGAAGATTTTGGTCTGTTTATGAAAAGCTGTCGAACAGCGTTTGAACGAAGATGATCTTCGTTTGAGGTTATCTTCGTAAGTTGAATAGCTACCTTCGTTTGAGTTAAGTTCGTGTGATGTAAACTATTTTCGTAAAGTATATTGAACGAAGATGAAGTTCGTACGAAGATTAAGTTCGTAAGAACTAAACGAAGTTATGGTCTAAATTCGTAAGTTGTAAAGTAACGAAGTTAATACTTAAGTTCGTAAGAACAGAGTAAACGAAGTTTAAGTTCGTACGAAGGCTATCTTCGTTAGGTGTAATTCTGAAATTTTACGTAGTCAGTCTTAAGTTCGTTCGAGGGTCCATTTAAGGTCCTAAATGACTTATACTTTATATGTTAATGAACGATAGGTGTCGGAGGTTACTGATAAGCAGTATTAGCTACTTGTTTGTGCGCGTGTACTACAATCAGGTAAGATACACTACTTTTGTCACGCTGGGGGATCAACTAAAAGCAGGTTTCAAACTTACATACTTCCAATTGGTAACTTATAATGCATGTGGACTTATGGGGTTACTTGGGAGGTATTATGGGATTACGTAGTTGACCATGAGACCTGAAATGCAGTCCCTAATGTAGAAGAATGAAATATTGCCTAATGTAGTGATCTATTATGCAGTTATGTAGTATAATGAAATATTGCTTAATGTAGTATGACGCTATGCAGTTGATGTAGTCTAATGAAGTATTGTATTATGCACGAAATGTCGAAATGAAGTTGATGTATGTTGTGTGCATGTTTGTATGGCTTGAACACCTAGTGCACTAGACTTGCTAGGTTGCCATGTCACTTGCACGTTTGAGGGCCCAAAACGTAAAAGCAGAAACGCAGTAAATGTTTAGGTAATGCAGTCACCTAAACTAAATAACGTAGGTTCGAGCTCGTTAAACTTTGATGCAGTAAAGTGTTAAGCTTAACCCGTACAAGTCTTAGCCGGATGAGTACGCTAACGCAGTTGTTGCTTGGGTGGCTCCTAGCAACGTGGTCACACGCAGTTTGAGTAATTAACGGAGGATTGACCCCCTCAGGATTTTGGATTACTCTCGGATTGGCTTGCCATTCCTTAACGACGTACGATGGGTGGCCTTTTGGTGAACCATCAAGTCGGGTGCAATGTAGAGCACACTTAATGCAGTTAATAACGTAGTAAAGCAGAAATGTAGAAAGCAGATATGTGGATTATGAAGTAATGCAGGATAGGCACATTTAGGATGATTATCCTATTTGATATGAAGTTGTTATGCAGATTTGTGTGATGTGTGACGTGCCTAAATAACTCGTCTAATAATGAAGATTGTTTTAATTGGACAAATGCTTTTAAATTAAGTGTTATCTTACTTAGCTATTTTAATAGCTAACACTTGTTTCTTTTAATGTGGTTGTTCCCTCAGGTTTAGCTTGAAGGAACTATATGCAGAACGAGTGAGGCTTGGGTAGATGCAATGCAGGAGCCTTAGCTACCCTATAGACGCTTTGTTTAGACATTTGTTTACATTCAGTACTTAATGTCGAATTTATGTAATGACGTTGGGACGGTTGTTTTATGTTGGGCAACCGTTGGGTTTTCATTTGAACTATTCTATGATGTCGCAAGTAACACCAACTAAATGCAGAAACCAAAATGTTTTATTGGTTTTGACTTTTAAGGTCCTTTCTTCCGCAATATGACACCGTTAGGTGAAAAGTTTTTGAAAACCCATATTTTTAAACGACGGGTGTTACAAGTTGGTATCAGAGAATTGGTTTAAGTGAACCAAAATTCGACTTATGCCGTAGGATTTTGGACTTAGACCGATGAGAAGTAGGTTAGGCTTAAGTAGGATGCCTAGCTAATGAGGTGGAATGCTCTAGGACGGGTTTGGGAGTGAGTGAGAGCGTGATTTAAGGCTTGTTTTTGTGTGTGATAATGTAGTTATATGTAGTAGAGCCTTAACATATGTAGTCACTCTTAAATTCTTGCTAACCGTCGTCGTTGCCTTGTAGAATTAATGGCAAACACTAGAGCTAGTAACCAGAGAACCGGAGGAAATGGTAGTGGTATTCCTCCTAATGGAAACGGGGCTAGAAATGAAGTAGAGCAAAGGCAACCCCGTGCACAAAATCGCCGTCTTGGTGATCCACCAACTGTCTCTGAAGTAGAAAGGGCAAATCCGGTTATAGAGCAGGTTCCTAATCAAGCCCAACTACATGAAGAGTTGAGAGCTATTCGAGCTCTCTTAATGAGAAATGAAGAAGAGTTAGCTCAAATGAGGGCTGAGAGAAATGCAGAAAGGATTGGGAGCGAACAAAGGGGTGAGCGTTCGGAGGGGAATTACTCTAATCCCTCCCAAAGTGCCGAACCATCCATGGCAGCCGTGGGTGCTAATGGAGTTAATACTGGAGGACATGGAGTTGTTAATGCACCCCGTGTTAATAACTTCAAATACGAAAGTTTTCAGAAATGTGGTGCCAAGGAATTTGATGGTACCCAAAATGCAGTGGGAGCTATGGAGTGGATTGATGACATTGAGGTAGTTTTTGCATCTTGCTATTGTCCGGATGATATGAAGGTTTTGTGTGCTAGTAGGATGTTGAAGAAAAATGCCCGTAATTGGTGGAGGGCTACTATAGTGTCTATGGCTCCTGAGGTACTTGCAGCTATGCCTTGGGGAACATTTAAGGAGAAATTTCTAGAAGAGTATGTAGGGACGCGGGAGTTAAGGTTGATTGAAAAAGAGTTTAGATCGTTAGTGGCTAAACCCGGTGCAATTTCTGAATATGCACACTCGTTTATGGAGAAGTTGAAGTTTGTTGGACATTTGGTTCGAAGGCAAGAGGACCAAATTGAGGCCTACTGTGATGGTCTTCCCGCTGGTTATCGTGGATTATGTAGACAACATGTGACTTTATCAGCGGCTATAAAGGAGTCAAAGAGGTTGGATGATGATTTCAAAGGCGAGAGAGTTGTGGTGAAGGTTGATGACAAGAAAGCAGGGTTCAAAAGAGGGTCAAATTGGTCATCTAACTACAATAATAATAATAAGAAGTTTCGTGGGAATTCTAGCTCAAGTGGTGACAGAGATAAAAAGAAGAACGGGTCTTGGTGTGCTTCTTGCAAGAATGTTCATGAAGGTAAATGTTCCGATAAGACAAGAAGGTGTCATAAGTGTGGGAAATCGGGACATCTTGCAACTGAATGTAGGGACAAGATTCGTTGCTACAAGTGTCAAGAAACGGGTCATCTTATTGCCGATTGCCCACAAATGAAGAGTGACGGAAAGAAAGCAGCCACTTCAGCAACAAAAGTGAGAGCCTTGCAGATGACTGTTGATGATGCTAAGAACAATGACGAGGTGGTAAGTGGTACTTTCCTTGTTAATTCAAAACCTGCTTCTGTTTTATTTGATTCGGGTGCAAATAGGTCGTTTGTGTCTACTTTATTTGCTCCTAAGCTAGGAAGAGTCACTACCCCTTTAGATTGCTCGATAGAGGTAGAAATTGCTAATGGTACGGTTAATAATATACGTGTGGGTTATGACGATTGTGACATTGAGATTGAAGGTCGTTCTTTTCCAGTCCAACTATTGCCTACTACCTTAGGTGGTTTTGATGTAGTGGTCGGTATGGATTGGTTGGCTAGGAATGAAGCTAGTATCTTATGTTCCCAAAAGATAATTCGATTACCTATATCCGAGGGTAAAGTGATAACGGTGTATGGAGACAAGAAGAGAGGAGGAATAAAGATAATTAGTATGATGAAAGCTATTAAATGTATAAGGAAAAACAAGAGCCATTTCTTGGCTTATGTCATTGATGCAAGAAAAGAGAAGTCTCCAATCGCTAGTGTTGATGTAGTATCCAATTTCCCCGATGTGTTTCCCGATGATCTACCCGGTATTCCTCCCGATCGTGAAGTTACTTTTCAGATAGATCTTGTTCCCGGTGCCACACCCGTTGCTAAAGCACCTTACCGATTAGCTCCTACAGAAATGAAGGAATTAATGACGCAACTACAGGAGTTACTTGACAAAGGGTTCATACAACCTAGTTCCTCGCCTTGGGGAGCTCCTGTTCTCTTTGTTAAGAAGAAGGACGGATCAATGCGCATGTGTATTGACTACCGTGAGTTGAACAAACGAACGGTCAAGAATAAGTATCCTCTCCCGAGAATTGATGATCTTTTTGATCAACTACATGGTGCTTCGTATTTTTCAAAGATAGATTTGCGGTCTGGTTATCATCAATTGAAGGTTAAGAAGGAGGATGTAGCAAAGACGGCTTTCCGGACTAGATATGGTCATTATGAGTTCTTGGTCATGCCATTTGGGTTGACCAATGCTCCAGCCGCGTTTATGGATTTAATGAATCGGGTATGCCGCCCCTTTCTAGATCATTTTGTTATTGTGTTTATTGATGATATTTTGATCTACTCTAAGTCAGAGGATGAACACCGAGAGCATTTGAAAGCAGTTTTGGAGGTGTTGAGGGAGAAGAAGTTGTACGCAAAGTTTTCTAAATGTGAGTTTTGGCTCCGAGAAGTGCAGTTTCTTGGTCATGTTATCACATCGGAAGGTATTAAAGTAGATCCTTCAAAGATTGAAGCTGTTTCAAAGTGGGAGCAGCCAAAGACTCCTACCGAGATTAAGAGTTTTCTTGGTTTGGCTGGGTATTATAGAAGGTTTATTCAGGATTTTTCCCGAATAGCCAAGCCTATGACGGAATTAACAAAGAAGGGTGTGAAGTACGAGTGGACTGAAAAGCAGGAAAATGCATTCCAGACGTTGAAAAAGAAGTTGTGTGAAGCTCCTATCCTTGCCTTGCCTGAAGGTACTGATGATTTAGTGGTATATAGCGATGCTTCTATTACGGGTTTGGGTTGTGTCTTAATGCAGAGAGACAAAGTGATTGCTTATGCTTCACGTCAGTTGAAGCCTCATGAGAAGAATTACCCTACCCATGATCTTGAGTTAGCGGCGGTTGTGTTTGCATTGAAATTATGGAGACATTACTTATATGGCACTAAATGCACACTTTACACCGACCATAAGAGTTTACAATATATGTTTACTCAAAAGGAGATGAATGTGAGACAAAGAAGGTGGATGGAATTACTTAAAGACTATGATTGTGAAATCAAATACCATCCGGGTAAAGCCAATGTAGTGGCGGATGCACTAAGTAGGAAAGTGCAAAGCTCTTCTTGTAAGTTGATGAGCATGCAAGTTCAGGCCAAGTCGGGTCTATTAGATCGAATTAAAGAAGCACAAGAGAGGGCATTAATGAAGGATAATATTGATAACGAGAGTATTGGAAAGAAGAAACGACTTGTGATGGAGACTAATAGCCGTGGGTTTAAAACATACAAGGGTCGCATTTGGGTGCCACTGCTTGGTGGTAACCGAGAGTTGATCCTTGAAGAGGTCCATAGAAGTAGGTATTCGATGCATCCCGGTGTCACCAAAATGTATGCAGATTTGAAGCCGATTTATTGGTGGCCGGATATTAAAGGTGAAGTAGCTCATTTTGTAGCAAAGTGTTTGACGTGTGCAAGAGTGAAGACGGACCATCAAAAGCCGTATGGATTGTTGCATCAATTAGACGTTCCCGAGTGGAAATGGGATCATATCACGATGGACTTTGTAACGAAGCTACCGAAAACGCCGAAAGGGAATGATATGATTTGGGTAATTGTAGATAGATTGACGAAGAGTGCTCATTTTCTAGCTACCCGACAAGATGTGCCTTTAACGAAGATGGCAAAGATGTACATTGATGAAGTAGTAGCGAAACATGGAGTTCCCTTATCTATTGTTTCGGATCGAGACTCGAGGTTTGTGTCAAACTTTTGGAAGGGTCTTCAACGGGAGTTGGGTAGTAGAATAAATTTGAGTACCGCCTATCATCCCCAAACCGATGGGCAAAGTGAGAGAACCATTCAAACCTTGGAGGATATGTTGAGAACGTGTGTACTTGAATATGGTGGAGCATGGGATGAACACTTGAAGTTGATTGAATTTGCTTATAATAATAGTCACCATGCAAGTATTGGGATGCCACCATTTGAAATGTTATATGGAAGGAGATGTAGGACTCCAAGTTGTTGGATGGAGCCCGGTGAAAAGCAGTTGACCGGTCCCGAAATTATTGAAATTACCTCTGAAAAGGTTAATGTAGCTAAAGAAGCCTTACGTGTGGCAAGAGAAAGGCAGAAAACATATGCAGATAAGAAAAGGAGACCGATTGAGTTTAATGTGGGTGATTTAGTGATGCTGAAAGTATCACCTTGGAAAGGAGTTATCCGATTTGGAAAGAAGGGAAAGTTGAGTCCAAGATTTATTGGACCTTTTAAAGTGGTGAAACGCATCAAAGATGTAGCATATCAGTTGGAATTACCTCCAGAATTGGATGGAATTCATAACACCTTCCATGTATCCTACTTGAGGAAATGTTTAGCTGAGGAGTCGAGTGTGATTCCTATTAAAGACGTGAGTATTGACCCAATGAAGAGAATAGTAGACGAACCGGTAGCGATACTTGGAAGAAAGCAAAAGAAGTTACGCAGGAAAGTGATAGATCTTGTTTTGATAAAGTGGAAACATAATCATGGAGAAAGCTTGACTTGGGAAACTGAAGCAGTAATGAAGGAGAAATATCCCGAGTTGTTCCTATCTGATGAGATTCCGAGGACGGAATCCTCTTAAGGGGGAGGTAATTGTAACATCCCGAACTTTTATGTAATGTTTGACTAATGCCGTTAAGTCAATTTGGGGTGTCGTTAAGTCTTTACTTAATATTTGAATGTGGCTATGTGTGATTAACGTAGATAAAGTAGTTAGGTTTGAGAGCCTAAATACTAATGACGAATAAAAGTGTGTTTAATGTCGCTTAAAGGCTATGTAGTGCCTTTTAATGAAGGACTAATGTTGTATATGGTCAATAATGCAGTTTGTGACCAATAATGAAGGGTTTAGAAGTTCAAGGGCTGATTTTGACATAGGTTGAAATCTAAAAACGGGATTAAGGTTTTGATAAGTGTAATTAGGTTTACTTTGGCAGCCATTATCAAATAATTAAGCAAATAATCCTTTCTTTAATCCTAAAGCAGTTATTAGAGCATTTGATCAACGATTTGGTGTTGTAATTGATCGATCATCGAGTCAAGCAGGTAATCATTGGTGTATTGATTGTATTTTCAGATTTAGAGGTTGTGTAATTAGGATTCGAATCTGATTTTTAAAGGAGTTTTCAAAGAGTTAGAGTTTTAATGGTGTTTTGGTTAATTAACATTCAAAACGATGTTAAACGAGAGTGTAGTCGATCCGGAGGATCAATATGTGTTTACTGGTGTCAAAAACATGTTTTGGAAGAAGTTTTGATGAGTCGTTTATTGGGAAAATCGAAGATTTTGGTCTGTTTATGAAAAGCTGTCGAACAGCGTTTGAACGAAGATGATCTTCGTTTGAGGTTATCTTCGTAAGTTGAATAGCTACCTTCGTTTGAGTTAAGTTCGTGTGATGTAAACTATTTTCGTAAAGTATATTGAACGAAGATGAAGTTCGTACGAAGATTAAGTTCGTAAGAACTAAACGAAGTTATGGTCTAAATTCGTAAGTTGTAAAGTAACGAAGTTAATACTTAAGTTCGTAAGAACAGAGTAAACGAAGTTTAAGTTCGTACGAAGAATAACTTCGTAAGTTAAGTTCGTAAGAACTAAACGAAGTAAGGTTAACTTCGACGAAGATAAAGTTCGTACGAAGATTAAGTTCGTAAGAACTAAACGAAGTTATGGTCTAAATTCGTAAGTTGTAAAGTAACGAAGTTAATACTTAAGTTCGTAAGAACTGAGTAAACGAAGATTAAGTTCGTACGAAGATTAAGTTCGTAAGAACTAAACGAAGTTATGGTCTAAATTCGTAAGTTGTAAAGTAACGAAGTTAATACTTAAGTTCGTAAGAACTAAACGAAGTTATGGTCTAAATTCGTAAGTTGTAAAGTAACGAAGTTAATACTTAAGTTCGTAAGAACAGAGTAAACGAAGTTTAAGTTCGTACGAAGATTAAGTTCGTAAGAACTAAACGAAGTTATGGTCTAAATTCGTAAGTTGTAAAGTAACGAAGTTAATACTTAAGTTCGTAAGAACTAAACGAAGTTATGGTCTAAATTCGTAAGTTGTAAAGTAACGAAGTTAATACTTAAGTTCGTAAGAACTAAACGAAGTTATGGTCTAAATTCGTAAGTTGTAAAGTAACGAAGTTAATACTTAAGTTCGTAAGAACTAAACGAAGTTATGGTCTAAATTCGTAAGTTGTAAAGTAACGAAGTTAATACTTAAGTTCGTAAGAACTAAACGAAGTTATGGTCTAAATTCGTAAGTTGTAAAGTAACGAAGTTAATACTTAAGTTCGTAAGAACTAAACGAAGTTATGGTCTAAATTCGTAAGTTGTAAAGTAACGAAGTTAATACTTAAGTTCGTAAGAACTAAACGAAGTTATGGTCTAAATTCGTAAGTTGTAAAGTAACGAAGTTAATACTTAAGTTCGTAAGAACTAAACGAAGTTATGGTCTAAATTCGTAAGTTGTAAAGTAACGAAGTTAATACTTAAGTTCGTAAGAACTAAACGAAGTTATGGTCTAAATTCGTAAGTTGTAAAGTAACGAAGTTAATACTTAAGTTCGTAAGAACTAAACGAAGTTATGGTCTAAATTCGTAAGTTGTAAAGTAACGAAGTTAATACTTAAGTTCGTAAGAACAGAGTAAACGAAGTTTAAGTTCGTACGAAGAATAACTTCGTAAGTTAAGTTCGTACGAAGTTTAAAGTTCGTACGAAGATTAAGTTCGTACGAAGATTAAGTTCGTAAGAACTAAACGAAGTTATGGTCTAAATTCGTAAGTTGTAAAGTAACGAAGTTAATACTTAAGTTCGTAAGAACTAAACGAAGTTATGGTCTAAATTCGTAAGTTGTAAAGTAACGAAGTTAATACTTAAGTTCGTAAGAACAGAGTAAACGAAGTTTAAGTTCGTACGAAGAATAACTTCGTAAGTTAAGTTCGTAGGATGATTATCCTATTTGATATGAAGTTGTTATGCAGATTTGTGTGATGTGTGACGTGCCTAAATAACTCGTCTAATAATGAAGATTGTTTTAATTGGACAAATGCTTTTAAATTAAGTGTTATCTTACTTAGCTATTCTTATAGCTAACACTTGTTTCTTTTAATGTGGTTGTTCCCTCAGGTTTAGCTTGATGGAATCTAGATGCAGGACGTGTGAGCTTGGGTAGATGCAATGCAGGAGCCTTAGCTACCCTATAGACGCTTTGTTTAGACATTTGTTTACATTCAGTACTTAATGTCGAATTTATGTAATGACGTTGGGACGGTTGTTTTATGTTGGGCAACCGTTGGGTTTTCATTTGAACTATTCTATGATGTCGCAAGTAACACCAACTAAATGCAGAAACCAAAATGTTTTATTGGTTTTGACTTTTAAGGTCCTTTCTTCCGCAATATGACACCGTTAGGTGAAAAGTTTTTGAAAACCCATATTTTTAAACGACGGGTGTTACACAACTGGAGTGAAGCTCCAGTGGCATCAACTGTACACTGGCCACTGGACTTTTAATATTTCTGCACAAATCTTCTAGTCTCCAGATGCAACTTGAGACGCTCCAGTTTCTTAGTAAACTGGACCTAACAAATTCCCCCTATTTGTCCTGAAATATTGCCAAGTCTTTTCAAGTTTTGTATCTATACAAAGTATGAACATTGAAAGACTTGTTTTGACTAAATCAATCTAGTTTTCCAAGGCGTTTTTATAGATCATCAAATGCCTTGGGTATTTCTTTTGAGTTTGTTAGATTCAATCAGTTATCTACCTTGTAGGTTACAATCTAGCAACTTCATATATACAAGAAATTGAAAATTTACATAAGTTACAAGATTGCAAAATAAAATTACAAGATGATAACAAAGAAGTAGAACTTAATCAGATGGCCTTTCACCAGTTCTTCTTCTTTTATTCAACGAACCAATAGGTTGAGAATCTTCAGGGTCAATCCTCAGTCTGTTTTCCAGATTTTCTTTATGTTGGATCTTGCCCTTTAACAAATTTATCCAAGCCTTCTCAGACCTATTCTTCGTTTCTTTTGCTTCCAAAAAGTTTACCATCTCTTCCCATTCGCTGAAGCCATACTGCATAACTGATGGATCGTCAGTTGTCATTCTAGTGTAACTGACTTGCACTCTAAATACTTTAGTACCTGGCTTCACAACAACATTGACACCATTGATTTTGCCATTGTGTTTTCTCTTTGCCATAATTGATGAATAGTAGGCTCTGGCTTCAGTTTCATTGGAAATCTTAACAGATCCAGATAAGGCAGAATGCATAGCAGCCTTGATATCCTCATTCGACACTTCACCAGATGGTTCAACAAATGTTCTTAAATCGGCATCTCTGGGCAAAGGTTTTCTTTTTGGTTGTGCCCTTGGCTTGGGTGGATTCAATACCCTCTTAACAATTTTCTGAACATTTTCGATTCTTCTTTGAATCCCACCAGCCCTCATTTCTCTTGCCTTCTCCACTGACACATTAATTGTCTTGGCATCAAATTCGACTTATTCATCTGGATAATCTTGGTCAAGCTGAATGTCCAACATTTCCATTACAGCTCCCATTATCCTTTGATCATGTTTTACTTTTGCATACTGCTCCAGTGTGATGCCCAACAAGCCGGCATCATTGGCATCTAAGGCACCCAAATCCAAGATTTGAGCCCTGGCAACCCTTTGGTCTTCTTTTCTTTGCTTTCTCTTTTCTTTGAAGGCATTGCCAATTGCAGCCAATATTTTGCTTTCACTTTCAGACACTGGAGGAAGTCGATCGATGTTACCAGTTTCAAGCATGTCAGTTTGTGCATCGGTGGCCAGCTCCAGGGCAGTTTCATCAGTTGCTTTGCCCTTGCCCTTATCATCATTCCCCTATCAGTCACATCATCAAACTTTTCTATAACCTGCTGACCAACATCAGTACTGGCAGCTACCACTATTTCCTTCTCACTTGAACTTGTTGGTGCAAGGACTGCACTTCTTTCCCCCTTGGCAGCATCTAGACTTGCCCTAATTACTTCCCAGTCTGCATTGTTATGGGGCAACCGGTCAAGACTCTGCCACGATTGCATGTCCGTGCACTCCTTGAAGATAGTGCACATCATGCGAAATGATCTCCAAAGATGGTTGGTCTCTCTCGACTGGGTCAGCACATTACCTGCAACTTGTGCCTGACCAGCCTTCAGTTCTTGTAACAATTTGGCATCATCTGGAGAGAGACCAACATTCACAACTTCTTTCTCTTTCACCACTTCCTTTTCTTTCTGTTTTGCAACTTCAGCGGCCAGTTTATCAATGGATTTGGAATGTTCAGATATTTGGGTGTTCAGAGCATTAAGACTACCCCTCAACTGGTTGATCTCAGTAGTGAGTGGGGCCAGATCAACCTGAGCAATCTTGGTGATCTCAGACATCACCTTTTTAACCAATTCTTCTTCTCTGGCAGCAAGGGTATCCTCTATCTTTTGACCAACTGAAGTTGCCAACTGCTGCCCAAGCTCTGTCACTTTAAGAGCAGGTCTTTCAATCAATTCCTTGACCTGTCTTTCTATCTCCTTTAGTTCAGTTTCTGATGATCGAACAATGTTGCCAAGTAAGTTGGAGATAGATGTTGTGACTTTATATTGAGTTAGGTCAAAGGCTTCCTTAAGAGAACTGGACAGAGTGTTACAGCCAGTGACCAACTCATTGAGCTTCTTAAATACCAAGTCTTCATTCATTGCAAACTTGTTGATCCCCAGGTCCACAACTTTTTGATTTGTCAGATTGTCTTTGTTGTACCTGGAGATGGACTTGGCATTTTTCTCAATTGTCTTGTGAACATCCTCCACCCTTTTAATAAGGTTTTGGATGTCGGTTGTAAAGAAGACAAAATGAGTGTCCAGTGACTGAGGGGAAGGCGTCACTGGACCAGCAGCAGGTGCCACTGGAGCCACTGGAGGGGGTACATCAAGTGTAACAACTTCAGTGAGTGGCTCAGTAGCAGAAGAAGTAGAAACAGATGTTGGAAAAGAAGAAGTACGTTGAGAAAGATCAAGTGGCTGAATATACCGAGTATTCTCAGGTATATTAGCCGGCGGAGGTGGTGGCATAGATCTATCTCTAAAAAGAGAGATCATACCAGATGATGGTGGTTGTACCATATGTCTATTTCTAGACACATAACTTGATGTGGGGGGAGGAATTTCAGTAAGCTCATTTGTGTGGGATGGTGAAACTAAAATTTGATCTTTTGGTGGCGAGATATGAGATGAAGGGTCTTGAGCTTGTACAGAAGCATCAAGTATCTCAATATCTGAAGCTGTTCCTTCAGAGTCCGAAGACTCTATTAGGATTTCACCTTCATTAACATCCATGTCCAGATCCATGAATGTCTCAGGTGGCTGAACCAGTTGTTCAGGCTCCTGATGAACTTCTCCAGTTTCCTGGATGGTTGCATCAGTTGTTGGCTCAGTCGCGGTGACATCATCGCCAGGAATAGAGGTCACTGGGGTTGCCTCAGTTACAATTGCTCTATCCTCAATCATAACTTCATTGGCCGAATAGATTTGAACTTCAGTTACTACTTGTGACTGATCTCTTCACCACTTCCTCCTACAGAAATTTCGGAAGTGGTTGCTTGCGGTTGATCCCTTTGACTTTCTTCAGCATCCTGTTGGGAGGATACTGAAGGGTTGGCTGGGTTTCTAGTGTCAGTGGCTCGTACTGACTTATTCCTAGGACGTTTAGTTCTTGGAGCCGTTGGGGAAACTGGAGGACCTGTTTGGAGGCCTCCAGTTGCATCTGTAGGAACTGACACGCTGGAACTAGCAGGGATAGACTGTTGTTCAGGCCCAACAACAGTCATATTGCCAGAGGACGAACCGGTGGGTCCCTCATTGTTTTGAGGCCCGTCCAGTTGCCTTTCCGAGCCACCTAGTATTGGTGCGTCGGTTTTAGAGAATGCCAGCAACATTCTCGGAGGAATCTCAACCTCTCCAGTTTCAGATGCAAGAGAGTCAAGATTCCTCAACAGATCTGGGACAGTGAATAAAGATGTTGTATTTTTATATTCTTCACTGCCCAAGATAAGTTTAAAGCAGAGTGAGAGATACCTGGAGAAGGGGATGCAAAGTCCTCTGGTGCCCTTCAGTTTCTGAACAAGACTTCTGAAAGCGAAGTCCACTCTCAATCCGTTCCACAAGCAGTATGCCATTTCTGCTTGTGAGGAGTTAATCTGGTCCAAACCACCAGAACTCCCACCCATACTCTCAACGAGATAAATGAAAAAGTACCTCCAGGATGGTGTGAGGCCTTTCATCGTCATGGTTCCTTTTGTTTTTAGGACACCATTTTCAAGACACTCATTGTGTCCCATTTCAAGGAGTACTTGCCTGAAATTGATATTTTGAGAGATAACAACTGGAGACTCTCCTTGTCTCCAGTAGTTGAGGTTAAGGGCATCCCTCAACGTCTCTACAGTAATAGTACACTCGACTGTTCCATTTTTGAGTGTAAAGTTGATGGCTGAACAGTCGTCATTAAGTTTGGCTGTGTACCAAAACTCACACAAGTAGTCGTGAAACATCTTGCGTGGGTTTGCAGAGAATGTGGGGCCGATGGGAGAATCCTTCAAGAATTTTTGGATTCTACCAATAAGGGTATCGGCCCCTTGTTTTCCCATCAAACTGGCCATCAGATTATTGGGATTTAATTTTATGAGATTAGGGTTTGATGGGGCACCAGATGCTTGCTTGACATCTGATGACGGAGCATATGGGACAGTAAGTAGATTTACATCTCTACTTCTGGATGATTTAGGAGCCATTTTTCTACAAGTTGAAATTGAAACTAAATAGAATTTGGGAATTAGGGTTTTTGATTTATGAAGCAGAGAGAGAAAAGAAGCGATTTTGATGATTGGGGGAGTAAATGAAGGAATGTGAAGAAGTAAAGGAAAAAGGATTTAATGTGGGGGTATTTATAGGGAAGTAAATATCCCAAAGTAAATACAAAGATATTTTAATCCCCAAAATTTCAAAAACAATTGATATTTTGATTTATTGAAAATTTGAGATTCAAAAATATGTAATACCAACTTGTCAGCATTAAATGCTATGATGGCTGGTATTCCCACTCGCCCATTATCTTTTCACAATTCCCATAAAAAGTGCATCTTTTTACAAAAAAATCTTTGACACGTGCGACGGTTGTGAGTGGGTTTAAACACTTGAGTACCATCACGTGTCACAAAAATTGACCAAGTATTTCTAAAGTTATGAAATATGGTTGACCACAAGTGTTAAGACAAGACCAAACATGTACACTGGAGGATTAGTCCAGTGCCAGTTTCCAACTGGACCTAAAAAATTCCCCCTATTTGTTCTGAAATATTGCCAAGTCTTTTCAAGTTTTGTATCTATACAAAGTATGAACATTGAAAGACTTGTTTTGACTAAATATATCTAGTTTTCTAAGGCATTTTTATAGATCATCAAATGCCTTGGGTATTTCTTTTGAGTTTGTTAGATTCAATCAGTTATCTACCTTGTGGGTTACAATCTAGCAACTTCATATATACAAGAAATTGAAAATTTACATAAGTTACAAGATTGCAAAATAAAATTACAAGATGATAACAAAGAAGTAGAACTTAATCAGATGGCCCTTCACCAGTTCTTCTTTTATTCAACGAACCAATAAGTTGAGAATCTTCAGGGTCAATCCTCAGTCTGTTTTCCAGATTTTTTTTATGTTGGATCTTGCCCTTTAACAAATTTATCCAAGCCTTCTCAGACCTATTCTTCGTTTCTTTTGCTTCCAAAAAGTTTACCATCTCTTCCCATTCGCTGAAGCCATACTGCATAACTGATGGATCGTCAGTTGTCACTCTAGTGTAACTGACTTGCAATGCCTAATACATCTCTATAGGAACCTCCTCGGTCACATTGCAAAATGACATACTTGTCTTTTTTAGAATCACGAATAGATAACCCGTAACCTTTAGAGTAATAAAATGCTCGTACACTATTTTGTAAATCGTCATACGATCCAAACTTGGAGCTAGCAAGATAAACTTCTTCATTTTGATCACGTAGAATTGTTGGATTAGTAGTTTTTGCCATCTATTAGATAAAATTTTAGCAATATCAAATCATATTACAGAAATATACTAAAAAAACCTAAAACGAATCTTCATTTTAAATGAGCAATACAATGTAGCAAAATTGAAATAAGAATACGACTTTGTAATCATAGTTAACCATTCTACATGTAACATATTAAGAATTCTACATGTAATATATTAAGATCAACTCACCTTTCTACACGTAAGTAAGAAGGAGATGGCCAGAAGTAGGAAGCAGATGTTGTAGAAAGCCGGTAAGATATTGGTGATCGCTGAAGAAACTGAAACCGTGAGGCTGGTTGGTTATATAGTTTATTAGGGTTTTGACATTAAAGCATACAAAATAAATACCGTAATATATTAAAATATATTAAAAATAATATTAGGGGTAGTTTTGTCCTTCAAAAATAATTTCAGTGTATTGATCAATTTATCCTGTGTAAAAATCAGGACCCTTTTTTTATTGAATTTTGTCCAATTAGTATATAACTAAAATATACTGGATTAACAATTGATCATATATCAATTGGTACCATTATCATGTAATACCATGGATCCACATATAAAGACCGTAAATCATAGGTTCAATTTTTAGCAAAGACAAGTGAAAAAACTATATCTTGTAATCCATGTGCGGGAATAGTGAGCAATCGGGTATAAGTTTTATGCGGTGGTAAGCTATGAGTATCAAAACGGTATATGGGACCAGAAGATTTCCACCCATTTTTTTTTCTTTTCTTATTGGGTTAATAGCATAATTTAATCCTTTTTGAATATCACCACTAAATTTTTTTATTTTCTTATATCAGTCCTAAAATTTTTTATAAATTTTTTCTAGTTTTAGATTAAACATACTTAGAAGACTTCCCTAGTTCCCTAGTTTACACTTAAAAAGATTTCCACAACCTACAGTGCAATAACAAATGTCACAGCTTAGTGACTTTAGTATTCCCCAAATGTCTTTTTTCACTCACTGACACCAGTCCCTTCACTTCGCTATAACCACGAGTTTATCTTCTCCCATTTTCCCCCAATTTCTCAAAAAGAAAAAAATCATTCATTTCTCATTAATTCAATATAATAATAGAAAAAAAAAGAAAATAAATCCAAAAAAATTCAAAAGAGCAATAAATATCCCAAACTCACCTACTTTGATAGCGATTATTATTATTATTGATTTATTTCACACACTTTTATCCAACCTTTGTTTTATGTTCTGAAGATTCTTGCTTTAAAACAGGTATTCCTTTCATTTTATTTCTGTATATTTTTTATCTATTATTTTTTTTTACATTTAGGGCTTTTGGGTATGTTTATTTATGATATATGTGCAAGACCCATATGTTTTCTTGGTTTAATTTTGTTAATTTTTTAGTGGGTTTGTCACTCTAGTTTCAGTTAATAAAATAAAAAAATAAAAACAAAAAGTGAGTTTCTTTATTTTAAATTAATGAAATATATGGAAAACCCATATGATTTCTTGGTTTAGTTTTGTTAATTTTTAGTGGGTATTTGTTGGTTTAGTTAGCTAATATTGAAAATGAAGAGAAATGAAACTCTAAAGATGGTGTGTGTGTGTGTATATACATATATAGAGTTTTGTATCTGTGTGTTTTTTTTAATGTTTTTGCTGTGAAACTTTGTGGAAAATGTGTTAATAGTTGTAATGTTTTGGATTTTTGGGTAAATGAGAATTATTCAATTGCTTTGTTTTTTGTTTGCTAGAAATGAGACAGCTGAATGTGGTTTTTTTTTTTTGTTTTCTAGAAATGGAAAATATTGAAGAGAATAAAATAATGGATGAAACCCTAAATAGTGGCGGTGATACGGTGGTGGTTAAAACGAAGACGGTGGTTGAACAGACCAAGATTACCATTGTTGAAAATTTTCAGGAAGAGAAGAAAGATGATTTGTTTGGTGGTGATGAGGGGGATGATATGAAGGTGGATTTAGGGGATAATGGAGGGAATTTAGCTATGGATGTTGAGGGTTTTTTTACTGGCGGAAATGGCGATGAGGTTGAGCGTCTTTTTGAGGGGAATGAGGGTTATTTAGCCGATGATAATGATGAAGATGTTCATGGGGATCCGATGGATGTGTTTGAGTTTAAGGAGGATACGTACAAGAATGAGGAGGGAATGGTTGAAAATGGGGAACAAATTGAAGGTGGAGACGATGATGAAGAAGAAGAGGATCATGATTTTGTTGTAGGTGATTTAGTGTGGGGTAAAATCAAGAGTCATCCGTGGTGGCCAGGCCAGATATATGATCCTTCTGATGCGTCAGAGTATGCTGTTTCGATAAAACGTAGAGGGCATCTGTTAGTTGTTTATTTTGGGGATGGTTCGTTTTCTTGGTGTAAGCCGTCACAGTTGAAGGCTTATATTGATGACTTTCAAGAAATGTCGAATAAGAGTGATTCTAAAAATTTTGTGACTGCAGTCAAGAAATCTTTAGAACAGGTCAGTAGGCTTGTGAGGGCGGAATTGATGTGTAAATGCCAACCTGTTTGTCAGACTGATAATGTTAACGAGGGGAACAGTGGGATCAAGAAGGGTGTGCCTGTGCCAAAAGGAAATACAATCAAGGTTTTGATTGATCGAATGCAGCCTGTTGAGCTTCTTTCAATGTTGAAAAATTTTGCTATAATGGAACCTGATACTAGTTTTGTTGAGCTTGAACTCACTGTACTGAAAAGCTGGATAAGTGCTTTTTATGGACAAAAAGGTGGTTACTTGTTGCCAGAATACCATGACCCGGAGTATATTGAAGGTCTTGAAGATGAATCGAAAAGTGGAATGGTTGCTGATTCTGATAAGAATGGTGGTGTTGAAAGCACAGCAAATGGTGATGATAAGTTATCTCAAAGAAGGAAGAAGAAGAGTGTGGCGGATTTATTGGGAGAAGACGAGCCAAAAGTTAAGAAAGCTAAAATGTCTAAACATGGTGGTATTGGTGGTATTGATTGGAAAAGGAAGGGATTGGTTGTGTCAGTGACACCAGAAAGCGATCATGAAAGTGGTCTTGAAGATGGAACCACACCACGCCAAAGGAAGAGGAGCAAGTACCTCTCTCCGCCTTACTTGAGTCCAGCTAGCGGAAAACTTTCTGGTTTAGGTTCAGGTTCCTTCAAAGAACCTAAAGCTGATCCCGAGGAAGTTCCTGAGATGGATGCGGAAGAGCCAGAGGGTTCATCAAAGAAGAGCAATGGGAAGAGAGGTAGAAAGAAGCGGGCAAAAGAAGGGTCTGATTTGACAGCCTCTGTGGACGTGGAGAAGCTGTTGCAAGGGCTACTGCGTGCAGCACTCGACCCTTCATCTTTTGTGGAGAAGAACCTCCCGGCGATTATTGATTTTATTTCACACTTCAGGAAACAGATTTTTGAAAATGTGTCCAATGGTCAGGTTGTTGGAAAGAAAGAGTCGGCTCCAGGTTCACGCAAGGCTGCTAGTGAAGATGTGTCTGATTTCACCCTCGTCAAGGAAAAGCTGGAGGCTATGAGGAAAACGGTGCAAGCATGTGGTGAAGAAGAAATGAAGGAAGATATCAAAGCTTATCTGGAAGGAGGATTGAGGGAAGTACTTGAGAAGCTGGGAACAATAGGAGGGGTATGAGTCCAGGGTTTGTTTTTTACTGTAGTGGGTAATTAGCTTTTGGTTTTTAGAAATTTTAAGGATGGATTCTGGTGTTGGATTCAGTAGATTTTTAACTATGCTGTTATTTCCATGGACTTAACGTTTTTTTTTTCTATTGTTCATCAAGCTTTTTTCGATACACCCTTGTGATGTTTGTTAATACTCATACATCCCAGGCTTTATAGCTTTGATACATCACTGATCATTCCACAGTAACCCTTTCAATACAACATTCATTCTGAAATCTGAACCAATAACACCAATCCGAACAAACAACTGGGGCAAGATATGTTTAAAATCGTAAGAAAGAAAAGACATTAAAATGTCGTACAAAGGCTACACAGCCAAATCTCCATATGAAACACTACACACATTATTAACATCTCAGCATATGAACAATTAGTCATCTACAGGGTCTTGGGGAGTCTCTTCTGCACTGCGTTTGATGGTTACAACCGGGCATTCACAATGTTTCACACAAAACTCGCTCACTGTTCCCACAAAGACCCTGTTAAGACAAAAAGAATAAAAGCATGATGGTAATTGGTAAAAAGAGAAACTACCAAAATAATAATTCCTAGTGATGCATAAAAAAACAATCAATAGAGAAGCAAGAAAAAGTGTACGAATGGTAGGTAACTGTAGAAATTATGGTAGTAACAGGATGCCATGGCTGTGTGCTAATAAGTAGAGAGTCACGTCAGGTGTGATCCAGAAGCGAAGAAAATGAAATGAAGGTTGTCCAGGCCATTTATAAAGGTAAAAGTTTTGGCTCATTTATTTGGGCCACTTTTTTTTTTAATCTATACCATGTCAAATGCACCTAAATGTGAACTTCCCAAATGACATCAGTGGTCAAACTGGTTAACAAATATTCGACATGTAAAGGAACTAACTTAACCCGCTACAAGTAATTTGGTAAATTGGCAGTTCATGATATGCTCTTACGTTTCCCAAGCTAAGTTCAACAGAAAAGTAGAACAGAAGTGATTCACATACGGCTATATAGTGCCAACTGTCAACTTAGTAGCTTTCTTCTTCTTTTTTTTTATTTTATTTTTAATATTAGATATACAGTTTTTTTAAATAGCAGTTAAATTGACCAAAATGATAAATTTGTAGAGTTCCCAAAACAAGCGTAAAAAAGATGGACAACTGAACATGCTTAGGATCTAAATATGCAAAGATTCATACCTCTGGAATGGACCAAGACCCCTGTTTCCTACAACAAGGAGATCTGGTTTGACTCTCTTAACTTCGTGGCAGATTACTTCTTTTGGATCGCCCTTCTTAATCCATGCTTCACAAGCAACCTATTAGAATTTTAATCAGCACATCGAGGAGTAGAAACAACTCAATGAGACTCAAATAGCTTCTCGCAAG
This sequence comes from Erigeron breviscapus, assembly GCA_034093135.1. Taxonomy (NCBI): domain Eukaryota; kingdom Viridiplantae; phylum Streptophyta; class Magnoliopsida; order Asterales; family Asteraceae; genus Erigeron; species Erigeron breviscapus. The sequence continues at coordinate 158,656,217 of CM067168.1, forward strand.
AAGCCAGAAGGAGAAGAGTGAGTTGAACCCTTATGGTTAAATTTGTAACTTAACCACAATGGGACTTGGCTACATTTCACTACTTCAGTATTTAATCTAGCAAAAGAAGAGAGAGAAGGGAGAGAAAAACCCCTATATCGTGACTTCTCTTCACAAAGTACTCCAGCAGATGAGTTCCTTCAATCTTGTCCTTACGCTTGGCATCTCGAAAATCTTCTGGTGAGGCATAAATGCTATCAACATCATCGAAACCTAGCACAACCAAAATGAAAAAACTAAATGCCATCAGACATCAATGTTTTTGTTATCAGATTTACACAATAAACAATGTCTTCTCAAACCACATGTAAATGATAACGGGAAATTTATACAAGTGAACGTCAAAGCGATTATAAAAATATGGGGGATGCAAAACTGAGTCAATGCCATCACAGATAACGTGGAAAGTAAAAGCAAGCCAAAATGCAGTTTCTTCTATACTTTGACTATATAGATTGACAACTTTGATAAACCGGTTCCATGTTACATAATGGAACTAATCGTCATTCAAAAATATAGGACTAGCAATCAATGTTTAAGTAAATCGACATGTCTGGAGCATATTGCAAAGAAAAAAAAGCTACCTGCAGTAGGTTTACAAGTTACCAAGTAGCACAACCTATTTAATAAGGTGAGATCCCAATATCAGGTATAGTTCGTTGACATATGGGCGCCCAAAATCTTACCGTGTGTAAATACATGATCAGTCAAACACACACGAACAATAACAACACAATAATATAACTTGCAGAAAAAGAAAGAACACACATTTGTTACGTGGATCAGCTGATCGGTTTGAAGGCCCTCGCACTCGGACTCCTGCTCCTTGCCGGCGGTTAGACCATCCTGGCAACATTAGTCTCCACAACTCAACAATATTACGTAGTTGATGAAAAAATTTCTTATAAAGTAGGCAAAAATGAAGAAAGAACAATGTTAAAAAAGACCTCCTAGACACATCTACTGGTAACTTAGTATGATCTGGGTTTGATTTCATGTTACACTTTTTCATCACTTTGTAATACATAGCATTACAGAAGTCAACCCCTTTTGTTCCCAAGCAATACCTAAATGGCTAAAGATAGCTTCTTCGATTATCTGATACCATTTTGCATTATTAAATTAGTATATTGTATATATGGATAACCATCAAACCCAAAATTCTTCACAATCAGCGTTATTTGTTGTAATCACATTGGAAACAAACTGTTAGCATGCACAGATAGTAGGATCTAGTATTGGCACAAAATATGCACGAATTGTTTGTTTCACTGTTGCACATTGGCATTGGCAACATTCGACTGTCCCTCATCAAGTAAACTTACTTGGTTGCATTCAAAAGTCAGTGCATTACACCAGTAAGCCTAAAACCAGGTATCTTGTAGACTAACACAGACAAAGCACACCATACTGCTCATTAAATTCAAAATTACCACCAATATCAGCTCATATGAGTGCAGCATCAGAATAATCTAAACAAGGGATTTTAAAAGAGCATGCCACTATATTTATAACATTAACCAGTCCCTTCAAAAAAGGATAGAAACCGGATATCAAAGAAAAACCTATGTTTAATGAACCTCTAGAATACAGTAACTTCTGCACAAATATCTTTAAAACTCAAGATACAGACCAGAAAAATTGATCACAACTGTTACCCATACAATACCAACTACAAGGCAGCAAAACCTAGATAATCTCTATGTAGATTTGATTGCCTAAATTTGATTTCACCAACTCTAATCTCATTTTAAGGTTCCATATGCACACAAAAAAGCACCAAGAAAATAGTTAAAAGAGGAACTTATAAGCTTTATGTAACAGAGAACCAAAGTTAAATGAATGCGTATGAACTTTCATCTCAGCAGACAAATCCAGAAACTAGAATGATCGACCACATCACGTGAAATAACAAATTACAAAGCGGTAATAGCTCATTACCAAAATACCATTCCATAAAAACTAGAACTAGTGAAATACTAAGGTTTTATATGCACAATTAGCTCCAAAAAAGAAGATGCAATAACTGCATATTATGTAGAATCAAAGTTCGAGCTACAACATGTTGACCTATTCTACAAGTCCACAAAACTCAAAATCATCACTTATAAATTTGATTTAAAGAGATAATAATCAATCACATGACATATAATAATGGATAACACAACGACAAAACCTCAACAGCCTTATTTGATTTCAAAAAACATAAATCACTCTTAGGTTCCAAATGCGCAAATTTTTTTCCGAAGTAGATAATAAAATAAAAAGTCTAGAAAATGCACATCTCAGCATACAAGTCCACGAAACTCAAAATAATCATTCATAATCTCATTTCAAATACGATGATCAACAATCACGTGGCGTGCAATAGCAAATTACACATCACAAAAGACCTCTATAGCCTGATACGGTTTCTCATACCCTAAAATCACTCCAATGCTTCATTTTCACACAAAAAGACAAAAAACACAGCTAGTCAGTAAAAAATCGTAAAAGCCTAATACTGTATCACATAAGTCATAAGTCATATAAACGTTTAGAAAACGCCGATCTTATCATACAAATTCACATTAATTTTTCATCATTTCTAGTCAAAATAATCGGAAAAACCTCTAATAACCTAAAATCGATTTCACAAACCGTAAAATCACGATCAAACACAATTAGACACACACACAAAAAAAAAAAAATTGAAACGTCACGCACGATCAAAGTTCGATAAATGTCTACATAACCTAATTTCATCATCTAAATCCACAATATTGAAAATCATTATCATCAATCACACAGCGCAAAATATCACATTAAATACAAGTATAACCTAATCTTAAGTTCATTAATCCTAACCGTCAGTCCGAAACACGAAACAGTGCGAAAACTGATACATCTAAACAGTAAGATATACATATATAGATAAATAGATACATAGATATATATGTATAGATATGGAGATAAGTGTACCGTCCTCGTCAGGAACTTGAACATGAAGAAAAAGAAGTTTAAATCCAGAAGTATTTGAACGAATGATCTTATTAAGAGTCCATTCAAAGGCCGATTTGCTACTAATTGAAGCATTTGGATATCCTTTTATACTTGACTCGTTCACTCCAAGCATTATCCGAGTCATCTCTGAGTCAACTCGCTCCACACTTGTCGCTGCGGCCATTGGAATGAAATAGCTCTTTCGTTTTGCCGCTTCTTTCTTTCTAGAATAATTGATCGATCACACTTTCTGTTTTCTTTTTGTAAAATTAGTAGGGGTCTATATATATTTATATAGGCTGCTTGTGAACGTATGTCACGGCTTTTTTAGACGATGGACGTGTGGATTATTAAATGATTGGTCCTTAAGTTTGAAACAAAGGTGTCACCATTTTTTATGTATATCTAATGTAGAAGTTCGCCGACATTTTTTTAAAAAGCTATTATAATGCTACTCTTAAATTACACAAACTTTATGTAATTCTAAGACTTTTGAAAACTCTCCTAATGATCATGATCAAAAACCAAAAAATTGTATTAGTAATTAACCAAAACTCGTCGATTTGAAAAGATTACTTTTTTTTAAATAACAAGTTAGTAGTTAGTAGTTAATAGTTAGTATCGAGACACCACAAAGACTTCCAAGTGAGCAGTATGCAGAGCTTGAACTACGCATGACTAGGATGAAATCCATGACTCTCGAAAACCCCCTAATAATCCACTCTTACATATATAAGAAGTGAGATTCGAAGCATGATGGGTTTTTCAAAGTCAAAAACCTTATCAATGGACCAACAACCCATTGACGATTTGAAAAATCATTTAAATTTGGTATTGAAACAATTGAATAAAAGTATCATATTCTAATTTTTTTTCTCCAATTTTTGGCATCATGTCATTTTTATGACGAAAATAAAGTCAGATATTTCATTAATATCTCACGTATTGGGCCTGAGATGGTCTGACATGAGCTCATCAATATTTTCAAGAATGAACGCATATAAGCTCCAAACGTGTGAAATCGAGTAATAAATTTATAAACACGAACTATCAAAAAAACTGACTACAACACACTCACAGGCAGTGAACCTGATCGCATGCAGTATAGTAAAATCGGTAAATCCGAGGTCGATCACAAGGACTAAGTACAGTAATTGTTCAAATAAAGTAGCTCAGTAAAAATGGGGGTTTTGTGACCGAATTGTCACTTTACAAAAATAAAAGTAAATAAATTAAATCCGGTATGACCGGAGCAGGATTCGTCGGAAGACGAAAGTAAAAATGATTTTAATGAAAATAATATTAAAAGGCATCCATTTTGAATCCGCTTCACAACACGTTCAGATTGCACATAAATGAAGTTCAAATTCACTTAAATTGATAAGATAATCGTGACAAAATAAAGACTGTAACACCCGTCATTTTAAAATCTGGATTTTCAAAAACTTTTGCCTAACGGCGTTTAGAAATGCGGAATACAGAATCCTTAGAACATAACTAACCCTTAATGGATAGTTCATTTATAAAAGTGGTGTTACAGCATTCATATCATTAAAATAGTGTAAGATAATCCAGATGTGGCACCAACATAAATGCCAATAAAAACAATACATAAGTCATATTAAAAGTAGCCAATCATCATGTGAGTCCCAAATATAGATGATTAACTAAACCCGACTGGCAAGTACAACTAATCTTGATGGACAAGTTAAGTTTACGATCCAGATATGGATAACAAAAAGCAATTGACTTAAAGTAAATAACAAGAACTAAATGGCTGAAACTATATAAGATATATATATGTATAATCAAGTATGTAGCATTGAGACACGTTGTTTTCTTTCTAATGTATTTGATTTATTGATATATAAACAAATACAAGGATTGTTGCGGAACAAAGATAAACACCCAAGTGTAAATATCTAAACAATCCTGAAAAACAAGTGATCTAAATAACTTGGAAATACTCGTAAGTTTACTTAGAGTATATCTCACAAGTTGCAATGCTAAAGTTTCAAGCACTTTGCAAGTTGTGAGAAGACTTTGTATTTATAGACCAAGTCCATGATGATGTGGACAAGATCGTACAAATGTGGTTGTGAGCATTTAAGGAATTAAACCTAATTCCTTGCATGTTCATACTAGGAAGAGTATATAAGTCAGTTGATGTGACTTATAGTACTATGTTCCAAACCCATACTTTTACCTTGTACCTTTTATTAATAGATAAATCTATTAACTGGGTAAAGGTATGTAAAGTAAAAAGTCTTCCTCGTAATCAGTGTAAAGTGTTGTTAATACTTTATACTGAGATGCTTCAGTCTTCGATCTGGTAGAATCACTCTTTGCTCGCTTCTGAGATGATTCTCTTCTTCATACTTCAGTCTTTGACTTCAGAATGAATGCTTCAGATTTGCCTTGATCTGAACTGAAGTGAAGCTTCAGTGAAGGAATTCTGAGATACCTCAGAATTCTGTACAAACGTCTTCACTAAACTTCAAGCTATTTCTGAACAAATTATACTTGGTCGATTTCCGACCTAACAAATTCCCCCTATTTGTTCTGAAATAGTGCATGCATCTCAGACTTCTATCTATACATGTTTGTAAGTCTGAAATGCAAGTTTTTGTTTAAGTTGTAAAAATTTTCTAAGTACATCTTATAGATCATTGATGTCTCAGAATTTTACTTGTGGTTTTCTAACTTAAACTTACCATCTACTTATTGGTTACAATTTGCAACATATATATACAAACTGAAATGTTTGTTACAAATGTAAATATATTACAAGTACATGATAAACTGAAAAGAAACTACTTCTTGGCAGGCCTTGAACCAGAAGGTGCCTCAGTAGGTTTTCTCTTCAGTGGAGAATGATCCTTCTTTGCAAACAATCTTCCTTCAATTTCTACCTTGGCCTGCATCTTTTGTTGTATTCTTGCTAACCATGCACCAATCAAGGTAGATTTAGGCTTCCCTTTCAGAATCTGGATCATCTCCCTATGCTCAGAAATCCCAAACTCGTGAACTGAAACTTGATTGTATTCTTCAGCTGCCCTACCTTCCCTTTTCACAATTAAGTCAAATAACTTCAATCCATCAGCCTTTGTAACTTCCATATCAATGATTTTGGCTGGATGCGATCGATGGTTCATATAATGATCATACTGATCCTTTTCATGTTTCCTTTGGATCTCAGCAGCATCATCAGATATTGGTTTGAGTGAAGTAAAGACAACATCACGAGAATCTTTCTTTGCAGTCCTTGTTCCAGTTCTGGGCTTTGTGGGTGGTCTGGACAACTCTTTTTCTACCTTCAGAACTCCAGCCAGAATCTCTTTCTTCTTTATGGCCATTTCTTTTTCTCTATTTTTCACCAAGTCCTCAATGGACATTTTGAAAGTGAGATGGTCCAGCTTTTGTTCTAAGGGAGAGTAGTTTACCCCATATTCATATTCGAGCATTTCGACAATAGCCTTCTGCACTCTTGGATCATTTTTGATTTTCTGATATCTTTCTAGTGAGAGACCAAGAGCTGCAGCATCAATGTGATCAAGGGTTCCCATTTTCTGGTGTTGAATCCTTTCTCTTTCCTTATTCTCTCCCCACATAATAAATTGATTAGAGACTTGCTTCTGCAAAGTCTCTAATTTCTTGCTATCAGCATTTGGATCATGAAGTGGGTAGCCTTGTTCATCAACGTTTTCACCAACAACCAAACCAGAACCCTTAGTATTTTTCTTTGTTGGTTCTGCCACCACTTGGGCCTTTCCCTTATCTTTCTTTCCAGCTTCAGATTCAGGTTTCTGAACTTGTTCCCCCTGAACTGAGGTGCTACCAGATTGTACCTCAGTTTGCTTCTTGGTTGCTTCGATCATTTCTTGAGTACTAGCCAGCAAACCAATAGGCACACCACTTCCCCCTTTGGGAATCTCTAAAGGCATCTTAGCATAAAGGTCAATTGAAGTTTTAATTGCCTTTAGTGGTTCCCAACTTTGTTGTTCTAGGCATTCACAAATACCCTTTGTCATTGTAGCAAACTGAGCCCTTAATCTGAATGAAGAATTAAGGTTCAGTGCTTCTTGATCTTTTAAGTCTTTCAACATCCTTCTATCTTCTTCAGTGAAAGAAGTAGGGGGAGGAGGAGCAATATCAGTTTCTTTCTTCAGAAGAGTTAGAATTTCATCTAACTGGTTGGATTGATTCTGAACTGAACCTTCAAGCTTGGACACTGAATCTTTTACTTCATTTACAGCCTTGTCCACTTTGTCATTTGTGTCTTTGGTCAGTTCAGCAATCATCATTCTAACTTCCATACAAACCTTCTCAGAAATAGATTCTGAAATCTGAGCAGTTAAGTTCTGAGTTAGCTCAGACTTCAGATTCTCCAAAATACCAACACTTATAGAAGCCCCAAGTTCTTTTTCATTTACACTTGGCTTCTGAACCAACTCATGAACTTCACTTCCAACAGCCATAAACTCTTGCTTCAACAGCTCAACACTAGATGTCAAGTTGGCAACAACCGAAGCTTGCACATCTCTCTTTGTTAGTTTGAAGGCTTCTCTGATTGCATAGCTCACCTTATTGCAAGTCATCACCAACTCATTCAGCTTCCCAACTACTAGTCCTTCATTTCCAGCAACTTTGGTTAACTCAGTTCCAAGAAACATCTGAGCACCTTTCATTTCAGCAACTGAACTAGTATTGGCAGTTAGAGACTTGGTTAAATCCTCCACCCTAAGAATAAGGCTTTGGACTTCGGTTTGGGTTTTCTCTAACTGTGCTTCTACATTTAAAGGAGGTGGGGGTTGTGCAGAAGTAGGAGCAACAAATGGCAATTTACCAAGCCCTTTAAGTACATTATTGAGTTGTGTATCAGTTGGACTCTCAGATTCTGTTTCAGAATCCAAGTCCTTCTCTATTGGGGCATCATAATTGATAGGCGGTGGGATGTTGTGAATTTGGGGGTGAAGAAATTGAAGTGAAGGAGTAAATGAAGGATCGGTGACATAAGCAGGAGTAGTGCCTGGTGGAAAAATTGGATTTTGATGAGATGGTGGTGGTGGAACATAAGGCTCATTGTCTTGTTCTTGTTGGATTTCTGGGAGAGGAGGAGGGGCGTTTGCGAGGATGGTGGCTGGCTCAGAATCAGATTGATTCGCCTCCAATAATCCCTCGTCAAACTCAAAGTCAGCAAGAGAATCAAGATTCTCCTGAGGTAGCTCATCGTCATTCCAGAAAGCATTCACTTTTGCAATCTGGTCAGATATGCCCTGGTTTGGGTCACTAGTACCCTCACCAGATTCTGGTTCAACAGCTGCAGAAGCAGTTGTATCGTCACCAGTTTTAACG
>CM067168.1:158668092-158710592 GCA_034093135.1 Erigeron breviscapus
TTACAAAATCTCTATGAGATTTTCAAAATCTTTATGCGATTTTACAAAATCTCTATGCGATTTTGCAAAATCTCTATGCGATTTTGCAAAATCTCATTGCGATTTTCTAAATCTCATAGCGATTTTCAAAATCTCATTGCGATTTTCACTTTTTATTGCGATTTTGTTGGGTATTTTGTGAAAATCCAAAAAAAGTTGGCTAAATTGGTATATTTTTTCTAAAAATTGGGTACTCATGTTATATTCTCTTAATATTAATATACAGTATACATTAAATTAAGTATAAAAATATCAACTAATGCATGGGAGTTTCTATACTTATGTCAAGGATAATGGATCTAAGAAAAGTAAAATTGATAGGATCCTTGTTTCGCAAAGCTTTCTTGACACCTGGCCAACCGCATCCCTCACCACTCATCCCCGTTCGTTATCAGATCATAGACCATTAACTCTTACAACCTCTGCCACTGACTTTGGTCCACCGCCCTTCCGATTTTTCAACTCCTGGCTCTCTAATCCGGAGTTGTGTGATTTCATTACAATTTGTCTTGAAACTGGCCAGTATCATGGAAAGCCAGATGAGATACTAAATGCCAAATTGAAAAAGTTGAAGAGTGAATTGAAAATAAAGATTCGTGATCTAAAAGCCCTTGAATCACCTGAAGTCTCGCTTTTAATCGATGATATGGATGCACTTGATTTGATTGTCGATCACAGAGACTATACAGATAGCGAATTGGCACAATGGATGGATCTAAAAGAGAAGTTACTTTCTGTTGAACGAGCAAAAACTCAAGATCTCCATCAAAAAGCCAGAGCCAAATGGATTAAATTTGGAGATGAAAACACCTCCTTTTTTCACAGCTTCATAAACAGCAGAATCTCCAAGAATAGAATTGTTGGACTAGAGATCAATGGGCATTGGCATATTGACCCCCCTTCCATCAGAGAGGCTGCTTATCAAATTTTTAAGCATAAATTCTCTGAGCCATATAACCCTCATCCCCAAACTGCCCTCTGTCAAAAACCTCACTGACTATCGTCCCATTACTCTTGTCGGTTGCATCAAAAAGGTAATTTCAAAGATTTTGGCTAATCGATTGAAAGGAGTGATGGCCACCATAATTTCCCCGTCCCAGTCTGCCTATCTAAAAGAAAGAAACATTATGGACGGCCCATTAATGCTCAACGAGATCATTAATTGGATTAAAAGAAGCAAGCAAGAAGCGTTCTGTCTAAAATTAGACATTGAGAAGGCCTTCGATTCGATTAACTGGGATTTTCTCATCTCTATTATGGGTCAAATGGGCTTCCCAAGTAGATGGATCCTTTGGATCAAAGGTATCTTATTGTCCTCCAGACCCTCTGTTCTTATTAACGGCTGTCCTACCGAGGAGTTCAATTGTGAACGAGGTGTCCCACAAGGAGACCCACTTTCTCCTTTCTTGTTCATCATCGCCATGGAAGCTCTCTCAAACATCTTACAACGAGCATCTACCATAAGACTGATTTCTGGAATCTCACTTCTTAATCAAGGGCCAACCATCACTCACTTGCTATATGCCGATGATGCAATTCTTGTTGGCAAATGGTCGATCACCCAGCTCAAAAATATTTCCAGAATTTTGAGAGCCTTCCATCTTGCTTCTGGCTTAAAGGTAAATCATCATAAGTCTTGTTTTCATGGAATTAATTTATCAAATGATGATTGTGACCTATCATGTACCACCCTCAACTGTAAAGCTGGAACTTTCCCTATCAATTACCTTGGCATTAATGTTGGTACAAATATGAATCTGGTGAAAAACTGGGAACCCGTCATTAAAACTTTTGAAACCCGATTATCCCTCTGGAAAGCCTCCACTCTCTCCCTCGCTGGCCGCATAACACTCATTCGCTCGGTGCTTGACAGTCTGCCAACTCACTATTTCTCCCTGTATAAGGCTCCTGTAAGTGTAATTGCCAAACTTGAAACTATTCGTAGAACATTTTTTTGGGGGGGCTCCTGTTCAAATAAAAAAATCCATTGGATCTCGTGGGATAGAATTATTGCTCCTTATGATTCGGGCGGACTTGGTTTGGGTTGCTTGATCTCGAAAAATATCTCTTTATTAACTAAATGGTGGTGGCGCTATCATAATGAACCCGATAGCCTATGGCGTCGTGTGATCTCTGCTATCCACTACTCACCAAGGATGTGCACTCATATCCCTGTTAAAAATTGCTTAGTGGGAACTTGAAAATCCATTGTGGGTCTAAGCTTCCACTTAAGCCACTTTGATATTTTCTTGGAGTGTATGTTTTCAGGTAACTTAGGCAATGGTGAAGACCTTAGATTCTGGATTGATTGCTGGAATGGAGACATACCGTTCTACAAACGCTTCCCGGATTTATTCTCTCTTGAAAGATATAAAGGTTGTGTGGTGAAACAAAGATGCACAGGAAGTGGTTTTTTCCCCCAATGGGAATGGAGCTGGACTAGGCCTCCATCGACTCCCCTTGAACTTCAGCAGCTCCATGATTTACTTTCACAGATACAAAATACCCGCCTTTTGAATAAGAGAGATACATGGCGATGGACTCCAAACCCGGTACAAGGATTCACAGTCAAATCAATGAAGTATGTGTTACAATCTGCAGAATATGGTCCCAAAAGGTGGATTTTTCCATGGAATAAGACAGCTCCTTCTAAAGCAAACATTCTCGGATGGCGCGTTGAGATGAACCGTCTTCCAACCAAAGATCAACTGCAAAACAGAAACATCGCAGTGGCGTCCACTACCTGTAATCTATGCAATCTCCATGATGAATCAGCCGACCATCTCTTTCTTCACTGTCCATTCGCAAACTACTTATGGAGTTTCTTTCTTTCTTGGTGCAAACTGTCATATCGAAAACCCCAAACCAGAATGGAGCTCATGGATTTCTACCAAAATCTTCCCATCAGTTCGTGCAAAAAGAAGCTCATCCAAGTCATTTCTCTGGCTTTTGTTTGGGTGCTGTGGAATATTCGAAACGAAAGCATTTTCTCTAACAAGGCTCCCTCACTCAGATTTGCAACAAAAGAGTTGAAGATTATTAGCTTCTCTTGGATTTCTAATAGAGCCTCTGTTTCTACCCCAAAAATATGTTGGGAACAATGGAGCTCCTTCAATTTTTAACTCTCTGTATTTGTTCTCTATGTTTTTCTCATGTACTCCTCCGTCCCATATTAATTGTCCTATTTTGACTGGTCAAGTCTTCTTCTTCCGACTTTGACCGTAAATATATTTGTTTGTGTTATATATTAGTTGATGAAAGTTATATCAATGAAAAGTACATTTAAAATCCAATCAATTCATATATGTTATATCAAGTATTATATAACATAAACAAAAATATTTACGGTCAAAGTTGAAAGAAAAAGACTCAAAATGTCAAACTTGGACACTTAATATGGGACGGAGGGAGTAATTGTTTTTCCCATGTATTTTCCCTTTGTATGTAACCTATAGCACCTTGCTATTTTTACATATATGCAATTATATTTTAATGTTAAAAAAAAAATAGTCCATAATTAATTAAAGGTTAATAAATATAAGGAAAGACTTGTTTTCAGAAAATATTTAACTTGACTTTATATATCAAAATCCCCCCAACCACACCTTTCTCTCTCCCAACTTTCTTCTCCATTTATTATTTGTATAAAAAAATAAAATGACAAAGTACCCCAATATAAAAAACTACTTGACTGTATTTAAAAATTCATCACAATTTTTTTAACATATCGATCAATAAAAAAGCATACATTGCATCTCCTCCATAAACCGCCCAAACTCCTAGACACACATTCACACATAACTCACAGTTAACTATAGATTCATTCATATATTTATATCCATCTATTGTAGATTATACATACATACATATATATAATATTCATCTTTACATTTGATCAATATACTCATTACTTTCAAACTTTAATTCAGAGATCAAAGTATAGCCACTTTGTGTTATCTGCACAAATTACGACAATTCATTCATTTGTGTAGCAGATTTGATTCCAGGTGGTGACTGGGTGACTTCTATATATGAGGTAAGTTTATTAAAACTTTGGTATTAATTAATATTAATATTAATATTATATTATTATGTATGTTATATATGTTTCAAATTGTTACTCATATATGTTTAGCGTGTTGGTTGATATATAGTTATTAATTAATTAGTCTCGCGTTGATCAAATGATGTTAACTAGTTTTGATTGACTGATTGATCAAATGATGTTTTTGTGAAAATGACATTTTTGTGTTTTTTGATGGATGATTTTGTTACACACTGTTAATACTAATAATGTTTGTTTAGATTAATAATCTTACTATTTTCATTGATTCAAGTTCACTAGTACTCGTAATAAGTATAACTACATGCATATACAGAAAGTACAGGAGGTTTCTCTTTTGTGTGCTTTTATTAAAAAAAAAAATTGTCACTTGTCAAGCAAAATGCTGTAAAATGCTAAATGCTTGGTTGATTAAACTATTAAAGTTCAGTGATGTTTGACCGTCTTATCTTTGACTTTTATTTTTATTAATTAATTTTTTTTCCATAATTTACAGTAAACCATCTTGTATTGCTAGTATATTGGTTCCAACACGCCGATCCTTCGGCTCGTTCTCTTATAGGTGCTGGCACGTTGCCGACGTGTTGGTTCGGTTTCGTGGCCACTGGTTTGATCAATTGGGCTCGTTGGGTTTTTTTTTTGGCTTAAAAGGGGGTTTGGCATATATCATGATTTGACACTATGTTCCTTGACATGAAATCAACAAAGTGAAGTTTTAATGTAATTGTTAAAAATAGTTTTATAATGAAAATCTTGGATGGGATCATTTATGAAACAGTTTATCAATATATAAAAGGACATGAACAAACAATGAATGACGTACAGACTTTACACTTTATTGACTTGGGTTTTCCGTTAATCAAGTCAAACCATTGGTCAAGAACTCAAGATGATATTAGCTCGTATTAATTGGGGATTAGATAAGAAACTTGAGACATACATCTTAAACATGTCTATGTACAGTGTTATTTAGGCATGATCCCCTGGCTAATGACAAATGAACTTGTTGTATTCATTACCCGACACAAGTTAAATTAGGCAAAGCTTACTTTTATTAATTTGGATTCTCTTTTGCCTCTCTTTTCCTGGCTTGTAAGATAATTGATTGTTCAATATGATATTATGATTATTTGTCACTTAATACATCAAGTGTCATGTGATTAGTTCAAAATATTAGTTAGTCTATACTTCAAACTAATAATCTGATTAGAGATTCCATGATTTTATATATGTTTCCTACGTCGTTACTTTTGGAGAGGATCTAACACATAAAAGTCTTTTAAGTTATAACATCACATTTGAACTCGTTAACGTTCTAAAAATTCTGAATTTAAGGGACTTAATTATTTGCATAGTCTTAAATATCTACTTACTATTATACGTTGCTAGGCAGACTTAACGGTATCAAGGTGACAAGGTGTATCATATAAATACAATATACCTAGTATGATCAATGTACCATTATTGTATTCTCGATTTTACCCGTCATAAGGTATTTATAGGTATAAATGACAATGCACCTTGATTTCTCTCCGTCTTGAAACCGAGTTAGTTTATAGAATACAAACATATAATTAAGAAATTAGATAAATTTATCTCGCCCCATTATAAATTTTAAGGTATATATATCAATAAAGAAAAGTGACACGACACCGCTCTCTTATACCACCACGGCACCACCACCTACTGTCATCTCAGCAGTCAGTTTATTAGAGCCACATCATAGCACTGTTAAGCACCCTATCTTCTCTTTTTCCCCATAACCCAACAGACCATCACCTTCGAATTTAATACTCCATTATACTCAAATACCCAATCAAAATAAAACGAAAAGAGACAAGGACGCCTCACCCTGTCGGCTACCACCACCTGGAGGCCCATCACCTATGCGTTCAATTCACCCTTTGCCAGTATCCCATCACCTAGGGGGGTCAGTGGTCACCGATGCCAAATACCTTCCCTTTACAGATGGTCTTACTGTACATGTAATTATATGCTAAATTGCTAATTATATCTACCACTAGAAATTAAACCATAAGGTGGCCAACATTTGGTGGAATCCCCTTTTGAAGCGATGAAAGCAAAAGTGGAGTGACATGATGCCTTGGCAAATCAAGAAACAAAAAAGGATTTTGGAGATGAAGTAGAAAGGACAAGGGGTAGAGGAAGCACATGTCATAACTATTAAAGCTTAAATAAGATGGAACACATGAAGTGATGAGTTTGCAACACGACATACTACTGCTGGAAATTATTTCACTAATTTGGCTTGTGTCTGATATGTCATTTGTCTTACCCTTCTTCTCTCATATTCACCTTATACACATTCATCCATTCATATATAATACGGGCCACATACCCCGACCACGGAATCTTCGGTAACCCGACCACACCCCTTTAGGAGCGACTGTCGCTCCTAAAGGGTAGACCCATTTATTCCTCGCGGATACCCATGCATATACCCGTTAGAACCGTTGACCCGTCAAACCCCCTCTTTAGGAGCGACAGTCGCTCCTAAAGGGGTGACTCGAAAAAATATAATTGGAGCACGATCTGCAACGGGTAAACAACCAAAGTATAAGGAAGTCGTATTTTTTAAAAAAATAAACATATAGTTATACGATCCACATGCAGGTATGTTTCTTATTTCACCTGCATTCGAGTTTCCCCTCGTTGTTGGGCGTGCTTTAGCCGGTGTTGCCGAAGGTAGTTAGAAATGTCTTGTGAACGGGTCAAGATGCCGGGAAATGCATCCTTCAATTGGTCCCTTATGCTATTTGGCCCAAAACCTAGCAACGCCTTTTCGTCCACAAATTCTTTTTGAACATCGGTTAGTCGTCTTGCGTACGCAATACCTTCCAAATTACGAGCTGATGGATGGTTATGTCGGTGATCTATAACTTCAACCCACCAACTATGGTCCTTTGTCAGACGACCTACCAATTTGAATGGACAGTCAATTTTGGTAGTCCCTTTGGGTGCCCCGGTTGACCGCTTATCTCTTTTTCCACCACGGTTGCAAATAAGGACCACCTTTTTAACTTCTCCGTCTTTTGTGGCATTTGATCTTCGTGTTACTAACACATAACCAAGCTCCTTTGCCGTTCTTTGAGCCCAGTCTACCAGATCTATGTGTGTGTCAAACACCTGAAATATTTTATACACTTTTTTTTAATACACTTTTATACACTTTTTATTTTACTTTTTTATATACTTTTTTATAATTAGATTTTATATGCACTTTTTTATAATACATTTTTTTAATACACTATTTTATATACTTTTTTATAATCCACTTTCTTATACACTTTTTTATAATACACTTTTTATACACTTTTTTAAATACACTTTTTTATACACTTTTTTATAATACACTTTTTATACACTTTTTTATAATACACTTTTTAACACTTTTTTATAATACACTTTTTTATACATTTTTTTTTAACAATTTTTCAATAGCTTTTGTTAATCTACATTTTTACGTACATTTTTTAATATGTTTTTATATACAATTTTTTATCCGTAGTTTTAATAATTATTTTTCTTACATACTTTTATAGCAACGGGTCAATATTTTATACACTTTTTTTTAATACACTTTTTATACACTTTTATTTTACTTTTTTTATATACTTTTTTATAATTAGATTTTATATGCACTTTTTTATAATACATTTTTTTTTAAATACACTTTTAAATATACTTTTTTATAATCCACTTTCTTATACACTTTTTTATAATACACTTTTTATACACTTTTTTATAATACACTTTTTTATACACTTTTTTTTTTTAACAATTTTTCAATAGCTTTTGTTAATCTACATTTTTACGTACATTTTTTAATATGTTTTTATATACAATTTTTTATCCGTAGTTTTAATAATTATTTTTCTTACATACTTTTATAGCAACAAATCTAATGAATAATAACAAAATACAATTACTCACAAAATAACAACACAAAAAATGAAAAAGGTTGGATTATATACATACCTCCTTGGTATAAAAAACACCGTGATCGTAATCAAATTCAGCACAGACATCTGGGGATTCAAATTCGTCATCGGGCTCTTCGTACACAAACTCGTCATTTACACCTTCCGGCGCATTTGGATTTAAGAAAATGTCCTCCAAGCAATCCATCTAAAATAATAAAAACACTTATCAGTAATATCTATACTTACTATACTTTATATCCAAAAACGACCGAATGAGTTTGAATAAATGAAAACTTGATTTACCTCTTTTATACGGAGTAATTCAAATGAGGAAGTGTTGATCTAAGAATGAGCAAATGAAATGCCTCGATCGTTCGAACTTTTAAAGCCATATGTAATCGTCACGGGGAAACAGAAACATTATAGGGGCAAATAGTAAGAATCGAACCTACTACCCCTTTAGGAGCGACAGTCGCTCCTAAAGGGGTGGTAGGTTCGAATCTTACTATACATTTGTCGTATGCTGTCGCCTGTTGTCGTATGTACTACCCCTTTAGGAGCGACAGTCGCTCCAAAAGGGGTGGTCGGATTACATATGGGGTGGTCGGCCTACACGTCCCCTTAACTATCATCATATATCAAACTAAAAAGTCAAGTGAAAAAGAGTAGGCCAAAAAAGTATCTAGTGGTGAATAGTTAAAGTGTCAAATGTGACTGGTGATCACCAGGGTAATTAACCTTGGTAATTTAACTGCCCACAAGAAGTTTCCATGACCTCATGTTCCTAAATTGGGTAACATATGGTAATTTACACTTTGTGGTAAAAACTTCACATGATCAAATCAATTTTTTTGTCAATTAACAGCCTCAATACGAAGGGATTATTAGTTAGACGTTCAAAAGATAAATGATACAAGTTTTTCTCTTTTTGATAATTGAACGTGTAATGATACGTCTTGTTAACTCTTACCCTCGTGAGAGGTATGACTGTCTAAATTTCACTTCTCCATATCCGCTTTTGACATAATTGGGTATTATTGTTGTTATACATTGTGTTCAAAACAACAAACCTCATTTGCTTCCACTCCCCTTCTTCATAAAGTAATAAAACACACACACTCAATAACTTACACTTCTCTAGAGATCTTGTAATTAGATTCATCTAGTATATATACATAGAGAACACTGATAATGTGAGTGCTTAATCTTTGTACTTTGCAGGTTTAACTAGCTGAGCCCACCACTCCATAAGTGATGGGCAAGGAAGATAATACAAGTTACCCATATGAACTCCCATCACAAGCCACCACCGGAATCGTCAGAAGATCAAACCACCGGTACCCAGTTGATGATCAAGAACAACAACCCGGATCACAAGATCATCAAGAAGTTGGCTGCTCCGGCCAGTCTTGCCGGTCATGCACTGCCGGAGTTATCGCTGATTGTGTCGCCGTTTGTTGCTGCCCATGTGCCGTTGTCAATCTTTTCACCCTCACATTCCTTAAACTTCCTTGGATGATAGGAAGAAAATGTTTGGGGCTGGGAAATAAAAAGAAAAAGAAGTTGAGGGACCGAAATGGGGTTTCGAGAAAAGAGGAAGGACTAGAAAGGAAAATATCAGAAGGTTTGAAAGAAATACAAGAGTTACAAGACGAAAAAGATGAGTATGGTGCAAGGTTTGAAGGAGATAAAGTTTGGTTGGAATTGTATAAAGTTGATCATTTGGGTTTTGGGAGAGTTTCGATCTCTTGATTAGCAGAAAGAAAAACAGATCATGCAATTTTTAACTTGCGCATTGCAAGTAAAATGCACAAATACAATATTAGATAATGATTAACATCCGTACATGATTTCTTTTTTAGCCATACACCATCAAATGTGTTTTAAAATGTTGTGTTGTACAGTAGCTGAAAACACATTTGATGTTGTACGGCTAAAAAAAAAGTATGATATGCGTATCATTTCCCTTAGACAATAGTATTTATTTTTATTTTTTGTTTATTGAGCTGCATTATGTTACAAAAATTGTACGTTATGCATTTGTAGAAGTTGTATACTACTGTCCATTATGTTACAAAAATTATCGTTCCATAGATAGATACAGTAAAGGATGAAAAGATAATAGAACATGAATTTGATTATTATAAAATGAGTAAAGAAAGGAAATATTATTAATGGAATGGAAGATACTCGTTAAACGAAAGATAGATATTGAAATCGATGGATGAGAAGAAAGATAAAAAGCAGACAAAAAAGAATGGAGGCCCGGAGGGTACACAGATATTTTACAACATCCTTTAAGAAAAAGCTATTGGTTTTTGTTTTAAAATCAATGTTGATGGGTATCGGGTGCATGGGGTTTGTATAAAATGGATTTTATAAGCTCAAAGCCAAACTAAACACTAAAACAAAATTAAAAAACCATATAACTAACAATAGCTTATGAGCAAAAAAACCTTTTAATTAACACTAACAATAGCTTATGAGCTTATAATTTGGGTATTTTTCATTAGCTATAATCCACAATAGTATAATTTTAAAACTAACAAACCCATATAAGTAAGACCCAAAAAAACCATATAACTAACAATTTCACCTGCGATTTTCAAGGATGTCATGCTCAACACTCTCACTCGGATCTGGTTAGATAAGCAGATATGTTAACTAAATCAAACAACGATTAAGAAAAGATAAGAAGCAAGTAACATATTTGAGTAACCGAACCTTGAAATCTGAGGGAGGAGGCTTATGCAACATGAATAGCTAATCACAACATACATAATACCTCAGTGGTGGCTGTTTTTTTTCTTTTCGGCGACACAACCAGAGCGAGAGAGGGAAAGCAATTGTGTGTGGGTTTTGTGAGGAATACAACTTAGTTTCAAGTTTTAAATTTAAATTTCAAATTATTGTAAAAGATAATGTTTGAGAGAAAGATGGGGTTTTGGGAGTATGTGCAACGTGAAGAAGCTTGGATGGGCTTTCAGGTTTTGTAGGACTTATTTTAAGACTGTCACGCCTTAAGACTCTTGTACCTATGCTTCTTTTATTTGTACAGTAACGAAATACCCAAATTACCTCTCCTAAATGCTTATAGAAATAGTGAAAACAAACCTATTGTTTTATTTGTTTTACTTTAATACTTATTTTATTTTACTTAAAATCTATATATATATAATATATATTGATGTAAAAAATATAGGTACATATGTAAAGCATATATTATATTTTATTTTAGTTATAAAAGTCATTTTACAATTCATTTTTGTTAGGATTTTATTATTTTATTCATATTATAGTTAGAAATATATTTTGTATATTATGAATTATATATGTAAAACATACAAGCCATGTTAATATATATCTTTTAAAAAATAACTTTTGATGTGATGTGCTATTAACAAGAAAAACAAAAATGATTTTTAAAATAAAATAAAACTCAAGTTTTAAATATATAAAAAGAGTTGTACAAGTAATTACCTCTAACTAACAACACACTTACGGGCAGTGGACCCGGTCAGGTGTAGTATAGTAAGTGATAAGTACAGGATCGTTCGCATGGACGCTTGCACTACCTAGTCTAATAATATGTGTAATTCTAGCGGTTGTGGGTTGTCACGATTTCCTATTTAAATTACTAAAAAAAATAAAAGTAAATAGAATGTCGCAACCGCTTGGTCTAGCGAGAAGCCTCTTTAGTAATATGACATCTCCGTTCACATGTAATATGACAATTATTATCCTATCTATTGCTAGTCTGTTGAAAAACTTATTCAAGGTTCAAATTCTCCCTAGATTCACTTCGCCTATTTAGTAGTGATGTCGCTAAACTCACACTACCCCTTAAACATATTCTCGCTAGATTCACTCTTTAAGCTTTATTATCTAAGTTTGTGTTACTGATTCATCTTTAACTATACTAAGCTCTTAAGCCATGATTGTGTATTAATTCTCTCCGGTGGTCATAGTGCATGTTTCCATGTCACTAGATCGCGTCTGACATTGTTAAGCTTCATGTTCAACTTATTCTAATAATTATGGTTCTGGATCCGTCCGCTAGAACTGAATCACCTTTTACAACTAATTATAGACCGATTAATGTTTTCCATCCTAAGTGATTAGTCCTAGGATTGATTATAGACCGATCATCAAAATCAAACTAATACACCAAGATATAAAACCAATAACAATATGAAGAACTAATTAAGCATCTACGACAAACATTAATCACAATCCAACAGATCTAACAAATAAAATAAGATAAATAAAAGTTTACATGATCACATCAATCCAAACAAGTATTCAGCCTACTAGCCAGACATTATTAAATGAATCACGAAGTCTGAAAAGATAAAAGACATTGTTTACCAACAATGATACTAAAGAAAGATGAAGATCTAGGTTGAAGATAGAAGATCAAGAGGTGTTTGTAGCTCCAAATCCTCTTAGATGGCTGCAACTTTCGACCTAGGGTTGAAGAGTGGTGTCTGGTGGTTGAAAATATGCTCTCCTTAGGGTTTGAGGGTTTATTCTTCTATTTATAAGGCTGTAAGTCGGTTTTGGTTTCGGGCCGCCCAACGGCGCTGGGAGCTACTGTTTTGATGCCAGCGGCGCCGGCCAGGGTAGCCAGCGGCGCTGGTTGCTCCTGCCGCTCCAGATATTCTTCGTTTGACTCTTGTTTGACTTCTTGTGTCTTGTAACTTCCATTGGCCTTCATGTTGAGTTGATAGATGTCATTCACCCTCGTTCGCATCTTTCGTGAACCTGCGTTAACATTGAATCTATTAAGTACCAAAAGTTCACATTAATAAACTCATTTAGACATTAAAATGTGGCCAAATGGTAGGGGAAATAATCACAAAATGAACGCTTATCAATTTTCTTTACAAGTTAGGGTATCAGGTATATCCCCGATATATCCGATATATCGCTTATCGGTGGTCGACCGAAACGATACCAAAAACCGATATTTACAACCTTGCTTAATATCAAACACACATTCTCCCACATTCTCTCTCAAAACACACTACACACACATTCATACATATTGCCGCATGCCCGCGCGATGCGGCGGTATGGTGGTGGGCAGCGGCGGCGACGGGTGATGGTGGTGACGAATGTGCGCTTATTAATGTAAAAGTAATTGATGTAAAAGGAGGTAGTGTAGTTATCTTAAAGGTTGAGTGATGTATGTTTAAATAATTTCATTAATGGTATTATAGGTTTATTAAAGGAGATGAGTAGTTTCTGTAGATCAAGTTTTTTGATGAGAAAGAGTTGGATGTTTTATTAGGTAGTATAAATATAAATATAGGGAAAATAAATATGCAGCAAATATCATCCAAGGAAGATATAGCAAAGAAGGTTTTTTTAAACAAATTTACAATTTAACCCTTTCAATCTAAATATAAACATCAATGCCCCCTGATTTTAACCTAACTGCATCTAAATTTGATGCAACTAACATCATAGATGATATCCCCTATAAATATACATAAGGATTACTTAAAAACATGGATTTATATGATTTACAATATTAGCGTTATATTGAACAAACCATGCGTCTAAAAGTTTGATAGGACTTTAAAAGTAATCAGGTTAACTTCTTTTTTTTTTTTGCATTTCTATAATGAATAAAGTTTTCATAATATTTGTAGCATTACTTTAATTGTAATTGACATTAGGGATAATGGCATATCAGTGTAACCACCTATAAGGGTGGACGGAGTGGAACCGGCACCAATCCGGTACCGGTCCGGTACCGGGGGGGACGCCGCCCCGTTGTACCGGTCGGGTGGTGACCGAAGTGGAGACAGCCGTCCCCGGGTGTGTCTCGAATTTTTTGAACGTTACGAGTATTAAAAAAAAAGTGGGGCCCACAAGTAACGTTCCAATTCCTTCCTTCTTCTTTCTTTCCTCTGCTTCATTTTCGCCTACTGCTTCTGTTTTCTTCTTCATTTCTTCTTCTTTATTTCATTGTTTTTACATCTATCACACAACACACACACATGGCAAACATGAACCTAAGAGATGTTAAGATGGCGATTCAAGCCCACATGGTCAACGACGATAGACACCGATCTCAAGTGAACACCGTCATTCAGAGTGTATCCGACGAGAAGGCGGCTTACCAAGCCGAAATCAACCGAATTGAAGCTCCCGATCGGGTTCGAAACACTGCCGAATCTGAGTATGTTGTATATCTTCGACAGAAGATCGACTGGCTGAACCAAATTATTTTTCAGCTTACCACTGCCTCTTCCACTTTCACAGCCACGCTTGACCACGCGTTATTCTCGCAAGGCAATGTCGGTGGTGGTCAGCATGTAGATTATCATACTGACCCGGAGGAGGAGTACGTATCTCCTCAACCCGGCGACGCTACCGGGTCTCCTGAACCCTATCGATACATTCATCGTAACGACGGCGACAGTACTGTGGACTCGGACTATTTCGAGTGTTAGGTTTATGTTTTTAATAATTTTAGTAATATTATCTAATGTAACGGTTTTTAGTAATATTATGTAATATTTCCTATAGTTTTAGTAATATTTGTTTTAAATTATTTTTAAATTAAAGTTTTAATTTATTTAGTTGGTTAAAAATAAATAGAAAATAAATTAAATATAAAAGGGTGGGGAGGGGCGGGGAAGCATTTCGTCATTAGGGAGTGGGCGGGGAGGAAGAGAAAAAGCGGGGAGGGGAGGGGCGGTGAAACACTCCCCCCGCCCTAACAAGATGGTTATGTAGTGTAGTGACGTACTCGGAGGGCTATTTGATCTAATAACCTATATATTTTGGGATATGTGGTGTATTGGGTGACCGGTTATACCATTAGTTGGTTACCATTTCATTTTCATTAAATTAATTATCCATGTGGCATGTTAGACTCACCGATATTTGCTTACGTGGATAAATAGAATATACTAAATTTCTTAATAACCTAAATCTAACAGATTTATGTTGGAATAAACATGGTTTGATTCAAGGGAAAATACTCACCAGATGATCCTGTGGAACCTGTAAGAGCATTAAACATATTTGCCATTGATTTCGGGTTCCCAAAACAAGGTGATTGATTAATAATGGGATGAGTAATTCGGCTATAACGTTATGCACGAATTAGAGAAGAGAAAACACACGAAAATTAGGGTGTATTATGTGTAGGGATTAACTTTAACTTAAGGTTAATGACTCTCTATATATAAGGAGAGTATTTACACTTTCAGCCCCTTTGGTGTTTAATGTGTGCACCATTAGTCCTCTTAGTTACAATCACCTAATGGGAAACCATATACTACGTCTTTAAGAGTAAATACGCCCATCATATATTTACTTAGACATAGGGATTTCAGTTACTGTCAATTATCATATCAGGAATGATAGATGACCAGTGACGGTCACACTAACGTGGTTCCAA
The DNA here is from genome assembly GCA_034093135.1 of Erigeron breviscapus. Classification (NCBI taxonomy): domain Eukaryota; kingdom Viridiplantae; phylum Streptophyta; class Magnoliopsida; order Asterales; family Asteraceae; genus Erigeron; species Erigeron breviscapus. Next base: position 158,683,559 of record CM067168.1, read on the forward strand.
CATTCTCCCACTTGACCAAGCGATCATTTATCTATGAGTATTCAGTAAGTCCGGCCGGAATAATACTCATTTTGTTTTAAACTGAAATCATAGCCAATAAGTACAGTCGTAGAGAAGAACATCAACTCAGGACCCCCACTAGTCAAACTATGACTCAAATTTAAAACTAATAAGCAATGATCAATTGACTAAGACAAATTTTGTTACAATAATGTCTATACACCAATACGAGTACTCAAGTGTAATTAATAGACAAACAAAATCTGAATAAGGAGGAAAATTTTCATTTAATAATAATGTCCAATAAGTACAACATGCTATCATAATAAGTCTTTAAGTAAGCCTCATCTTCAACACGTGTCCTACGAAGATTTTAGGAGGAAGACCTTCGGTCATTGGATCCACTAGCATATTATGTGTACTTATGTACTCAATACAAAGAACATTTTCCTCAATCCGTTCGCGTACAAACAGAAACTTTGTATCGAGATACATCTCAGCGCCAGTTGAACTGTTACTGTTCAGCAAGTTACGGTAGCTGAGTTATCACAGTAAAGTTTCAATGGTCTAAAAAAGGTTGACGACTTTGATTCCACTGACCAGGTTCTTTAACAACATCTCATGACATGAAATTATGAACGTTCAGCCATCATGGTAGACGTTGCAGCCAGTATTTATTTATGACTCCGTCAAGAGATAGGTTTGCCAGCTAATCATAAATATATATCTATATATTCAGAAGTAGATTTCTTATAGGAATTAGAACATCCTACTACTTCTAAGTTGTCACTTCTTCTATAAGTTAATGTGTAGTCTTTGGTCCTTAGCAGATATCGTAGAACCTTTTAGCCGTTTTCCAATATGCTAATCCGGGATTAGATACTTAATTCCCAAGCATACCGGCGATATAAGTGATATCTGAACGAGTACAGACTTGAGCGTACATAATGCTCTCAACTACTTATGAGTAAGGTATCATCCTCATTTTCTCCATTTTAATCTCAATGTTCGGACTATGGAAACAATTACATACGTCTCCTTTTACTACTAGAGCTATAGTGGGTGTGCAGTGTTCCATGTTATGGCGTTCTAAGATGTGTTCAATATAAGCCTTTTAAGAAAGACTCAGAACATCATTACGCCTGTCCCGATGTATTTCGATACCTTTGACATAAGAGGCATCACCGAGATCTTTTATGTCGACATTATGCGAAAAATAAACGCTTCGACTCATGCAACATATCCAAGTTCTTACTTGCAAGTATAATATCATCCACGTGCAAAACAAGGATTGTAAATTTACTCCCACTGATCTTGAGATAGGTGCATTAATCCACTTGATTCTTTAGGAAGTCTTGTCCTTTTATGACTTCATTAATTTAAGGTACCATTTTAGTGATGCTTGCTTCAACCCATATATGGACTTATTTAACTTGCAGACCATGTGCTATTTACCTTCTGGAATTTCAGGTTCACATGTATACGTCTTATTGCAAGTTTCCATTCAGGAAAGTGGTCTTGACATCCATATGATGTAACTCTAAATCATAATGAGCTACAAATGTCATGACGATCCTTAAGGAATCTTTATGAGGCAGGAGAAAGGACTCTTGATAATCGATTCCTTCATTTTGAGTAAAGCCTTTCGCAACCAGTTTGGCCTTATAGCGTTTGACGTTTCCATTCGGGTCTAATTTGGTTTTGAAGATTCATTTACAACTTACAGGTTTGGATTCTTCAAGAAATTCAACCAAGTCCCAAACGTCATTATGCTATATGGAATTGAGCTTTCAAATTATGGCTTCATTCCACTAAGTGGCCTGATCGCTAGTAATGGCTTCTTAATAAGAGGTAGGATCAGTAAGCTTTCCAATGTCCTCAACTTCAGTTAAATAAGTTATGAAATCATCAAAGTTATGGCCTTGCGAGGCCTACATGATCTCCTGAGTTGATTTTTAGGTTCAATAAGGAAGATGCTCTAGCATTAGTGGTAAGATGCTTTGCTTTAGCATTATTAATAAGATGCTTTATCATTAGTAGTATCCTGATTAGGAGGATTAGGATTCTGATTTGGAGAAGGTGTATCAGTGATATTAGGAGCAGCGTTGGGTACAAGAGGAGTTACCGGAGGAGTAATAATAACCGACGAGTGGTTCCCCCCGCTTCTTGTACTTAATGCAAATCCAAGTTATGATTTATCGTGCTCCCACTGATCTCTTAGTTCTTCAAGAAACGTGGCATGATGCGTGTAAATAATGCTAGTAGTGTAGGAAAGACAGTAAGACTAATAACCGATAAAGAAACATGTAAGGAATTTAGGATCCAGTTTCTTTAAGTTAGGGTTATAGAGTTATGCTTCGACAGGACAACCTCATACTTTCATATATTTTAGACTCAGTTTCCTTTCTGTCCGAGAGTTCTTAGGGACAGATGCTGATGGAACTATTATTGAGTATATGAAAAGCTGTTTTAAGGCCTCAGTCCAAAAGAAAGTAGGTAAGTTAGTGTTGGCAAGCATACTTTTCACCATGTCCATTAAGGTTCCATTTCTCCTTTTAGCAACATGATTTCGTTGAGGAGAACCTGACATGGTGTATTGGTTTATTATGCCATGTTCCTTTCAAAATAATGGAAAGAACCAGGAGCTTGACCAATATCAGTATGTCTACCATAATACTTACCTTCTTTATCTGATCTCACAACTTTTATTTTACGATCAAGTTGGTTTAAAACCAAGGTTTTAAGATCAATAAAAGTCTCTAAGGGTTTAGATCATATATAGGTGCATATAACATGAATAATCGTTAATGAATGTAATAAATGATGTATTTCTTGTAATGGATGCGGGATAGGGGCTACTAACATCAAAGTGAATTATCTCCAACATGTTGGAACTTCTAGTGGCTCCTTTCTTAATCCCTTAAGCCATTTTTGCCTTTGAGGCACTAAATACATGCTTCGAAATCACTAAAGTCAAGAGAATGTAATATTCCATATATCCTTTATGAGTCGTATCATGCGAACTCGTGAGATGTGGCTAAGATATTTATGCCACAACATGGAAGAATTCTCTAATTATTTAGGTGATTTTGTCTTTGTTTTAGTTATGTCATCAATTTTAAGAGACAACAAAGACCGTGAGAAATTATGATCTAGTTCTAACTTATAGAGTAATCCATCCAAGAAACTAGGACCAAGGAATTCATTATTATGAGTTATGGCAATCTCGCCGCAACCATGAATTATTACATAACCTTCAAGGTCTTAGACTAGAAAAATACACAAGGTTCCGAGAAATTCTCGATACACATAAGGTATCTACTAGTCTAATACACTTTCTAGCGTTTATATGTAAATCATAAGTCTCCATGGTTTCGACATATAAGAGATCAACCCTTCTAACTCTAAGCTTTCTCTGGTCATTTGATAGCTTCTGGATTGTATGGAACTCTCGTATAGAGTTGATGACATAAACCATAGAACTAGAATCACTCACACATGTATTAAAAGATACATCAAACATAAAAGAATCAAATTTTACAAGAAATAAGTTACCTTTCTTAGCTAGCTACTCCTTGATTTTAGGGCAATCTGGGCACAATCAGAATTTGCAGTTAGGATTGCTCGTCAAGGACTTAAAGCTAGAGGCAGCAGCACCATGATTATCCTTTTGAACTTTATTTGCAGTCTTATTACTGTTATATCTTTCCTCTTAATGGAATTAGCAGTGGTAGTAAGGTGAACAAATTTAGGTTGGTCCAACTTAAGGCGACCATTTTCTTGCACACACATTGCGATTAGTTCACTCATCGACCATTAATCCTTCATAGCGCTATAGTTAATTTTGAAGGAGTCGAAATGAGCAGGCAATGAGGTCATTAAAATGCACAAGAAAATTGTCAAAGACTTCCATTTTAGGACTCTTAAACTTATGAGTCATGTCAGTCATCTTCATTATGTGTTCACATCTACTGCTATTTCATTTGTATCTAAGCTACTTGCATACGCCTTATACATTCCCTTGGATACTATGATTGATGAAGTTCCTGACCATCATTAGTGACGAGTGATTCGCCCTATCCCACTTTCTTAAAATTCGCTTTCTGAGCTGCAGAAGAGTTAGCAGTAATAGCAGTAGGTTCATTATGGCGAATTACATAATCAAGGTCTAGCATCTCCAAAGTTAGAGGTAAATTAATCTATTCATGAAGCAAAGTTTGCATCAGTAAGTGGCTCAATGCCTAAGTTAGGTACTATAGTGGAAATAAGAAGGATATTAATTTATGATACAAGCAATAGAAGATTATTATAGTAATGCCTAAGATAAGTAGGCTCAATAGTAATGAAGTTACAGTGACATGATTAGCTATCTAAGGCAAACTAGGTAATGTCCTTTAATAGTAATGGAACTAGAGTAATGCCTAAAATAAGTAGGCCTAATAATAATGTTCTTCATAATGACATAATTAGATAACTAAGCCAGACTAAGTAATGTCTCTTAAAGTAATGGAACTAAAGTAATGAGACTAAGACCATTATTATAGTAATGAAGCTAGTGATCGGTAAGCCTATTGTAAACACCAAAACAATAAGCAAAATAAGGCTCTACTTAGAATTTACATCACCTTTGGGCATAAATAACTAATATCTAAGTACACATGAGCATTAGGGTCATGCAACACAACGCTTATCTTTTGACCTTTGGGCACAAAATTAAGAATCGTGTATATTATGCATGAAAATGTTCCTTTTAGCACACAAAGTATATTAAATCACCTTTGGGCAGAATCAATACACTAAGTGTTCGTTATGCAAAAGGAAAAGAACGCAACATGAGAATCACATTTGACCTTTGGGCACAAATGATAAAACCATGTACATTAGTGCGAAGCCCCCACACATTACGGGGTTCCGGGGGCAGCGCCCCTGGAAGCGGGGTCCAAGGGGCGGCAGCCCCTGGCGGGGTCCAAGGGGCAGAGTCCCTGTCAGCGTGACCACAAATTTTCACCCTTAAAGTGCTGTGGTAAAAATGTCTTAGAAAAAAAATATTTTTTGAAAAATAAGAGACAAATTTAGCCACAAAATTATAAGGTAAAATAGTAAGCACGAACACATTCATCAGCTAAGATCATCTTCAGTATAACACGAACTTAAGTAATAAATCGTGAGTCAGTAAGCACGAAAATAACAGTAAGTCGTGATAACATAAGCACGAAGGTATTATAAGTCGTGATGACGTAAGCGTGAAGGAAACTGAAGTTCGTGTGATGACGTAAGCGAAGATGGACAGAAACTGTGATGACGTCAGCACGAAGTAGTCTTGAGTTCGTGATGACGTCAGCACGAGTTCTTCAGTTCTGCTGATTCTGAGTTCGCGAAAAACCCTCGAAATCGAACCAAAACATGATAGGCGTTCGTAACTTGGCTCTGATACCACATGTTGGAATAAACATGGTTTGATTCAAGGGAAAATACTCACCAGATGATCCTGTGGAACCTGTAAGAGCATTAAACATATTTGCCATTGATTTCGGGTTCCCAAAACAAGGTGATTGATTAATAATGGGATGAGTAATTCGGCTATAACGTTATGCACGAATTAGAGAAGAGAAAACACACGAAAATTAGGGTGTATTATGTGTAGGGATTAACTTTAACTTAGGGTTAATGACTCTCTATATATAAGGAGAGTATTTACACTTTCAGCCCCTTTGGTGTTTAATGTGTGCACAATTAGTCCTCTTAGTTACAATCACCTAATGGGAAACCTATACTACGTCTTTAAGAGTAAATACGCCCATCATATATTTACTTAGACATAGGGATTTCAGTTACTGTCAATTATCATATCAGGAATGATAGATGATCATAGATGATCAGTGACGGTCACACTAACGTGGATCCAACAATTTATAGATATAAAAATAATTTTCTGGTCAAGAATATCAAATGGCGTTCATCAAATCACCAAAATTTCAAATACGAGTCTTCTTAAACATAGTTATTTGTCCTAAAACCAAAGCACTACAATCTTCTACAATCCTACTATGAAAACGATATATTTCATCGTGTCAATGTAACCAAATCAATATAAGTTACTACTTATTGTTACTGTTTCCGATAATTTAGGTGATTTAGCTTTGTTATTTTGGATTTAAAAGAACAAAAAGAGAGTGACAGAGTATAGAGATTAAAGAGTGACAGGTTGTTTGACGGCGGCGACAGCTTCCAGCAACAGCAAATTCCGGCAACAACAGCAGATTCCGGTGACCGCAGCAGATTCCGACGACAACAGCAAATTCCGGCAACAAATCTTTTATCATCTCTCTCACCACAAATATACAGACACACACACCAACACCAAACAACATCACCATTATCTCTCTCTCTCTTGCTCTCTCTCCCTCTCCTTCCCTTCAGTCGCCGACAGCACCATCATACCATCACCACAAAACCCGCTTCGCACATATTGTATATATAAAGGATGTATCTTTAGATCTAGATATCGATCTATTTGAATGGAATCCATAATGAGGAAAACATACTTCAAAATAAGAAATTAATTAATTGATAGTAGTTGAAATGAGAGATAATTAATTGATTGTAGTGGTATCCGTTTATTCTTCAACATCTTATAAGGGCATCACAATGATAGGTTGATAAATGACTTTTTTTATCCAAAAAAGTTATTGAAAAGCTTTTTATCATTGGGATGAAAGACTTTTTTCTTCAAAAGGTTGATATTCTTCAACTTATTGAAGCAAAAACTTTTTTTCATACACACTCATTGAAATTAAGAAAAGTGGAGGGAAAGAGATTTTGAAAAATATATTGTTTAAATAATGATATGATAACAAAAAATACATTAATTTTACTTATCAAATATAACTATTTTTTCAATTTTAACTATTATAACAGTAACAAATACCCCATTCTGTAGTAGTGCCAATTGTGTTGATTGAGCTGGCCTGGTTTCGGTCTTGGGAAAGCCTCGACGAGTCTTTATAAGTCTGCTAGTCGGTGTTTTAAGGCTATGAGACTGAATTGAGCTATGTTTTTAAACAAATTAAGTTGTTAATAGTAAGTGTTTATGCTGTTTTCTGCAGATTTTTGCAAGGATCAATAGGGAGACATGTTGAGTTGATGTAACGGGAGCGGGATTCTGCACTTGGTGGCTGCTGCTCCTTGATGCCAAATACATTCTATATAGCTTGATTTTTTTGGAATGTAATTCTATGTTTTCAGAATCCATGGCTTATACAAACACATTGTATTTTTGGTTGGAGGTTCAATATAGCTTGATTTTATGTTAATTTAGGGTGCAGTAAACATTTTTCATTTGTGGGTTGTTTTTGTATTCTTTATGGATGAAGGTTTAGTATACAATTGAAAAGTGAAATTTGAAATGTGTAGACCAAGACTTTTAGTGACTGAACATTCTGTCACTAAATGAGTTATTCTCAAAGGTATGTTAAGTACTTTTAGTGACTGAAAGTTGCTGACACTATAGTATTTGACCTTTTGTGTCTGAAATTTAATGTCATAGTAGACTTTTAGCTATCGTTCCATTAGTGACACTTTTCTTTTGAGAAGGAGAAGACCAAAATGGATTTAGTGACACTTTTTTTCGGTGGTCTAAATGTCACTTATCTTGTAGTGTCTGTGGCAGGAGATCAGCCTCCCAGTGGCTTCTCGTCATGGTGGCACTTCGGTAATAGTAGCAATTCGTGGCTAATTCGGCCAAACTTCTTCAAATCTTTTTCTTCTTCAAGTCGAAATCCGAAGTGGTTGTCGCGACGTCATGGTTACACTTTATTTTTCGGATTTTTCGTAATGTTTTTGATACGATTACTTGTGTAATCAACAATATCGTCGTGACTTCTAGGTAGCTCTCTATTTTTAATCGATGTTATGGGTATACCTTCATGGCTTCGTAGCGTCTCTCTCTTGGTCACTTCTCGGTCTAGCGTTGAATCCAAAATGATTCAGTAGCTTAGCACATGTTTGTCGGTGTTGTGGCTTCTTACTTGCTGTACTTTGGATAAATAGGCCCTCGATCTCCACTTATGCCTCTCTAAGTCTTTTTTTTGGTCGACCTGGATTCGTGACCCCTTCTTGGATATTGATCACGCCATAAGATTTTCTTCCTTGGCATGGACGAGGTTCTTTTCCAGGGTCGCTTTTGCTTGCGAGGTCATTGAGTTTGATCGAGATTCGTGGCTTTTACCTCGGGAAATAATTTGTAGTATTTTAAACTACATGTATGAATCACGGGGGAAGATATTCGGTGAGAAATTTTGGAGGCACTTTTTGACGAGCGTAATTAATGCCATGCTTAAGAAGGTTTTTTGGTTGTGGATTTTTTTTTATGGGTTTTGCGGTTTCGGATTCTTTGGTTTAGATCGGATTTGAGAGGTTTTTGGTTTGCAGAAAAAAAAAACTTGTAGTCGTTTTTTTTTTTAATCTAATTTCAGAAGCTCTCTAGAAAAAAAGGTTTGTAGTTTTTTGTTTTTTCACTACTACGTAGTTGATCAGGGAGGAAAAACAATTTTTGCATATTTGAAACTATCTTGAATATTGAGATCGGCAACTGTGATGGTTTTTGTTTTTTTTTTTTTTTTTTTTTGGCATGGAATGAAATAATGAATTCATGTATGATGGGAAGAGAGTAAATAAATAATATTATTTACTTATGTTTGTGATATTGGGTGTTATGAGATCTGCCAAAAAAGTTTAGTATATTGTCTCACGGATGACGCCAATTTATTTGATCAAAGAATCGCACGAACCTTAGATCGGGAACAAAGAGGGGTTTTGACCGATTTATTGGCGATTCCCTACCGGTGTAAAGCTTTGAGAAGCTTAACGTCATTATATCAGAGGTGTTTGTGTTGGCGGTGGAGACTTCTCCATAGAGAAGCCGGTCACCTTAGGTGTTTTGAGGGTGAAGAGAACATGTCTCCATCCAATGATGAGGACCTCTATTTATAAGGGGAACTCATCTTGGGGAATAAGTTAGGTTTAGGGTTTTATCCTAATGTTTAGGAAGGGATTTGGGCTGATCCCTTTTCTTTAGGAGGAAGAAATAAGAGATTTCCTTCCTATTTGTCGGAGCTTCGTTCTGACGATGTGAGCTCCGTTATTCTGACCGAGGTGGTCCGTTCTGACAGAGGTGAGCTCCGTTCTGACGGAGGTGAGCTCCGTATTTCTGGAAGGAAATATCCTTAAGCAGCCTTCGTAATAGCAGATTCACATACGGAGGTAGGGGCTCCGTATAGGGTATATCATCAATGGTTAAAGCTAAAATTAAAATAGGTATTGATTTTGTTTCGGCGTCTTGCCGGAGCATTTTACTAATAAAATCATAGTTCTTCAAAAAAAATATAGGTATTGATTTTATGTCAAAGAGAATAGACATTCGGTAAATATTAGTTATCATTTTAATAAAAATAAAAGTTGGGTAACTAAAATGTTAAAAAAGTAAAACGTTGCATCCTATTTTAACAAAAATAAAAAGTGAGTGCTTATAGTGGTAAAAAAAATGAAAGGTTGCATCCTATTTTAATAAAAATAAAAGATGGGTGACTAAAATGACAAAAAGATGAAAGGTTGAGTCTATACGAGTTATTTTTTTGTCATAGGATTTACCCGCTAATCTTAATTACAAAGTATAAAAACAAATCATATATATTTGTAAGTAAAAATTGAAGTTTGATGTACTACCTTTGTGTATAGGCAAGCTTGATGCCTATTCTTCAATAATTTTGTGTATTACTGTGCAAAACAGCAAAAGCTGGCTCATGCATTATATGAAACACAATGTGGTCATATTGAAATGAAACATGATGTGATCAAGATATTGAAATGAAAAAGAAGCAAATACCTTTTCTCTTCTTATGCAAGATGTTGGGAAAGCAACTAATAAATGGAAGCTATTTTGAACTCATGCATAAATTCTACATGATTACCAGTGACGAAGCTATGTGGTGGACACAGGGAGACATGACAACCCCACAATATTCATAAAACTCTACGAGCATGGTACCCGCGCAATGCGGCGGCGGTGTTGGGGAAGGCGGTCTAGTGGTGTCGGTGATGGTACTATTGGTGGTGTAGGTTGATGTAATTGTGATAGTGAAAATTTTTAGAAGACAAGGGTTTAAAGTGTTATGTATTAAAATAAAGGTTTAGAGTGTAAATTAATTCATTAAGGGCAAATTTGGTATTTTATAAAAACTCTTTTTATAGTGGGTGTTTATTAAGGGTAATTTAGTAATTCCGTATGTAACTATTGTGTAACTATTTCTAAAAATGGGGGTGTGATAATTTTTATAAAGGAATATAGATATTTCTAGTACTATTTTTATATGTTTATTTAGTTTAAAGGTAATTGGCAACCCCAGACTGGTGAAACTTAATTTTGTAGTATAGGTTTTACGCTTGTAAATATCATAAAAACTATTCGGCGACCCCAGAATGAAAATCTTGGCTCCGCCACTGATGATTACATAACATGGTGAAATAAACGCAATGATTTAAAAAATATATGAAAATAGAAGCAAATCATTGCTTTAAAATGTAATAATTTTTTTCTTTTATATGATACGAAACCTTGATAGAGACTCTCTCTAGTATAAAGCCTTCGTACCCAATTCCGGCATAAGCGATACATGAGGGAGGTGGAATGTAGAAAACCTTCTCAGCCTTCCCTATACCTAATGATATTTGAGGATAGAGAGACTGTTTCGAGAAAGACCTTTGGGTAAAAAGTAATAGCGAAAAAGAACGTGAGTGGTAAGTAGTAAGTAATTCTACAATGTTAGTAAAACATAACAATAGTTAACATTTAATGACATAAGATTAACAAAACATAAAAACATATTGAAACATGAAAACAACATGACATGAAAGACATATTGCCAAAATTTATAAGCATGCCATATAAATATATGAATATAACATCATGTAGGCACACATCTTTTAAACCAACTCCCCATCTTTTAGAATTACATTAAACTCACATTTTAGCTATACCGTTCATATATAGTATAGCTAAAAGGTAAGTCAGGATCGAATACAGGGACTATTTATTCAGGAAAAATGTGAGTTTAATGTAATTCTAAAAGATGGGGGGTTGGTTTAATGACCCAATGTCACTTTGTTTTGAAAGCAGTTAGTAGATGGAGCAAGTTAGTAATTCCGAATAATTAATCTGAAAGAGTTCGTTGTAAACAAGAATATTAAAAAGTCATCTACCTCGAATCCATGACACTACAAATTCAGGTTGCACTTAATTGAAGACCCAACTCAAATATGTTGATTTATAACCGAGAACCAAACAAAGACTCACCCCGTACCCGTCAAGTTCGTTACTTTATTCAATCCCCTTAATTAACTAGTTCCATTAGTAAGACCGGTACCCCGAGACGCCTTTCATAACTTTCCTAATCAATTAATTGTTTTGGTTATTAAGATAACAATTGTGTCTATTGATTGTACCCAACCATTAACTCGTTAACTCTTATTATCTGTTAATTGCTTTCTACCGTACCCGTCATAGAACCAATCACTTATACCTAAGCAATTAAAATCATTCATACACAACTCTAGCTACCACTAAAATCATGCATAAACAACCAACAATTGAAAGATTAATCATAAAGAGTTAAAAAATTAAGATCACGACACAACGTTAAATTAAATCTACTTGAATTATAAAAATAGTGCAACCATCATTATCCATCGTATCACTTCATCTTAGTAGATGATAAAAACACTTAGCTACGCATAACAAAACTAATAAACATGAAAACAATTATTATTAAGATAAAAGGATTCATATTATAAAGTCTTGAAGTATTGTAGCTAATAATTAAACGCAAATGAAAGTAAATGGGTATCGAACAGTAGCGGTCGTGATGTGTTGTTGATCGAACAAAAGGAGAGAAAATCCATAAGAAAACACCTCTTTTCTTGTTAATGCACTTCACGAACCGAAAGCCAAATCGGCTTGGCGGCTGCCCACCTCCCGCGCCTACCAGCCGATCCCCATAATATATCCTTCCCCTTGTGAGATAAATATCTAATATATATACTCCTAGGTCCCTTGATGCACGTGATTTCCAAGCCCAAAAGCCATTCTTTATTTGCAATTCATAAAACTTCTGGACTTTTAATTTTCTTGTGAATTCTCGAGAAAGCCACTTAATGTATATTAACCGAGTCCACTTGGAATGTATGGGACTTTCTTCCCGATCCAGCCGAGCCCAACTAATGGTTGTCCCATTAGTCCTCTAAAGCATATTTTGGTGTAGTAACCCGTGTGACTTATTTTTCTGACCAAACTCGATATAAATTGATCTGTGTCACATTCTTCTCTTTACTGTTTAGCTCTTTATTCCTTCATAAATCACCACGATTTAATCATATTCATCACATTTCATCGCATAGACCTATAATTCAATAAAAACACATATTAAGTATAAAAGTCTACACAAATGATAACAATTCAAGTATAAAGAGATGATATCGCGTAAAATAAATATGTATAAAATAGGCGATATCAGGTACAAATCTCTGACAAAGCTATAAGACCCTACGTAGGCACTAGGCAGTTTTAACCGCCAACTTAAGCGAAGTTAGATCGCTACCCCTCGCAAATATTTTTAAGTACGTACATTAATTTAACAAAAAGATTTTATGTAATTAAATGCTTGAAAGGGGACGCCCATCAAGACATTCATAGAGCAATTAAGACAACGTCATAAGGCGACTGCCATGAGACACCGTCCTAAAAGACACCGTCATAAGGCGACTGCCATGAGACACCGTCCTAGGAGACACCTTCATAAGGCGACTGCCATGAGACACCGTCCTAAGAGACACCGTCATAAGGCGACTGCCATGAGACACCGTCCTTAGAGACACCGTCATAAGGCGACTGCCATAAGACATGGTCGAAATAAAAAGATTATCAAAAAAGCTCACGACCATAAAGAACAATTACCTTCAGCAACAAGAGCTCGGATCAACCCTGCCTCAGCATATACTAGCATCACACAAGACAAAGATCTTCGCAAATATCCAACAATAAGTCAACAGCAGCGGAGCAAAAGCTATATGCTACATCATCGGCCACCAATACCGATAGACATGAAAGTCTCATCTACAGATCATCATGTCGATAGAATCTTCCAACAGTCCAGCCATGACATCGAGGTAATTCCCCCTAAATTATTAGAGAGGAAAAAGCCGGACAATCAATGTTTTAATGGACAAAGGATAAAGCAGTGCGTAATGGAAAAAGACGGAACGGTTAATATGATAACCGTCAACGCCAGACGAAAGACATCAAATCGAGGAGATTAGAGAATTTATTCGGATCTGCAGCCAAAAGATATTTTTTGGAGTCTAATACGACAGCCTCTTGCCAGTCTCTCCTATTAGACCGGGGGGCTTGATGATATACCTTATACGGAGCCCTACCTCCGTATGTGAATATGCTATTACGAAGGCTGCTTAAGGATATTTCCTGCCAGAAATACGGAGCTCACCTCCGTCAGAACGGACCACCTCAGTCAGAATAACAGAGATCACATCGTCGGAACGGAGCTCCGACAAATAGGAAGGAAATCTCTTATTTCTTCCTCCTAAAGAAAAGGGATCAACCCAAATCCCTTCCTAAACATTAGGGTAAAACGCTAAACCTAACTTATTCCCCAAGATGAGTTCCCCTTATAAATAGAGGTCCTCATCATTGGATGGAGACATGTTCTCTTAACCCTCAAAACACCTAAGGTGGCGGCTTCTCTATGGAGAAGTCTCCACCGCCAACACAAACACCTCCGATATAATGACGTTAAGCTTCTCAAAGCTTTACACCGGTAGGGAATCGCCAATAAATCGGTCAAAACCCCTCCTTGTTCCCGATCGAAGGTCCGTACGATTTTTTGATCAAACAACCATTAGATTCATAAAAATAATATATAAAAATGTATATGATGCATAACATAAGATACATATATGATATCAAAGTAATTATAAATCATTTATTCATTAATTAAAGTTAAAAAATATTATATAAACAACAACAATGACTTTATATACAAAGATATTTAAAAGGTTTTCGATTCCTTTAGTTACAAAGAAGTTTTAGGTTAAAAATAGAAAAGGTAAATGGGTATGGGTGGATTAAATAATGGTGTTGATGTGTTATCCTAAGTTTTGATGACAAAAAAATTGTTTTAAGTGACATGACAAGCTACGTGAAGCTAAGATGGACTCTTAATAGGTTACATAGTTACATGTTGGTGTTCAAGTATACTTTAATACCATTTTTCAACATTTTTTTACAATGTGAGTGATTAATGTAAAAACTTATCCAAAGGTTACATCCCATTTTAACAAAAATAAAAGTTGAGTGACTAAAGTGGTACAAAAGTGAAAGATAAATGACTAAAGTGGTAAAAAGGTGAAAAGTTGCATCTCATTCTAACAAAAATAAAAGGTAGGTGACCAAAGTGACAAAAAAAAATGAAAGGTTGAATCTATACGGGTGATTTTTCCCTACTAATTATACCAGAAGAAAACAGAAAGTGTGATCGATCAATTATTATAGAAACATACAATAGAAACAAAGAAGCGGCAAAACGAGAGAGCGATTTCATTCCAATGCCCGCGACGAGTGTGGAGCGAGTTTATATTTTCAGTCAACTTTTAAACAAATTTTATATCAAGCTGATGTGACCAATTTATATAGATCGCCCACATCATTATTGGCCTTTTTCGTATGTGTTTTGAGTCAATTTTGTATGCATTTGGCGCGCTTATGGTGTTTGTTAGTGTTTTCAGGTTCTTAGCAGGTTGTGCGTCCATTTAGTACATTTTCTGACGATTTTAGGCCAAGATGTTGATCCGAGTGTTCGAGAGATGTTGATAAAGAAGAACAAATATTTCAGCAAGATTTGACTGCGCCGCAGTGGGAGGAATGGTGACCCACTGCGCCGCAGCCACTGGTGAAGAAGCCACATGGATTCCAGCAAGTTTGAGCTGCGCCGCACTTGGAGTATTCACACCCCACTGCGCCGCAGTCAAGGGGTGCCAAAGCCAATGCTTTCCAGAGGTTTTACACTGCGCCGCAGTGGGAGGAATGTTGCCCCACTGCGCCGCAGTCCTTGGTCGATCAAAAACAAAATAATTTCCAGTGGATTATCACTGCGCCGCAGTGGGAGGGATGTTGCCCCACTGCGCCGCAGTCAACCAAAGAACAGAATTCCAGGGACCTGTCACTGCGCCACAGTGGGGGTGCACAAGGCCCACTGCGCCGCAGTGAGTGCACGGAGAAATCAGGGTTTCAGCCTTTTGCTGCAGATTTTGGGGGGAGGTATAAAAAGAAAAATAAACCCTATTTCCAATCTATCAAGTTTTCTTTCTAGGAGCCGTTCTACCGCAAATTCTTCGAAGGATCGACTCAAGATTTCATCATTGGATTCATTGAAGATTCAAGAACACCCATCTAGATCGTATCTAATTTTCTGTCTTGCAATTTACATTCAACAAATATTGGTACAATATGTTCTCTTTTTATTTCGTTTGTTATTTTCGATTTAGCATGAGTGGCTAGATTTATAATCATCCACTTTGATGAAACTTGACGAATGATATGATTGCAATATTTTAATTCAAGAGTTGATTAAATTATCGTTGTGTCGTGATCTTTATCAATTAATTCCTTGTGATTTATTCTTTTGATGTTGATGGTTTATGTGTTCATCGTTAGTGGTACTAGGTGAATATGTTTATCGTTACAATTCGATTGTCTATGGTCGTTTGTCACCGGTTCATGGTATGACGGTGAATGTCAAATCTGTGATAGGAATTAATCGGTAAAAGTGTTTAGAAACGGTTGGTGGTACCACGTTTTCATTCACATAGGCATAATTGGTAATTGGATAATCAAGCAAACTAATTGTTGGGGAGATTTTCTAGGCATTGGTGGTACCGGCTTGGGTAATTCAACTAGCAACTTAGGTGTTGGGGTGATTTGCGAGCGGTTGGTGGTACCACGCGAGCATTTCTATCCTTTCACGATTATCTTGTCAATTCTAAATAATTTGATCTTTAACGTGTGCAATCATAACTGAAGTCAAGTGGATTCGAAGTGGATGATCTTTATTTATATTGTTTGAACTTTCTTTACTTTCAATTGTCTTGTCATTTCAATTTCTTTAATTTAAGTTCGTCAAAGTTAGGTAGCTATTCGGCTACGGTTTCACCCTTTCTCTAAAACTACTTTAGCCGACAACTATTTCAAAACCATTCCCCGTGTTTGATCCTGGACTTACCTTCTAGCTATACTATATACGAACAGGTCCACTGCCCGCAAGTGTGTAGTAGTAAGTTTTAGGGTATTTCTTGTTTTAATTTACAAACTCGATTCTACACATCAAGTTTTTGGCGCCGCTGCCGGGGATTGTGTGCCGATTTAGTTGTTAATTTAATGGTTTGATCCTTTCTCACGCGTGAGAAAGTTACTTGTTTATTAGTTTAGTTTTCTTTTCTTATCACAGTTGCATTTGACGTGTTTGTGTTAGTTGTGTGTTTGCAGGTATTTCTTTAGTTGATGAACTTACGTTCTTCGAGTCTACATTTGAATAGTCCTTTGTCTACTCCGAGATGACCAATTGGGCGTCGGTTTAACTTCACTGAACCCACTACACCAATACCAACACCGTTTTTACCTATAGCTAAACCCACTCCTGATTCGGACGAGGAAGGGTTTTATTTAGACGAATTCTTCAATTTAGAAGTTAAGCAAGAGGAGATGGGTGACGAACAACCTAGGGATCCAAATGATACTCGCTATGGCGAGAGGGTTCGAACTATCCCAACTAGCCGTGGCTCCGCCATCAGACCACCGGCCATTGATCACACTTTCAATTTGAAAGGAAATCATCTTAAGAGCATAGAAGAGCATCAATTTGATGGAAAAAGGAAATGAGATCCTTACCAACACTTGGATAGGTTTGAAAAATTGGCTCGGCTTTATCAATATGGTCAAAATCAAATGAATGCCGTGAAACTTGAGACATTTCCCATGTCAATCGCCGGAGAAGCACTTGATTGGTTCAATGATCTTCCAGAAAATTCAATCACTACTTGGAACCAACTTAAGGAGGCTTTCATTGGTGAGTTTTATTCACTCAGAACTCAAAGAAAGTTGGAGAATATGATTAGGTCATTTGAACAAGATGATGGAGAAGATGTTGCAGATGCTTGGGTTTGTTTCAAGGAGATGTTGAGAAATTGTCCAGGTCACAATTTGACTAAGGAACAATATGTGGAGCTTTTCTTTGGGTTGAATAAGAAGTCTAAACGAGAATTGGGATATGCTTTTGGGGGTAGTTTCAATAACATTACACCCAATGAAGGCTATCAAATCTTGGAAGACATGGCAAAGGATAACTCAAATATGGATGATGAAAGGTTCTTGAAGAATGAAAGAAAGATGAAGAAAGGAACTAACCAAGGGAGAGTTGCTAAGGTTGATGCTAGCAACGATTCAGGGGTTATTGGAGAGATTAAGGTGCTATCTGAGCGCATAGATAGGAGCTTTGCTGCTCAAGAGACTAGGTTTGGAGCAATTGAGAGGGATGTTAAGGTCGTAGCCGATGGGTGTGATCATTGTGGTGATATGCACTATTCTGATGAGTGTCCAAATCGGGCACCCGAAGATGTGAACTATGTTCAGAATCAACCCCAAGGGAGCTACCACCGCAACACCGGTTTCCAGAACTGGCCTTTAGGTAATTCTTCTTATAACTCTTCTTTTCAGGCTAATGCTCCTCGTTTTTCAGGTAACAGGTGGCAAAGTGATAATTATCAGAATCAGCCACAACAGCAGACTCAGCAAGGACAAGGATCAGGTTCTTCTTCTTCTAATACCGATCCTAATGCCGAGTTGAGGGAGTGATGAAGCAGTTGGCTAGTAATCAAGTTGAAACAAACACTAGCATTCAAATGATCAGAGATGATACTAAGGCTTTGAGTGAGAGGTTAGATCAGATAAGCGGGAAGGTGGAGATCAACATGAAGAATCAGGGTGCTAATTTCAAGGATCTCGAAAGTAGGATGGCAGCTCTTGCTAGGCCCACGGGGACTCTTCCTAGCAACACACAGCAGAATCCTAAACCTCAGTTTAATTCGGGACAGTTTAGTCAGGGACAGAAATACACTCCACCTCCAGTCCGTAATGAGCAAGCCAAAGCCATCACCACTCGTACTGGTAGGTCTTATGACCCACCTCCTATTCCTAATGTTGTTGTTTCAGATGTGCAGGATAACGGGGGTGATGATACTGATGTTGATGAAGAAATAGAGATGGAGGAAGATTCGACCGTGAAGACTCTGGTCACTCCACCAAAACCGGATGTGGTTCCAGAGGTTAAAGCATACAAGCCAAAGATACCATTTCCACAGAGGTTCAGGAAAGCAAAGCTGAAGGAGCAATATAACAAGTTTGTTGACATGATCAAAAATGTTCATATTAATGTTCCTTTAGTTGATCTTATTCAGGGGATGCCCAATTATGCTAAGTTCATTAAAGAGCTTGTGACAGACAAAGGGAAGTTTGAAGAGGCAAAGGCTACTTTTCTTAATGCCGAGTGTTCTGCTATCTTGCAGAACCACATTCCACCAAAGCTTGAAGACCCAGGGAGTTTTCTTATCACTTGCTCTATTAGAACTATTATTTGTAAGGCCTTAGCTGATTTAGGGGCTAACATCAATTTGATGCCTTACTCGGTTTATGCCAAGTTGTCATTGGGAGTCCTTCGCCCTACTCGTATGAGTATAAGACTTGCTGACCATTCTTTTCAGTATCCCATCGGGATTGCTGAAAACATTAGTGTCAGAGTGGGCCATATTGTTTTTCTAGTTGACTTCGTTATCCTCGAAATGGAGGAAGATACGAAGGTCCCTCTTATTCTTGGACGACCATTCCTTAATACCGCGGATGCTATCATCCGTGTGAAGGATAAGGAGATTTCCTTAGGCGTAGGCACTGATAGGATTGTGTTTAATGTTGAAAAGTCTATCAAGCATTCATATTCTAATGATGAGACTTGTTTCAGGATTGACGTCATTGATGATGCATTGGATCAAGAATTTCAGGATTTCATGGAGACAGATATTGGAGAGGAGGAGATCGCTAATTTAGGATCTGGAGAAATTACTGATGAAGCTTTGTTTGCAGAGGTCATGGCACTAAGCTTGGATGAATCACCTCCCGAGGATGAGACTTTTGAGGAGGTAGTTGCTGACGGGAGTTCAAGGGTACCTAACTCTGTTGATGTACCACCTACTGACTTGGAGCTCAAGCCGCTTCCAGACCATCTAAAGTATGCATATCTGTCAGGTGAGTCTTCTCTTCCAGTGGTTATCTAGTCCTCACTCTCGAGTGACGAGAAAGACTGTCTCATGTCTGTGCTTAAAGCCCATAAGCGGGCTTTTGCTTGGAAGACCACAGATATTCCAGGTATTAGTCCTAATTTCTGCCAGCATAAGATTGATTTTCTTGATGATGTTAAGCCCGTTGTCCAAAGACAAAGGCGGCTGAATCCTAATATGAAAGAGGTTGTTAAGAAAGAGGTGATTAAGCTTCTTGATGCAGGAATCATTTTTCCTATTGCCGACAGTCCATGGGTAAGTCCTGTCCACTGTGTGCCCAAAAAGGGGGTCATGGCAGTCATTGAAAATGATAATAAGGAGCTTTTGGCCACTAGGATTATTACGGGTTGGCGGGTTTGTATAGATTACCGTAAGCTTAATGATGCCACCCGTAAGGATCATTTTCCCCTTCCTTTTATTGATCAAATGTTGGAACGTCTTGCAGGGAATGAATACTTTTGTTTCTTGGATGGGTTTTCCGGGTACTTTCAAATACCCATTGATCCCAAGGATCAAGAGAAAACCACTTTCACTTGTCCATTTGGCACTTTTGCTTATCGGCGTATGTCGTTTGGTTTGTGTAATGCCCCTGGCACCTTTCAAAGGTGCATGATTGCTATTTTCCAGGACATGCTTGAAACTTCCATAGAAGTTTTCATGGATGATTTTTCAGTTTTTGGGGATTCTTTTCATTCATGTTTGAGTAATTTGGATAGGATGTTGGAACAGTGTGAGAGGGCACACCTTGTTTTGAATTGGGAAAAGTGCCATTTTATGGTGACTGAGGGTATTGTGTTAGGGCATAAAGTGTCTAAGGCCGGGATTGAGGTTGATCGGGCTAAGATAGATGTAATTGCCAAATTACCCCCGCCTTCCAATGTGAAAGGGGTAAGGAGTTTTCTTGGACATGCAGGTTTTTATCGTTGTTTTATTAAGGATTTTATTAAGATTACTCATCCTATGACCCACTTGTTGGAGAAGGACGTTCCTTTTGTCTTTGATGATGTTTGTTTGAGTGCTTTTCAGGTATTGAAGGAGAAGTTGACTGATTCTCCTATCATGGTAGCTCCAGATTGGGAATTGCCTTTCGAGTTGATGTGTGATGCAAGTGACTATGCTGTTGGAGCTGTGCTAGGGAAAAGGGTTGAGAAACATTTCAAACCCATTTACTTTGCTAGTAAGACTTTGAACCCCGCCCAGCAAAATTACACCACTACGGAGAAGGAGTTGCTTGCAGTGGTCTTTGCATTTGATAAGTTTAGATCATATCTTGTTTTGAGTAAGACCATAGTTTTCACTGACCATTCAGCCCTTAAGTACCTGTTCTCGAAACAGGATGCTAAACCCAGGCTTATCCGTTGGATTCTGTTGTTGCAAGAATTTGACATTGAGATAAAGGATAAAAAAGGGGCTGAAAATTTGGCTGCCGACCATTTGAGTCATTTGGAAGATCCTCACCGGGAGGAACTTCATGATGGGGAGATCAATGATCACTTCCCCGATGAGTCTTTAATGTTTATTTCTAATTCTGATGAAATTCCTTGGTTTACAGATATAGCTAATTATTTGGTTGCAGGTGAGATACCTAATGATTTCACGTCCTAGCAGAAGAAGAAGCTCATATCGGATGTTAAGTATTATTTTTGGGACCATCCATACTTGTTTCGTGTTTGTGCAGATGGTATGGTTAGGAGATGTGTTGCTGGAGCTGAGACAAGAGAGATTTTGGATGCGTGTCACTACGGGCCAACTGGGGGTCATTATGGTCCTTCAGTAACGGGTAAGAAAGTTTTTGATGCAGGTTTCTATTGGACAACAATTTTCAAGGAGGCCCAGACTTTGGTTGAGACTTGTGACATCTGTCAGCGACAGGGGAACATCACTAAACGAGATGAGATGCCTCAACAGAGCATTCAGGTATGTGAGGTATTCGATGTCTGGGGTATAGACTTTATGGGACCATTCTCACCGTCTAATAAGTTTCAGTACATTCTTGTCGCCGTTGACTACGTGTCTAAATGGCCAAAGCCAAGGCTTTGCCCACGAATAACGCGCGTGTAGTCATAGATTTCTTGAAACAGTTGTTTTGTCGTTTTGGTTGCCCTAGAGCTTTGATTAGTGACCGTGGAACCCATTTTGCAAACCATCAATTAGCCAAAGTGATGAAGAGGTATGGTGTTGTCCACTATTTTTCTACCTCGTACCATCCACAGACCAGTGGTCAAGTGGAAAACACAAATAGGGCTTTAAAGAGGATTTTGGATGCGTGTCACTACGGGCCAACTGGGGGTCATTATGGTCCTTCAGTAACGGGTAAGAAAGTTTTTGATGCAGGTTTCTATTGGCCAACAATTTTCAAGGAGGCCCAGACTTTGGTTGAGACTTGTGACATCTGTCAGCGACAGGGGAACATCACTAAACGAGATGAGATGCCTCAACAGAGCATTCAGGTATGTGAGGTATTCGATGTCTGGGGTATAGACTTTATGGGACCATTCTCACCGTCTAATAAGTTTCAGTACATTCTTGTCGCCGTTGACTACGTGTCTAAATGGCCAAAGCCAAGGCTTTGCCCACGAATAACGCGCGTGTAGTCATAGATTTCTTGAAACAGTTGTTTTGTCGTTTTGGTTGCCCTAGAGCTTTGATTAGTGACCGTGGAACCCATTTTGCAAACCATCAATTAGCCAAAGTGATGAAGAGGTATGGTGTTGTCCACTATTTTTCTACCTCGTACCATCCACAGACCAGTGGTCAAGTGGAAAACACAAATAGGGCCCTAAAGAGGATTTTGGATGCGTGTCACTACGGGCCAACTGGGGGTCATTATGGTCCTTCAGTAACGGGTAAGAAAGTTTTTGATGCAGGTTTCTATTGGACAACAATTTTCAAGGAGGCCCAGACTTTGGTTGAGACTTGTGACATCTGTCAGCGACAGGGGAACATCACTAAACGAGATGAGATGCCTCAACAGAGCATTCAGGTATGTGAGGTATTCGATGTCTGGGGTATAGACTTTATGGGACCATTCTCACCGTCTAATAAGTTTCAGTACATTCTTGTCGCCGTTGACTACGTGTCTAAATGGCCAAAGCCAAGGCTTTGCCCACGAATAACGCGCGTGTAGTCATAGATTTCTTGAAACAGTTGTTTTGTCGTTTTGGTTGCCCTAGAGCTTTGATTAGTGACCGTGGAACCCATTTTGCAAACCATCAATTAGCCAAAGTGATGAAGAGGTATGGTGTTGTCCACTATTTTTCTACCTCGTACCATCCACAGACCAGTGGTCAAGTGGAAAACACAAATAGGGCCCTAAAGAGGATTTTGGAGAAAACTGTTGGAGATAACCCCAAGGTGTGGTCAAAGAAGTTAGATGACACCTTGTGGGCGTTTAGGACGGCTTATAAGACGCCGATTGGCACCACGCCATACCGGTTGCTCTATGGCAAAACTTGCCATCTTCCTATTGAGATAGAGCATAAGGCGTATTGGGCTTTAAGGAATTTGAATTTGGATTTGATGGAGGCAAGTGAACTTAGAATGTTGCAACTTCATGAGCTTGATGAGCTTAGGTTAGGTGCTTATGAGAATTCAAGGCTATATAAGGAGAGAACCAAGATTTGGCATGATAAGAGAATTCGTAGGAAGGAGTTTAAGGTTGGAGCTAAAGTGTTGTTATTTTTGTCAAAATTTAAGATTAAGCAACCTAAACTAACTTCTAGATGGATTGGACCGTTTGAGATTAAGCACGTATACCCGTCGGGATAAGTTGAGTTGTTTAAGCAAAATGGTGAAGGTTCGTTCATTGTCAATGGTCATCGACTTAAGCTATATTTGGAAGAAGAGCAGGTTGAGGGGATATTTGATGAGATCCCCGTGTTTGAGTTGAACACTTGAAGGTTTGTCGAGTCAAGCTAAAGACTCGTTAATAACTTAAGCGCTTCTCGGGAGGCAACCCGTGTTTAGTTTCTTGCATTTTACTTTTCTTCGAATTATTTAGTTTTAATCTTGTTTTAGTTGGTAAATGCAGGTGTGGTTTCGATTCGATGCGGTTCCGGGTAAGTGTGATTTGAGTTTTGTCACAAAAAAAATGTGTGAAGGAAATTTGCAGGGACTTCCCACTGCGCCGCAGTGGGGGTTGGAAAGCCCAGCTGCGCCGCATTGAAAAGCCCCTGCCCGCGTGTGAAATAATTCCCACTGCGCCGCAGTGGGAGTAAAACATCCTCACTGCGCCGCAGTGGGATGCCAGGTAAGCCACAAACTGGCCGATGTAAGTATAGGTAAGACTTATTTTTTCATTCACTTTTCACTTTTTATCTATCTTTCTTTCATCTCATCTCTCAAAACCGAAAAAAGGAGCTTAAATCAAATTCTTCCATTCTCTTCCATCTTTAATCAATCTTCCAGATTTTCATCCTCATAACATTGCATAATGGGAAGAAGTGTAAGTTTTTCTTTTTTGTTTCTTTGTATTTTCCTTTTATTTCTTGAAGTTTTAATTTCTAGGGTTTATGCTAGGTTAATCTTTCGAATTAACTTAGGGATTTTGATGTTTGTGGGCAATAGAAGTTAATGGGGTGTTAAATCTTTCACTTTGTTCATCCAATGTTGATTTTAATTTTGAAATTAGGGTTTTGGAAAAAATTAGGGATTTGTTAGGAACAAGTGTGGGGGATGAAAATGTCGATTTATGTGGAGATTATTGTTTGTTTATGACCTGAATTTGCTTGTTTGAAGTACCCCTTTTTGTGCCATGTCGTGATGAACTTTACTCAACTTGCCCAGTATTTGTGCCTCACTGCGCCGCAGTGAGGGGGTGCATTGCCTCACTGCGCCGCAGTGAGGATCGTCTGCCCGTTTTGTCTTTTTGCCCCACTGCGCCGCAGTGAGGGTGAAGCATGCCCACTGCGCCGCAGTGGGGGTACTTCCCTGCCAAGATTTTTGACTTGTTTAAATCGGTTTCCAACTTCGCATTCTTAATACTCACAATTGGTCATTTTTCATGTTTGTGAATGCAGGGAGCGGAAGCTACTGATAAGGCCGCAGGAAAAAGGAAAATGGTTGAGGGGCAATCCAGTGAGGCCGTTGATGTGCCGAGTTCAAAGAAACAAGTGGAGGTGCCGCTTACATTTATTGAAGAACTGAACGAGCGACATGCTTGGCTATCATTTGAGGGAATTAGGCAGCCCCAAAAGAACATATACAAGAACAAGTTGTATAAGCTTTCTAAGCATGCGGTCCTTCCCGCAAGACATTTAACTCCTTTTCAAGCTCAGGTATTTGGAGTACAGGAGGACATTCGACGGTGGTTTTCTATGAGTTTGAGAGTTGGAGGTGAGTCAAGAGGGCATGACGTGAGTTGTGATATTTGGCGGCGGGTATTTGCTAACCGTGAAGCCGCCTACCGTGAGTTATGCTTAGAGTTCTATTCGACCTTGAAACTGAAGAAGGAGTTAGGGAAAGTCAAAGATATTTTTGAGGAGAGGGTAGTCTCGTTTTACTGTGGGGACAGCAGAGGAAGCTGTCAATTGCTGAATTTGATTACTACTGTGGGATGTATACGAGGAAGGAGTTGCAGAGTGCAGAGTTTAGGGCTATTTTGAATAAGGGGTATAGAACAGGAGCCGATGTGGGTGATGGAGAGTCTATCTTGGAGTATTACACCAGGATCACGGGGGGAGAAACATGGACATACACAAGTGGTGTGTCAAAGATTAAGAATGTACATTTGAGGTTGCTCCACCGGATGATTGTGACTTTCTTGGTACAGCGTTCTACTCATTGGGAGAAGGCGTACCATAATGATCTTTGGTTACTTAAGTTATTTTCTGAGGGAGCTCCATCCAGGTTTGCTTTGCCTCCTCTTGTACTGCTGGACCGTATGTGTAATCATTCTGATTCGAATCTGGTTTTGGGACATTTTATCACGATCATTTATAAGAGGATGGGAGTCTTTGCTTCTGATGATTGCCAGACTTATCTTTCATTACCAGTGCATCAGGAGGATTTTACGTATAATGAGCTTTATAGGGCAAAGATTTTGAAGAAAAAGAAAGCAAATGAGCAGGAGCAGTTGTTAGATGATGAGGGTGAGGTTGAAGGACCACCTCCTGGAGGATGAGGAGGTTGATGTTGAGATATGAGGAGGTTGATGTTGAGATGGCTGATGCTCCACAGGAGCCCCCGAGGAGGACTGGACGTAACATTCCCATCCCTCGCTCGTTTGATTTAACACTTTTCGGGAACACTATTCAGAATATCTATGAGGCTCAGCAGAACAGTCAGCGAGAGTTTGATGCTTACCAGCGGAGGGTGGACCAGGATTTCACCTGGGTTGGATCACAGCAGGCCCACACTAACTATAGCCTTGATTATTATCAGCCTATGTGGGATGCTCAGTATCACGGCCGGGAGTTTGTTCGACCTGACCCGATTCCTCCGTTCTCTCCACCGCCTATTTATGTCCCCGATTATCGTCAGGGGGGTCAGTCCTTTTTCTCTCGTACGACTGCCCCGGGGAACATGTCACCACCACCTCATGATTTAGGAGGTTCTCCTCGAGGTCCAGTGCAGTTTGGGGTCTTTCAGGGTGGACATGTTGGCGGTGATTCTTCATCTTTTGCAGGTTTGGATGTAGGTGGTCATTCAGGATTTGATGCTGGTCAGTCAGGAGGAGATGCAGGTGGTTCGGGTGCCGCTCAGGAGGAGGCGTCCGATTGGGTGATGAGTATTTTTGGACAACCTGGGCTACCTTATGGCTACCATGGACAGCAGCAGTAGTGGAGATGATTCCCATCCGGTACCGTGGGATGGAATCATATGATGATTGGTTATTTTGGTATTCTTATGACATTAATTTATTTATCATTGTCTGGTATCCACCCTACGGGGTGATGAAACATTTGTAATTTCCTTTGTTTCTTTTATTTTCTGCATGATACTGTTTTGGTTTGTATTTACTATGGATATTCGGGATTTGTTCTTGTGATGTGTAATTGAGCAGGTTTGATCCGAATTGATGAAAATACTTAGTGGAAACTAAGTGTGGGGGAGGACCCGTTGGATTCTCATTCTCACCTACATTCGTTGGCATTGATTTGTTTGATTGTGTGATCGTGTTAGTAGCTCACTATGATGTCACATGCATATGCTGGCAGTAAGTTCAGCGCAACATTTTTAATTGGCATCTTTATTGACATTGTTTCGCACACAGCTCTCGCACATTCAGTTTTGAACTAGTCTGTTTCTCCCGTCAAGCAAATTGGACTTCCTTTTTAGGAAGAGCAATTTGTGGTGCGGGGTCGCCTTACTTGTTTTGAAACGGAATGTGTCCTTAATCCGGTATGTGTTCTCATTCTTTCTGTCTATTTTGCTTACCCCTATTTACCGTAGTTTTGACCGAATATTGGACATTGAGGGCATTGTCCATCTTAAGTGTGGGGGTGGCAAATAGGTTTAAGCAATCGGATATATCTCTTTTGTTGTTTTGCCATTGAGATTTAACCGTTCTTGTGGATGTGTCCCTCTCGTAGGCTTTTGGGTTTTATCCAAGAGTAAGGGTTCTATCTTGAACTCTGAACTATGATGT
>CM067168.1:158713092-158756606 GCA_034093135.1 Erigeron breviscapus
TCATGGTGTGTTCAAGGGATAGCATCTTATGGGTTGGTGGCAATCAATGGTAAGGGTTTGATTAGACTATTTTGTACATAACTTATACTTTCGTTATTTCCTATCACTAACCTAAATATCCCAAATCCCATTGTAAATACCCTTAGCCTAACATTACAACCGACTTATATGCCAAGTTTTGATGATGTACTTGGTGCTCACGCCATGTCGGTGAAGCTATGATCCTTGTTCAATCCTATGGTAAGATATGCATCACGACCGAGCAATGAGTGATTATTCATATATATTCAACCCCAATAGTAAGTTCGTTGGAGTAGGATGATTTTGATAGGCTCATTTGTTTCACTTTTGCTTAGTCGTGTTATTGAGGCTTGTGGATTGTTCAGATATTGTCAAACATTTTGGATTTTCATTTAAGATTAAAACTGCTTCACCAAAGCCCTTGTCATCGACATACTTGGTTTGGCTTCTTTTTGATAATCGTAATGTGTTTATATAGCTTCGTGCCAAGGAATGTTTTTGCTTAATTTTCAGATTTGCTTGAGGACAAGCAACGCTCAAGTGTGGGGAGATTTGATGTGACCCATTTATATAGATCGCCCACATCATTATTGGCCTTTTTCGTATGTGTTTTGAGTTAATTTTGTATGCATTTGGCGCGCTTATGGTGTTTGTTAGTGTTTTCAGGTTCTTAGCAGGTTGTGCGTCCATTTGGTACATTTTCTGACGATTTTAGGCCAAGATGTTGATCCGAGTGTTCGAGAGATGTTGATAAAGAAGAACAAAGATTTCAGCAAGATTTGACTGCGCCGCAGTGGGAGATATGGTGACCCACTGCGCCGCAGCCACTGGTGAAGAAGCCACATGGATT
Organism: Erigeron breviscapus; assembly: GCA_034093135.1. Classification (NCBI taxonomy): domain Eukaryota; kingdom Viridiplantae; phylum Streptophyta; class Magnoliopsida; order Asterales; family Asteraceae; genus Erigeron; species Erigeron breviscapus. The sequence goes on from CM067168.1 coordinate 158,713,964, forward strand.
CCAGCAAGTTTGAGCTGCGCCGCAGTGGGAGTATTCACACCCCACTGCGCCGCAGTCAAGGTGTGCCAAAGCCAAGGCTTTCCAGAGGTTTTACACTGCGCCGTCGCCGCAGTGGGAGGAATGTTGCCCCACTGCGCCGCAGTCCTTGGTCGATCAAAAACAAAATAATTTCCAGTGGATTATCACTGCGCCGCAGTGGGAGGGATGTTGCCCCACTGCGCCGCAGTCAACCAAAGAACAGAATTCCAGGGACCTGTCACTGCGCCGCAGTGGGGGTGCACAAGGCCCACTGCGCCGCAGTGAGTGCACGGAGAAATAAGGGTTTCAGCCTTTTGCTGCAGATTTTGGGGGGAGGTATAAAAAGAAAAATAAACCCTATTTCCAATCTATCAAGTTTTCTTTCTAGGAGCTGTTCTACCGCGAATTCTTCGAAGGATCGACTCAAGATTTCATCATTGGATTCATTGAAGATTCAAGAACACCCATCTAGATCGTATCTAATTTTCTGTCTTGCAATTTACATTCAACAAATATTGGTACAATATGTTCTCTTTCTATTTCGTTTGTTATTTTCGATTTAGCATGTGTGGCTAGATTTATAATCATCCACTTTGATGAAACTTGACGAATGATATGATTGCAATATTTTAATTCAAGAGTTGATTAAATTATCGTTGTGTCGTGATCTTTATCAATTAATTCCTTGTTATTTATTCTTTTGATGTTGATGGTTTATGTGTTCATCGTTAGTGGTACTAGATGAATATGTTTATCGTTTCAATTCGATTGTCTATGGTCGTTTGTCACCGGTTCATGGTATGACGGTGAATGTCAAATCTGTGATAGGAATTAATCGGTAAAAGTGTTTAGAAACGGTTGGTGATACCACGTTTTCATTCACATAGGCATAATTGGTAATTGGATAATCAAGCAAACTAATTGTTGGGGAGATTTTCTAGGCATTGGTGGTACCAGCTTGGGTAATTCAACTAGCAACTTAGGTGTTGGGGTGATTTGCGAGCGGTTGGTGGTACCACGCGAGCATTTCTATCCTTTCACGATTATCTTGTCAATTCTAAATAATTTGATCTTTAACGTGTGCAATCATAACTGAAGTCAAGTGGATTCGAAGTGGATGATCTTTATTTATATTGTTTGAACTTTCTTTACTTTCAATTGTCTTGTCATTTCAATTTCTTAAATTTAAGTTCGTCAAAGTTAGGTAGCTATTCGGCTACGGTTTCACCCTTTCTCTAAAACTACTTTAGCCGACAACTATTTCAAAACCATTCCCCGTGTTCGATCCTGGACTTACCTTCTAGCTATACTATATACGAACGGGTCCACTGCCCGCAAGTGTGTAGTAGTCAGTTTTAGGGTATTTCTTGTTTTAATTTACAAACTCGATTTTACACATCATAAGCATTAACTTTAAATACATCAAATTAATTACATTCAACCGTTGCATTTAATACATCAAATTAAAATTTGTTACGTATCTTTACTCCTTTATAAAATAAACTACTTCTCCTTCCTTTATTACATTCTATCTTAAAAAATCTAAAATACCCTTAGGGCACGTTTGGTGGGGAGAAATTCAGAGAAATGAAATGAATCAGAGAAATGAAATTGACTGAAAAATTCAGTGATTTCCTTTGTTTGGTAATGATAGAGAAATTGATCTGAGAATTAAAAAGAAAATCATTTTTTTTTATGTTTGGTAAAAAAAAAATTGAAAATAGATAATATAGATAAACAATCTCTTAGAGAGTTTCATTTCTCCGTGTTATAATTTCTCCCTTATTTCTTTGTTGTACCAAACAAAGGAAATTACATCATTTCCATTTCTTTTACTTGAATTCCCTCTACCAAACATGCCCTTAATCTTTAACACATTCTCAATTCACACTACATTTACCCAACGTTCGAATGTATAATAACTTTCATTTAAGAATGTAATACATATCCTCTTGGCTACTCCATCGCGTACTCCTTGTTCTCGAGTTTGAATTATAAGAAAAAAAAATATTGGAGGTAATGTTATCCTTTTCTCAAATCATAGCCAAAAAATGTTGGAGAAACTTTTTTAAACAAAATCAACAAAAAAAATCCTTTCATTTTCTATCATTTCATTTCATTTTCATTCTTAAATTAAACTTAAAAACACAACTTATATTGTAACCTTGTGTGTTCTTTCCTTTCTTTTTATATACAAATATTTTTCCTCCATCTATAAAATATGTGCATCATAGAATCATACAATACAATTATATTATGAATGCACTTTTTTATATGAAAAAAAATTATGCAGGACTCATTATCATTTATGGTATGTTACTACTTTTGTAGAAGGAAAACGAATTTTTTAGTCATCGATATTCGATCAACAACTTTAAAGCAATTAGTATGAGACATGAGTGAATAATAATTCATGAGATATGCCTTATCAAATCAATCAGAAAAGAAATGTATTTGTCATTTTGCTATTATTATTGAATTCACCCCAAATATATTATATTAATAATACAATATATGTAATGTTATCTACCAATAAACTAAAATATGATTATAGCTTTATTTAATCGACACTACACATTATTTGTATGATATATGTCTTTTTTGTATATATAAATTAAAATAATTATTTTCCTAATTAAATAAATATTATATAAATAAATATGAGATATATATGTTGCCATACACACATATATAATCATTTTTATGACTATGATATGATGCCGATAAACGTACCATATCTACCAATATACTAAAACAGGATTGAGACTTTTATTTATCGACACTTGGCTTATTAACTAAACGACATGTGTCCTTTTTAAAATTCTTAATTTTAAGTTACCTTATTACTATCAAACACTAATATTTAATTATTAATATCTATAATACATTATAAAGCAGGACCCCCTTTTTTGAAAATCTCAAAAGATGATTTTAACTACCTAATATACTGCTCTCTTTTTATAGTAATTACCCATTTACCCCCAAACCAATCCAATCACCACCACCTACAACCACCGCCATCGCCAGCCACCGCCGTTACAACCACCACCAGCCACCGCCGTCTATAACCACCACCACCCACCGCTGTCTATAACCACCACCACCCACCGCTGTCTATAACCACCACCAGCCACCGCCGTCTATAACCACCACCAGCCACCGCCGTCTATAACCACCACCAGCCACCGCCGTCACAACCACCTCCAACCACCGCCGCCTACAACCACCGCCTCTACAACAACTCCAGCCACCGCCGTCTATAACCACCTACAGCCACCGCCATCTACAATCAACTCCAGCCACCGCCGTCTAAACTCACCTCCAGCCACCGCCGCGCCACCACCACCGCCATCTACAATCACCTCCGACCATCAACCGCCACATCTGGTCACCATCTCCAGCCAACAACATCCGCCGGCCACCACCAACCAAAATCAATCACACCGGGGCTGCAATTTCCGGCCACCAGGAACAAAAATCAATCACCCATGTCTATAAATACACGAATCTAAAAACACACATCTGAATCTGAAAAGAAAGTGATAGTGGCGCGGTGGTAACAGGCGGCGGAAGAAAGGGGTTGGTTGTTAGATCGAGGAAGAAAGGGGTAGTGGCGCAGTGGTTGATTGATGGTTTATTTCGTTTTTGTGATGGATCCGTTAACAAAGAAGAAAGAGAAAAAGAAGTTTTGACTTAACTTAGATCTAGAAAGTGAACGGAAATTATGAACTAGAAAATTTGTTACTGTGTGTTTTTTAGGATGATAGAGAAATTGTTATGTAGGATTGGTTTCTTTTTTTTATTTATAATAACACCCCCCGTCCCATTTTAATTGTCCAAATTTGCTTTTTAAGTCTTCTGTCTTTAACTTTGACCGTAAATATTTTGGTTTATATTTTATAACACTTGCTATAAAATATAAAAATGGATTGAGTTTTAAATATACTTTTCATTGATATAAATTTCATCAACTAATATATAATACAAACAAAGATATTTACGGTCAAAGTTTAAAAAAAAAACTTGAAAAATCAAAATAGGACAATTAAAATGGGATGGAGGGATATGCATTTGAATTGTCAAAGATGGAATCCAAAGACTAAAGAGTATGAAAGTTGTGTCACGTGAAAGTGTGAAACATTGGGCCCATAATATAAATAAATATTGTATTTTATTTTATATATAACACCTCCTTTTCCTTTTTAATTTTTAAAAATATATAAGTTTATTTTCATTAAAAATAGAAAAAAATAAACAAAACTTTATATAAAATACAGGTATTATATAATTCAGAAATATATGGTACTATGTATATACTGTATATAAATATATATTTCCATCAATTATTATTTTTATATATACAAATTATCCAATCTGATATCTCCCCGATATCTCCCCGATTTTTAAAAATATCATGTCTCCCCACCTCGCCAATCCGATCCCGATCCACGAGTTCTACAACCTTGCACGTAACTACAGCAGTTACGGTAAAAAAGTTCTAACTAACGGAAAATAAGTACCACTTTGTAAATTGTCGTCATCACGGCATATCACACGTTGTAAATTTTTCCCGCCGCATTACACGGGCACTATGCTCGTAATTTAAGATGTGTAATCTCTTATCCATTAAATCAAAATTACCAAGAATATGAATCAGTATAGAACGAGGAGATCGAACGGTGTTTCGCCAAACGTATTGGGAATCAAATACTTAGGTCGTTCAATATATATCCCTCAATAACATTGGTGTTTTTCATTGAACCGCACTACCGCATTTGAGTTTTTAGTCGACATATCGCATAACCAAATTGCCATATATATTCAATACATTGACAGGTGCTATGTAGTCTTAATTACTCACATATGTTTTGTATTAGTTTGATCATATTTGTATATATTTATTTTTTATACGTTATTTTATTTAAACATTATTATTTATATTCTATTTAAACAAACAATTCTCCAATTATGTGCATGGTATTACAATAATAGTATGAAAGACTATGCTTTGTTTATATGTATTTGTTTTTCGTTCTTTATTGTTTCATTTTTGCATGTATTTACAAATAATATTTAATCTAACACTAATTTTATTTATTTTTAGTGTTTTTGTCATCTAAATACACAACAATGACAACTTCTAATCTCTTGATATAGAATATAAATACCAAAGCAATAATTAATTAATTCTATTATATATGTATGTGCACACGAGAGAAAGTACCCGCGCGTTGCGGCGGTGAGATGGTGGGGGTGATAGGTCATAGAGTGTGATAGGTCATAGGAGGTGATAGGTCATAGAGTGTGATAGCCAAATGCCTTAGCCGTACGGGCTCCGCCTTCGGATTTAAAAATTCGTCGAAAGTATATCGAATAACCTCTCTAATGAAAGAGCATGAAATTTTAAGAACACCCATATAATTTTTATAATTTATAGATGTACGGTTTTTGAGATAATTTTTTTTGAATGAATTAGGGGAATAAAATGATTTATGGAGGAGAAATAATAAATGAGTGATTGACATTTGAGGTTAGAGATGATAATGAGTGGCTGAGATTTCCTCTAAGGGTATTATAGTTGAAAAGTTGAAAAGTTGAAAAAATTTGACGGTAACAAATGCTTTATAATGTAGTAGAGATAATTGGATTATGAAAAAAAAACATTTTTTCAAATTCATTGAAAGCAGTAATGCACATAACAAGTTTATTTTTGAGATGAAAATATTAAATATCCGTACATCGTACGAGTATTAATACTAGTATATTGATAAAATTGTAATGTAATTGTAACATTCTACCAAAAGCAAGTGTCGTTTGTTTTTCTACCTTCTCTATCTCATTTAACTTTTGGTCATTATTTTTGTTACACTTATGTTCACTATATCGAATTTATTTTTATTTAATTTTTAATATAATTCATCATGAACTCATTATTATAATAATGTATATATAATCATACCGCATATCATTTATACTTAATCAATCCGTATATCATACGGGTATTAGAACTAGTTATGATTATATATTTTAATTTTAATTTTAATTTTGATAGGAAATTTTGTTCCAAAATAGTGTACGTCGTCTAAAACCTTATCCGAAGACATTGCTTCATTATTTATAGAACACCCAAACAGAACATTTGGATGCATTATTTTATGAAGTGAATTGGTTACTTTGTATCTCTTTGTCTTAATGAATAAATAAATGAATATAAACAATACAAACTATTAGCCTAGATTATAATTCGATAAGTTACATCTAGTTATCAAAGTTTAATACTGTATATAACTCGAATATAATGTTTTGAGTCATAACGCATGATCGGGTTAGCATCGTGCAATTTCTTTCATAAATCACTTAACCTAACCTATGTCTTATCCTTAGATCCCTCATCCCTCCAATTCTCATCCCGTTATGAGATATTTCTCGGTTTAATCTTTTGACCTATGACTTGATACGTACATCGGTACATAATACATGTGTACATATGTGGCGAGGAAAGTTAACAGGTTTATATATTCGAAATAGTGTTTACTATTCGATCTCACACCACTTAGAACATTTATGCACCCGTCTTTGAAAATATGATGCAAGAACAAAACAAATCCTAATGCCAAAGTTGGACAGATTGGGAAAGATGGTGTTGGTTGTCGTTTGAACACAAAACTATCAAAAGTGCAACCACAATCGGATATTATCGTAATAAGGCCGCATTTGATTCACACACTTTGATAGGATCTAATGAAATTGAATTTCTTTCTTTACTGTGTTTGGTTATTTAAAGATTAGGGAATTTCATTCTATTGGATAATAAACATTTTTTCATTTGATGGATTTTCTATTTCTTTAAGGTGGGAGGAAGAATTTCATTTCATCCGTCACCTGAATTTTCAAAATATAAAAAATATTCTGTCAAATCCCATTCATCTAAATTCCAATTCTTTCGACATAAAGGCAAAAGTTTTATTGTTGAGGGGAGCTGATATGTCGTATTTTATACCCATTTCCCACTAAGTATTTAATCGCTTTTGCATGATTTGTGAGTCGTTTTCGTATACATTTGGTGCGTTTATGGTATTTGTTAGTGTTTCAGGCTACCGACAGGTACTTGGGCGTAATTCTGGAGAAAACGACATCTTTAAGGTGAAATAAGTGCTAACGGATGATTTTTGAGACATTTGGATGAAGATTACAGCTGGTCAACAAAAGTCAAACTGAAAAGGGATCCATTGCGCCGCAACTAGGTGTTGCGCCGCAACCAGAAAACAGAGAGTTAAGTTGCGCCGCAACTACCCTAGTTGCGCCGCAACACCTTCAGTCTCCAGCCAGCCTCGGTCAACGGAGGTCAAAGTCAAACAGTGGTCAAAGACCCATTGCGCCGCAACTACCCTAGTTGCGCCGCAATGGGTGCCGAATCTGGAGTATTTTTTAGGAAACTATAAATAGCTTGCAAAAACATCCATTGAACCCTAACTTTACTTTCAGCCGATTTTTACATCTTTTGAAGCAGTTTTTCATCAGTTTATTCAACTTTGAAGATCAAAAACACGATTGGATCACTCTCGTTATTTGCTTCCATTTATTTGTATTCGGTAACGATGAATTCTTCTATTTTGATTTGTTATTCTTATTTCAATATGAGTAGCTAATCACTTTATCATCCATCTTGATGAAGTGAAACAATATGTAAGGATTGCACTACTTTTATTAATTCAAAGTTGATTTCAATTATCGTTGTGTCAAGATCTTGATGATTTAATTCTTTATTAATTATCCTTATGATGTTGGTGATATGTATGTTCTTCGTTAGTGGTACTAGTTGAACATATGTGTGATTTCAATTAATTATCTTTAATAAATTGTCACTAGTTCATGGTATGATAGTGAACCTCGTTTTGATAAAAGGAATTATTTTGTCAACGTGTTGATTAACGGTTGGTGGTACCACGTTGTCTCCACATAGATACAATTGGTAATTTGATAGTCAAACAAACTAGTTGGTTAGGGAAATTGTTTTAAGCATTGGTGGTACCAGCTTTTACAAAGGAACTGATTAATTAGGTGATTGAAATGATTTTACAAACGTTGGTGGTACCAGTTTTACAAAGGAACTGATTAATTAGGTGATTGAAATGATTTTACAAACGGTTGGTGGTACCACGTTGTCTCCACATAGATACAATTGGTAATTTGATAGTCAAACAAACTAGTTGGTTAGGGAAATTGTTTTAAGCATTGGTGGTACCAGCTTTTACAAAGGAACTGATTAATTAGGTGATTGAAATGATTTTACAAACGTTGGTGGTACCAGTTTTTACAAAGGAACTGATTAATTAGGTGATTGAAATGATTTTACAAACGTTGGTGGTACCACGTTGTCTCCACATAGATACAATTGGTAATTTGATAGTCAAACAAACTAGTTGGTTAGGGAAATTGTTTTAAGCATTGGTGGTACCAGCTTTTACAAAGGAACTGATTAATTAGGTGATTGAAATGATTTTACAAACGTTGGTGGTACCAGCTTTTACAAAGGAACTGATTAATTAGGTGATTGAAATGATTTTACAAACGTTGGTGGTACCAGTTTGTGTCTTTATTTTGTCACGATTATCTTATCAACTTAAGTGAATTTGAACTTCATTTATGTGCAATCTGAACGTGTTGTGAAGCGGATTCAAGATGGATGCCTTTTAATATTATTGTCATTAAAATCATTTTTACTTTCGTCTTCCGACGAATCCTGCCCCGGTCATACCGGATTTAATTTATTTACTTTTATTCTTGCAAAGTGACAATTCGGTCACAAAACCCCCATTTTTACTGAGCTACTTTATTTGAACAATTACTGTACTTAGTCCTTGTGATCGACCTCGGATTTACCGATTTTACTATACTGCATGCGATCAGGTTCACTGCCTGTGAGTGTGTTGTAGTCAGTTTTTTTGGTAGTTCGTGTTTATAAATTTATTACTCGATTTCACACATCAAGTTTTTGGCGCCGCTGCCGGGGACTTTTGTTTAGTAGTTGTTTAATTTTGTAGTTCGATCCTTTCTCACATTATTTGTGAGAAAGTTATTGCTTTATTAATTAGATTTAATTTAATTTTCATTTCATTTGTACCAGGTGCAGTTAACGGTTTGCTTGTGGTGATTGTGCAGGTTCTTGCTAGTTGATGAACACAAGAGCTTCTGGCCGACCTTTGCTTAGTCCTTTATCTAATCCAGGGAAAGTCAGACGTCGTTTAGTGCAGAAAAACAACCCAGAACCATCCACATCAGACAAAATAGATCCAGAAACCGCAGACCAAGTCCAACAGGACATTTCCTTAGACGAATTCTATATCAAGAAAAGTTCAGCATCAGAAGATCAATTAATTGATAGGTTGAGAGAAGCAGGTAGAGTGTTTGGAACAGGAGAAGACTCGGACACCGAAGAAAAAGTTCAAACACCTAAACCGAATAACACTGTATTCCCTCAAATCAATAGAATTCAAATTCAACAACCGAGGGTAAACGGAATGGGTGACGAACAACTGAGAGATGCGAACACCATTCCCTACGGGGAATGAAGAAGAGATATTCCAGCCAACCGAGGCACAACTATCCGTCCTCCTCGGATTTCGGTAGACTTCTCTTTGAAGGGTAATCATCTCAAGAGCGTCGAGGAGGATAAATTCGACGGGGTTAAAAGAAATGACCCTTACGGCCATCTTGAGAGATTTGAAAAGATTTGCCGATTATATCAGTATGGGCAAGGGCAAGCTGAAGCTGTGAAGTTAAAGCTCTTTCCTTTGACTCTTGTTGGAGAGGCATCTGCATGGTTTAAGGAGTTGCCGGATTATTCCTTTTCTACTTGGGCTGAACTTAGGGAAGGATTCATTGATGAGTTCTATTCTATAAGAACTCAAAGGCAGCTGGAGAATCAAATTAGGGGATTTTCTCAAGAAAGTGGTGAGGATTTTGTAGATGCTTGGAAACGATTCAAAGAGATGCTAAGGAATTGCCCGGGGCATAACATGGGTGTTGAAGTTATTGTTGAGATTTTTTACGATGGATTGGATAGGAGGTCAAAAAGAGAGCTCGGGTATGCATTCGGGGGTAGTATCAATAACATTGCCCCAAATGAAGGTTACAAGATCCTTGAAGATATGGCCAAGGAAAACTCAACCCGGGATGAGGACCGATCCAAGAGATCCGGTAGAAACGCTGTAGCTAAGGTTGAAAGTAGTGAATATTCGAAACTTGTTGCTGAAGTTAAGGCTCTCTCTAAGCGAATGGATGAGAGGTTTGATGGCCAAGAAAGCAGGTTAAAGAGCCTTGAAAGGGATGTAAAGGTTATGGCTGATGGTTGTGATTATTGTGGGAATTTGCACTACACTGAGGATTGCCCCGAAAAACCATCTCAAGATGTTAATTACGTTCAGAACCAGCAACATGGGAACTTCAACCGCAACACCGGTTATCAAAATCGGCCATCAGGTAGTTCTTATCCTTCCTCTTCTTCTTTTAATACTAACAATGCTGGTTTTGGTGGTAACAGGTTCAGTAGGTTCAACAATCAACAAGCCTCAGATTCAGAACTAAGAGAGATAATGAAGGATTTCATTAGTGCCCAGAAAGCAACTAATGAACATGTTGCAGAAGAGTCCAAGAAGGTGAGCTCTATGTTGGAAGGAAGGCTTGAAAGGGGCAAAGAATCATCAAGCCACAATTAAAGACTTGGAAGGAAGGCTTGAAAGGCTAGGAAATTCTAACAGACAACCCGGTACTTTACCGAGTAATACTCAGCAGAATCCCAAGCCTCAGTCAAGCAACCAAGGGCAGAAATACACCCCTCCAAATGCTAGAAATGAGCATGTGAATGCAATCACAACGAGGGCAGGTAAAACTTATAATTCTGTTAATCCTTTACCTGATGATTCTACTCCACTTGTGCAGGTTAACGAGAACGATGAGACAGTTGATGATGAGATTGAGATGGAGCCGAACCCAGCCGTGCAGACACCGGCTGTTCCATCTAAACCAGTTGAGAAACCAACGGTGAAGCCTTATCAACCGAAGATCCCATTTCCTCAGCGATTGAGGAAAGAGAAGATTAAGGAAAACTTCAAGAAGTTTGTTGATTTGATTCAATCGGTTAACATAACGGTTCCTTTAGTTGATCTTATTGCAGGGATGCCGAATTATGCTAAGTTTCTCAAGGAACTCATCAGTGACAAGAGGAAGCTTGAAGAGGCGAAGACTGTTGTGCTTAGCGCCGAGTGTTCAACAATAATCCAGAATCAGATTCCTCCCAAGTTGGAAGATCCAGGGAGTTTTCTAATTGCTTGCTCTTTTGGTGCATTTTTGTGTGAGGCATTGGCCGATCTTGGGGCCAGTATTAATTTAATGCCTTATTCGGTTTATAGAAAATTGTCCTTAGGTGAGTTGACTCCTACCCGCATGAGCATTAGGCTCTCGGATCTCTCTTTCCAATATCCCATGGGGATAGCAGAAAACTTGCAAATTAAGGTGGGCCACATGGTATTCCCGGTTGACTTTGTCATTCTCGAGATGGAGGCGGACCTTAAAGTCCCTCTCATTCTTGGTCGCCCATTCCTTAACACTGCGGATGCTATCATCCGGGTTAAGGCTAAGGAGATTTCCTTAGGGGTCGGTGATGACCGGATTACTTTTAATGTTGATAGATCACTAAAGCATCCTTACTCTTCTAATGATACTTGTTTCAGGATAGACGTGATTGAAGAAGAAGATGCTTTGGAGATGGAGTTAATGGACTTTTTGGACATGGGAGAGGGAGAAGCGTTGCTTGCTTGTAGTGGAGAAGAGCAAGTTATGGTTGAGGAGATGGTGCAAGAGATCATGGCTCTAAGTGTTGACGAAACACCACCGGAAGATGAAACCTTCAAAGAGATAACGGCTAATGGAAGCACACGGGTGCTAACATCGGTGGAGAATCCTCCTACCGAATTGGAACTCAAGCCGTTGCCGGATCATCTTGAATATGCTTATCTCGAAGGTACATCTCTTTTACCTATTGTGATCTCATCTTTGTTGTTGGAGGATGAGAAATCTAGACTTATGACCGTCCTTAAGGCCCATAAAAAGGCCTTTGCTTGGAAAATTTCAGACATACCGGGTATAAGTCCTGAATATTGTAAGCACACCATTAATTTTGTGGATAATGTCAAACCGGTAGTGCAAAGACAACGTAGGCTTAACCCGAACATGAAAGAGGTTGTTAAAAAGGAAGTTATTAAGTTGTTAGATGCGGGAATCATATTCCCGATTTCGGATAGTCAATGGGTGAGTCTGGTGCATTGTGTGCCGAAAAAGGGTGGGATGACCGTTGTTTTAAATGAGAAAATTGAGTTAGTTCCCACTAGAACTGTCACGGGATGGCGGGTGTGTATAGACTATCGGAAGTTAAATGACGCCACCCGTAAAGACCATTTTCCCTTGCCTTTTATTGATCAAATGCTCGAACGGCTAGCCGGAAACGAGTATTTTTGCTTTTTGGATGGATTCTCTGGGTATTTCCAAATACCCATTAACCCAAATGACCAAGAAAAGACCACATTCACTTGTCCCTTTGGTACTTATGCCTATAGGAGAATGCCTTTTGGTCTCTGCAATGCCCCTGGTACCTTTCAAAGATGCATGATTGCTATATTTCAAGACATGATCGAAACTTCCATGGAAGTTTTCATGGATGACTTTTCTGTGTTTGGTAGTTCTTTTGAGAGTTGTCTTGATAGTCTTGATAAGATGTTGGAAAGGTGTGAAAGGGCACACTTGGTTTTAAACTGGGAAAAATGTCATTTTATGGTGAAAGAAGGGATTGTGTTGGGACATAAAGTTTCAAAAGCGGGATTAGAGATAGATAAAGCAAAAATTGATGTCATAGCTAAATTACCTCCTCCCACTAATGTTAAGTCAATAAGAAGCTTTTTGGGTCATGCCGGGTTCTATCGTCGGTTTATAAAGGACTTTTCAAAAATCACCCGGCCAATGACCAAGTTGTTGGAAAAGGATGTCCCTTTTAATTTTGATAAAGAGTGTCTTGATGCATTTAACTCACTTAAAGACAAATTGACCAATGCACCTATTATGTCTACACCCGATTGGTCATTACCTTTTGAGTTAATGTGTGATGCTAGCGACTTTGCCTTAGGGGCCGTTTTAGGCCAAAGGGAGGATAAACATTTCCGTCCCATTTCCTATGCTAGCAAGACCCTCAACCCGGCTCAACAAAACTATACTGTTACTGAAAAAGAATTGTTGGCCGTAGTTTATGCTTTTGATAAGTTTCGTCCCTACTTGGTCCTTAACAAGACTATTGTGCATTCCGTATTAAGGTACTTGTTCTCGAAACAAGATGTCAAGCCCCGTCTCATTCGTTGGGTCTTGCTTTTGCAAGAGTTCGACATTGAGATCCAGGACAAAAAGGGGGCTGAAAATGTGGCGGCCGTTCATTTAAGTAGGCTCGAAAACCCTCACCTTGAGGAGTTGAAAGAGCATGATATTGATGATGCATTTTCTGATGAGTATTTGATGCAGGTTGATGTTGAGGAAGCACCATGGTATGCAGACATTGCTAACTATCTTTGTGCAGATGTGATTCCTAAAGAAATGTCTTATCAACAGAAAAAGAAATTCTTTTCTGAGATTAAACATTACTTTTGGGAAGAACCATATTTGTTTAGAATGTGTGCAGATGGGATGATCAGGAGATGTGTGTCCGGTGCAGAGACCCGGAAGATTTTGGATTCATGTCATTATGGTCCTACCGGTGGTCATTATGGACCGTCTGTAACCGGTAAGAAAGTTTAAGATGCAGGTTTCTATTGGCCTGCCATTTTCAAGGAAGCTCAAACGTTAGTGGAGACTTGTGACTCTTGCCAGCGACAAGGTAACATCACAAAAAGGGATGAAATGCCCCAACAGATGATTCAGGTATGTGAAGTCTTTGATGTTTGGGGAATTGACTTCATGGGACCTTTCCCACCATCCAATAAGTTCCTTTATATCTTAGTTGCTGTTGATTATGTGTCAAAGTGGGCGGAAGCCAAGGCTTTACCCACCAATGATGCTAGAGTAGTCATAGACTTTTTGAAGCAGTTATTTTGTAGATTTGGTGTTCCAAGAGCCCTTATTAGTGACCGTGGTACCTATTTTGCCAATCATCAATTGGCCAAGGTGCTAAAGAGGTATGGTGTTACTCACCGTTTCTCTACCTCTTACCACCCTCAGACTAGCGGTCAAGTTGAAAACACCAACCGTGCCTTAAAACGAATCTTAGAAAAGACTGTAGGAGATAACCCAAAAATTTGGTCTAAAAAGTTAGATGATGCTCTATGGGCATTTCGGACCGCCTATAAGACGCCTATTGGTACTACACCATATCGGCTTCTTTATGGCAAGACTTGTCACCTACCGATTGAAATCGAACATAAGGCATATTGGGCTTTGAAAAACTGTAACATGGATTTGTTAAAAGCAGGTGAACATAGGTTTTTACAATTGCATGAGCTTGATGAGCTTAGATTAGGTGCCTATGATAGTTCCATGTTGTACAAAGAAAGAACCAAGGTTTGGCATGACAAAAAGCTCCGTAGGAAAGACTTTAAAGTAGGAGATAAGGTCTTGTTGTTTTTGTCAAAATTTAAGATTAAGCAACCTAAATTGACCTCTCGTTGGACAGGACCCTATGAAATTAAGCATGTGTATCCGTCTGGGTATATTGAATTGTTTAAAAAGAATGGAGGGTCGTTTATTGTTAATGGTCATAGGTTGAAGCTATATCATGAGGAAGAAGCTGTGGAGGGAGTTGCTTTTGAGGAGCTCCCGTTGTTTGATTTGAATGAGTAAACGATGATTGAGTCTAGCTAAGGACTCGTTAATAAATTAAGCGCTTCGCGGGAGGCAACCCGTGTTTCTCGTTTTTCTTGTTTTCAATCATTTTGTTTATGTTTCATTGGTATTGTGTTTTTAATAAGATTTGCAGGTTGAAGCCACTCTCACGCCTTCCGGTAAGTCGTTTCCAAGGAGAAAACAAAGGTAAGTGTGGGGGGGATCATGTTGCGCCGCAATATTGCGGCGCAATGGATTGACTTTGTTTGAGCTGCGCCGCAATTAGCCATATTGCATCGCAACTTAATTTTCTGTTTGTTTGATTGCGCCGCAACTAGGTTGTTGCGCCGCAATGAGTATTGTGTTTCAGAAAAATCAAAAATAATAAAAAAAATCAATTAAAAAATAAGGCGTTGCGCCGCAACGTGGGTCAAACCGGGTCAGACCTAATAGAAAAGGGGGATCGGGGTTTGTTTCTCACATATACACTTATTCAATTATTGACCTCCCTTTGTTTTCTCTTAAAACCCCCCAAACCGATCCACTATCAATTTTCTTCCAAATTCCCTTTAATTTTCAATTCTAGTCTTTCTCTTTAATCATCACAATGACAAGAACAGGAAAGGAGCCTATTGGAACCAGCCGTGCAGGAAGAGGTTCTGCTAGAGCCTCGACTGCTGCTGCACCTGCTGAAGGAGCTGCTAATGCTCCCACTGGTCTTACTGATGAGGCCGTTGCTATGGGCGTTCCAGCCCACACTTAGCTTCGATTTTCTAGAGCCGCTCCAGAGTCTAAGACTCAATACACTAACAGGTTGGCTACTTTGTATAATAAAGATATTATCGAGCCAAGGTATATGGAGAGAACCATGCTTGATGTGCTTAATGTGCGGGCTGATATTAGTAGTTTTATGCAACTCATGGGTAGGGCGACTGATACGGATGGTAATAGGGTTGAAAGAGAGTATAGTATGTGGTTTGATATCTTTAGAAATCGGGAGCCAGTTTGTAAGGAATGGTGTCTAGAGGTGTATTCCACTATTTCTGTTGATAAGATTGATTCAGTCAAGAGTGTCTTTGATGATAGGGTAATCTTCTTTAGATGTGGGGGATTGAACCGACACTTGACTATTGCTGAGTTTGGAGTGTGCACGGGTATATACACTGAGGAGATGTTGGATGACCCTATTTTTAGGAATGTTTTGGCCATTGCTGTTAGGAATTCTCAGGGGTTTCATAAAGACTTAGGTAATGAGAGAGATTATTACTCTCGTATTTCAGGAGGTAAGCCTTGGCGTGGGGCTTGTGGGGCGAATACAATTCAGTCGCCCATTTTGAGATTGTTCCATAAGATAGGGATAGGAATTTGCATGCTTTATTATATACTCTGTTGGCTTTTAATTGTGTGTTCATGTTGAATAGCAAGTTTGTCATATGCATATGCTGGCAGTAAGTTCAGCGCATTATTCTTGTTGGCATCATTCAAGCATGGAACACCCGTCATACCTGGCAAGTTTTTCTTGTTCTTGATTTTGTTTTTGTTTACTTTCCCCTATTTCCCTTAGTTTGCCTTAGTTCATTGGACATTGAGGGCATTGTCCAACTCAAGTGTGGGGGGTGGTAAATAGGAAAAAGTCGGGTATTTTTAGAGGATTTTTAAACTTTTGCATGCTTGTCCTTGTAGTTAATTGCTTTTGTCACTTAATTATAGATATTAATGAGCAATTTGACTACACCTTTGGTACAAAGTTTAATTGGTGGAATGTGTTTTGACTGATTAATTAGGCAATCCCTTCTGGATTAATAATATGACTAGCACGCTTATAGCACCAAAACACCAAATTTGTGAGATTATTGATTCATTTCTAGATATGCTAGGTGTTTACGGGTTTGGATTTATTGACCTTGTAAATTTGTCCCTCTCGTAGGCTTTTGAATTTATTCAAGAGTAAGGGTTCTTTTAGAATTCTGAACTATGATGTGTAAGTTTGAGGTTAGTTTTTCCATTTCCGGATTATTTTCATTTGCTATGAGTGTGCCGGTGATTGCGTTGATTCTATAACTTGTCCTGGTTGATCGTTCCGTGTTATTTATCAAAAGAGGCAAATTTAGGATAAAACCCTTTGTTCTTTGTATGTTCACCCCTTGTTTCGTAAAAATTGTTATGTGCATGTTTTGTTAATGTGCTTAGTAGCTAACTACACTGGTTAGTGAACCACCTGTTTAAACCCTTATGTCGCACTCACTTTTAGTGCAAGAAACAATAGAAAACATGTTGTCATTAGCCTGTTCTTTGTTATTAAATCCACCTTAAATATACACCTTTCCTAGCCATACCGATAGTCGAAGTCCTGGTGGGTCATTGGTTGCCTATGCTAGTGGATGGTTTGGGTTGTCCTTTATGTCGGGTTGGGATATTCTCGGTTACTGAGAATAGATTGATTTCGTCATGTTTGTTTGGATAAAGTTTGGATCGTTCATTTGAGCATATGAGTAAATGATTTGTCACTGTTTCAATATTATTAAGAGAATACCAATTAGTCAGAGTAAAAGTAGCTCACAAAAAAAAGAGAATAAAAGAATTGAAAAACAGAAAAAGAAAAAAAGAAAAAAAATGAAAAGAGTTTGGGCTGTCAGTTGGTATTTCTCATTTTCGGTCAAATCATTTTTGTAAGTTGGTACATCAATTACACCAACAAAAGGATCTTGGAATGCTATAATTTTAAGTTGTTATTCTTGGGTTAGCATGTTTGTTTAAGCCAACATGGTTAGTCTTGGTTGATTGAGTTGTTTGATGTCATACACCACAATGGTGTCGGTTTTCAATCGTTCTATTGGGGGTATTGTCCGAAAAACTACTCGGGTTTTGGACCGTTGGCAACTAATGACATGGGATTAATGGACTAGACTATTATGTGAAAACTCTGTTAAATGTTGTGTTATTTTCTTTTTAACATTTTTTTTGTTATCTCAAATTTCCATACCCCTTTTAAATACCTTGTTTAGCCCCAGAGTTCATTACAACCCTTGAAAGACCTCTTGTAATAGACGTTGTGGTGCTTGCGCCATGGCGGTGAAGGAACGAACCTAGTACAAGCCTATGGTAAAAGATTACGCATCACGACTAGGCCTTGAGTGATTATTCAAATATTCAACCCCAAAAGTAAATTAGTTGGAGTAGGATAGACGAGATATCGCTGATTCGATTCTTTTGTGCTTAGTCGTGTTATTAAGGCTTGTGTATCAGTCAAGTATTGTCAAACATTCCAGTTTTCATTTAAGATTAAAACTGCCTAACCATCTCTTTTCATTTTCAATTATGGTTGAGCTTCTTTTTGATTACTGAAATGTGTTTCCATGATGTACCAAGGTAAATTGTGTTTTTCAGCTTGGAATTGCTTGAGGACAAGCAAAGCTTAAGTGTGGGGGGATTTGATATGTCGTATTTTATACCCATTTCCCACTAAGTATTTAATCGCTTTTGCATGATTTGTGAGTCGTTTTCGTATACATTTGGTGCGTTTATGGTATTTGTTAGTGTTTTAGGCTACCGACAGGTACTTGGGCGTAATTCTGGAGAAAACGACATCTTTAAGGTGAAATAAGTGCTAACGGATGATTTTCGAGACATTTGGATGAAGATTACAGCTGGTCAACAAAAGTCAAACTGAAAAGGGCCATTGCGCCGCAATCCCATTGCGCCGCAACTACCCTAGTTGCGCCGCAATGGGTGCCGAATCTGGAGTATTTTTTAGGAAACTATAAATAGCTTGCAAAAACATCCATTGAACCCTAACTTTACTTTCAGCCGATTTTTACATCTTTTGAAGCAGTTTTTCATCAGTTTATTCAACTTTGAAGATCAAAAACACGATTGGATCACTCTCGTTATTTGCTTCCATTTATTTGTATTCGGTAACGATGAATTCTTCTATTTTGATTTGTTATTCTTATTTCAATATGAGTAGCTAATCACTTTATCATCCATCTTGATGAAGTGAAACAATATGTAAGGATTGCACTACTTTTATTAATTCAAAGTTGATTTCAATTATCGTTGTGTCGAGATCTTGATGATTTAATTCTTTATTAATTATCCTTATGATGTTGGTGATATGTATGTTCTTCGTTAGTGGTACTAGTTGAACTTATGCGTGATTTCAATTATCGTTTTGTCGAGATCTTGATGATTTAATTCTTTATTAATTATCCTTATGATGTTGGTGCTATGTATGTTCTTCGTTAGTGGTACTAGTTGAACTTATGCGTGATTTCAATTATCGTTTTGTCGAGATCTTGATGATTTAATTCTTTATTAATTATCCTTATGATGTTGGTGCTATGTATGTTCTTCGTTAGTGGTACTAGTTGAACTTATGCGTGATTTCAATTATGGTAGAGCTTCTTTTTATTACTGAAATGTAGTTTCCATGATGTACCAAGGTAAATTGTGTTTTTCAGCTTGGGATTGCTTGAGGACAAGCAAAGCTTAAGTGTGGGGGGATTTGATATGTCGTATTTTATACCCATTTCCCACTAAGTATTTAATCGCTTTTGCATGATTTGTGAGTCGTTTTCGTATACATTTGGTGCGTTTATGGTATTTGTTAGTGTTTTAGGCTACCGACAGGTACTTGGGCGTAATTCTGGAGAAAACGACATCTTTAAGGTGAAATAAGTGCTAACGGATGATTTTCGAGACATTTGGATGAAGATTACAGCTGGTCAACAAAAGTCAAACTGAAAAGGGATCCATTGCGCCGCAACTAGGTGTTGCGCCGCAACCAGAAAACAGAGAGTTAAGTTGCGCCGCAACTACCCTAGTTGCGCCGCAACACCTTCAGTCTCCAGCCAGCCTCGGTCAACGGAGGTCAAAGTCAAACAGTGGTCAAAGACCCATTGCGCCGCAACTACCCTAGTTGCGCCGCAATGGGTGCCGAATCTGGAGTATTTTTTAGGAAACTATAAATAGCTTGCAAAAACATCCATTGAACCCTAACTTTACTTTCAGCCGATTTTTACATCTTTTGAAGCAGTTTTTCATCAGTTTATTCAACTTTGAAGATCAAAAACACGATTGGATCACTCTCGTTATTTGCTTCCATTTATTTGTATTCGGTAACGATGAATTCTTCTATTTTGATTTGTTATTCTTATTTCAATATGAGTAGCTAATCACTTTATCATCCATCTTGATGAAGTGAAACAATATGTAAGGATTGCACTACTTTTATTAATTCAAAGTTGATTTCAATTATCGTTGTGTCGAGATCTTGATGATTTAATTCTTTATTAATTATCCTTATGATGTTGGTGATATGTATGTTCTTCGTTAGTGGTACTAGTTGAACTTATGCGTGATTTCAATTAATTATGTTTAATAAATTGTCACTAGTTCATGGTATGATAGTGAACCTCGTTTTGATAAAAGGATTTATTTTGTCAACGTGTTGATTAACGGTTGGTGGTACCACGTTGTCTCCACATAGATACAATTGGTAATTTGATAGTCAAACAAACTAGTTGGTTAGGGAAATTGTTTTAAGCATTGGTGGTACCGGCTTTTACAAAGGAACTGATTAATTAGGTGATTGAAATGATTTTACAAACGTTGGTGGTACCAGTTTGTGTCTTTGTAACATTCCAAACTTTTCGAGTTTGACTTATTGACTTGACCGTTAGTCAACGTTAGGTTCGTTAATTTTATGTGCCCTAAATGTGATTATGTGATTAAATGCTTATGCGTTTAATATAATATGATTAAAGTATATTAAATGAAAGTAATTAAAGGAAAGTCATGAAAGTTAAGTGCTCGTTAAGTCGTTAAGTATTCCGGTGAGAAAGTTAAGCCAACAAAGTAACGTTTAAAGAGTCGAGGGGCTTAAGATGGAATTTATTAAGGATGTCCAGGGGTTGTATGACAATTAGGCTACCCTAATTGTCATTCTCCAGATCTGGAGTGTGTGAGAAAACCCCCCAAGCAGCCCCCTTCCCTTCTCCAAGCAAGTTTCTCTCAAGATCCAATTGTTTCGGGCCGATTCGATCAAGTTTTGTTTAGATCTTGGATCCTCTAAGTCATCTACAGGTAATATAGGTAATATTATCTTTGAAATCTGATCTTATGAGTCTTAGTTGAGTTTTCAATCCAGGCCATGGGGTTTGGGTTGGGTTATTTGATTAAACGTTTACCGATTTCATGTTATTCGGTTGATTGAATGGTTGATTCATGTGGTAAAGGATTAAAGGATCAATTGATTGATTTGAGTCATCAAAAGTATCATTAAAAAAAGGTCAATTTTATGTCCCCAGGTCGGGCTAAGGGTTTGAGATCGAATGGGTATCGTTTGGAACAAGTTGAAAATTGAGTTGCTGGTCTGCACCCCAGGTGCGGCGCACCAAGGGAGTGGTGCGGCGCACCATAGCCCAGTTTTGGGAATTTGATTTTCTTAAGAAGCCCGATATGCGACGCACCAAAGGGTAGGTGCGGCGCACCTATAGGTGATCTGAAATTTCTGAAGGGTTGGTGCGACGCACCACTTGGCAGGTGCGGCGCACCACATGCCCAGATTTCACAAAACGTTTCGTTTAGCTTATATTTCGATCTTATACTCGTTCTAGGTTGTCGGGAGCACTTAGCAAGCACTGTAAGACCTACGTAACTCATTGTTTAGCTGTACCCAGGTAAGATAACATCTTTTACCACATGAGGGACAACAAAATATAAGGTTTTCATAAGTTAACTTCCCCAAATGAATGTTTGTATGTTTATATGTATTCGGGAATGAATGGGAGGTTACTATGGGAATGATTACGTTACCATTGATGATGAACGGTAAGCTTATGCATGCTACGATGAAATGATGATATGTTTATGTTATAAAATGATGTTATGATGAAATAAGGGAAATGATAAACTGAAATGTATAAGTTGTTAATACGATAAGATGCTATGATGATATAAACGTATGATGCTATGATGCGATATATGACATGATGACGCATTGTTATGATGCTATGCTTATGAAATGATATGATGATGCATTGTTATGACGTTATGCTTATGAAATGATATGACGATACGTTGCTATCACTTTAAGATGATATGATGCTTATATGACATGATGATACGATGCTATGATGATACGTTGACATGGATCTTTTATGATATGATGATGTGATGTTAATATGCGATGACGATATGTTGATGCATATATGTTAGGACCAGTTTCAGTGAAACTGGCCAGTCTCCAGTTGCACCTGGAGAGCAAGAAGATTTGTCCAGAAATATATTGAAGTCCAGTTGCATCGTACAGTTAATGCAACTGAAGACTTCCTCCAGTTGAGAACTGACCAGTTGAAGAATCCTTCCAGTTGGGGTCGAAGACAACAAGTGGAAGATAGAGAATGACAATGGCAGCGAAGCCCAGTTGACATTCTAGTCAGTTACAAACTGGAGACCGTCAGTGGAAAGCTCTTACAAAGCTTTACACTGATTACGAGGAATTGACTTTTATGCTTTATGTGCTTTTACCCGGATAATAAGATTTATCTTATTATTTAAATACAAAAAGGTACATAAAGCTGGTTGAATAAAGTTGCTTTATACTGCAACTTTACACATCATTTTAAGGAATTAAATGTTATTCCTTAAATGTTCTCAACCATATTTGTACGGCCAAAGTTAACATCTCAATGTTAACTTTGCCTATAAATACAAGTCATTGCACAACCAAGAATAATACTTTTTTTAGAAGTCACATACTTTGCAAACCTGCAATATTCTTGGTGAACTTGTGCAATCTTCTCTCAATCGTAAAAAGGAACATTTCACAACTTTAAGTGTTTCGATTGTTTAGAGAAATTCCAAGTGTAGATCAATTGTAGTTCATAAGTTGTTAGGATATTTACATACTTGTATTATCTTGGTTCCGCAACAACCTTGTAATTTATTTAAAGTTAATAAATAAATTACACTTGAAAATTACATATTGTCTCACCAATTTACTTTACAAGTATTTTGTATTATTGCATTGTTCTTTACTTATTGTCACTTAAATAAGTAATCTATCTAGAACTTGGTATATACTCTTTGTAACTGGCCGTCTCCAGTTCAGCGTTTATATTGCAAAGTAACTCCACCATCGACATAGAGGTGTCTTCAGGTAGTACCATCTATTGAGTTGGGACTTACAAGTGGTATCAGAGCAGAAGGTGAAAACCCTTTGAATACTAATACACCACCTTTTCAAAATGTTAATACAAACCCTCCTCCTCCTACTGCCCCAAATCACGTCCATGTACATTATTATAACACTTCTGTTCCAAAATTTGATGGAAATAGTGAGACCTTTGGTACATGGAAGGCTAGAATGCTTTTGCATTTTGGTGGGATAGAGAGGTATATGTTGAAAATCCTTAAGGATGGACCATATATACCCATGTCTCTTGGGGTAAGTCCTCTTCTAGATCCAACTGGAAGAAGAGGTTCAAGAAAAAAGCTCGAAGACCACTGGTCTGATGAGGATCGTAGACTTGTAGATCTGGACACCAGACTCAAGAACATGATCCTTTGAGCTGTTCCTGAAGATCTAATTCCAACACTTGTGTTGTTCCCCAGTGCCAAGTCAATGTGGGATGAATTAGTTATTCAGTTTGAAGGAGGTGATGACACTATTGTCACCAGAAAAGTTGCCTTGAACAAGAAGTATGAATCATTCTTTGCTCTGCCCAATGAAAGTCTAACAGGTACATACACCAGATTTTCTAGCCTCATTAATCAGCTGAGAGGCTTGGGTGTAGAGAAGGATAAGGATATTCTTCTTGAGAAATTTTGTGATATTCTTCCTTCCAAATGGGAAAATATGGTTCTTGTCTTAAGACAAGGTAAAACCTGCACAGCCATACTCTTGCATCGCTCTATGGAGCCTTCAGATTCACTGAAGATAACAATGCTGCAAGACTGGTGGCTGAGCAGGATGCCATGAACCATGCCCAGAGTCCCAAGGTTGCTAGTGTAACTGAGCGACCTTGTGCTGCTTTAATGTTTGCAGAGAGTGTCCAGGCACACTCAATGAAGGAGATGTTAAACAGTTTCTTGAACTCTGGCCTGACCACTGAAACCAGTGATGGTTGTGATGAAACTGACGATGATGATCTGGTAGCCATGATTGCTAAAACCTTTAACAGGTTTAAGCATAAATCTAAAAGATTTAATGGCCCAAACAATGCTTCCAGCTCCAGCTCTCTCGATAAAACCAATCTTACCTGCTATAAATGCGGTAAGAAAGGTCATTTTATGAAGGAATGCAGATCTAGTCAGATGAACAACCAAACTGGCCCCCCTGTCCCTAATTTCAATCGGCCTGATGATAGCTACAAAGCTAAATATAAGAAGCTTAAGGCCCAGATTGCCCTCCTGTCCATGGAAAAAGAAAAGGATCAGTGCTTGATGGCACAAACTGAGGGAAAATGGGAGTACTCTGATGACTCATCAGCTGATGAAGAAGAGGAAAGGGACATGTGTTTCATGGCCTTGGAAGATCAACAGCAGCATGTGGCAAAAGAAGATGTCATCACTGGAAGATGGGTGGACATCATTTTGAAGAAGGTATGTGATTATGACAATCAGGTGGATCCAGAACTGAAACTGGACCTTGCTGAATCATTAAGTGGTGATTTGGCTTTTGTGGAAACTGTTAGAGCAGATAGTGAAAGATATCTGGACACTATCTTAATTGAACTAAACAATGTTAAGCCACAACTTAATGATTTACAAAGTGTCCAGTTGGCTCTCAAGGAGTCAGTTTTAAAAATTGAGGCTTTGGAATTTGATAATCAAAAATTAATTTCTGATCTTGAAAAAGAACAAATGATTATCAAGTCATGGGTAAAAGCATCTGGAAAGAACTATGATGCATTTTCTAGAACAATTGATGCCCAGAAAAATGCATGGAAATCTGGAGATCTGGAAATGGCAGCTCTCAAACCAGATCTTCATGCATTGCCTCCAGCTCTCAGGGTTGAAACTTCTTATGATCAACCTGAAGCTGTTGAAACTGAACCCATTGAGACCACCCCCATTGAGGTTAAACCTGGAGCCAAACAGGCTAAAGCTCCAGTTAAAAATGCCACTGGTAACAAGCCTTTACCTCAAAAGTCTAAGGAGCCCAAGACCCAAAAGACTAAAACTCCTGCTGAACCAAGGTCCAAGGTTCAGCAGCCTGATGAAAACAATATTTTGTTTAAACTGGAAAGTCAACTCCAACTTTTGTCTCGACAGGTTCAGAGTTGTACTGCCCGGATTAAAAATCTGGAAGGAGGTTCATCACCTCCAGTTTTAAAATAAAATATTAAACCCTCCTCAAAACCAAAACAAAAGAATGTTCCATCTGGAACTAAATCTGATAAGAAAAAGGGGAGCAGGTATCAAATACCAATCGTTTTTACTCCTGCACCTGGATCTGGTGAAAAAGATCCAGATATAGTCTTCAATTTACCACCACAACAATCAACTGTGACTTCTGTAGAGAAGTCCAGTGAACCCATCAAGAAAAGATGGGTTCACAAAAATAACTGATGATTTTTGTGGGTGTGCAGGGCGATCGAAAGAAGAATATCTGGTATCTGGACAG
The DNA here is from genome assembly GCA_034093135.1 of Erigeron breviscapus. Classification (NCBI taxonomy): domain Eukaryota; kingdom Viridiplantae; phylum Streptophyta; class Magnoliopsida; order Asterales; family Asteraceae; genus Erigeron; species Erigeron breviscapus. Next base: position 158,739,468 of record CM067168.1, read on the forward strand.
CGCTGCTGGCCGGACTATGACCGGATGTAAGCCCCTGCTTGAAGAGTTCACTGTCCAAGATGGACCGACAGTGACGTTTGGTAATGATCAAAGTGGAAAGACTGAAGGATATGGTGTGCTCAATAACGGACAGGTCGAATTCATAGAGTTGCATTTGTGAATGGTTTGAAATACAACCTGATCAGTGTCAGCCAACTTTGTGATGATGGCTACAGAGTTTTGTTCGATATTGCTCAAGGCACCATATTTAACAAGGATTGGAAAGTGGTGATGGTTGCACCAAGAAAAGGTAATGTGTACATTATGGATATGGAACCAGCTCCAAAAGAGCAGTGCTTCTATACCAAGGCTGATGAAGACACCAACTGGCTGTGGCATAAAAGATTATCCCATCTTAATTTCAAAAATATTAACAAGTTGTCTCGCAAACAACTGGTTGATGGGATACCACGGATTTCTTTTAATAAAGAAAAGCCATGTCCAGGGTGTGAGATGGGCAAGCAGAAAAGGGCCAGTTTCAAAACTAGGCAAAACTTTAGCATCACTGAACCTCTTCACATGCTACATATGGATCTTTTTGATCCAGTGAATGTTCAAACTAGAGCTGGAAAGAAGTACACTCTAGTTGTGGTCGATGAATTCACAAGATACTGTTGGGTGGTATTCCTTAGATCCAAAAGTGATGCACCTGCTGAAATCATCTCTCTCATCAAAAGAAATGAACTCAAGTATACTCGAAAAGTCTGTCAGTTGCGAAGTGATAATGGTACTGAATTTCAAAATAAGGTACTTGAAACATTTTGCAATGACACTGGCATCTCTCAAAACTTCTCATCAGCACACTCTCCAGAGCAGAATGGAGTTGTGGAAAGAAAGAATCGCACACTGATAGAAGCAGCCAGAAGTATGCTATCTGAATCAGGTCTTCCCACCAGTTTCTGGGCTGAAGCAGTTGCAACTGCTTGTCACACCCAAAACCAGTCAGTCTACATCAAGAGACATAAGAAGACTGCCTATGAAGTACTCAAGAATCGTAAACCAAATATTGGATATTTTCATGTATTTGGTTGTCCAGTTTATATTTTAAACGATTCGAGTCAGCTTGGAAAGTTTGATGCAAAAGCTGATGAAGGTGTATTTTTAGGCTATTCAGATATTCGAAAGGCCTTTAGAGTTTATAATTATAGACTCCAAAAGGTTCATGAGACAATTCATGTCACATTCGACGAATCAACTGAAGCAATCAACAAGAGACCAAGCCTTGATATTTCTCCAGTCGTTCCAATAAATTTTGGCGAAACTGACCAAGTTCATCAGTCAGTTGTTTCACCAAAAGATGTTTCCAGTTACAACAAATTGGAACCAGATAAGAAGAAGAGTACCACCAGTGACACTTCATTTTATCCCTCCATCAATTTCAATTTACCACAGGAATTGGTGATTGGATCTGATGTTCGTGCCATTCCAATATCAGCACCAGTTCAAACTCCAACTTCTCCAGTTCTTCAAGAAATGCCTTTTAATGAAGAATTTCATGATGCAAATCGTGACCTCATTGACTCTGATGAGGACGTAGAAGTAGTTTGGACAAATCCTCCTCCAGAAGCTGTTGCAACTGAAGAAGATCGCCAGGTGACTTGCACTGATATTGTAATTCACCAGCCTAGTCAATACACTCGATGGACTCTAGCACATCCAATTGAACAGATTGTGGGAGATCCAAATAGTGGGGTTCAGACTAGAAGAGCCACCAGTGATCAATGCTTAAATGTCACCTTCTTATCACTAATTGAACCGAAGAAGATTGACGAGGCTATGGCAGACCCAAGCTGGGTGGAAGCTATGCAAGAAGAGCTCGTCCAGTTTGAAAGGAATAATGTATGGGAGCTTGTTCCTTGTCCACCAGGGTTAAAGAAAGAACCCATTGGTACTAGATGGGTCTACCGAAACAAGATGGATGAAGATGGCCATGTTGTAAGAAACAAGGCCAGATTAGTTGCCCAGGGTTATTGTCAAGCAGAAGGCGTTGACTTTGATGAAACTTTTGCTCCAGTTGCAAGACTTGAAGCCATCAGAATATTTCTGGCTTATGCAGCCCATCTGCAGTTTAAGGTCTTCCAGATGGATGTCAAAAGTGCGTTCCTTAATGGAACATTGGAAGAAGTTGTGTATGTTAAGCAGACTCCAGGCTTCATCAATGAGAAGCATCCTCACTGGGTCTATAGACTGAACAAAGCTTTGTATGGTCTTAGACAAGCCCCAAGAGCCTGGTATGATACTTTAACTAAACATCTTCTTAAAAATGGCTTTCAAAGAGGTGCAATAGATAATACCTTATTTATCTTGAAAGAAAAAGGTAATATCTTATTGGTACAAATTTATGTTGATGACATTATATTTGGTTCAACTGATGATGCAATGTGTAAAAAGTTTTCTAAAATCATGTCATCTGAGTATGAGATGAGTTTAATGGGAGAATTAACATTTTTCTTAGGTCTTCAGATTAAGCAAACTGAAAATGGAATTTTCATAAACCAAGGAAAATATGTCAGAGATTTGTTAAGAAAATACAAATATGATTCAATCCCATCGAAAAACACACCTATTGCAGCACCATTAAATTTGGACTCTGACCCAACTGGCAAACCAGTGAACATAACTGACTATCGTGGTATGGTTGGTTCACTGATGTATTTAACTCCCAGTCGACCAGATATAATGTTTGCAACATGTCTATGTGCCAGGTTTCAGGCTAACCCTAAAGAATCACATTTGCATGCTGTTAAGCGTATCTTTAGATACCTGAAAGGGTGTCCTAATCTTGGTCTTTGGTACCCCAAAGGCTTAGGGTTAGATCTAATGGGTTATTCAGATTCAGATCATGCAGGTTGTAAGATAGATAGAAAATCAACAACTGGTGGTTGTCATTTCCTTGGAGGAAAACTGGTAAGTTGGACCAGCAAGAAGCAGACGTCAGTCTCTATGTCCGCTGCTGAGGCAGAGTACATTTCTGCGGCCAGTTGCTGTGCCCAGATTCTCTGGATCAAGAACCAGTTACTAGATTATGGTCAAAAGTATACAAAGACCCCAATCTTTTGTGACAACACCAGTGCAATTGCCATATCTCACAACCCAGTGATGCACTCCAAGACAAAGCATATTGACATCAGGTATCATTTTATTCGTGATCATGTTATGAAAGGAGACATTAAAATTCATTTCATCCCCACTGACAAACAGCTCGCTGATGTTTTTACAAAACCTCTTGATGAGAAAACCTTTAAACATCTCATCAGCGAACTGGGAATGTTAAATCCTTAAAACTGGAGATTTTTGTTATGAACGCGTCAGTGACACTGATGAAGTTCTCCAGTTGAGGAGGTCCAGATAATCTTTGCTCGCCAGGCTATCGAACGCCTTTGTATACTATCCTGGCACTAATCGATTTCTGGATCATCATTTTAGGGGGAAAGACTCAAAATAATTTTCTGACCAAAATTCGTTTTGTTTGAAAATGGCAACTGGAGAACTCTCCAGTTGGAAACTGACACTGGACTAATCCTCCAATGACCAGATTCAGTCTTGTCTTAATTTTTTATAACGTTAGAGATACTTGGTCAATATTTGTGACACGTGATGGCACTCGAGTGCTTTAAACCACTTGATATCATCATCCGACGTGTTTAAAGTCATTATGGTATTTGACAACTGTTTTTATTGGGAAAATTAAAATTAGTGGGCGCGTGGGTAAGTTAAGCCGTCGTAGCATTTAATGCTGACACGGTAAATTATGTTTTTATTTCAAAATTCAAACTTATTTTGTTAAAATATCTACAAAATTGATTTTGTTAATAAAATATAATTTTTGGTATTTCATTGGGATCTTGAATTCCTTATAAATACCCTTATTTACTCCGATCACATTTACTTCCCTTTACATTCTTTTCATTTACTTCCCAATCATCTAAAAAAATTGCTTCATTTCTCTCTCTGCTTCATAAATCAAGAACCCTAATTCCAAAATTTCAGTTTCATTTTCCAATGGCACCTAAATCTTCCCGTTCAAGAGATGTAAATCTCTTATCTGTCCCATATGCTCCTTCACCAGATGTCAAACAGGCACCTGGTGCTCCTAGTAACACTTCGCTCATCAAATTAAATCCAAATAATCCGATGGCGAGTTTACAAGGAACCCAAGGGTCCAATACCCTTATTGGCAGAATCCAAAGATTTTTGAAGGATTCTCCAATTGGACCCTCATTCTCTCTAAACCCACGCAAGATGTTTCACGACTACTTGTGTGAGTTTTGGTACACTGCTACTCTTTCTTCCGATTGTTCTTCCATCACTTTCACATTAAAAGGTGGAACAGTCCAGTGTACCTTATCAGCAGATGTGTTGAGGGATGCCTTACACCTCAACTACTGGAGAGAGGGTGAATCTCCAGTTGTCATCACCCCAAACATTAATTTTCGCCAAGTCCTCCTTGAAATGGGACATAAGGAGTGCTTAGAGAAAGGGGTTTTGAAAACTAAAGGTGCGATGACCATGAAGGGCCTTACACCTTCATGGAGGTACTTTTTCATCCACCTTGTGGAAAGTATGGGTGGGAGTTCTGGTGGACTTGACCAGATTAACTCCGCACAAGCAGAGATGGCATACTGCTTGTGGAATGGATTGAGAGTGGATTTTGCTGATATCCTGTTTAGAAGCCTGGTTCAAAAACTGAAGGGCACCAGGGGACTATGCATCCCCTTCTCAAGGTTTCTCTCTCTTTGTTTTCTACAAATTCTGGGCAGTGAAGCTTATTCAAGCACAGATTCACCTTACACTGTCCCAGATTTGTTGAGGAATCTAGACTCTTTAGTATCTGAAGCTGGAGAGGTCGAGATTCCAGATCGAATGCGGCTGGCATTCGCCAAAACCGATGCACCAATCCCAGGTGAGTCGGAAAGACAACTGGGCGGGCCTCAAAATAATGAGGGACCCTCCAGTTCGTCTGTTGTTATGGTTGTGGATAGAGCAACTATAACTGAGGAAACTCCACTGACCTCTATCCCTGGTGAAGATACCTCGGTATCTGATCCTCTCTAACAGATGCACCCAACCAGGAAACTGGGGAAGGTCATCTGGAGACTGACCCATCTGGTCAGCCCTCAGTTACATTCATGGATCTGGACATGAATGTTAATGACGAGGAAATCCTTATAGAGTCTTCGAATTCTGAAGGTACTGCATCAGACTTGGAGATTTTTTATTCTGCTGTACAAGATCAAAACCCTTCATCTCCAGTCTCGCTTCCAGATGCTTCAATTTCAGTTTCACCATCCCAAGAAAATGAGCCTACAAATATTCCTTTTCCCACTTATAACTATATGTCTGGAAACAGACGTATGGCACCATCACCATCTGGGCAATTCTCACTCCTTTGAGAAATGCCACCACCACCACCGCCGTTGGACACACCTGAGCATTCTCAGCATGTCCAACAAATTGAATTTCCAGTCCTTTCTTCTACCACCACTCCTACTATTTCTTCAACTGCTGGGATGTCAACTGGGAGACTTCTCTAAATTTGCCTCCTCCAGTTGCTCCAGTAGAAACTGCTGCTGGTCCAGTGACACCTTCTCCTCCATCACTGGACAGTCAAGTTGTCTCTGTTCAAGCCGATATCCAAAACCTTCTCACTAGGGTGGAGGATATTCAAAAGACACTTGACAAAAACACCAAGTCTTTCTCCAGATACCACAAGGATCACTTGACCAATATTAAAGTGGTTGATCTGGGGATTAACAAGTTTTCATCAAATGAAGACTTGGTGTTGAAGAAGCTGAATGAGCTGGTCACTGGCTGCAACAATCTGGCAACATCTTTAAAAGAAGCCTTTGACCTCACTCAGTCCAAGGTCACAACCTCAATCTCCAACTTGCTGGGCAACACTGTTAGAACATCTGAAATGGATTTAAAGGAGATTGAAAAACAGGTAAAAGAATTGGTTGACAAGCCTGGGTTGAATGTGACTGAACTTGGGCAGCAGTTAATGACTTCAGTTGGTCAGAAAATAGATGATACACTGGGTGCTAGAGAACAACAATTGATAGAAAAGGTGATATCTGAGATCACCAAGCTGGCCACTCCTCAGGTTGATCTGGCCCCACTCACTACTGAGATCAACCAGTTGAGGGGCAGCATTGATAACTTGAACACCCAGGTATCACTTCATGCTCAGTCTCTGGATAAACTGACAACTGAAGTAGAAAGTTTGAAGAAAAAGGATGAAGAGGTGAAGGATAAGGTGGTTTCTGGTCTGGATGAAGATTCCAAGATTTTGAATGAACTAAAAACTGGTCAGGAACAAGTTGCAGCAAATGTTCTGGCCCAGTCAAAAGAAACCAACCACCTATGGAGATCTTTCAGGATGATGTGAACCATATTCAAATAATGCAAGAACATGCAATCGTGGCAGCCTCTTGACCGGTTGCCAGCTCACCATTCTGAATGGGAAGTTATTAGGGCAGGTCTAGATGCTGCCAAGGGGGAAAGAAGTGCAGTTCTTGCACAAATTCAAACTGAAAGTAATCCATCTGGAACTCAAACAGGTAGGGAAATGATTGTGGCTGCCAGTACTGAAGCTGGTGAGCAAAGAATGGATGAAACTGGTGATGTAAGTGATAGGGGGAATGTTGTTGACAAGGGCAAAGGTTTAGCATGTGATGTATCTGCCCAGCCGGCCACTGATGTACCTATGTTGGAAACTGGCAATGCTGATGTACTTCCTCCAGTTTCCGAAAGTGTTAGCAAACAACTGGCTAGACTTGGTAATCAAATAAAAGAAAGAAAGAAAATGAAACAAGCCAACCAAGTTGAAGCCAGAGAGCATCTTGCACAGATTAAATTGCTTGATATTAGTGATGCTCACTTATTGGGAATCACTAAGGAGGAGTATGCCAGAGTAAAGAATGATCCCAGGATAGTTGACATGTTGAAAGAAATGCTTGATATTGAATTGGACAGGCACTATCCTGAAGAAGAAGCTGAATTTGATGCCAGAAGTTTGAATATATCAGTGGATAAGGCAAAGGAGAACAGGGCCAGTGGGATTTTGAAAAGGATCAAAAATGTAAAGAAGGTTGTGAAAAAGGTTTTGAATCCACCAAGGAGGAACCCTCAACCTAGAAGACCACTGACCAGAGATGCTGACCTTAGTACATTCATAGAACCAACTGGCGAGGTAAATGATGACATCAAGTCTGCTGTACTGGCTGCTGGAGCTGGGAGTATTAAAATATCAAATGAATCTGAAGTAAGAAGCTATTACTCCCAGATCATGGCAACCAGAAGACATAGTGGGACTATCAATGGTGTTAATGTAACAACTAAGCCAGGCACCAAGTACTTTCACGTTGAGGTCAGTTATACCAGAGGGCCACTGGTTAAAACTGACAATCCTGGTGCAATGCAGTATGGGTTCTCGGAATGGGTTAAAATGGTAAACTTTTTGGAGACCAAGGCACAAAGGAATAGGTTTGAGAAAGCATGGGTCAACTTCTTGAAGGGCAAGATTCAACACAAAGAAAATCTGGAGCTAAAGTTGAATATTGATCCTGAAGACTCTCAGCCTATCTCTTCAGTGACCAAGAGAAGACGAACTGGCGAAGGGCCATCTAATTAAGTTCTCTTTTCAGTTTATCTACTTGTAATTTTATTTACATTCTGTAACTTGTGTAAATTTCATTTCCTTGTATAAAGAAGTTACCAGTTTGTAACCACAAGGTAGATAATAGATTAGATCTAACAAACTTAAAAAGAAAAACCCAAGGCATTTATTGATCTATAAAAATGCCTTGGAAAACTTAGATAGATTTAATCGAACAAGTCTCTCCAGTTCACACTTGTACAGATACAAGAACTGAAAAAGACTTGCTAATATTTCAGGACAAATAGGGGGAATTTGTTAGGACCAGTTTCAGTGAAACTGGCCAGTCTCCAGTTGCACCTGGAGACCAAGAAGATTTGTCCAGAAATATATTGAAGGCCAGTTGCATCGTACAGTTAACGCAACTGAAGACTTCCTCCAGTTGAGAACTGACCAGTTGAAGAATCCTTCCAGTTGGGGTCGAAGACAACAAGTGGAAGATAGAGAATGACAATGGCAGCGAAGCCTAGTTGACATTCTAGTCAGTTACAAACTGGAGACCATCAGTGGAAAGCTCTTACAAAGCTTTACACTGATTACGAGGAATTGACTTTTATGCTTTATGTGCTTTTACCCGGATAATAAGATTTATCTTATTATTTAAATACAAAAAGGTACATAAAGTTGGTTGAATAAAGTTGCTCTCTCTCAAGATCCAATTGTTTCGGGCCGATTCGATCAAGTTTTGTTTAGATCTTGGATCCTCTAAGTCATCTACAGGTAATATAGGTAATATTATCTTTGAAATCTGATCTTATGAGTCTTAGTTGAGTTTTCAATCCAGGACATGGGGTTTGGGTTGGGTTATTTGATTAAACGTTTACCGATTTCATGTTATTCGGTTGATTGAATGGTTGATTCATGTGGTAAAGGATTAAAGGATCAATTGATTGATTTGAGTCATCAAAAGTATCATTAAAAAAGGTCAATTTTATGTCCCCAGGTCGGGCTAAGGGTTTGAGATCGAATGGGTATCATTTGGAACAAGTTGAAAATTGAGTTGTTGGTCTGCACCCCAGGTGCGGCGCACCAAGGGAGTGGTGCGGCGCACCATAGCCCAGTTTTGGGAATTTGATTTTCTTAAGAAGCCCGATATGCGACGCACCAAAGGGTAGGTGCGGCGCACCTATAGGTGATCTGAAATTTCTGAAGGGTTGGTGCGACGCACCACTTGGCAGGTGCGGCGCACCACATGCCCATATTTCACAAAACGTTTCGTTTAGCTTATATTTCGATCTTATACTCGTTCTAGGTTGTCGGGAGCACTTAGCAAGCACTGTAAGACCTACGTAACTCATTGTTTAGCTGTACCCAGGTAAGATAACATCTTTTACCACATGAGGGACAACAAAATATAAGGTTTTCATAAGTTAACTTCCCCAAATGAATGTTTGTATGTTTATATGTATTCGGGAATGAATGGGAGGTTACTATGGGAATGATTACGTTACCATTGATGATGAACGGTAAGCTTATGCATGCTACGATGAAATGATGATATGTTTATGTTATAAAATGATGTTATGATGAAATAAGGGAAATGATAAACTGAAATGTATAAGTTGTTAATACGATAAGATGCTATGATGATATAAACGTATGATGCTATGATGCGATATATGACATGATGACGCATTGTTATGATGCTATGCTTATGAAATGATATGATGACGCATTGTTATGATGTTATGCTTATGAAATGATATGACGATACGTTGCTATCACTTTAAGATGATATGATGCTTATATGACATGATGATACGATGCTATGATGATACGTTGACATGGATCTTTTATGATATGATGATGTGATGTTAATATGCGATGACGATATGTTGATGCATATATGTCTTATGATTGATTGTATGGCTTGAACACCTAGTCACTAGACTTCTATAGGTTTGCCATGACACGTGCACGATTAAGGGCCCTAAAGTAAAGAAAGATGGATGTGATTAGTTTAGGTGAAAGTGTAGCTTAAGCTAATAAAAAGTAAAGAAAGATACACGTGGTTAGTTTAGGTGAAAGTGTAGCCTAAACTAATATAATAAAGAAGTCTCGAGCATATGTAAAGTCTTGTGTTAAGCTTAACCCATGCTAGTTCTTCGGAGCTAGTGTGTACGTGGTCACGTGGTGTGGGAATCTAGATACCTCCCCGTGGCATAGTTATGTATGAGTGTATCCGGGTGGAGTAACTAACCACTACATGCGCAAAGTTCAAACGGTATGCTCAGTTGGATTGACTTTGTCTTTCCTTAACGACGACGATGGACCACCGTAAGGTCTACCCATCTAGTCGGGTGTGAGGACTCCATGTAAGGCCGCCTACACACAACCCCACATCCCTAAGTATGTGTGGCTTATGTCACATAGCCTATGTCTAGGCAAAAGAAAAGAAAGATAAGAAAGATAAGAAAAGAAAAGAAAGTAAAGAAATGTAAGAAAAGAAAGACGAAACGTAAGGATCTATGATGTTAGGCACATTTAGGATTACGATGAATTCCTAATGTGTTAATTTATGTATGTTGCTTTAATGTTGATGATATGTTCTTGTTGATGTGTGATATGATAGACACCATAGTATTGTGGTGATCTTAACGTGCTATGCCTAATATGTGATATTAACGATTATGAAAGGTTTTTGTTAATATATAAAGAATTGGCAACGTTTTCTTAAACTCATGTTATCTTACTTAGCTTTTAAAGCTAACACTTGCTCTTTTGAAAAATGTTGTTCCCTCAGGTTAAGCAGGTTGAGCTAGTGAAAGACTTAGCTTGGTGAGACGGGTAGTTTCTATGAAGAAGGCATCTAGTTTCCCGCTTAGTCATTTATGTTAGCCTTGATGATTGGCTACTTTTAATATGACTTATGTATTGTTTTTATTGGCATTTATGTCGGTGCCACATCTGGATTATCTTACACTATTAAAATGATATGAATGCTGTAACACCACTTTTATAAATGAACTATCCATTAAGGGTTAGTTATGTTCTAAGGATTCTGTATTCCGCATTTCTAAACGCCGTTAGGCAAAAGTTTTTGAAAATCCAGATTTTAAAATGACGGGTGTTACAAGTTGGTATCAGAGCCAGGTTTAAGTGAACCAAGGACTATAGGTTGGCCATAGGAATTGGACTTAAACCGATAGATGATAAGATAGGCATAAGTAAGTATGCTTGGCCTTTGAGATGAAATGTTTTTAGGACGGGTTGGGATGAGTGAGAGTGTAGGATTATGGCTTCATGTTCATTGATGTGTTTTATGTGTATACACTTGTTTGTGTAGCCCTTATTCCTCTGTTTCTCGCGCTCCCCATCGCCAAACTAATCTATTGCTATGAAAGACGTCCTGTGAAAGGTAAGGTGTTAATTCTCTATTTGAATTTGATAAACTTGTGCTTTATATTACGTGAGAAATTGTTGAGATGCACAAAAGTTGAAGGATTTGGGTAAAAAGAAGACGATACACAAATGTGGTAACGAACGTGTGAGTGAAAGGATACGATTACAATTATGGTCCGGAACATAATTGCAAGCGTATCATGTGAGTCCCTTAAGTTCGATGATTAACCAGGAAAGTGTAAATACAACAAGTCTAATAAGCACTAGAATGGACTAGTATTACTTTAATATAAATGCAAGTATATAAATAAAGTAATACAAGACTTAAAGCAATAAACAAATAAAGTGGAACATTATGTATGGTTTCATGGTATTTTATTTATTGATGTATAAACAAAATACAAGGTTGTTGCGGAATCAAGATAATACAATTAAGTATATATCCTAACAACCTATGAGTTACAAATGATCTATATTTGTCAAATAACTCTTTAGGATCGAGATACTTAAAGTTGTGAAGTATCCCTGTTTAAGATCGAGAGTATTTGGACAAATTCACTTCAATGCAAAATGAATGCTTAAAAAGTATTTATGTCAAGGAAATGACTTCCTATTTATAGGCAACAAAATTCACCAGTGAACTTTGTGCCGTACAAATGTGGTTGCATACATTTAATGATCTGACAAGAACATTAAATGTATTGGATAAGGAATAAGGATAAAGTCACATCAAGTGCAAGTGTATCCTTTTATCCAACCACCTTAACACACGTATACTTTGGTAAAGAACAAGTGGATTGTTCTTTGGAAAGTGTGTTAAAGGAAAAGTCAATCCTTGATATCAGTGTTCAGACTTGTAGGATCTAGAACACTGACAATCCTCCAGTGAACAGATCTGGTAAGACTTTCCAGTGGACTCCGCCATTTGTTAAGTCTTCTTTCTTCAGACTTCAGTCTTTGACTTCAGTCAGAATGTCTTCAGTAGAGTTGATCTGGACTGGGGTGAAGTCCAGTGAGCTAATCTGGAGAATACTCCAGATTTCCTATACAAGTATATGCTCACTGATCTTCAATTATTTCTGGACAAATCTTCAGAGGGACTCCAGATTCCAAGTCTGGAGTAGGTCCAGTAGAACACAATTCTGGTCAGATTTTCAGTGAGGCTCCAGTAGTCGAGTCTGGAGCGAGTCCAGTAAATCTGGACTAAATCTGGACCTAACAAATTCCCCCTATTTGTTTAGAAATAATGCAAGTATTTTCAGGCTTATAGATATACAAATTTGTATGCCTGGAAAACACTTTATAGATCATGAGTGTTTTCAGTTTCATCTTTTAAGTTCTAACTTAGACTAAATCTGGTCATTTACTTATAAAAATAAAAAATTGCAACCATTATTACTTTCATCAAAAGGAAAATAATTACAACTTTCATAAGACAATTAATTACAATAAGTACAATGATAAAAAGATTTAGGCCCTTCTTTTCGTTGTCCTTTCTGGAGCATCTTCAGTAGCCTTCCTCTTTGGAGATGGAGATGATGGAACAGACACTGGTGGTCTCAAACCCAACACAGCTTCCATTTGTTGAATTCTTCTCCAGACCTTCTCGATTCTCTTCATAAAGGCCTTCACATCTGGAGAAAGATCAGTTTTACCTTTAAAGGTCAATCCTATCTCCTTCAGTTCAGTCCATCCAAAAGCTTGGACTGAAGTATCCTTCCTTTCATCTGTAAAGTTACCCTCTCTGGTCAACTTCACATTGAATCTGGTCATTCCTTGATGATTTTCAGCCAACTTGATTTCAGCATTTACAATCCTTCTTGTATTGGCCCTGAAATTCATCATATCATCAAACTTTGCCTTCTGCTTAGCCATGTGAACCATTTCTTCAGTATCCCTGGATACACCACTCTGTTGTCCTTCAGTGGACTGGTGTTCATGTCGATTGATTCTCAGAGTAGTATCCAGAGGAATGAAGGTGCTAACATCACCATCTTTTATTGCCTTCATTTGTTTGGCAGTAAGCTTAGGCAGACCAGTCATCCTTTTCCTGTATTCCAACTCCAGAGCACCAGCATTTTTTCTAATCTTTTTCTGGAGGCTTACCAGCTCCTCCTTTCTCTGTCTGATCAACTCTGGAATGGTAACACCATAAATTAATGAGTCATATACCTGTTCTTCTTCAGCGTAGAACGAGCGTATATGAACATCATCCAATGCATCGAGACACTGATGAACTCTGGGGTCATCCTTCATCCTTTTAAAGACTTCAATATTAATGCCTAACCTTCCAGCATTGTAGGAATCCAGAGTGCCCATTATTGCCATATCCCTATGATGGGCCAGCAGTTCATTCTTTTGATTTGTCTTGAAAATTTCTATCATAATGCATTGTTGTTGCAACTTCCTTGATGTTTCATTGTCAACATCTTCAATCTGCTCTTCCTCTTCACCAGATACAACCTTTTCTTTTCCTTTAACTGCCTTCAGTGTGGTAGGAATATCTGGGAAGGTTTCAAACTGGGGCTCACTGGCTTCAGTACCAGTAGCCTCTTCTTCAGTCTGCACAATGGCTTCAGTGCCAAGTGCTCTCTGGGCTAATCGTGCACTGGCATCAGTACCAGTCACTTGTTTTCTTTGAACAATGCTCTCAGTAGCAACGGCCCTTACAACTTCCTTTTTCTTCCTTATTAAACCTTCTTGGTCACCAGATGATGGAATAGACGATTTTTCCCCCTTGGAATGATCTCTAGTCCTGGACTTCAGATCATTCCACAATTCTTCCATCATATGCCTGTCCAGAGAACCAAAGGTCCTTCCTTGTTCTGGCATGGAAGCAGTCATACCTTTTCCTGTATTCCAACTCCAGAGCACCAGCATTTTTTCTAATCTTTTTCTGGAGGCTTACCAGCTCCTCCTTTCTCTGTCTGATCAACTCTGGAATGGTAACACCATAAATTAATGAGTCATATACCTGTTCTTCTTCAGCGTAGAACGAGCGTATATGAACATCATCCAATGCATCGAGACACTGATGAACTCTGGGGTCATCCTTCATCCTTTTAAAGACTTCAATATTAATGCCTAACCTTCCAGCATTGTAGGAATCCAGAGTGCCCATTATTGCCATATCCCTATGATGGGCCAGCAGTTCATTCTTTTGATTTGTCTTGAAAATTTCTATCATAATGCATTGTTGTTGCAACTTCCTTGATGTTTCATTGTCAACATCTTCAATCTGCTCTTCCTCTTCACCAGATACAACCTTTTCTTTTCCTTTAACTGCCTTCAGTGTGGTAGGAATATCTGGGAAGGTTTCAAACTGGGGCTCACTGGCTTCAGTACCAGTAGCCTCTTCTTCAGTCTGCACAATGGCTTCAGTGCCAAGTGCTCTCTGGGCTAATCGTGCACTGGCATCAGTACCAGTCACTTGTTTTCTTTGAACAATGCTCTCAGTAGCAACGGCCCTTACAACTTCCTTTTTCTTCCTTATTAAACCTTCTTGGTCACCAGATGATGGAATAGACGATTTTTCCCCCTTGGAATGATCTCTAGTCCTGGACTTCAGATCATTCCACAATTCTTCCATCATATGCCTGTCCAGAGAACCAAAGGTCCTTCCTTGTTCTGGCATGGAAGCAGTCATACCTTTCTTGAGTGCCAGCACTTCTTTCTTCATATTTTTTCAATTTCTTCTGGCAAGTGCTGTGGCAACTTCTCATCCAGTAGCTTTTCTATTTGAGGTAACACCCCATCATAAATGCTACGTAGGACAGTCTCAGAAACTTCTTCACATAATTCTTTTAACATATTGTTTCTGAACTTCCTTGTACATGCATCACTCAGAGTACTAACAACTGCACTCTGGTCCAGTGTGGGCCTACTCTCCAGAGAGCTTACCCTTGTAACCAGCTTCTCAACTTCTTCTTTCAGACCTGCCAGTGGTTGTACTAATTCATCTTTCACTGCAGTCTGAACAGAACTTACCAGTCTTGTTCCCAAACCCTGGACTGCCACTCTAATGTTTTCAGAATTGCGATTTGTGGCCAGTACCAGTTCATCTAACTTCTCAAACACCATCTTCTCATTCCCAGCAAACAAGTTCATTTCTGAAGCTAAATTAGTTGACAATAAGGACTTAAAATCAGAAATAACCTGGAAGAGCTCTGGAGTGATCTCTCCAGGTCCGCCACCTTACTAAGAAGGCCTTGGACCTCGGCAGAAGAAGAAGTGGAGAGACCAGTGGGAGGTTCAAGAGATGAGGGTATTCTGTTCATTAAAGGAACTTGTGCCCAGTCCTCTTCAGTTGCAGCTTCAGACGTTGCAACTGGTGACTCCGGCGCACGAGAAGAAGGTTGAGATTGTAAAGGTTGAGTGGTTGCTGGAGTGAAGTATTGGGTGTGTTCTGGAATTGAAGGTGGTGGTGGTGGCATGTTTGGTTCTGGTGGTGGCATTTCTGGTGTAGGTGTGGGTATTTCTGGTGAAGGTGTTGGTATTTCTGGTAGAATTTCTTCTTCTTGTACATCTTCACCCAGAAATTCATATTAATATCAAACCCTTCAGACATTGGGGAGTCAACATCATCCCATTCTTGAGTAATCCCAACTGTCTGTTCACCAGACTGTTCACCAGTCTCTACATTCTCTTGTTCACCAACATCAACATTCAAGTCCAGTGGAGCCTCTTGCTCACCAGAAGCATGTTCTTCAGTTTGAACATCTTCAACAACTTCTTCAACAACCAGGGCAACATCGTCTTGCACAACAGCCTGGACTTCAGTATCCATTCTCTGTTCAAATTGTACAACAGATTCAGTATTCTCCTCTTCGAAAATAGGAGACCCATCAACATTAATTGTATCACCAGGATGGGTTGATGGATTTACCTGGACTCCACCTCTCATCAGACGCCTATGTGATCTGGGTCGTCTGGAAAGCTCAACATTAGGTTGTTGACTTTCTGGAGCCACTTGCCTTATGGGCTGTACAACCTCTATTATCTGTACTTCACCACCAGATGGTCCTTCAACATCTTGAACTCTATCTGGACCCATTGCAACTTCTTCCCTTTGGAAGCAAAGCATGGACTGAGGAATATCTACCTCATCCACTGAAGACCTAAGGTTGACTAGGTCCCTCATATACTCACTCATAGAAAAGTGAGTAGTATCCATATCATACTGGTCGCCAAGTGCATTCTGAAACATAAGAGAAAGGAATCGAATATAAAGCACAAATGGTTTTCTTCCCTTTACTCTTAGGCGCTCTACCAGGTCATCAAAAAGGATTTGGGCAAAATCCACTCTAAGCCCAAACCACAAGCAATAGGCAATCTGGAGGTGGGTTTGATTGATCTGGTCTAACCCTCCAGAACTGCCTCCTAAACACTCAACAATGTGTGTGAAGAAATATCTCCATGAGTCTGTCAGCTTGCTCATGTAGATAGTCCCCTTTCTGGATAGCTGCCCATGCTCATCCAGTATATCTGTATGCCCCATTAGCCTGCATACTTCCCTTGTATTTATACCAGTGGGAAGCTCAATCGGCAACTCATTCTGTTCATGATAATTCAACTGGAGAACAGACCTGAGAAGATTAGCCGTGAAACCAAGGGATCTGGTACCTCCCTTGAGAGTATATTTGATCGATGAAGTTTCATCGTCATAGGTTGCAGTATACCAGAATTCACATAAATATTCATGGTACATCCTTCCAGGATTCAATGTTAATGCACCATATAATGGGCAAGAAAGAAAGAAAGAATTTAATCTTCCAATGATTGATTGGGCATCATGAACACTGGACAGAGATAGTCTGGCCATCCAGTTATTCATATTTATTCTTATTGTACTTGCCTCAAGAGTGATATGAGGTGCCCTATCAACATTATCCGAAGGAACAAATTCGTTGGCAAGCAAATTTCTAAGAGATCTTGACTGTCTAGGTGCCATTATGAGAATAGATGAAAATGAAATTGAATATTAAGGTTATGATGAGGATTTGATGAAAGAATTTAATCTTCCAATGATTGATTGGGCATCATGAACACTGGACAGAGATAGTCTGGCCATCCAGTTATTCATATTTATTCTTATTGTACTT
>CM067168.1:158757606-158793604 GCA_034093135.1 Erigeron breviscapus
TGACTGTCTAAATTTCACTTCTCCATATCCGCTTTTGACATAATTGGGTATTATTGTTGTTATACATTGTGTTCAAAACAACAAACCTCATTTGCTTCCACTCCCCTTCTTCATAAAGTAATAAAACACACACACTCAATAACTTACACTTCTCTAGAGATCTTGTAATTAGATTCATCTAGTATATATACATAGAGAACACTGATAATGTGAGTGCTTAATCTTTGTACTTTGCAGGTTTAACTAGCTGAGCCCACCACTCCATAAGTGATGGGCAAGGAAGATAATACAAGTTACCCATATGAACTCCCATCACAAGCCACCACCGGAATCGTCAGAAGATCAAACCACCGGTACCCAGTTGATGATCAAGAACAACAACCCGGATCACAAGATCATCAAGAAGTTGGCTGCTCCGGCCAGTCTTGCCGGTCATGCACTGCCGGAGTTATCGCTGATTGTGTCGCCGTTTGTTGCTGCCCATGTGCCGTTGTCAATCTTTTCACCCTCACATTCCTTAAACTTCCTTGGATGATAGGAAGAAAATGTTTGGGGCTGGGAAATAAAAAGAAAAAGAAGTTGAGGGACCGAAATGGGGTTTCGAGAAAAGAGGAAGGACTAGAAAGGAAAATATCAGAAGGTTTGAAAGAAATACAAGAGTTACAAGACGAAAAAGATGAGTATGGTGCAAGGTTTGAAGGAGATAAAGTTTGGTTGGAATTGTATAAAGTTGATCATTTGGGTTTTGGGAGAGTTTCGATCTCTTGATTAGCAGAAAGAAAAACAGATCATGCAATTTTTAACTTGCGCATTGCAAGTAAAATGCACAAATACAATATTAGATAATGATTAACATCCGTACATGATTTCTTTTTTAGCCATACACCATCAAATGTGTTTTAAAATGTTGTGTTGTACAGTAGCTGAAAACACATTTGATGTTGTACGGCTAAAAAAAAAGTATGATATGCGTATCATTTCCCTTAGACAATAGTATTTATTTTTATTTTTTGTTTATTGAGCTGCATTATGTTACAAAAATTGTACGTTATGCATTTGTAGAAGTTGTATACTACTGTCCATTATGTTACAAAAATTATCGTTCCATAGATAGATACAGTAAAGGATGAAAAGATAATAGAACATGAATTTGATTATTATAAAATGAGTAAAGAAAGGAAATATTATTAATGGAATGGAAGATACTCGTTAAACGAAAGATAGATATTGAAATCGATGGATGAGAAGAAAGATAAAAAGCAGACAAAAAAGAATGGAGGCCCGGAGGGTACACAGATATTTTACAACATCCTTTAAGAAAAAGCTATTGGTTTTTGTTTTAAAATCAATGTTGATGGGTATCGGGTGCATGGGGTTTGTATAAAATGGATTTTATAAGCTCAAAGCCAAACTAAACACTAAAACAAAATTAAAAAACCATATAACTAACAATAGCTTATGAGCAAAAAAACCTTTTAATTAACACTAACAATAGCTTATGAGCTTATAATTTGGGTATTTTTCATTAGCTATAATCCACAATAGTATAATTTTAAAACTAACAAACCCATATAAGTAAGACCCAAAAAAACCATATAACTAACAATTTCACCTGCGATTTTCAAGGATGTCATGCTCAACACTCTCACTCGGATCTGGTTAGATAAGCAGATATGTTAACTAAATCAAACAACGATTAAGAAAAGATAAGAAGCAAGTAACATATTTGAGTAACCGAACCTTGAAATCTGAGGGAGGAGGCTTATGCAACATGAATAGCTAATCACAACATACATAATACCTCAGTGGTGGCTGTTTTTTTTCTTTTCGGCGACACAACCAGAGCGAGAGAGGGAAAGCAATTGTGTGTGGGTTTTGTGAGGAATACAACTTAGTTTCAAGTTTTAAATTTAAATTTCAAATTATTGTAAAAGATAATGTTTGAGAGAAAGATGGGGTTTTGGGAGTATGTGCAACGTGAAGAAGCTTGGATGGGCTTTCAGGTTTTGTAGGACTTATTTTAAGACTGTCACGCCTTAAGACTCTTGTACCTATGCTTCTTTTATTTGTACAGTAACGAAATACCCAAATTACCTCTCCTAAATGCTTATAGAAATAGTGAAAACAAACCTATTGTTTTATTTGTTTTACTTTAATACTTATTTTATTTTACCTAAAACTATATATAAATTATAATATTTTTAGTTGTTAAAAAATTAGGTACATATGTAACGCATATATTATATTTTATTTTAGTTATAAAAGTCATTTTACAATTCATTTTTGTAGATTTATTATTTTATTCATATATAGTTAGAAATATATTTTGTATATTATGAATTATATATGTAAAACATACAAGCCATGTTAATATATATCTTTTAAAAAATAACTTTTGATGTGATGTGCTATTAACAAGAAAAACAAAAATGATTTTTAAAATAAAATAAAACTCAAGTTTTAAATATATAAAAAGAGTTGTACAAGTAATTACCTCTAACTAACAACACACTTACGGGCAGTGGACCCGATCAGGTGTAGTATAGTAAGTGATAAGTACGGGATCGTTCGCATGGACGCTTGCACTACCTAGTCTAATAATATGTGTAAGTTTAGCGGTTGTGGGTTGTCACGATTTCCTATTTAAATTACTAAAAAAAATAAAAGTAAATAGAAGTCGCAACCGCTTGGTCTAGCGAGAAGCTTCGGTTAAATCTAGAAAATTGAATTCTACACAGTAAATGACAATTATTATCCTATCTATTGCTAGTCTGTTGAAAAACTTATTCAAGGTTCAAATTCTCCCTAGATTCACTTCGCCTATTTAGTAGTGATGTCGCTAAACTCACACTACCCCTTAAACATATTCTCGCTAGATTCACTCTTTAAGCATTATTATCTAAGTTTGTGTTACTGATTCATCTTTAACTATACTAAGCTCTTAAGCCATGACTGTGTATTAATTCTCTCCGGTGGTCATAGTGCATGTTTCCATGTCACTAGATCGCGTCTGACATTGTTAAGCTTCATGTTCAACTTATTCTAATTATGGTTCTGGATCCGTCCGCTAGAACTGAATCACCTTTTACAACTAATTATAGACCGATTAGTGTTTTCCATCCTAAGTGTATTAGTCCTAGTGAATGATTATAGACCGATCATCAAAATCAAACTAATACACCTAAGATATAAACCAATAATAATATGAAGAACTTATTAACATGGACCTACGACAAACAGTAATCACAATCCAACAGATCTAACAAATAAAATAAGATAAATAAAAGTCTACATGATCACATCAATCCAAACAAGTATTCAGCCTACTAGCCAGACATTATTAAAGGAATAACAAAGTCTGAAAAGATAAAAGACATTGTTTACCAACAAAAATAAAGAAAGATGAAGATCTAGGTTGAAGATGAAGATCAAGAGGTGTTTGTAGCTCCAAATCCTCTTAGATGGCTGCAACTTTCGACCTAGGGTTGAAGAGTGGTGTCTGGTGGTTGAAAATATGCTCTCCTTAGGGTTTGAGGGTTTATTCTTCTATTTATAAGGCTGTAAGTCGGTTTTGGTTTCGGGCCGCCCAACGGCGCTGGGAGCTACTGTTTTGATGCCAGCGGCGCCGGCCAGGGTAGCCAGCGGCGCTGGTTGCTCCTGCCGCTCCAGATATTCTTCGTTTGACTCTTGTTTGACTTCTTGTGTCTTGTAACTTCCATTGGCCTTCATGTTGAGTTGATAGATGTCATTCACCCTCGTTCGCATCTTTCGTGAACCTGCGTTAACATTGAATCTATTAAGTACCAAAAGTTCACATTAATAAACTCATTTAGACATTAAAATGTGGCCAAATGGTAGGGGAAATAATCACAAAATGAACGCTTATCAATTTTCTTTACAAGTTAGGGTATCAGGTATATCCCCGATATATCCGATATATCGCTTATCGGTGGTCGACCGAAACGATACCAAAAACCGATATTTACAACCTTGCTTAATATCAAACACACATTCTCCCACATTCTCTCTCAAAACACACTACACACACATTCATACATATTGCCGCATGCCCGCGCGATGCGGCGGTGGTGGTGGCGGCGGCGGCAACGGGTGGTGATGGTGTGACGAATGCGTTTATTAATGTAAAAGTAATTGATGTAAAAGGAGGTAGTGTAGTTATCTTAAAGGTTGAGTGATGTATGTTTAAATAATTTCATTAATGGTATTATAGGTTTATTAAAGGAGATGAGTAGTTTCTGTAGATCAAGTTTTTTGATGAGAAAGAGTTGGATGTTTTATTAGGTAGTATAAATATAAATATAGGGAAAATAAATATGCAGCAAATATCATCCATGGAAGATATAGCAAAGAAGTTTTTTTTTAAAACAAATTTACAATTTAACCCTTTCAATCTAGATATAAACATTAACTGCATCTAAATTTGATGCAACTAACAGCATAGATGATATCCCCTATAAATATACATAAGGATTACTTAAAAACATGGATTTATATGATTTACAATATTAGCGTTATATTGAACAAACCATGCGTCTAAAAGTTTGATAGGACTTTAAAAGTAATCAGGTTAACTTCTTTTTTTTTTTGCATTTCTATAATGAAATAAAGTTTTCATAATATTTGTAGCATTACTTTAATTGTAATTGACATTAGGGATAATGGCATATCAGTGTAACCACCTATAAGGGTGGACGGAGTGGAACCGGCACCAATCCGGTACCGGTCCGGTATCGGGGGGAGAACACCGCCCCGTGGTACCGGTACCGGTCGGGTGGTGACCGAAGTGGAGACAGCCGTCCCCGGGTGTGTCTCGAATTTTATGAACGTTACGAGTATTAAAAAAAAAGTGGGGCCCACAAGTAACGTTCCAATTCCTTCCTTCTTCTTTCTTTCCTCTGCTTCATTTTCGCCTACTGCTTCTGTTTTCTTCTTCATTTCTTCTTCTTTATTTCATTGTTTTTACATCTATCACACAACACACACACATGGCAAACATGAACCTAAGAGATGTTAAGATGGCGATTCAAGCCCACATGGTCAACGACGATAGACACCGATCTCAAGTGAACACCGTCATTCAGAGTGTATCCGACGAGAAGGCGGCTTACCAAGCCGAAATCAACCGAATTGAAGCTCCCGATCGGGTTCGAAACACTGCCGAATCTGAGTATGTTGTATATCTTCGACAGAAGATCGACTGGCTGAACCAAATTATTTTTCAGCTTACCACTGCCTCTTCCACTTTCACAGCCACGCTTGACCACGCGTTATTCTCGCAAGGCAATGTCGGTGGTGGTCAGCATGTAGATTATCATACTGACCCGGAGGAGGAGTACGTATCTCCTCAACCCGGCGACGCTGCCGGGTCTCCTGAACCCTATCGGTACATTCATCGCAATGACGACGACAGTACTGTGCACTCGGACTATTCCGAGTGTTAGTATTATGTATGTTTTAATAATTTTAGTAATATTATCTAATGTAATGGTTTTTAGTAATATTATGTAATATTTCCTATAGTTTTAGTAATATTTGTTTTAAATTATTTTTAAATTAAAGTTTTAATTTATTTAGTTGGTTAAAAATAAATAGAAAATAAGATAAAATAGAAAAGGGTGGGAGGGGCGGGAAGCATTTCGTTCATTTAGGAGTGGGCGGGGAGGAAGAGAAAAAGCGGGGAGGGGAGGGGCGGTGAAACACTCCCCCCGCCCTAACAAGATGGTTATGTAGTGTAGTGACGTACTCGGAGGGCTATTTGATCTAATAACCTATATATTTTGGGATATGTGGTGTATTGGGTGACCGGTTATACCATTAGTTGGTTACCATTTCATTTTCATTAAATTAATTATCCATGTGGCATGTTAGACTCACCGATATTTGCTTACGTGGATAAATAGAATATACTAAATTTCTTAATAACCTAAATCTAACAGATTTATGTTGGAATAAACATGGTTTGATTCAAGGGAAAATACTCACCAGATGATCATGTGGAACCTGTAAGGCATTAAACATATTTGCCATTGATTTCGGGTTCCCAAAACAATGTGATTGATTAATAATGGGATGAGTAATTCGGCTATAACGTTATGCACGAATTAGAGAAGAGAAAACACACGAAAATTAGGGTGTATTATGTGTAGGGATTAACTTTAACTTAAGGTTAATGACTCTCTATATATAAGGAGAGTATTTACACTTTCAGCCCCTTTGGTGTTTAATGTGTGCACCATTAGTCCTCTTAGTTACAATCACCTAATGGGAAACCATATAGTATGTCTTTAAGAGTAAATACGTCCATCATATATTTACTAGACATAGGGATTTCAGTTATCGTCAATTATCATATCAGGAATGATAGATGATCAGTGACGGTCACACTAACGTGGTTCCAACATTCTCCCACTTGACCAAGCGATCATTTATCTATGAGTATTCAATAAGTCCGGAATAATACTCATTTTGTTTTAAACCGAAATCATAGCCAATAAGTACAGTCGTAGAGAAGAACATCAACTCAGGACCCCCACTAGTCAAACTATGACTCAAATTTAAAACTAATAAGCAATGATCAATTGACTAAAACAAATTTTGTTATATAATGTCTATACACTATGAGTATTCAAAGTGTAATTAATAGACAAACAAAATCTGAATAAGGAGGAAAATTTTCATTAACATAATAATAATGACCAATAAGTACAACATGCTATCATAATACGTCTTTTAGTAAGCCTCATCTTCGACACGTGTCCTACGAAGATTTTAGGAGGAAGACCTTCGGTCATTGGATCCACTAGCATATTATGTGTACTTATGTACTCAATACAAAGAACATTTTCCTCAATCCGTTCGCGTACAAACAGAAACTTTGTATCGAGATACATCTCAGCGCCAGTTGAACTGTTACTGTTCATGCAAGTTACGGTAGCTGAGTTATCACAGTAAAGTTTCAATGGTCTAAAAAAGGTTGACGACTTTGATTCCACTGACCAGGTTCTTTAACAACATCTCATGACATGAAATTATGAACGTTCAGACATCATGGTAGACGTTGCAGTCAGTTTCTACTTATGACTCCGTCAAAAGATAGGTTTGCCAGCTAATCATAAATATATATCATTCAGAAGTAGATTTCTTATTGGAATTAACATCCTACTACTTCTAAGTTGTCACTTCTTCTATAAGTTAATGTGTAGTCTTTGGTCCTTAGCAGATATCGTAGAACCTTTTAGCCGTTTTCCAATATGCTAATTCGGGATTAGATACTTACCCAAGCATACCGGCGATATAAGCGATATCTGGACGAGCACAGACTCGAGCGTACATAATGGTCCCAACTACTTATTAGTAAGGTATCATCCTTATTTGCTCCTTTTTTATCTCAATGTTCGGACTTCGGAAACAATTACATACGTCTCCTTTTACTACTAGAGCTATAGTGGGTGTGTAGTGCTGCATGTTATGGCGTTCTAAGATGTGTTCAATATAAGCCTTTTAAGAAAGACTCAGAACATCATTACGCCTGTCCCGATGTATTTCGATACCTTTGACATAAGAGGCATCACCGAGATATTTCATGTCGACATTATGCGAAAGTAAACGCTTCGACTCACGCAACATATCCAAGTTGTTACTTGCAAGTATAATATCATCCATGTGCAAAACAAGGATTGTAAATTTACTCCCACTGATCTTGAGATAGGTGCATTAATCCACTTGATTCTTTAGGAAGTCTTGTCCTTTTATGACTTCATTAAACTTAAGGTACCATTTTAGTGATGCTTGCTTCAACCCATATATGGACTTATTTAACTTGCAGACCATGTGCTATTTACCTTCTGGAATTTCAGGTTCACATGTATACGTCTTATTGCAAGTTTCCATTCAGGAAAGTGGTCTTGACATCCATATGATGTAACTCTAAATCATAATGAGCTACAAATGTCATGACGATCCTTAAGGAATCTTTATGAGACAGGAGAAAGGTCTCTTGATAATCGATTCCTTCCTTTTGAGTAAAGCCTTTCGCAACCAGTTTGGCCTTATAGCGTTTGACGTTTCCATTCGGGTCTAATTTGGTTTTGAAGATCCATTTACAACCTACAGGTTTGGATTCTTCAAGAAATTCAACCAAGTCCCAAACGTCATTATGCTATATGGAATTGAGCTTTCAAATTATGGCTTCATTCCACTAAGTGGCCTGATCGCTAGTAATGGCTTCTTAATAAGAGGTAGGATCAGTAAGCTTTCTAATGTCCTCAACTTCAGTTAAATAAGTTATGAAATCATCAAAAGTTATGGCCTTGCGTGACCTAGATGATCTCCTGAGTTGATTTTCAGGTTGCAATAAGGAAGATGCTCTAGCATTAGTGGTAAGATGCTTTGCTTTAGCATTATTAATAAGATGCTTTATCATTAGTAGTATCCTGATTAGGAGGATTAGGATTCTGATTTGGAGAAGGTGTATCAGTGATATTAGGAGCAGCGTTGGGTACAAGAGGAGTTATCGGAGGAGTAATAATAACCGACGAGTGGTTCCCCCCGCTTCTTGTACTTAATGCAAATCCAAGTTATGATTTGTCGTGCTCCCACTGATCTCTTAGTTCTTCAAGAAACGTGGCATGATGCGTGTAAATAATGCTAGTAGTGTAGGAAAGACAGTAAGACTAATAACCGATAAAGAAACATGTAAGGAATTTAGGATCCAGTTTCTTTAAGTTAGGGTTATAGAGTTATGCTTCGACAGGACAACCTCATACTTTCATATATTTTAGACTCAGTTTCCTTTCTGTCCGAGAGTTCTTAGGGACAGATGCTGATGGAACTATTATTGAGTATATGAAAAGCTGTTTTAAGGCCTCAGTCCAAAAGAAAGTAGGTAAGTTAGTGTTGGCAAGCATACTTTTCACCATGCCCATTAAGGTTCCATTTCTCCTTTTAGAAACATGATTTCGTTGAGGAGAACCTGACATGGTGTATTGGTTTATTATGCCATGTTCCTTTCAAAAATAATGGAAAGAACCAGGAGCTTGACCAATATCAGTATGTCTACCATAATACTTACCTTCTTTATCTGATCTCACAACTTTTATTTTACGATCAAGTTGGTTTAAAACCAAGGTTTTAAGATCAATAAAAGTCTCTAAGGGTTTAGATCATATATAGGTGCATATAACATGAATAATCGTTAATGAATTTAATAAATGATGTATTTCTTGTAATGAATGCGGGATAGGGGCTACTAACATCAAAGTGAATTATCTCCAACATGTTGGAACTTCTAGTGGCTCCTTTCTTAATCCCTTAAGCCATTTTTGCCTTTGAGGCACTAAATACATGCTTCGAAATCACTAAAGTCAAGAGAATGTAATATTCCATATATCCTTTATGAGTCGTATCATGCGAACTCGTGAGATGTGGCTAAGATATTTATGCCACAACATGGAAGAATTCTCTAATTATTTAGGTGATTTTGTCTTTGTTTTAGTTATATCATCAACATTAAAAGACAACAAAGATTGTGAGAAATTATGATCTAGTTCTAATTTATACAGTAATCCATCCAAGAAACTAGGACCAAGGAATTCATTATTATGAGTTATGGCAATCTCGCCGCAACCATGAATTATTACATAACCTTCAAGGTCTTAGACTAGAAAAATACACAAGGTTACGAGAAATTCTCGATACACATAAGGTATCTACTAGTCTAATACACTTTCGAATGTTTATATGTAAATCATAAGTCTCCATGGTTTCGACATATAAGAGATCAACCCTTCCAACTCTAAGCTTTCTTTGGTCATTTGATAGCTTCTGGATTGTATGGAATCCTTGTTGATGACATAAACCATAGAACTAGAATCACTCACACATGTATTAAAAGATACATCAAACATAAAAGAATCAAATTTTACAAGAAATAAGTTACCTTTCTTAGCTAGCTACTCCTTGATTTTAGGGCAATCTGGGCACAATCAGAATTTGCAGTTAGGATTGCTCGTCAAGGACTTAAAGCTAGAGGCAGCAGCACCATGATTATCCTTTTGAACTTTATTTGCAGTCTTATTATTGTTATATCTTTCCTCTTAATGGAATTAGCAGTGGTAGTAAGGTGAACAACTTTAGGTTGGCCCAACTTAAGGCGACCATTTTCTTGCACACACATTGCGATTAGTTCACTCATCGACCATTAATCCTTCATAGCGCTATAGTTAATTTTGAAGGAGTCGAA
Source organism: Erigeron breviscapus (assembly GCA_034093135.1). NCBI lineage: Eukaryota > Viridiplantae > Streptophyta > Magnoliopsida > Asterales > Asteraceae > Erigeron > Erigeron breviscapus. The sequence continues at coordinate 158,767,868 of CM067168.1, forward strand.
ATGAGCAGGCAATGAGGTCATTAAAATGCACAAGAAATTGTCAAAGACTTCCATTTTAGGACTCTTAAGCTTATGAGTCATGTCAGTCATCTTCATTATGTGTTCACAAATACTGCTATTTCCTTTGTATTTAAGCTACTTGCATACGCCTTATACATTCCCTCGGATACTATGATTGATGAAGTTCCTGACCATCATTAGTGACGAGTGATTCGCCCTATCCCACTTTCTTAAAATTCGCTTTCTGAGCTGCAGAAGAGTTAGCAGTAATAGCAGTAGGTTCATTATGGCGAATTACATAATCAAGGTCTAGCATCTCCAAAATTAGAGGTAAATTAATCTATTCATGAAGCAAAGTTTGCATCAGTAAGTGGCTCAATGCCTAAGTTAGGTACTATAGTGGAAATAAGGAGGATATTAATTTATGATACAAGCAATAGAAGATTATTATAGTAATGCCTAAAATAAGTAGGCTCAATAGTAATGAAGTTACAGTGACATGATTAGCTATCTAAGGCAAACTAGGTAATGTCCTTTAATAGTAATGAACTAGAGTAATGCCTAAAATAAGTAGGCCTAATAATAATGTTCTTCATAATGACATAATTAGATAACTAAGCCAGACTAAGTAATGTCTCTTAAAGTAATGGAACTAAAGTAATGAGACTAAGACCATTATTATAGTAATGAAGCTAGTGATCGGTAAGCCTATTGTAAACACCAAAACAATAAGCAAATAAGGCTCTACTTAGAATTTACATCACCTTTGGGCATAAATAACTAATATCTAAGTACACATGAGCATTAGGGTCATGCAACACAACGCTTATCTTTTGACCTTTGGGCACAAAATTAAGAATCGTGTATATTATGCATGAAAATGGTCATTTTAGCACACAAAGTATATTAAATCACCTTTGGGCAGAATCAATATACTAAGTGTTCATTATGCAAAAGGAAAAGAACGCAACATGAGAATCACATTTGACCTTTGGGCACAAATGATAAAACCATGTACATTAGTGCGAAGCCCCCACACATTACGGGGTTCCGGGGGCAGCGCCCCTGGAAGCGGGGTCCAAGGGGCAGCCCCTGGCGGAGTCCAAGGGGCAGAGTCCCTGTCAGCGTGACCATAAATTTTCACCCTTAAAGTGCTGTGGTAAAAATGTCTTAGAAAAAAAATATTTTTTGAAAAATAAGAGACAAATTTAGCCACAAAATTATAAGGTAAAATAGTAAGCACGAACACATTCATCAGCTAAGATCATCTTCAGTATAACACGAACTTAAGTAATAAATCGTGAGTCAGTAAGCACGAAAATAACAGTAAGTCGTGATAACATAAGCACGAAGGTATTATAAGTCGTGATGACGTAAGCGTGAAGGAAACTGAAGTTCGTGTGATGACGTAAGCGGAAGATGGACAGAAACTGTGATGACGTCAGCACGAAGTAGTCTTGAGTTCGTGATGACGTCAGCACGAGTTCGTGATGACGTCAGCACAAGTTCTTCAGTTCTGCTGATTCTGAGTTCGCGATAAACCCTCGAAATCGAACCAAAACATGATAGGCGTTCGTAACTTGGCTCTGATACCACATGTTGGAATAAACATGGTTTGATTCAAGGGAAAATACTCACCAGATGATCCTGTGGAACCTGTAAGAGCATTAAACATATTTGCCATTGATTTCGGGTTCCCAAAACAAGGTGATTGATTAATAATGGGATGAGTAATTCGGCTATAACGTTATGCACGAATTAGAGAAGAGAAAACACACGAAAATTAGGGTGTATTATGTGTAGGGATTAACTTTAACTTAGGGTTAATGACTCTCTATATATAAGGAGAGTATTTACACTTTCAGCCCCTTTGGTGTTTAATGTGTGCACAATTAGTCCTCTTAGTTACAATCACCTAATGGGAAACCCTATACTACGTCTTTAAGAGTAAATACACCCATCATATATTTACTTAGACATAGGGATTTCAGTTACTGTCAATTATCATATCAGGAATGATAGATGATCATAGATGATCAGTGACGGTCACACTAACGTGGTTCCAACAATTTATAGATATAAAAATAATTTTCTGGTCAAGAATATCAAATGGCGTTCATCAAATCACCAAAATTTCAAATACGAGTCTTCTTAAACATAGTTATTTGTCCTAAAACCAAAGCACTACAATCTTCTACAATCCTACTATGAAAACGATATATTTCATCGTGTCAATGTAACCAAATCAATATAAGTTACTACTTATTGTTACTGTTTCCGATAATTTAGGTGATTTAGCTTTGTTATTTTGGATTTAAAAGAACAAAAAGAGAGTGACAGAGTATAGAGATTAAAGAGTGACAGGTTGTTTGACGGCGGCGACAGCTTCCAGCAACAGCAAATTCCGGCAACAACAGCAGATTCCGGTGACCGCAGCAGATTCCGACGACAACAGCAAATTCCGGCAACAAATCTTTTATCATCTCTCTCACCACAAATATACAGACACACACACCAACACCAAACAACATCACCATTATCTCTCTCTCTCTTGCTCTCTCTCCCTCTCCTTCCCTTCAGTCGCCGACAGCACCATCATACCATCACCACAAAACCCGCTTCGCACATATTGTATATATAAAGGATGTATCTTTAGATCTAGATATCGATCTATTTGAATGGAATCCATAATGAGGAAAACATACTTCAAAATAAGAAATTAATTAATTGATAGTAGTTGAAATGAGAGATAATTAATTGATTGTAGTGGTATCCGTTTATTCTTCAACATCTTATAAGGGCATCACAATGATAGGTTGATAAATGACTTTTTTTTATCCAAAAAAGTTATTGAAAAGCTTTTTATCATTGGGATGAAAGACTTTTTTCTTCAAAAGGTTGATATTCTTCAACTTATTGAAGCAAAAACTTTTTTTCATACACACTCATTGAAATTAAGAAAAGTGGAGGGAAAGAGATTTTGAAAAATATATTGTTTAAATAATGATATGATAAACAAAAGAAGCTATTAATAGCTTTTTACTATTGGAGATGCTCTAACATGTGCAGCTTTTTAAGTGTGTTAATGATCTTGGATATTTGTCAGAATATGAAACAAAGAAAAACAGTAAATAAAACAAATGGGGATATAGATATAAAAAAAAGAAAAACAGATAGCAGTGGTCCACGTAAGATTAACGGTTGACTTGGTAAGTGACATGGCACTAACAGGTTACAACTTGAAAGTTACTCGGTAACATAACATAGCCCAAAATATATAAGTTATTACATCAAATAGCCCCTCGAGTATGTCACTAAACTACATAACCATTTTGTCATTGGTGGTTACACTTTGATACCATTATCCCTTGACATTATTGAACAACAACAGAACTACTTATACGTCTTTTCGATAATAATTCATATTTTAGATTAGTTATGAACAATTTGTTTTCCTTTCGATTGGCCATATGTTTATTACGTTTTTATTGACTCGTATGTGTTTATGTTTGCATGATGTGATAGTGTGATACTATGTTTTATGTATGTGTGCCTACATGATGTTATATTCATATATTTATATGGCATGCTTATAAATTTTGGCAATATGTCTTTCATGTCATGTTGTTTTCATGTTTCAATATGTTTTTATGTTTTGTTAATCTTATGTCATTAAATGTTAACTATTGTTATGTTTTACTAACATTGTAGAATTACTTACTACTTACCACTCATGTTTTTTTTCGCTATTACTTTTTACCCAAAGGTCTTTCTCGAAACAGTCTCTCTATCCTCAAATATCATTAGGTATAGGGAAGGCTGAGAAGGTTTTCTACATTCCACCTCCCTCATGTATCGCTTATGCCGGAATTGGGTACGAAGGCTTTATACTAGAGAGAGTCTCTATCAAGGTTTCGTATCATATAAAAGAAAAAAATTATTACATTTTAAAGCAATGATTTGCTTCTATTTTCATATATTTTTTAAATCATTGCGTTTATTTCACCATGTTATGTAATCATCAGTGGCGGAGCCAAGATTTTCATTCTGGGGTCGCCGAATAGTTTTTATGATATTTACAAGCGTAAAACCTATACTACAAAATTAAGTTTCACCAGTCTGGGGTTGCCAATTACCTTTAAACTAAATAAACATATAAAAATAGTACTAGAAATATCTATATTCCTTTATAAAAATTATCACACCCCCCATTTTTAGAAATAGTTACACAATAGTTACATACGGAATTACTAAATTACCCTTAATAAACACCCACTATAAAAAGAGTTTTTATAAAATACCAAATTTGCCCTTAATGAATTAATTTACACTCTAAACCTTTATTTTAATACATAACACTTTAAACCCTTGTCTTCTAAAAATTTTCACTATCACAATTACATCAACCTACACCACCAATAGTACCATCACCGACACCACTAGACCGCCTTCCCCAACACCGCCGCCGCATTGCGCGGGTACCATGCTCGTAGAGTTTTATGAATATTGTGGGGTTGTCATGTCTCCCTGTGTCCACCACATAGCTTCGTCACTGGTAATCATGTAGAATTTATGCATGAGTTCAAAATAGCTTCCATTTATTAGTTGCTTTCCCAACATCTTGCATAAGAAGAGAAAAGGTATTTGCTTCTTTTTCATTTCAATATCTTGATCACATCATGTTTCATTTCAATATGACCACATTGTGTTTCATATAATGCATGAGCCAGCTTTTGCTGTTTTGCACAGTAATACACAAAATTATTGAAGAATAGGCATCAAGCTTGCCTATACACAAAGGTAGTACATCAAACTTCAATTTTTACTTACAAATATATATGATTTGTTTTTATACTTTGTAATTAAGATTAGTCTCTCTCTCTTCTCTCTCTCTACTCTCTTTCTCTCTCAATTCTAACGGCTTTTTTTCTCCGATCTAAGATCTGAGATTGAAAATCTTTTATTCTTGAGATCGAGATGAGAACGTGAGATCGAGAGTTGAGATTGAGAACTGGTTTAGACCTCCAATCCGGTGGATCTAACCCTATTTTTTACTTTCGGGCCGGAGGTCCCTTCCACTTCGGTGGATCTGGAAGCAGCTCCCTACCTTTGAGTAGGGGTAAGGTCTGTCTACATCATACCTCCCCCATAGCCCGGCTTATGCTGGGATTGGGTACCCTTGTTGTTGTTGTTGTTGTAATTAAGATTAGCGGGTAAATCCTATGACAAAAAAATAACTCGTATAGACTCAACCTTTCATCTTTTTGTCATTTTAGTCACCCATCTTTTATTTTTATTAAAATAGGATGCAACCTTTCATTTTTTTACCACTATAAGCACTCACTTTTTATTTTTGTTAAAATAGGATGCAACGTTTTACTTTTTTAACATTTTAGTTACCCAACTTTTATTTTTATTAAAATGATAACTAATATTTACCGAATGTCTATTCTCTTTGACATAAAATCAATACCTATATTTTTTTTGAAGAACTATGATTTTATTAGTAAAATGCTCCGGCAAGACGCCGAAACAAAATCAATACCTATTTTAATTTTAGCTTTAACCATTGATGATATACCCTATACGGAGCCCCTACCTCCGTATGTGAATCTGCTATTACGAAGGCTGCTTAAGGATATTTCCTTCCAGAAATACGGAGCTCACCTCCGTCAGAACGGAGCTCACCTCTGTCAGAACGGACCACCTCGGTCAGAATAACGGAGCTCACATCGTCAGAACGAAGCTCCGACAAATAGGAAGGAAATCTCTTATTTCTTCCTCCTAAAGAAAAGGGATCAGCCCAAATCCCTTCCTAAACATTAGGATAAAACCCTAAACCTAACTTATTCCCCAAGATGAGTTCCCCTTATAAATAGAGGTCCTCATCATTGGATGGAGACATGTTCTCTTCACCCTCAAAACACCTAAGGTGACCGGCTTCTCTATGGAGAAGTCTCCACCGCCAACACAAACACCTCTGATATAATGACGTTAAGCTTCTCAAAGCTTTACACCGGTAGGGAATCGCCAATAAATCGGTCAAAACCCCTCCTTGTTCCCGATCTAAGGTTCGTGCGATTCTTTGATCAAATAAATTGGCGTCATCCGTGAGACAATATACTAAACTTTTTTGGCAGATCTCATAACACCCAATATCACAAACATAAGTAAATAATATTATTTATTTACTCTCTTCCCATCATACATGAATTCATTATTTCATTCCATGCCAAAAAAAAAAAAAAAAATAAACAAAAACCATCACAGTTGCCGATCTCAATATTCAAGATAGTTTCAAATATGCAAAAAATTGTTTTTCCTCCCTGATCAACTACGTAGTAGTGAAAAAACAAAAAACTACTACAAACCTTTTTTTCTAGAGAGCTTCTGAAATTAGATTTAAAAAAAAAAACGACTACAAGTTTTTTTTTTCTGCAAACCAAAAACCTCTCAAATCCGATCTAAACCAAAGAATCCGAAACCGCAAAACCCATAAAAAAAAATCCACAACCAAAAAACCTTCTTAAGCATGGCATTAATTACGCTCGTCAAAAAGTGCCTCCAAAATTTCTCACCGAATATCTTCCCCCGTGATTCATACATGTAGTTTAAAATACTACAAATTATTTCCCGAGGTAAAAGCCACGAATCTCGATCAAACTCAATGACCTCGCAAGCAAAAGCGACCCTGGAAAAGAACCTCGTCCATGCCAAGGAAGAAAATCTTATGGCGTGATCAATATCCAAGAAGGGGTCACGAATCCAGGTCGACCAAGAAGAAGACTTAGAGAGGCATAAGTGGAGATCGAGGGCCTATTTATCCAAAGTACAGCAAGTAAGAAGCCACAACACCGACAAACATGTGCTAAGCTACTGAATCATTTTGGATTCAACGCTAGACCGAGAAGTGACCAAGAGAGAGACGCTACGAAGCCATGAAGGTATACCCATAACATCGATTAAAAATAGAGAGCTACCTAGAAGTCACGACGATATTGTTGATTACACAAGTAATCGTATCAAAAACATTACGAAAAATCCGAAAAATAAAGTGTAACCATGACGTCGCGACAACCACTTCGGATTTCGACTTGAAGAAGAAAAAGATTTGAAGAAGTTTGGCCGAATTAGCCACGAATTGCTACTATTACCGAAGTGCCACCATGACGAGAAGCCACTGGGAGGCTGATCTCCTGCCACAGACACTACAAGATAAGTGACATTTAGACCACCGAAAAAAAGTGTCACTAAATCCATTTTGGTCTTCTCCTTCTCAAAAGAAAAGTGTCACTAATGGAACGATAGCTAAAAGTCTACTATGACATTAAATTTCAGACACAAAAGGTCAAATACTATAGTGTCAGCAACTTTCATTCACTAAAAGTACTTAACATACCTTTGAGAATAACTCATTTAGTGGCAGAATGTTCAGTCACTAAAAGTCTTGGTCTACACATTTCAAATTTCACTTTTCAATTGTATACTAAACCTTCATCCATAAAGAATACAAAAACAACCCACAAATGAAAAATGTTTACTGCACCCTAAATTAACATAAAATCAAGCTATATTGAACCTCCAACCAAAAATACAATGTGTTTGTATAAGCCATGGATTCTGAAAACATAGAATTACATTCCAAAAAAATCAAGCTATATAGAATGTATTTGGCATCAAGGAGCAGCAGCCACCAAGTGCAGAATCCCGCTCCCGTTACATCAACTCAACATGTCTCCCTATTGATCCTTGCAAAAATCTGCAGAAAACAGCATAAACACTTACTATTAACAACTTAATTTGTTTAAAAACATAGCTCAATTCAGTCTCATAGCCTTAAAACACCGACTAGCAGACTTATAAAGACTCGTCGAGGCTTTCCCAAGACCGAAACCAGGCCAGCTCAATCAACACAATTGGCACTACTACAGAATGGGGTATTTGTTACTGTTATAATAGTTAAAATTGAAAAAATAGTTATATTTGATAAGTAAACTCGTCTCTACATGTGCAGATTTAATATTGAGTTGTATATGTGTATTTATAGTGAAGAATCGGAAATCTTGAGGGGATCTTGAACTGTAAGCATAGATGTTATACTGAACTCGATAGAAGTTTGGTTCTAGTTAAAAAATGTGTTTAGCACTTAACAATCTGGACCTGCTTTTGTTGGTCTAATTTTGAGTAGCGAATTGAGTAGCTTGATAATAGCTCAATTTGTTTGAATCTTTAATTAAAGTTGTTATGCGTAGCTGTAGTAAAATGGTTTACACTTTAGTGGCAATTAACTTTGTGTTATACTTAATTAAAGTTGAATCCAAAGCCATTGGCTAATGTAGTAGTTTGGTTAAATTGTATTGATATTTGAGTTTGTGTTAATAAATGTTTATAACATTTTTTGACTATTGACATTAGCTTTGTTAGCAGTATATGTAAATGCAAAATAAATTGGATCTTATGTACAATTAGTAATGAATAATGATTATAAGACAGCACGCATGGCTAACTTTTCCAATCTACTTATAATGTATTTAAATCTAACTTGAACTTGTGCATATTTAATACAGATGGTCACATTGGATGTTTTGCTTTGTTACAAGTTATTAACACACTTCTCTAAGAAGCTGGTATACTTATGCTCGTTGTTGCCAAGAAAAATGGAGACGTGCTCGCCATGCTTGTTCAGTAATGAGTTTGAAGAAAATGAAAGGTAACATTCTTAGTAAAGGGCCCTTAAAGCATTCATCTTTCTAGGTCCTTTTATGGATAAAAGCGAGATTCTGGTGGAGACGACTATAGAAATTGATGTTGATGATCTCACTGTTAATGAAATGGATATTGTACCAAACAACAAAGGTATTCTAGATCAATTACAGATTTTTATATATCGTATTCGAGTGATGTTTCAAAGAATTATGTAATTACTAAGTAATTTTGTTTTCTATCAGTGAGAATTGAGGAAATTGTTGATGATAACTTGATGAGAAGCCTGATGAGAAAGCCGCTCCTCAACAGTCAATGAGAAAGGCATAAGCTTGTTGTAGGTCCGTGTTATGTTTTTCCTACTCATGTGAGTATGTCTCCCTTGTCTATAAGGTATGAATGTGGAGCTTTTTGTTATTCCTAGTTAGCAAATCTACTTTGCTGAAGTCGGTTGGGATAAAGTCATGGGATTATCAGTTTTTAAGAGTTTCTTATGTTATCTTGTAATACTTTGACAATGTAAATCAATGGCTTAATGTGTAAGCGATTTTTGTTGTTGTCATTTTAGTTTCTTGTTGGCCTATATGTATATCTTTTAAATTGTATTGGTAATGGAAAACTTTGTTGAACAAGTGTGTCCTGATTTGTTTAGTCATCAGCCGTCAGGTAATATAGTCTCGTGTTGGTGCAGTGGTTTATTGGCAATTTTTTTTAATGAAAATAAACTTTTTTACACGGTTTCTATATACAACTGTGTAAAAAGACTGACTTTTTTACACGGAAAAAACACGTGTAAAAAGACCATACTTTCAGTTACATTAAAATTTTACACAGTTAGAACCGTGTAAAAAGCCTTTTTTAGCCGTGTAGTGTGGTGTCCAAACCAACCTAGTCAAGGTGATATTAGACTTGTATCTAACTCAATCAGACATGGATCCACTTACAACTCAGATTGTAAATAGTACGTAAATATTATCAAAAGAAACCAAATAAAAAAGCAGAAACACATTATACTCGATATATAAATCTAAAGAAGGCCATACCTAATTAAAAAAGCAAGCTTCTGACAAACAATTGACAGAAGATAAGTTTAAGTCAATAAAATAAACACAGTAGAATAGAGACCAGATTAAGGAAGTTGGAAGCTTGCTGCTAAGAAACGCACAAAAGACCCGCCATTATATACTACTACTTGCATAATAAGATAAATTTAGCATTAACTTAAAAGAGAAGCAAAGAAACTCACTTCAATTACATTGGCCTGTTGCAACTACTGCTGACATATTACAGATTGAAAGAGAACCAATAATAAATCACGGCCCTGCAAAATTGTTAAACATACATACAAAGATAATATCATTAAACATGAAAGTTCAAGTTTGGAAGCTCATCCCAATAGACCATTCTTTAAGACTAGTTCAACTATAAAATCCGAAGAACTAACTACTTGATTAGAGGCACTGAATGTAATTATAGTAATAATCATAAACTAGTTTAAGGCAAGACCACATACCGAATATGCAGCCAGCAGACCATATGGAGTAAAGAATATCATTCAAGAGGACCTACAGAGCTTTATACCAAAGGAAGTTAGTACAAAAACTGTAAACTAAAGCTACGTATGAAATCTAAAAAGTAGTGAAGTCCATAATAAGCGCAATACACATACTATTTTATGCACCAATATAGTGTTGTCCATTGAAAGCTTATGGCACTTCAGATCCCTAAAATTATCAAGCAAGTGTTTTTCTCACTGAAGCTGAATTGAGAACTTCTCATAACAAATACGCATAAGCAAGTTCTATAAACAGAGCATATATTTCTCTAGATAAAGCATAAGAGTTCAAAACACCCTAAAAAACAAAAATACAAAAGAAATTACCATGCTGAGGTGTTGAGCAGGTGCTGCAAATGATGTGATATCTTCATGATGATGATCATCGGTGGTCAAAAACAAATCTATCTCCTGCTTTATGAATACAATTATTATAGTAACCTCATTAACTAAATGCGCCACATCACCTAAACTTGAGGAAGTGTCATATTGCAATTTTGCAAATGAAATTTCTTAAACCATCAAAAATGGAAGAAAAAGATGTTTAGAAAGTAAATATGAGTAAACATTATAATCAATAATATTCCTTAATTTCCATAATATATACAGACTACATATCAATGGGTAAGCCACACAAAACATAATCAAATAAAGTCTCACTCTATCAACTCATAAGTATCATGAATTCATTAATACGAATAATTTTGCCCCTTCAATGTTCATATGTATATTTTCACCAGACCAAGCTTGGGACACACATTTTTACACAGCTAGCAAACATTATCATGTAGTGGTAAATTAAAATATACAACATTATAAAGCACAAGCTTATGAGTTGTTGCTGACAAAAGAGGCCATATTTGAGCACTATAGGAAAATTCTAGCCCTAGATTTCATTAACGCAATTTATCAAACACCTTGTAAGCACTAATCAGATAATTAATACTTTTTTATAAAAAAGAGGTTTATTACTTAATATTGTTACCGATAATGAAGCGTTGGGGAGAGCTGTTGGCGGATCAATTGACCGGCGACGGATCGACTGGTTGATGATTGAGCAAACTCCGGTGACCGAACAATTTTCCGGTGACTGAGCGGTTGGCCGGTGACGGATTGATTGGTCGATGATTGAGCAAACTCCGTGAGTGAAGAATTTTCCGGTGACTGGCGATTGGCCGGTGACGGGGTGGCTGACAGTTGAAGGAATAATTAGCCGGAATTTATGGTGGTGAAGAATAGCCGAGAGAGAGAATACAGAGATTAGGGTTTCAATCTCCGAGAGAAAGCAGAGAGAGATTTGGATTAGAGAGGATATTTGGTTTAACACGCAGTTTTTATGTCTTATATAAATACAAATATACAGTACATAACTTTTTTTCAATAAAAAGAAGTCTTTCCTTACTTTTATATGATAGAGTCATTAAATCCTTCAGTCACTAAATGGCATTTATCTTGTAGTGAGATAATCCAATTGACAAGAGTTCATCCTCATTGCTTCCTAGATGAGTTGACCTCTGAAGAAAAGTTTAGTATCATTCTGTACAATTGCTATTATCACCGCGGTACCTCCAACAATCGCCATCACGTTGTCAGCCTCTCGCGTGACTAACCTATTACTTATTCCACCTCCCCCGCGACCAAAGCTAGACGATATCAAAAAAGTCCTCAGATGATATGCTGGAAAATAGTAACCTGTTACCCCTGTGCATGGCAAGCATGAGCATAGGGCTACTTGAACAAATACTAGACGACGATAAATGGTGTTGTAAGCTCTAGCTTTGGCGATCGAAAATCCATCTTTCACCAATGACAGAATGCTATGGAAGATCATGATTGTGCATGCATGGCTCTAACTCTTTTGGTAGTACGAGACAGCAATGCCAAGGTTACTATTGATTTCTATGCATTCATGAGTTCACTTTTCTACACCATAAAACATATAATACGTATGCATGAAAGAAAAACAATAGAAAGAGAAGAATGAAGCATTACAATCATTTGAGAAAATGGCTCCCCCCTACATGCATGCACGTTCAAATTTATTGATGGGCATTAATAATGGGAAAAAGACAAAATAGCACTAAGAATATAATGGATGATGAAATTTATAAAAAATGAGAAGGTGGAAGCCTATTGTCAGAAAGAGGGGCGACAATCGAGCTCAAGGAAAAATCTCCAACTGAGTGCGAGATATGGAACAAACCTCTTATCCTAGCCAATATATTCTCAAAGAAACTGCAAGAAACGGGAGTCAATACTTCTAAAAAGATAAACGTACCATCAAAGCCCAAATGACAACAAAATCGGGACGTGTTGCAAGCACGCCGAAGAAAGGAGGAGCATTCAATCAACGGATAGCTACGGATGACCGCACAGTCAACGATCACATCACGAAGATATTAAAAGACGACAGAGCTGAAACCTTCTGACCACAAAGCTGCTTGAAAGGTACTAATATCGCCTATTTTATACATATTTATTTTACGCGATATCATCTCTTTATACTTGAATTGTTATCATTTGTGTAGACTTTTATACTTAATATGTGTTTTTATTGAATTATAGGTCTATGCGATGAAATGTGATGAATATGATTAAATCGTGGTGATTTATGAAGGAATAAAGAGCTAAACAGTAAAGAGAAGAATGTGACACAGATCAATTTATATCGAGTTTGGTCAGAAAAATAAGTCACACGGGTTACTACACCAAAATATGCTTTAGAGGACTAATGGGACAACCATTAGTTGGGCTCGGCTGGATCGGGAAGAAAGTCCCATACATTCCAAGTGGACTCGGTTAATATACATTAAGTGGCTTTCTCGAGAATTCACAAGAAAATTAAAAGTCCAGAAGTTTTATGAATTGCAAATAAAGAATGGCTTTTGGGCTTGGAAATCACGTGCATCAAGGGACCTAGGAGTATATATATTAGATATTTATCTCACAAGGGGAAGGATATATTATGGGGATCGGCTGGTAGGCGCGGGAGGTGGGCAGCCGCCAAGCCGATTTGGCTTTCGGTTCGTGAAGTGCATTAACAAGAAAAGAGGTGTTTTCTTATGGATTTTCTCTCCTTTTGTTCGATCAACAACACATCACGACCGCTACTGTTCGATACCCATTTACTTTCATTTGCGTTTAATTATTAGCTACAATACTTCAAGACTTTATAATATGAATCTTTATCTTAATAATAATTGTTTTCATGTTTATTAGTTTTGTTATGAGTAGCTAAGTGTTTTATCATCTACTAAGATGAAGTGATGGATAATGATGGTTGCACTATTTTTATAATTCAAGTAGATTTAATTTAACGTTGTGTCGTGATCTTAATTTTTTAACTCTTTATGATTTATCTTTCAATTGTTGGTTGTTTATGCATGATTTTAGTGGTAGCTAGAGTTGTGTATGAATGATTTTAATTGCTTAGGTATAAGTGATTGGTTCTATGACGGGTACGGTAGAAAGCAATTAATAGATAATAAGAGTTAACGAGTTAATGGTTGGGTACAATCAATAGACACAATTGTTATCTTAATAACCAAAACAATTAATTGATTAGGAAAGTTATGAAAGGCGTCTCGGGGTACCGGTCTTAGTAATGGAACTAGTTAATTAAGGGGATTGAATAAAGTAACGAACTTGACGGGTACGGGGTGAGTCTTTGTTTAGTTCTCGGTTATAAATCAACATATTTGAGTTGGGTCTTCAATTAAGTGCAACCTGAATTTGTAGTGTCATGGATTCGAGGTAGATGACTTTTTAATATTCTTGTTTACAACGAACTCTTTCAGATTAATTATTCGGAATTACTAACTTGCTCCATCTACTAACTGCTTTCAAAACAAAGTGACATTGGGTCATTAAACCAACCCCCCTTTTAGAATTACATTAAACTCACATTTTTCCTGAATAAATAGTCCCTGTGTTCGATCCTGACTTACCATTTTCTATACTATACGCCCGTTCGTGTATAGTATAGAAAATGGTAAGTCAGGATCGAACACAGGGACTATTTATTCAGGAAAAATGTGAGTTTAATGTAATTCTAAAAGATGGGGGGTTGGTTTAATGACCCAATGTCACTTTGTTTTGAAAGCAGTTAGTAGATGGAGCAAGTTAGTAATTCCGAATAATTAATCTGAAAGAGTTCGTTGTAAACAAGAATATTAAAAAGTCATCTACCTCGAATCCATGACACTACAAATTCAGGTTGCACTTAATTGAAGACCCAACTCAAATATGTTGATTTATAACCGAGAACTAAACAAAGACTCACCCCGTACCCGTCAAGTTCGTTACTTTATTCAATCCCCTTAATTAACTAGTTCCATTACTAAGACCGGTACCCCGAGACGCCTTTCATAACTTTCCTAATCAATTAATTGTTTTGGTTATTAAGATAACAATTGTGTCTATTGATTGTACCCAACCATTAACTCGTTAACTCTTATTATCTATTAATTGCTTTCTACCGTACCCGTCATAGAACCAATCACTTATACCTAAGCAATTAAAATCATTCATACACAACTCTAGCTACCACTAAAATCATGCATAAACAACCAACAATTGAAAGATTAATCATAAAGAGTTAAAAAATTAAGATCACGACACAACGTTAAATTAAATCTACTTGAATTATAAAAATAGTGCAACCATCATTATCCACCATATCACTTCATCTTAGTAGATGATAAAAACACTTAGCTACGCATAACAAAACTAATAAACATGAAAACAATTATTAAGATAAAAGAATTCATATTATAAAGTCTTGAATATTGTAACTAATAATTAAACGCAAATAAAGTAAATGGGTATCGAACAGTAGCGGTCGTGATGTGTTGTTGATCGAACAAAAGGAGAGAAAATCCATAAGAAAACACCTCTTTTCTTGTTAATGCACTTCACGAACCGAAAGCCAAATCGGCTTGGCGGCTGCCCACCTCCCGCGCCTACCAGCCGATCCCCATAATATATCCTTCCCCTTGTGAGATAAATATCTAATATATATACTCCCAGGTCCCTTGATGCACGTGATTTCCAAGCCCAAAAGCCATTCTTTATTTGCAATTCATAAAACTTCTGGACTTTTAATTTTCTTGTGAATTCTCGAGAAAGCCACTTAATGTATATTAACCGAGTCCACTTGGAATGTATGGGACTTTCTTCCCGATCCAGCCGAGCCCAACTAATGGTTGTCCCATTAGTCCTCTAAAGCATATTTTGGTGTAGTAACCCGTGTGACTTATTTTTCTGACCAAACTCGATATAAATTGATCTGTGTCACATTCTTCTCTTTACTGTTTAGCTCTTTATTCCTTCATAAATCACCACGATTTAATCATATTCATCACATTTCATCGCATAGACCTATAATTCAATAAAAACACATATTAAGTATAAAAGTCTACACAAATGATAACAATTCAAGTATAAAGAGATGATATCGCGTAAAATAAATATGTATAAAATAGGCGATATCAGGTACAAATCTCTGACAAAGCTATAAGACCCTACGTAGGCACTAAGCAGTTTTAACCGCCAACTTAAGCGAAGTTAGATCGCTACCCCTCGCAAATATTTTTAAGTACGTACATTAATTTAACAAAAAGATTTTATGTAATTAAATGCTTGAAAGGGGACGCCCATCAAGACATTCATAGAGCAATTAAGACAACGTCATAAGGCGACTGCCATGAGACACCGTCCTAAAAGACACCGTCATAAGGCGACTGCCATGAGACACCGTCCTAGAGACACCGTCATAAGGCGACTGCCATGAGACACCGTCCTAAGAGACACCGTCATAAGGCGACTGCCATGAGACACCGTCCTTAGAGACACCGTCATAAGGCGACTGCCATAAGACATGGTCGAAATAAAAAGATTATCAAAAAAGCTCACGACCATAAAGAACAATTACCTTCAGCAACAAGAGCTCGGATCAACCCTGCCTCAGCATATACTAGCATCACACAAGACAAAGATCTTCGCAAATATCCAACAATAAGTCAACAGCAGCGGAGCAAAAGCTATATGCTACATCATCGGCCACCAATACCGATAGACATGAAAGTCTCATCTACAGATCATCATGTCGATAGAATCTTCCAACAGTCCAGCCATGACATCGAGGTAATTCCCCCTAAATTATTAGAGAGGAAAAAGCCGGACAATCAATGTTTTAATGGACAAAGGATAAAGCAGTGCGTAATGGAAAAAGACGGAACGGTTAATATGATAACCGTCAACGCCAGACGAAAGACATCAAATCGAGGAGATTAGAGAATTTATTCGGATCTGCAGCCAGAAGATATTTTTTGGAGTCTAATACGACAGCCTCTTGCCAGTCTCTCCTATTAGACTGGGGGGCTTGATGATATACCTTATACGGAGCCCTACCTCCGTATGTAAATCTGCTATTACGAAGGCTGCTTAAGGATATTTCCTGCCAGAAATACGGAGCTCACCTCCGTCAGAACGGACCACCTCAGTCAGAATAACAGAGATCACATCGTCGGAACGGAGCTCCGACAAATAGGAAGGAAATCTCTTATTTCTTCCTCCTAAAGAAAAGGGATCAACCCAAATCCCTTCCTAAACATTAGGGTAAAACGCTAAACCTAACTTATTCCCCAAGATGAGTTCCCCTTATAAATAGAGGTCCTCATCATTGGATGGAGACATGTTCTCTTCACCCTCAAAACACCTAAGGTGGACGTCTTCTCTATGGAGAAGTCTCCACCGCCAACACACTCACCTCCGATACAATGGCGTTAAGCTTCTCAAAGCTTTACACCGGTAGGGAATCGCCAATAAATCGGTCAAAACCCCTCCTTGTTCCCGATCGAAGGTCCGTACGATTTTTTGATCAAACAACCATTAGATTCATAAAAATAATATATAAAAATGTATATGATGCATAACATAAGATACATATATGATATCAAAGTAATTATAAATCATTTATTCATTAATTAAAGTTAAAAAAGTATTATATAAACAACAACAATGACTTTATATACAAAGATATTTAAAAGGTTTTCGATTCCTTTAGTTACAAAGAAGTTTTAGGTTAAAAATAGAAAAGGTAAATGGGTATGGGTGGATTAAATAATGGTGTTGATGTGTTATCCTAAGTTTTGATGACAAAAAAATTGTTTTAAGTGACATGACAAGCTACGTGAAGCTAAGATGGACTCTTAATAGGTTACCTAGTTACATGTTGGTGTTCAAGTATACTTTAATACCATTTTTCAACATTTTTTTACAATGTGAGTGATTAATGTAAAAACTTATCCAAAGGTTACATCCCATTTTAACAAAAATAAAAGTTGAGTGACTAAAGTGGTACAAAAGTGAAAGATAAATGACTAAAGTGGTAAAAAGGTGAAAAGTTGCATCTCATTCTAACAAAAATAAAAGGTAGGTGACCAAAGTGACAAAAAAAAATGAAAGGTTGAATCTATACGGGTGATTTTTCCCTACTAATTATACCAGAAGAAAACAGAAAGTGTGATCGATCAATTATTATAGAAACATACAATAGAAACAAAGAAGCGGCAAAACGAGAGAGCGATTTCATTCCAATGCCCGCGACGAGTGTGGAGCGAGTTTATATTTTCAGTCAACTTTTAAACAAATTTTATATCAAGCTGATGTGACCAATTTATATAGATCGCCCACATCATTATTGGCCTTTTCGTATGTGTTTTGAGTCGATTTTGTATGCATTTGGCGCGTTTATGGTGTTTGTTAGTGCTTTCAGGTTCTTAGCAGGTTGTGCGTCCATTTAGTACATTTTCTGACGATTTTAGGCCAAGATGTTGATCCGAGTGTTCGAGAGATGTTGATAAAGAAGAACAAATATTTCAGCAAGATTTGACTGCGCCGCAGTGGGAGGAATGGTGACCCACTGCGCCGCAGCCACTGGTGAAGAAGCCACATGGATTCCAGCAAGTTTGAGCTGCGCCGCAGTGGGAGTATTCACACCCCACTGCGCCGCAGTCAAGGGGTGCCAAAGCCAATGCTTTCCAGAGGTTTTACACTGCGCCGCAGTGGGAGGAATGTTGCCCCACTGCGCCGCAGTCCTTGGTCGATCAAAAACAAAATAATTTCCAGTGGATTATCACTGCGCCGCAGTGGGAGGGATGTTGCCCCACTGCGCCGCAGTCAACCAAAGAACAGAATTCCAGGGACCTGTCACTGCGCCGCAGTGGGGGTGCACAAGGCCCACTGCGCCGCAGTGAGTGCACGGAGAAATCAGGGTTTCAGCCTTTTGCTGCAGATTTTGGGGGGAGGTATAAAAAGAAAAATAAACCCTATTTCCAATCTATCAAGTTTTCTTTCTAGGAGTTGTTCTACCGCGAATTCTTCGAAGGATCGACTCAAGATTTCATCATTGGATTCATTGAAGATTCAAGAACACCCATCTAGATCGTATCTAATTTTCTGTCTTGCAATTTACATTCAACAAATATTGGTACAATATGTTCTCTTTTTATTTCGTTTGTTATTTTCGATTTAGCATGAGTGGCTAGATTTATAATCATCCACTTGATGAAACTTGACGAATGATATGATTGCAATATTTTAATTCAAGAGTTGATTCAATTATCGTTGTGTCGTGATCTTTATCAATTAATTCCTTGTGATTATTCTTTTGATGTTGATGGTTTATGTGTTCATCGTTAGTGGTACTAGGTGAATATGTTTATCGTTTCAATTCGATTGTCTATGGTCGTTTGTCACCGGTTCATGGTATGACGGTGAATGTCAAATCTGTGATAGGAATTAATCGGTAAAAGTGTTTAGAAACGGTTGGTGGTACCACGTTTTCCTTCACATAGGCATAATTGGTAATTGGATAATCAAGCAAACTAATTGTTGGGGAGATTTTCTAGGCATTGGTGGTACCGGCTTGGGTAATTCAACTAGCAACTTAGGTGTTGGGGTGATTTGCGAGCGGTTGTTGGTACCACGCGAGCATTTTTATCCTTTCACGATTATCTTGTCAACTCTAAATAATTTGATCTTTAACGTGTGCAATCATAACTGAAGTCAAGTGAATTCGAAGTGGATGATCTTTATTTATATTGTTTGAACTTTCTTTACTTTCAATTGTCTTGTCATTTCAATTTCTTTAATTTCAAAATTGTCAAAGTGAGGTAGCAATTCGGCTACGGTTCCATCCTTTCTCTAAAACTACTTTAGCTGACAACTATTTCAAAACCATTCCCCGTGTTCGATCCTGGACTTACCTTCTAGCTATACTATATACGAACGGGTCCACTGCCCGCAAGTGTGTAGTAGTCAGTTTTAGGGTATTTCTTGTTTATAAATTTTAAACTCGATTTTACACATCAAGTTTTTGGCGCCGCTGCCGGGGATTGTGTGCCGATTTAGTTGTTAATTTAGTGGTTTGATCCTTTCTCACGCGTGAGAAAGTTACTTGTTTATTAGTTCAGTTTTCTTTTCTTATCACAGGTGCAACATTCCCAAACTTTTCTTTACTAGTTGACTAGTGCCGTTAAGTCAATAATGTGTGTGTCGTTAAGTCTATTTTAGATTTAATGCTTATATGTGGTTAATGTGTGTTATGTGTGAGGCTTGTAAGCCTAAATGTTAATGTAGTATAAATGTGTGTAATATGAAGATTAATGTCTATGTAGTGACATTTAATGAAGGATTAATGATGTATATGGTCAATAAAGTAGTTTGTGACCAACAATAAAGGATTAGGAAGCTTAGGGGCTAGTTTTGACATGTGTGCAAAGTCAAAAACGGGTTTAGAGGCTTAGGGTTGTCATTAGAGAGCCATTATGCAGATTTTCTTCCTCCTAAACAAGCCCTAGCCGATCCCCTTCCTTCCCTCTCAAGTTTCTCTCTAGATCTATTCGTTTTGGAGCCAAATCGATCGTGTATTGCTTAGATCTTGGATCTTTATCACCTAATACAGGTAATATTGGTATTCCTCTTTTGAAATATGATTGTGTGAGTCTTATATTAGTCTTAATCCAGGCCATAAGGGTTTGGGTTGGGTTATTTGATTAAACGTTCACCAAGTTTCATGTTATTCGGGTGATTAAATGATTGATTCATGATGGATATAAAGGATTAATAGGATGGTTAAAGTGATGAAAGTGCAATTAAAAGGATTAATTTTAAGTCCCCAGGTTGGATTTGGGGTATGGGTTCGTATGGAATCGTTTGATCAAAGAACAAAAATTAGTTTCTGGTCTGCACCCCAGTGCGGCGCACCACTGCCCAGTTTGGGTTTTTGGTGGACCCCGATATGCGATGCACCAAGGGCTGGTGCGGCGCACCTAGTGTTAATCTGAATTCTCTGGAGGTTTGGTGCGACGCACCACTTGGAAGGTGCGGCGCACCACTTGGTCAGATTTTACAAAATGTGTCGTTTAGCTTATATTTCGATCTTATACTTGTTCTAGGATATTGGAGACACCTAGTCATCGTTGTATTGTGCTTGTAGCTTGTTGTTAAGCTGTATCAAGGTAAGATACACTACTTTTGTCACGCTGAGGGTTCAACAAGCAAATGTTTCATACTTATAACTTCCTTAACGGTAACATATGATATATGTGGGTATCTTGGGTTACACGGGAGGTACTATGGGATATGTAGTTGACCATGAGACCTGAAATGCAGACCCTAATGTAGTGAAATGAAGTATTGTTTAATGTAGTGTATTGATATGTAGTTTATGTAGAATTACGAAGTATCTTATTATGTGTGAAATGTAGAAATGGAGTTAATGTGTGACATATGCATACTACATGGCTTGTACACCTAGCTCACTAGACTTGGTAGGTTGCCATGTCACCTGCACGTTTAAGGGCCCAAACGAAATGAAGGTAATGTGTGATTATGTTTAGGTTATGTGTGTTGCCTAAACTATTATGTGTGAAATCGAGCTCGTAAATATAATGCAGGGAAAGTGTTAAGCTTAACCCGTACAAGTCTTAGTCGGACGAGTACGTTGACGTAGTTGTTGTTTGGGTGGCTCCTTGCAACATGGTCTTTATAATGCAGGGCGAGTAATACGAGGGGTTTGACCAACCTCCACATACGGATTACTCATGGATTGGCTTGCCATTCCTTAACGACATACGATGATTAGCCTTTGGTTGATCATCCAGTCGGGTGTGATGCAGGGCACACTTATATGCAGTAAACGAAGATATGTGTGGCAATGTGTGAACTAATGCAGGATAGGCACATTTAGGATGATTATCCTAATTGATATGAAGGTGTTATGCAGATTATGTGTGTTGTGTGTTGTGCCTAATGAGTTGTCTATTAACGAAGAAATGTTTTAATTGGACAAATGCTTTTAAATTAAGTGTGGTCTTACTTAGCTATTCTTATAGCTAACACTTGTTTCTTTAATGTGGTTGTTCCCTCAGGTTTAGCTTGAAGGACTTGTAGGTGCAGGACGTGGAGAGCGTGGGTAGAAAGCATGCAGATTCCTTAGCTACCCCTAGTTGCTTATTATGGAGACTTTTGTTTACATTTCATTTATGTCGAATTTATGTAGTGATGTGTGAACGGTTGTTTTATGTTGGGCAACCGTTGGGTTTTCATTTGAACTATTGTTTGATATGGAAAGTAACACCAAATAAATGCAGCAACCGAAATGTTTTTATCGGTTTTGACTTTTACGGTCTTTACTTCCGCAATTTAACACCGTTAGGTGAAAGATTTTTGAAAACCCATATTTTTAAACGTCGGGTGTTACAATCACAGTGCATTTGATGTGTTTGTGTTAGTTGTGTGTTTGCAGGCATATTTCTTTAGTTGATGAACTTGCGTTCTTCGGGTCTACCTTTGAATAGTCCTTTGTCTACTCCGAGAAGACCAAGAGGGCGTCGGTTTAACTTCACTGAACCCACAACACCAATACCAACACCATTTTCACCTATAGCTAAACCCACTCCTGATTCGGACGAGGAAGGGTTTTATTTAGACGAATTCTTCAATTTAGAAGTTAAGCAAGAGGAGATGGGTGACGAACAACCTAGGGATCCAAATGACACTCGCTATGGCGAGAGGGTTCGAACTATCCCAACTAGCCGTGGCTCCGCCATTAGACCACCGGCCATTGATCACACTTTCAATTTGAAAGGAAATCATCTTAAGAGCATAGAAGAGCATCAATTTGATGGAAAAAGGAAATGAGATCCTTACCAACACTTGGATAGGTTTGAAAAATTGGCTCGGCTTTATCAATATGGTCAAAATCAAATGAATGCCGTGAAACTTGAGACATTTCCCATGTCAATCACCGGAGAAGCACTTGATTGGTTCAATGATCTTCCAGAAAATTCAATCACTACTTGGAACCAACTTAAGGAGGCTTTCATTGGTGAGTTTTATTCACTCAGAACTCAAAGAAAGTTGGAGAATATGATTAGGTCATTTGAACAAGATGATGGAGAAGATGTTGCAGATGCTTGGGTTCGTTTCAAGGAGATGTTGAGAAATTGTCCAGGTCACAATTTGACTAAGGAACAATATGTGGAGCTTTTCTTTGATGGGTTGAATAAGAAGTCTAAATGAGAATTGGGATATGCTTTTGGGGGTAGTTTCAATAACATTACACCCAATGAAGGCTATCAAATCTTGGAAGACATGGCAAAGGATAACTCAAATATGGATGATGAAAGGTTCTTGAAGAATGAAAGAAAGATGAAGAAAGGAACTAACCAAGGGAGAGTTGCTAAGGTTGATGCTAGCAACGATTCAGGGGTTATTGGAGAGATTAAGGCGCTATCTGAGCGCATGGATAGGAGCTTTGCTGCTCAAGAGACTAGGTTTGGAGCAATTGAGAGGGATGTTAAGGTCGTAGCCGATGGGTGTGATCATTGTGGTGATATGCACTATTCTGATGAGTGTCCAAATCGGGCACCCGAAGATGTGAACTATGTTCAGAATCAACCCCAAGGGAGCTACCACCGCAACACCGGTTTCCAGAACTGGCCTTTAGGTAATTCTTCTTATAACTCTTCTTTTCAGGCTAATGCTCCTCGTTTTTCAGGTAACAGGTGGCAAAGTGATAATTATCAGAATCAGCCACAACAGCAGACTCAGCAAGGACAAGGATCAGGTTCTTCTTCTTCTAATACCGATCCTAATGCCGAGTTGAGGGAGGTGATGAAGCAGTTGGCTAGTAATCAAGTTGAAACAAACACTAGCATTCAAATGATCAGAGATGATACTAAGGCTTTGAGTGAGAGGTTGGATCAGATAAGCGGGAAGGTAGAGATCAACATGAAGAATCAGGGTGCTAATTTCAAGGATCTCGAAAGTAGGATGGCAGCTCTTGCTAGGCCCACGGGGACTCTTCCTAGCAACACACAGCAGAATCCTAAACCTCAGTTTAATTCGGGACAGTTTAGTCAGGGACAGAAATACACTCCACCTCCAGTCCGTAATGAGCAAGCCAAAGCCATCACCACTCGTACTGGTAGGTCTTATGACCACCTCCTATTCCTAATGTTGTTGTTTCAGATGTGCAGGATAACGGGGGTGATGATACTGATGTTGATGAAGAAATAGAGATGGAGGAAGATTCGACCGTGAAGACTCCGGTCACTCCACCAAAACCGGATGTGGTTCCAGAGGTTAAAGCATACAAGCCAAAGATACCATTTCCACAGAGGTTCAGGAAAGCAAAGCTGAAGGAGCAATATAACAAGTTTGTTGACATGATCAAAAATGTTCATATTAATGTTCCTTTAGTTGATCTTATTCAGGGGATGCCCAATTATGCTAAGTTCATTAAGGAGCTTGTGACAGACAAAGGGAAGTTTGAAGAGGCAAAGGCTACTTTTCTTAATGCCGAGTGTTCTGCTATCTTGCAGAACCACATTCCACCAAAGCTTGAAGACCCAGGGAGTTTTCTTATCACTTGCTCTATTAGAACTATTATTTGTAAGGCCTTAGCTGATTTAGGGGCTAACATCAATTTGATGCCTTACTCGGTTTATGCCAAGTTGTCATTGGGAGTCCTTCGCCCTACTCGTATGAGTATAAGACTTGCTGACCATTCTTTTCAGTATCCCATCGGGATTGCTGAAAACATTAGTGTCAGAGTGGGCCATATTGTTTTTCTAGTTGACTTCGTTATCCTCGAAATGGAGGAAGATACGAAGGTCCCTCTTATTCTTGGACGACCATTCCTTAATACCGCGGATGCTATCATCCGTGTGAAGGATAAGGAGATTTCCTTAGGCGTAGGAACTGATAGGATTGTGTTTAATGTTGAAAAGTCTATCAAGCATTCATATTCTAATGATGAGACTTGTTTCAGGATTGACGTCATTGATGATGCATTGGATCAAGAATTTCAGGATTTCATGGAGACAGATATTGGAGAGGAGGAGATCGCTAATTTAGGATCTGGAGAAATTACTGATGAAGCTTTGTTTGCAGAGGTCATGGCACTAAGCTTGGATGAATCACCTCCCGAGGATGAGACTTTTGAGGAGGTAGTTGCTGACGGGAGTTCAAGGGTACCTAACTCTGTTGATGTACCACCTACTGACTTGGAGCTCAAGCCGCTTCCAGACCATCTAGAGTATGCATATCTGTCAGGTGAGTCTTCTCTTCCAGTGGTTATCTCATCCTCACTCTCGAGTGACGAGAAAGACTGTCTCATGTCTGTGCTTAAAGCCCATAAGCGGGCTTTTGCTTGGAAGACCACAGATATTCCAGGTATTAGTCCTAATTTCTGCCAGCATAAGATTGATTTTCTTGATGATGTTAAGCCCGTTGTCCAAAGACAAAGGCGGCTGAATCCTAATATGAAAGAGGTTGTTAAGAAAGAGGTGATTAAGCTTCTTGATGCAGGAATCATTTTTCCTATTGCTCGATAGTTCATGGGTAAGTCCTGTCCACTGTGTGCCCAAAAAGGGGGGCATGACAGTCATTGAAAATGATAATAAGGAGCTTTTGGCCACTAGGACTATTACGGGTTGGCGGGTTTGTATAGATTACCGTAAGCTTAATGATGCCACCCGTGAGGATCATTTTCCCCTTCCTTTTATTGATCAAATGTTGGAACGTCTTGCAGGGAATGAATACTTTTGTTTCTTGGATGGGTTTTCCGGGTACTTTCAAATACCCATTGATCCCAAGGATCAAGAGAAAACCACTTTCACTTGTCCATTTGGCACTTTTGCTTATCGGCGTATGTCGTTTGGTTTGTGTAATGCCCCTGGCACCTTTCAAAGGTGCATGATTGCTATTTTCCAGGACATGCTTGAAACTTCCATAGAAGTTTTCATGGATGATTTTTCAGTTTTTGGGGATTCTTTTCATTCATGTTTGAGTAATTTGGATAGGATGTTGGAACGGTGTGAGAGGGCACACCTTGTTTTGAATTGGGAAAAGTGCCATTTTATGGTGACTGAGGGTATTGTGTTAGGGCATAAAGTGTCTAAGGCCGG
>CM067168.1:158794604-158904242 GCA_034093135.1 Erigeron breviscapus
AAGAAAGACAAAAAAACAATGGTCCCCTCATGTACTTGTAACTAAGTTATGACCATCATCACCAAAGCTTTTTAACAAAATGCAGAATATATACCTGCGCATTAAACTACATGATCTGCAACACAAATTTTCCTCACCATCAACATCTTTCACCACATGTCTCTTGATATGTGGAAGAAACCAATTCCAGCTAGCGAAAGATTCATTCTCAACGATAGCAAAAGCAAGTGGTAAAATTTGATTGTTGCCATCAACTCCCATTGCAATCATCATTTTACCTTTATACTTTCCATACAAATGTGTGCCATCAATGCTAATCACCGGGCGACAATGCTTAAAGCCTTTGATAGAAGGATCAAATGCCCAGAAAACACGTCTAAATTCCACTTGATCTCGACCTGTCTCTCCCAACACACACCATTCAACAATGGTACCAGGATTGAACGTTTGTAACGCCATCAAAAACTTAGGTAAAATAGTGTATGATTCATCCCAATCCCCAAAGACGTGTTCAATTGCCTTCTGTTTTCCTACCCACAACTTCTTGTATGTAGGAGTATACCCTAGCTTGTCAATTATTTCGGCTCTTAGAGCAGTAATACTAGTAGAAGGTTCTGCTTTAATAAGGTGTTGAATCTCTTGAGCGATCACGCTTGAGTCTAGGTTTGGATGGTCTTGGCTAATCTTATAATGTAAACAAGTGTGAGGACCAGTATACTTTGAGATTTCGAATAACCCACTACGTTCACGTTTACTTCCACGAAGTGTCCATTTGCAACCTTGTTCATGCAGCTTACATCTTATAGACCAAATGGTTGGTCGTGACTCAACAACCTCAAAATGTTTATGAGTTTTGATAAAATAGAGCTTAATAGCTCTAATAAATTCTTCTTTGTTATTAAAAGAATCTTTTCCCAACTCAAGAGCAAAATCATTCTTACTTTTAGAATATGATTTCAACCAGTTGTTATCAGCATGCAAACTATTTTCATCTAAATTGGTGTAAGTGGAAGGTATTTCAATGTTACAATCTAATGCTTTATCTTTTTCCCTTTGTGTTTCACTTTCATCTTCTATTCCATCTTCCTCAAAAACATCATCCATATTAATTTCATCTTCTATAATATTATTATCATCATTGTTCACAACGGCAGTCCGAGATATTATATCGAAATCTTCATTTTGAGTCATGTGAGAGACCACATTCAATTGGTTCATATTAATTGTGCTAACAGAAATTAAAAACAAAAGGGGGCGATTATAGACTAAAAAACCCCGAAAATCACAGCAAAGAGAGGCGAGCAGCAAAAACCAAAAAAAAATAAAACTAACCTGGAACAGCAAAAACAGATTGATATGATCCTCAGATGAAGGCGATGGCAGAGAGGGGCGTTGCAGAGAGAGATGATGGTAGATGATCTTTAGTCTGATAATAGGAGGGGTTAAAGAAGAATAGGATGGAAGAAGATAAAGACACGTTAGATGAGTTTTTCAATTAGTTATTAGGGATTTTTTTTTATATATAATAATAAATATAATATTTAATTAGGTTTTATACTAAAATGGTAAATATTTTTGAAACCATACCAATTTGGTAAATAAGTTTTCCCATTACACCAATTTGGCAAAAAAAACTCCACCGGAGCATCATAATCATCATCACATACTAGATATTAATTACCACCACCAAGACAGAGAAAATCCTAGAATTCACCATTTTCACTTTTCATGCATTCACAACTAGTCTTCTCTGCAATATTTTATGCTTATTATATGAATCTAGTTGGCTTCTTTTTCTCTAAGGGGGTTCACCATAAATTTCTAAGAGGGTTCAATCAAAATTTCATAGTCTCTGTGCAAAAAAAATTCTTGTAAGATGCTCCAATGACCCCCCTTAGATGTATATTGATCCGCCCCTGCTGATGAAGGGGCGACTCTCAAATATGTCGAACCATGGAACCAACACGGTGTAAATTCACCATACCAGTATACCACATACCCAATGCTTATTGTCTCCGTCAAACCCTCAAAACTCAACTTCCCGACTTCAATATCTATATACCACCCACCTTATTTTTTAATTTCATTACATCACAAAACATTTGATCCTCTAATAATAGTCATGAAAATGAACAGTAAAAAACACGGAAGTGATGTATATTTAGTTTGCGAAAATTCAAACAAAAACGCCTTGGTGGAGATGGTTTGTGCGCCGCTTACTACGTGAGAGGTCGGGGTTCGAAACTTGCATCCTCCCTCTCTATTATTTTGGGTCATTTTTTTTGGTTTTTTAAATTTACTTTTTGCCCCCTCCTAATTTATTAATTCTCCCCCTTCTATTTGTTTTTCGGTTTCCTGTCACCTCCTGTTTTCTATTATCTTTCCTTATAACCCTAAAGTTTTATATTTTATCGAAAATCACATATATTAATTTTTTGTTATGTAACATTTTGTTTTTTCTAATATTTTTTTTTCTAACTTTTGGTGTAGTTTTTTTTGTATATTTTATATTTTATAATATATATTTTATAATCTATTTTTTTTATAATTTTTGTAATATTTTTGTGTTTTTACCATCTATGTTTTACATATATTTTTCTGTATGTTTTGTATTTTGTAATATATATTTTGTAAGTTTTTTTTATAACTTTTGTAATATTTTTTGTTTTTTAACATCTTCGTTTTACATATATCTTTTTGAAATATTTTTTTGCCTTTTCTTTTAGTTTTTTTTGTCTTAGTTTGATTTTTGGGTTTCTTTTATTAGCATTTTATTTCTTTGTGTTTTTTTTGAGTAAACATAACTAGGATATTACGGTTGTCGTATTGTCTTTACAGAATACTATAACTGTGTGACTGTGGTATTATATTTAAAGAAATAATGGCATTTAGATTTAAAAAATAATAGACACCCGTAACAACGAGTATAAACCAACGCCGTCCATCGGGCGACGCGAACCTTATAATTAATATTATAATCTATATCATTAATCAATTAATGATATAAACTGAAATCAAGTTCATTAAAAACGAAACTAACAGAGCCACAATCAAGTAACATTATATGATGAAATAGGACAACAATTTAATTTCATGATATCACAAAAAATTATATTATAATCTATATCGTTAATCAATTAATAATATAAAATCAAATCAAATTAATGAAAAAAAGAATTAACAGAGCCATAATTGATTAACATTAATATGATGAATAGGCAACTATGAGATTAAAAGATAAAATACAGCAACACATAAATAAAACGAGAAAAAGTACCCGCGCATTGCGGCGGTGAGATGGTGGGGGTGATACGTCATAGGAGGTGATAAGTCATAGAGTGTGATAGCCAAATGCCTTAGCCGTATAGGCTCCGCCCTCGGATTTAAAAATTCTTCGAAAGTATATCGACTGACATCTCTAATGAAAGAGCATGAAATTTTAAGCACCCATATAATTTTTATAATTTATCGATGTAAGGTTTTTAAGATAAAAGATTTTGAATAAATTAGACGAATAAAATGGTTTATGAAGGAGAGAGAAAAAAATGAGTGGTTGAGATTTGAGGAGAGAAAAGAAAATGAGTGGTTGAGATTTAAGGTATTATAGGTATATTAGGTAGAGATGTTTAAATTAGTGAATAAAGAATATGGGTAATTTAGGTAGTTCAAAGTTGTAATTTGAGATTTAGAAAAAGGGGCTCCTCTATTATATAGGAGTAAAGATAAGTTAACACATAATATTATTTGATGCGTATAGGCGAAGTCTAACATCTATTATATATTTTATATTTATTTATATTTATATATCCACGTATAAAAAATATTATTATATTTATTATTTATTTTTGTTTTTATTTATACAATAAACCTATGAATGCCACGTATAAAAAATATTATTATATTTATTATTTATTTTTGTTTTTATTTATACAATAAATTTATGAATGCCACGTATAAAAAAATCTGACGTGGCATAAAAAGATAATATCTACATTAGCCCTAATATACTCTCTTAGTTATATAGAGAGACTAACGGATTTTCTTAAGAGCATATGAGCTTAATTTTCTCTTCATTGATTTTCTTAGGAGCCAGTTATGTTTAATTTACTTTTCATCCTTTGTAAATCTTTGCTTGGTTAATCATGTACAGATTGGTTAACTTACGGTCTTTTATCTTTACTTGCCACTAGAATTTGCTTTGTACTTATTTGATGTTGGAGAATTTGAACTATGACATCTTGCTAAGGATAACAACATATGCTTAATATAGTGCAAATAAAAAGTTCAAACTATCAACATTTTTGTGTCTTTTAGTTAGTTGATCACTTCATTTCAAACTTACATGATAAAACAAAATATCTTTTACATTTATTGATTTGACAATTCTATCCCCTTTGTTCATGCATCAATTACATACACTCAGTTTGTGTTGATTGATTTATGGTTGCCATAATTTTAGTACTAGATTTTAGGCTCGTGTCTAATACACGGGGCTTACGATGTTATTAATATTGAATGTTAATTTATTATAGTTTAAAATTTAATATACAATTTTGAGTAATAAAAACTTGATCTATATATCAACACTTTGAGTTTTATATTGAAATATTTTTTAAAAATATGTTCATCGAAGTTGTTTACTGTGACATGTTTAGCGATATTTGAATATTACAAAATATAATATGTCCATCAAAGTTGTAAATTGTGACATACTTAGTGATATTTGAACATTAAAAAAATCATAATAGGTCACTATCATTTTATTTGCTTTATTGTTACACATGATGTATTACATTCTAATTTTACACTATTGAAAATAATATCTTATCTTTAGATGAAAGATATATTTATATGATAGAACATATTATTGGATATATATAAGTTATTATTCTATTTGATATATATCAGTTATTATTCTATTGGATAATATGAGCTATTATTCTATTGGATATATATTAGCTATTATTATTTATTTATTATATTAAAATTATTGGGTAAAAAGTGTAAATTTGTGATGGAAAACAAAAAAATGTAAATTAAAGTCAAAATTGAAAACAAAAGTCAACTTTAAGAAATCGAGAGCTATGATTGGTCGATAAGTTATTAGAGTAATCGTGCTTTAGTATAATTATTAGTATAATAAAAGATGCGTATGAAGTGTTTACTATTATTATCCTTGTAAAATACGTAATAGCATTAAAAGCTCATATTGCAAAGCTGACTCAAGTAAATCCTAATTGGAAGTGTCACATACCCTTCTCCGCATGATCAAACTCTGGCTCACTGGAAAGTCATTTTTTTTATTGAATATATCAAAATATTTAACCATCAAAAATAACCGTCTATGATCAGGGTTTGATCATCTAACTCTGCAGGTTTGAGGCAACAACTAAATATAGTCATTGATGTTACAAGTGGTCTAGACTACTATCATAATTGTAAGTTTTACTTTCGAACACTTTTGAGGTTATTGCATTAACAACATATAGCTTGTTGTGAGACTCATTGAAGGGAGTAACAATGTAGAGTATCAGATCATTAAATTCATGTACACGATGTCCATCGAAAATGATGACACGCGATAAGTCGGCATTAGGTACACACCTGATGGGAAGAGCCCGCCATAGAGTCGGTTACAAAAATTTGGTTCACACATGAATATATATATATATATAGGGGAAAGATAATTATAGTACATGTACTTTTTATAGAACATGTGTAAGTTAACTTACTTCCTTCTTCCTTCCATCTCCGACCACCACCACCACCATGATCATCTCCGACCACCACCATGATCCTCCGGCGACGGCGACCATCTCCGGCGAGACTTACACATGTGTAAGTACAACTTTTTTAGCATTTTAGGGTTTAAAATTTCTAGGTTTTTTCCTTCGCGAGACAACCACCACCAGCCACCATCATCTGAGACCACCCCAACCACGGCGCCGGCAGCAAGGGCTTCGCCCGTACCGTAGCAAACCGTCACCATCTCTTGGATCGCCACCCATCAAATCCATACGATTCCCATATGCGTCCCTTGACGGTCAGTTTAGAACGGATAAGGGCCTCTGGCCCGTACCGTATCCACCCGAAAACGAACCTGATTCTCGCCGGAAAGTTAACTTACACATGTGTAAGTCTCGTCGGAGGATCATGGTGGTGGTTGGCGGCGGTAGTCTCGCCGGAGAAGAAGGAAGAAGAAGGAAGTAAGTTAACTTACACATGTACTTTTTGTACTTTTTTTTCTCTTGTACTACAAATAACCCACACCTATATATATATATATATATAAATGTAAATGCGGCGGAAGGACTTGTAAGTGTGTAACCTTGATTCATGATTTTCATAATTTAGCCCCTCACTTATATAACTATTACTATACTCGTGTAAATGTTTAACTTTTTTTTTTCTTGCATTTTGGAACGAGCAAGAATTTGATCCCAGAACGTGTTCCAAAACACGAGAAATTTTTTTTGAACATTTCCATCGATGTAGTAATAGTTATAACTGAGGGGCTAAGTTATGAAAATCATCAATTAGGGTTACACACTTACACGTCGTCACGTCCTTCCGTCCCATTTACATTTACACATATATACACACACACATATATATATATATATATATATATATATATATATATATATATTTACACATATATATCTATATATTCATATTCATGTGTGAACCAGGTGTGTGCTAACCGACTCTATGGAGGGTTCTTCACATCAGGTGTATTATACACTAGAACCCGGTTTATCGCGTGTCCGCATTTTCGATGGACATCGTGTACGTGAATTTGATGATAAGATTCTCTACACTGTTACTCCCTTCAATGAGTTTCTGACAAGCTATATCAATAACCTAAAAAGTTTTGTTTGAAAGTAAAACTTACAATTATGATAGTAGTCTAGACCACTTGTAACATCAATGACTATATTTAGTTGTTGCATCAAACCTGCATAGTAGATGACCGAACGTTGATCATGGACGGCTATATTTGATGATTAAATATTTGAATATACTAAAATCTTGATACAAGGAATAAAAAAGAATAACAACATATGGAAAACCAAACTAGAGGGACATATGAAGAAGGGTATGTGACACTTCCAAATAGGATTTGATAGTATACATATGATAACATAGTGTACATACGACGCCAAAGGAATAAAACCTATTTAAACAGAATAATATCTAGAATAAAATCTATCCGGAGGAATAATATCTGGAATAATATCTAATATCAAATAATATCGATAATATCGGATAATATCCGGAATAAAATCTATTTGGAATAATATCTATCCAAAAGAATAATATCGAATAATTATCGAATAATATCGATAATATCAGATAATATCCGGAATAAAATCTATCCAGGGAATAATATCTGGAATAATATCTATCCAAAAGAATAATATCGAATAATAATCGAATAATATCAGATTATATCGGATAATATATAAAATAAAATTTATCCAAAGGAATATTAATAATGACAGGAAATCTATGAAATCAATATAAATACGTGATTTGAAGAACGAAAAGGGGGAGGAGAGTTTTAAAGAAAAACATTCTAAAACACACAAGAATTCCTCTTAATCTTCCTTATTCCAACATTGCGAAAGAACTTACCCTCATAGGATTGGATGGCGTAAAACCGTATACATAATACGAGTTACCAGCAGGGAATCGCCACCCGAATATGCTAATCTTAACCACACCATCTCATGCTTGGTGGTATGGGATCCGTGTAAACTCTTTGTATTATGTAATGATATTAGATTATATACCCCTAAATCGTATATGTGAATCAACGTATCATCATTTGGCGCCATCCGTGGGACCGAAGTTTTAATTCTCCTTTTGATAAAGAAAGCCAATAAATCTACATTATTGTCGTGTTAAGTAACAGCCAAATGGCTGAGAGTAACCCAGACCAAACACAACGATCATTGTAACCAACGCTCTTGAAACTCCTAACATTGAGCCCACGGTCACTCTTCATGACACAGGAGAACCTAGCCACCTAGCCTCCCGTTTGGGCTCGAACGAACCTGTAATACAGTTGGTAGTTAGAAACCTTGACCAAATTCACACTCTGTACTCTGAACTTGCTCAAAAGCTAAAAGACATTTCCCCTCGTCCCTTACCTATTGAGGTTGATCCCTTGGTCGTTGAACCATGGAATTCTGGTTCAGACGACATACATCTAGGAAAAGCCAAAGATAACTTGTTTGTTGAAAGTGACAGCACGGACCGAGGAAGAGCTCGTACCGTCATGGGGGCTACAGCTCCCACCAAAGAAAAGCTCGTACCAACCGCAGAATTCTACCACGAGCCTTTCATATTCAGGGAACCAGAAAGAGATGTTAGAGATTTGGTAGCTTCACCTTTTACAAAACGAATCCGTGACTACAACATGCCGGACGGTCTGAAGGTTCCGACTAACCTGCGACAATACGATGGAACAACAGATCCCGATGATCATCTCACTGTTTTCATGGGAACAATGGATGTGCACAAGCTACCAGAGCCAGCGTGGTGTAGATTCTTTCACATCACATTATGCAGAACGACCCGATATTGGTATGATAACCTCGCACCTGGAAGCATCGATGGCTTCCACCAATTAAGAGACAAATTTAGGGCAAACTTTCTACAACAACGAATGTTAGGTCGAAAATCGACCAGGTATAATTTGTTCAGAAATAGCTTGAAGTTTAGTGAAGACATTAGTTCAGAATTCCTTCACTGAAGCTTCACTTCAGTTCAGATCAAGACAAATCTGAAGCATTCATTCTGAAGTCAAAGACTGAAGTATGAAGAAGAGAATCATCTCAGAAGCGAGCATCAGAGTGATTCTACCAGATCGAAGACTGAAGCATCTCAGTGATAAAGTATTTACAACACTTTACACTGATTACGAGGAAGACTTTTACCTTACACATTTACCGAGTTGATAGATTTATCTATTAATAAAAGGTACAATGTAGGTATGGAACCTAGTACGATAAGTCACATCAAGTGACTTATATACTCTTCCTAGTGCAGCATAAGGAATTATGCTAATTCCTTAAATGCTCACAACCACATTTGTACGACATTGTCCATGTCATCATGAACTTTGTCTATAAATACAAAGTCTTCTCATAACTTGCAAAATGCTTGAACTTTAGCATTGCAACTTGTGAGATATACTCTAAGTAAACTTACGAGTATTTCCAAGTCAATTAGCTCACTTGTATTTCGGGATTGTTTAGATATTTACACTTGGTGTTTATCTTTGTTCCGCAACAATCCTTGTATTTGTTTATATATCAATAAATCAAATACATTAGAAAGGAAACAACGTATCTCAATGCTACATACTTGATTATATTTATATATCTTTATATAGTTTCTGCCATTTGTTCTTGCATTATTCATATTGTCAATTGTTTCTTGTTATCCATATCTGGATCGTAAACTAAACTTGTCCATCAAGATTAGTTGTACTTGCCAGTCGGGTTTGTTATTCATCTATATTTGGGACTCACAATTGGTATCAGAGCAGCAAGGTTGAATTATAAATTCTTTAACCTTTGATCTGCATAGATGGCTGACTTTGAACAAGAACGACCTGACCCTAATAATACTACCCCACCCCCTATCATCAACAACAATATACCATCACATAATGTACACGTACACTTTCCAAACAATCCTGTTCCCAAGTTTGATGGAACAGTGAAAACTTTCAAACATGGAAATCATGCATGCTCAAATATATTGCTGGTGTTGAAAGACATTTGACCGATAATCTTAAAGAAGGACCCTTTGTCCCCATGAATGCCTCTACTGTTGTCAGAAATACCGATGGGACTCCTAGGCAGTCACCTAAGGAGAAGGATCATTGGTCTGAGGAAGATCATAGACTTGTAGACCTTGACACTAAGTTACAACATATGATTTTATATGCAGTTCCTGAAACCCTTATGCCCACTCTTGTTTTACTTGAAAATTCCAAATTAATGTGGGAGGGGAACTTATGACACAGTTTGAAGGCACCAATGAGACAATTGTCACAAGAAAAGTTGCTTTAAACAAAAGATATGAGTCTTTCTTTGCTATACCTGGGGAGTCTTTAACTCAAACTTACATCAGGTTTACAAATCTGGTAAACCAACTGAAAGCCCTAGGTGTACCAAAGACAAAGAAATTTTGTTAGAAAAGTTTTGTGACATTTTACCTTCAAAATGGGAAAATCTAATCTTGGTCTTGAGGCAAGGCAAAACATTGCACAGTCATACTCTTGCTTCCCTTTATGGAGCATTTAGGTATACTGAAGAGAACAAAGCTGAAAGAGCTTTGGCTGAGCAGGATGCCAAGAACCATGTTTCTACAAGTTCTGGTACGGTTCAGTATTCTGAACCACAAAGCACTGCTCTACTATCTCCTGAGAGTGATATTTTTGACTCAATGAAGAAGATGGTTTCTCAAATGTTAAAAACTGGTGTCTCTGCTAATGTCACTCATGATTGTGATGAGGATGACAATGATGATCTGGTTGCCATGCTGGCTAAAACGTTCAATCGTTTTAAGGCCAAATCAAATCGATCTGGCAAACCTTTTGCTTCCAGCGCTTCTATTGACAAGTCTAATCTTGAATTCTTTAAATGTGGCAAGAAAGGACATTTCATGAAGGAATGCAGATCTAGTCAACCATCATCATCACAATCTGCTCCTAACCATTATATTTTTCAGAAATCTGATGACAGCTATAAGGCCAAATACAAGAAGTTGAAGGCACATATGGCACTCATGGCACAAGACAACTCGAGCAACAGTTGTATGATTGCCAAAACTGAAAGATGGGAGGACTCTGATGAATCATCTGATGATGAGGAGGAAGTTAGGGATATGTGTTTCATGGCACAGGAAGACCAAGGTCATTTGGTCAAAACTGATGTTGAATCTGGCCGCTGGGTGGATATAGTGATGAAAAAGGTCAGTAATTTTGGCTATGAAGAAAATGAGGAACACAAACTGGACCTTTTGGTTCTTTTAGAGGCTGACACTCTCATTTGTTGAGACAGTGCGTTCAGAAAGCTAAATGTTTGAAAACAATACTTCTGAACTGAACGCCAGTCAGGCCAGACTGAAGGAACTGAAAGATGTTCATCTGGCCCTAAAAAGTTATCAATCTATGGTTGCCACTTTAGAGTTGGAAAAAGAAGAGTTAAAAACCATCCTTGAAAAAGAACAGAAAATAATTAAATCTTGGATGAGTGCACCAAAACCAGATGCTGCAATTAAAAACACTTTTGCAAATCAAAGAACAGCATATGAATCTGGTGATCTTCATATGGCATCTATAATCACTGATTTAGATGCACTTCCAAAGGAAATGAAACCTAAAATTATTTTTCATAAAGTTGGCAAACAGAAAACTGTGACTGATAGGGCCCAGGAACAATCTGAGGGTAAATCTGAAACAGCTCAGACAACTGTTTCAGAAAAGAAGGCTAAATCCAAAAAGCCATCCCCTCAGACTTCATCTAAGGTTCCTAAAGACCAAAAGAAGAAGAAAAATATCTCCCCCACTGAGCCATCTACCTCAGATTCTGGTAAGGCTCAGGTGTCTAATGAAGAATCTTTTGTTAAGTTTAGAAAGTCAATTTCAACTATTGGCTAGACAAGTGCAGAGTTGTAATGCACGTTTAAAAAATGTTGAAACCACACCCCTTCAACCTAAACAGAATGCAAAACCTTTTTCTAAACAAATCAAGATAAAATCTGAGAAGAAAAAGGTTGAGCACCCCATCAAAACAACAACTTTTGTGTCAACTGAGATAATGACTGAAATTCCATTTGACCCTTCAGTTCCACACATACCAAAGAAATCTGAGACTGCTAAGGGAGAGTCCAGTGAACCCATCCATAGATGGGTTCCCAAAAAGAACTAATCTTTGTTTGTGTGTAGGGAGACCGAAAGAAGAATATATGGTTTCTGGACAGTGCTGCTGGCGAACCATGACTGGTTATCAGACCCTGCTAGAGGAATATAGGGTGCAAGAGGGGCCCTCAATAGTTTTTGGAAATGATGGAAATGGAAAAACTGAGGGATATGGTGTGGTGAATAATGGTCAAGTCAAATTCACACGAGTTGCATATGTGAATGGTTTGAAATATAACCTGATCAGTGTCAGTCAACTATGTGATGATGGCTTCAAGGTTTTGTTTGATATTTCACAAGGCACCATATTCAACAGAGATGGAAAGGTAGTACTGATTGCACCAAGGAAGGGAAACATTTATGTCATTGATATGAATCCATCTATCTCTGAACAATGTTTCCACACAAAGGCTGATGAAGACACAAACTGGTTGTGGCACAAGAGATTATCCCATCTGAACTTCAAAAACATTAATAAGTTGTCAAGAAAACAACTTGTTGATGGGATACCCTCTATGTCTTTCAACAAAGCCAAGCCATGTCCAGGTTGTGAAATGGGCAAGCAGAAAAGAGCTTCATTCAAAACCAAGCAAAGCTTTAGTATAACTGAACCTCTTCACATGCTTCACATGGACCTTTTTGGACCAGTGAATGTTCAGACCAGAGCAGGGAAGAAGTACACCCTTGTCATCGTTGATGAATATTCAAGATACTGCTGGGTGATTTTCCTCAGGTCCAAAAGTGAAGCTGCTGCTGAAATCATTGCTCTCATCAAACAAATTGAAGCTGCTGTTGAAATCACAAGCGAAAAGTTTGTCAGCTCAGAAGTGACAATGGCACTGAATTCAGAAATGCCACTCTAGAGTCCTTCTGCACTGAAACTGGCATATCTCAGAACTTCTCCTCAGCACACACACCAGAGCAGAATGGTGTTGTAGAAAGAAAGAATCGTACGCTGATTGAAGCTGCTAGAAGTATGTTGAATGAATCTGGTCTTCCCAAGAATTTTGGGCTGAAGCTGTTGCAACTGCTCCTGCTACACTCAGAACAGATCTATTTATGTCAAAAGACACAAGAAGACCTCCTATGAAGTACTCAGGAATAGAAAGCCTAATATTGGATACTTCCATGTATTTGGGTGTCCAGTATACATTCTGAATAATTCTAATCAGCTTGGAAAATTTGATGCAAAAGCTGATGAAGGATACTTCCTAGGATATTCATCAAATCGCAAAGCCTTTAGAGTCTTTAACAAGAGACTTGAAAAGGTTGATGAGTCAATTCATGTTACCTTTGATGAATCCAACTCTGCAATCTTTAAAAATTCCATTTCTGAACCACCCTCAGAAAGTCCAATCAGTTTTGGTGATTCTGATCCTATTGCAGAAACTGATCAGTCACCTGAACCAGCTTCTGAACATCTCCGTTCAGAACCAGTGAAAAACAAGCCTAGCAACATTCCATTTTATCCTCCAGTCAGTTTCAAACTACCTTCTGAACTGACTATTGGATCAGATGTATATGCTGCTACTCCAATGCAATGATATCAGACTCCACTGAGCAACCTCAATCTGAAGAATTTCATGATGCAAGTCATGATATGCAGGAAGAAGAAGAAGCTGAAGATGTATTTTCTGAAGCTCCTCCTGAAGTTACTCAGAGAAGTTCTTGCACTGATATCATTATTCACCCTGGTCAATACACTAAGTGGACTAAAGCACATCCTATCGAGCAAATCATTGGGGATTCCACTAGTGGGGTTCAGACCAGAAGAGCCACAAGCGATCAATGCTTAAATCAGTTTCTTATCTCTAATTGAACCCAAGAAGATTGACGAGGCTATGAAGGACCCAAGCTGGGTTGAAGCCATGCAAGATGAGCTCAACCAGTTTAAAAAAAACGATGTATGGGAACTCGTTCCTTGTCCCAGTAACCTGAAGAAGGAACCAATTGGGACAAGATGGGTCTTCAGAAACAAGATGGATGAAGATGGTCATATCATCAGAAACAAAGCGAGACTTGTTGCAAAAGGATATGCACAAGAAGAGGGAATAGATTTTGATGAAACTTTTGCACCAGTTGCTAGACTTGAATCTATCAGAATATTCTTAGCTTTTGCAGCTCATCATCAGTTTAAAGTCTATCAAATGGATGTCAAAAGTGCATTTCTGAATGGAGAACTAGAAGAAGTAGTGTATGTGCATCAACCACCAGGGTTCATCAATGAAGAAAAACCACATTGGGTGTACAGACTGAACAAAGCCTTATATGGTCTGAGACAAGCACCCAGAGCCTGGTATGATACTCTACTAAACATCTTCTTAAAAATGGTTTTAAACGAGGTGCAATTGATAAAACTTTGTTCATATTGCATGATAAAAGTGATATCCTTTTAGTACAAATTTATGTTGATGATATTGTGTTTGGTTCTACAAATGAGAAGATGTGTGAAAAATTTTCTAAAATCATGCCTTCTGAGTATGAAATGAGTATGATGGGTGAACTGACATATTTTCTGGGACTTCAAGTAAAACAAACTGAAGATGGTATCTTCATAAACCAGGAAAAATATGTTAGAGATTTACTAAAGAAATATCAATTTGATTCAGTCTCATCAAAAGATACTCCTATTTCTGCTCCATTAACTTTGGATTCTGATCCACATGGAAAACCAGTGGACCATACAAAATATCTGGTATGGTTGGTTCACTGATGTATTTAACTGCAAGTAGACCAGACATAATTTTGCAACATGCCTTTGTGCTAGATTTCAGTCTGATCCCAGAGAAGCACATGCAAATGCTGTTAAAAGGATCTTCAGATACCTTAAGGGTGTCCCCAGATTGGGTCTTTGGTACCCCAAAGGCTCCAGTCTAGATCTAATGGGTTATTCAGATTCTGATCATGCAGGTTGCAAGATAGACAGGAAAAGTACCACTGGTGGGTGTCATTTTCTTGGTGGCAAATTAGTAAGTTGGACCAGTAAAAAGCAGACTGCAGTATCACTATCCACTGCAGAAGCTGAGTACATTTCTGCAGCAAGTTGTTGTGCTCAGATTCTATGGATGAAAAACAGCTGACTGATTATGGTGTTACTTACACAAAGACTCCAATCTTTTGTGATAACACTAGTGCCATTGCCATATCTCACAATCCTGTGATGCACTCGAAAACCAAGCACATCGACCTCAGGTATCATTTACTTCGTGATCATATTCTGAAAGGAGATATTGAATTACACTTTATTCCCACTGATAAGCAACTCGCTGATGTTTTACAAAACCTTTAGATGTCAAAACCTTTAAACATCTAGTCAATGAGTTGGGTATGTTAAATCCTTAGACTGGTAATCTTGTTATGAACGCCTCAGTGACACTGATCTGGTTCACCAGTCTGAGCGATCCATGTAATTTTTGCTCGCCTAGCTATCGAACGCCTTAGTGATACTATCTTGGCACTTATTAATTCATGGATCATCACGTCAGGGGGAATGTTAAATATTTTTCAAACTTTAAAATAAACCTTCATTTTTGAGGGGGAACTTTTTGCTCAGAAAAATGTATTTAACTGAAGCACTTCAGAAAATCAAAATATTTCAGTTGAATTTTAATGACTGAGATGGTTCAGATCTCTTTGGAACTGACCATGCTCAGAATTTGCTTAGTCATCTCTGAAATACAAAAACCTTTCAAGATATTTTATTTTGATACTTGGTCAATTGTGTGTACACGTAGCCTATTGCATACTATGTTTTTAACTTAGCATTGGTCATGCTTATGTATATCGCACAAGTGGCGCCGTAAAAAGAGAAGAAAATGAGTACTTTTTATGAAAAAGTGTACAGGGTGGGGTCCCTCAAACGTCTCTGCATTAAATGCGGACGTGACCCCAGAAATTGTTTTAAATTGGAAAAATCCTTTTTGTTTCATCTTAAATACAAATTCCTTATTCATTCTTTCATTTACTTCGTTTACCATTTAAGATGGTTGGGTTCCATACTAGAAAGCCACCATTTAGCATTTGCCAACACTCACATTTCATTTCTTTAATTTTGAAACCGATTATCATTCACTCTTGGAACCAGCCTATTGGTCAGTGCAGTCCAGAGAAGAAGTGAGGCCCTAGCTTGGGGTGGAACGCGTAGAGCCCCGTAGCTCCCCCGCTTCAAAAAGCTCCGGCGCCGTTGCCATGGGGTGCCAAGACGTTTGAGAGCTCCGCACAGTTTGAAAGACAATTTGCCCTCTTCTCCCGCCAGGCGCGCGTGCCAGCTCAACGTAACACACGGGGGGGGACCGCAAGGGTGCCTGAGCCGTCTACCCAGTTATCCGTAAAGCTGTTGCCCCAGCCGCCTTCGCGGTCTCTACTCCGTCCTCTCGTCTCCCGTCTCTCCTCCTGTGCCCTTACTCTTTCATCCTCTCGCACCCCCTTGTGGGCTTCCTTGTCCCCACCCGCCTCGCTGTCGCTTGTCACCCTCTCATTTCCTTCCTTGGCACCCAGGGTTCCTCTCTCATACCCTCTCTTTTCTGTCCACGTACCAGATGGGTCTACCGAAACAAATGGATGAAGATGGCCATGTTGTAAGAAACAAGGCCAGACTAGTTGCCCAGGGTTATTGTCAAGCAGAGGGCGTTGACTTTGATGAAACTTTTGTTCCAGTTGCAAGACTTGAAGCCATAAGAATAGTTTTGGCTTATGCACCCCATCTGCAGTTCAAGGTCTTCCAGATGGATGTCAAAAGTGCGTTCCTTAATGGAACATTGGAAGAAGACGTTTATGTTAAGCAGACTCCAGGTTTCATCGATGAGAAGCATCCTCA
This sequence comes from Erigeron breviscapus, assembly GCA_034093135.1. NCBI lineage: Eukaryota > Viridiplantae > Streptophyta > Magnoliopsida > Asterales > Asteraceae > Erigeron > Erigeron breviscapus. Next base: position 158,811,362 of record CM067168.1, read on the forward strand.
TTGGGTTTATAGACTGAACAAAGCATTGTATGGTCTAAGACAAGCCCAAGAGCCTGGTATGATACTTAACTAAACATCTTCTTAAAAATGGCTTTCAAAGAGGTGCAATAGATAATACCTTGTTTATCTTGAAAGAAAGAGGTAATATCTTATTGGTACAAATTTATGTTGATGACATTATATTTGGTTCAACTGATGATGCAATGTGTAAAAAGTTTTCTAAAATCATGTCATCTGAGTATGAGATGAGTTTAATGGGTGAAGTAACATTTTTCTTAGGTCTTCAGATTAAGCAAACTGAAAATGGAATTTTCATAAACCAAGGAAAATATGTCAGAGATTTGTTAAGAAAATACAAATATGATTCAATCCCATCGAAAAACACACCTATTGCAGCAGCATTGAATTTGGACTCTGACCCAACTGGCAAACCAGTTAACATAACTGACTATAGAGGTATGGTTGGTTCACTGATGTACTTAACTGCCAGTCGACCATATATAATGTTTGCAACATGTCTATGTGCCAGATTTCAGGCTAACCCTAAAGAATCACATTTGCACGCTGTTAAGCGTATCTTTAGATACTTGAAAGGGTGTCCTAATCTTGGTCTTTGGTACCCCAAAGGCTCAGGATTAGATCTAATGGGTTATTCAGATTCTGATCATGCAGGTTGTAAAATAGATAGAAAATCAACAACTGGTGGTTGTCATTTCCTTGGAGGAAAACTGGTAAGTTGGACCAGCAAGAAGCAGACTTCATTCTCTATGTCCACTGCTGAGGCAGAGTACATTTCTGCGGCCAGTTGCTGTGCCCAGATTCTCTGGATCAAGAACCAGTTACTAGATTATGGTCAAAGTTTACTAAGACCCCAATCTTTTGTGACAACACCAGTGCAATTGCTATATCTCACAACCCAGTGATGCACTCCAAAACAAAGCATATCGATATCAGGTATCATTTCATTCGAGATCATGTTATGAAAGGTGATATTGAAATTCATTTCATCCCCACTGACAAACAGTTAGCTGATGTTTTTACTAAACCTCTTGATGAGAAAACCTTTAAACATCTCATCAGCGAACTGGGAATGTTAAATCCTTAAAACTGGAGATTTTTGTTATGAACGCGTCAGTGACACTGATGAAGTTCTCCAGTTGAGGAGGTCCAGATAATCTTTGCTCTCCAGGCTATCGAACGCCTTTGTGATACTATCTTGGCACTAATTGATTACTGGATCATCATTTTAGGGGGAAAGACTCAAAATAATTTTCTGACTAAACATCGTTTTTGTTTGAAAATGCAACTGGAGAACTCTCCAGTTGGAAACTGGTACTGGACTGATCCTCCAGTGACCAGGTTCAGTCTTGTCTTATTTTTTATAACGTTACAAATACTTGGTCAATATGTGTGACACGTGATGATACTCGAGTGTTTTAAACCACTTGATATCGTGATCTGATGTGTTTGAAACCATTTTAGTACTTGAAACTGTTTGTATTGGGAAAACAAAAAGTGAGTGGGCGCGTGGGTAAGATAAGCCGTCGTAGCATTTAATGCTGACATGGAAGCAATTAATGTTTACATGGCAAATTATTATTTTATTTCAAAATTCAAACCAACTTTGTGAAAATATCTACAAAAAGGATTTTGTTTATTAAAATATAATTTTGGTGTTTCCTTGGGATCTTGAATCCCTTATATATACCCTTATTTACTCCGAACTCATTTTCATTCTTACTTTCTTTTTCATTCTCTTCATTTACTCTCTTCATTTACTTCCAATCATAAAATTCAATTTCATTCTTCTCTTTGCTTCCAAATTAAAAACCCTAAATCCCAAATTTCATTTTCATTCTTCTATGGCTCCTAGATCATCTCGATCAAGAGATGTAAATCTCTTGACTGTTCCATACAATCCCTCACCAGATGTCACACGGGCACCTGGTGCCCCTAGTAGTGCTTCGGTCATAAAACTAAATCCAAATAATCCTATGGCCAGCCTACGAGGATCTCAAGGGTCCGATACCCTTATTGGGAGAATTCAAAAGTTTTTGAAGAATTCTCCAATAGGACCCTCATTCTCTCTAAACCCACGTAAGTTGTTTCAAAACTACTTATGTGAGTTTTGGTACACTGCCGTTCTTTCTTCCGATTGTTCCTCCATCAGTTTCACATTAAAGGATGGAACAATCCAGTGTACCTTGTCAGCTGATATATTGAGGGATGCCTTACGCCTCAATTACTGGAGAGAGGGTGAATCTCCAGTCGTCTTGCCCCAACTATAAACTTTCGCCAAGTACTTCTTGAAATGGGACACAGGGAGTGTTTGGAGAATGGTGTTGAAGACAAAAGGTGCGATGACCATGAAGGGCCTTACACCTTCATGGAGGTACTTTTTCATCCACCTGGTGGAGAGCATGGGTGGGAGTTCTGGTGGACTTGACCAGATTAACTCCTCGCAAGCAGAGATGGCTTACTGCTTGTGGAACGGATTGAGAGTGGACTTTGCAGATATTCTGTATAGAAGCCTAGTTCAAAAACTGAAGGGCACAAGGGGTGTTTGTATTCCCTTTTCAAGGTTCCTCTCTCTTTGTTTTAAGCATATTCTGGGCAGAGAAGCATATAATAGTACAAATTCACAGTACACTACTCCAGATATGCTAAGGAATCTAGACTCACTGGTATCTGAAGCTGGTGAGGTTGAAATTCCTGAACGAATGCAAGCTGGCATTCGCTTCAACTGATGCACCTCTTGGGTGAGTCAGAAAGGCAACTGGGCGGGCCTCAAAATAATGAGGGACCCTCCAGTGTGTCTAATGTTATGGTTGAGGATAGAGCAACCATAACTGAAGCAACCCCCATCACATCTATCCCTGGTGAAGATACTTCGGTATTTGATCCACCAACAGATGTATCCATCCAGGAAACTGGGGAAGGTCATCTGGAGACTGACCAGGTAACTGGTCAGCCCTCTGTCACATTCATGGATCTGGATGAATGTTAATGACGAGGAAATCCTTATAGAATCTTCGGATTCTGAAGGTACTGAAACAGACTTGGAGATTCTTGATGCTTCTGTACAAGCTCAAGACCCTTCATCTCCAGTCTTACCTCCAGACGCATCAATTTCACTTTCACCACCACAAGTAAATGTGCCTATAGATATATCTTTACCAATATATTCCGCTCCTTTACCAACTGGGCAATTCTCACTTGCTCGAGAAATGCCACCCCCACCGTCGCCGTTGTTCACACCTGAGCATTCTCAGCATGAACAACTTTGATTTTCCAGTCCTTTCTTCATCCACCACTCCTATTATATCTTCAACTGCTGGTTTGACAACTGGGGAGACTTCCTAAGTTTGCCTCCTCCAGTTGCTCCAGTAGTCACCTGCTTAGTGGTCCGTGACCCAACCTTCTCCTTTGTCACTGGACAGTCAAGTTGTCTCACTACAAGCCGATCTCCAAAACCTTCTTACCAGGGTGGAGGAGATTCAGAAGACACTTGACAAAAACACCAAGTCTTTCTCCAGATACCACAAAGATCATTTGACAAACATTAAGGTGGTCGATCTGGGGATAAACAAGTTTTCATCTAATGAAGACTTGGTGTTCAAAAAGCTTAATGAGTTGGTCACTGGCTGCAACAATCTGGCTGGTACTCTAAAGGAAGCCTTTGACCTAACTCACTCCAAGGTCTCCAGTTCAATCTCCAACTTGCTAGGAAATACTGTCAGAACTTCAGAAGTTGACTTGAAAGAGATTGAAAGGCAGGTTAAGGAACTTATTGAAAGACCTGGCCTAGATGTAACTGGCCTTGGAGAGCAGTTGATGACTTTGGTTGGTCAGAAAATAGAGGATACGCTGGGTGCTAGAGAAGAGCATTTGATTGAAAGGGTGATGTCTGAGATCACCAAGCTGGCCACTCCTCAGGTTGATCTGGCCCCACTTACCAGTGAGATCAACCAGTTGAGGGGCAGCATTGAAGGTTTGAGCACCCAAGTATCTCTACATACTGAATCTATAGAGAAACTGACAACTGAAGTGGAAATCTGAAGAAGATGGATGATGAGGTTAAGGATAAGGTTGTCTCCGGTTTGGATGAGGACTCCAAGATCTTGAATGAATTGAAAACTGGTCAAGACCAAGTTGTTGCAAATGTCTTGACCCGGTCCAAGGAGACGAACCATTTATGGAGGTCCTTCAGGATGATGTGTGGCATCTTCAAAGAGTGTAAGGACATGCAGTCATGGCAGCCTCTTGACCGGTTGCCATCTCACCCCTCTGAATGGGAAGGTATTCGGGCAGGTCTAGATGCTGCCAAGGGGGAAAGAAGTTCAGTCCTTACACGACCAGTTGCACCTGGAAGGACTCCATCTGGATCTGGAAGAGAATTGGTTGTGGCTACCAGTACTGAAGCTGTGAGCAGAGTGTTAGGGGGAATGTTGGTTTGGACAAAGGTAAAGGTTTAGCTGGTGATGCATATGCCCAGCCGGCCACTGAAGTAATGTTGGAAACTGGTAATGCTGATATACTCCCTCCAGTTTCAGATAGTGATAGTAGAAAACTGGCTAGACTTGGTAATGACATCAAAGAAAGAAAGAAAATGAAACAAAGAAACCAAGTTGAGGCCAGGGTACATCTTGCTCAGATTAAGTTGCTGGATATGAGTGATGCCAATCTACTGGGTATCACTAAGGATGAGTATGTTAGGGTTAAGAATGATCCTAGGATAGTTTACCAGTTGAATGAAATGCTAGATGTAGAACTGGACAGACACTATCAAAAGGATGAAGCTGAATTCGATGCCAGGAGCTTAAACATTTCAGTGGAGAAGGCAAAAGAGATTAGGGCCAGTGGGATTCTTAAGAGAATTGCAAATGTTAAAAAGGTTGTGAAGGATGTTTTGAATCCACCAGAGAAGGATGCCACACCACGATGACAAGAGATGCTAGAGATGCTGACCTTAGCACATTCGTTGAATCAACTGGCGAGGTATCCAATGAAGACATTAAGTCCGCTGTACTGGCTGCTGGTGCTGGGAGTATAAAAATTACAAATGAATCTGAAGCTAGAAGCTATTACTCCCAGATCATGTCAACCAGAAGACATAGTGGTACTATTATAGGTGTAAATGTAACAATCAAGCCAGGCACCAAAGTTTTTCAAACGAAGTTAAGTATACTGGTGGGCCACTGGTTAGAACTGATGATCCTGGTGCTATGCATATGGGATTCAGCGAATGGGTGGAGATGGTGAATGTTTTGGATGCTAAGGCACAAAAGAATTGGTTCGAGAAAGCATGGGTAAACTTTCTAAGGGGGAAGATTCAACATAAAGAAAATCTTGAGCAAAAGTTGAATATTGACCCTGAAGATACTCAGCCTATCTCTTCAGTTGCCAAGAGAAGAAGAACTGGCGAAGGGCCATCTCATTAAGTTCTTTCTTCAGTTTATCTACTTGTAATTTGTATTTACATTCTGTAACTTGTATAAATTCCATTTCCTTGTATAAATGAAGTTACCAGTTTGTAACCACAAGGTAGATAATAGATTAAAATCTAACAAACATGAAAGAAAAACCTAAGGCATTTATTGATCTATAAAAATGCCTTAGATAACTTAGATATATTTAAATCGAACAAGTCCTTCCAGTTCACACTTGTACAGATACAAGAACTAGAAAAGACTTAGACTATATTTCTAGACAAATAGGGGGAATTTGTTAGGACCAGTTCACCTGGAACTGGCCAGTCACCAGTTTACACTTACTAGTCACCAGTTGCATCTGGTGACCAGTGAAACTGGTAACCAAGAAGATTTGTCCAGAAATATATTGAAGTCCAGTTGCACCGTACAGTCAACGCAACTGAAGACTTCCTCCAGTTGAGAACTGACCAAGTTGAAGAAGCATTCCAGTTGAAGTCGAAGACAACAAGTGGAAGATAGAGAATGGCAATGGCAGCGAAGCCCAGTTGGCATTCTAGTCAGTTACAAACTGGAGACCATCAGTGGAAAGCCCTTACAAAGCTTTACACTGATTACGAGGAATTGACTTGTATACTTTTTGTACCTTTACCCGGATAATAAGCCTTATCTTATTATTTAAGTACTAAAAGGTACATAAAGGTGGTTATGTAAAGTCACTTTAACATACGACTTTACACTGCTTTTTAAGGAATTAAATTCTATTCCTTAAATGCTCCCAACCACATTTGTACGGCTAAAGTTAACATCCCAATGTTAACTTTGCCTATAAATACAAGTCATTGCACAACCAAGAATTTAAGTATTCGAACTCAAAAGGTTACTTCATTAAAAACGAATAACTTCACACTTTGCAAACCTGCAATATTCTTGGTGAACTTGTGCAATATTCTCTCAATCGCTAAAAGGAACATTTCACAACTTTAAGTGTTTCGATTGTCTTGAGAAATTCCGAGTATAGATCAATTGTATTTCATAGGTTGTTAGGATATTTACATTCGTGTATTATCTTGGTTCCGCATCAACCTTGTAATTTGTTTAATATCAATAAATAAATTACACATTGAAAAATACATATTGTCTCATCAAGTTATCTTACAAGTTATTGTATTATTGCATTGTTCTTTACTTATTGTCATTTATATAAGTAATCTATCTAGAACTTGGTATATACACGCTGCAACTGGTCATCTCCAGTTCAGTGCATATTGCAAAGTAACTCCACCATCGACATAGAGGTGTCTTCATTAGTGATCATATTATGAAAAACAACATTGAACTCCATTTTATTCTCACTGACAAACAACTCGCTGACATTTTTACCAAACCTCTGGATGTTAAAACTTTTGAATATCTTGTTGGTGAGTTGGGAATGTTAAATCCTTAAATCTGGTGACTGCTCAGATATTGAACGCCTTAGTGTACTATCTTTGCATTATTAGATTTCTGGAGCAACATTCCAGGGAAAGACTTGAAAAATATTTTCTATTAAAACTGTTTTAAATTCAGGGGGAATTTATTTTCTCACTGGACAAACTCTTCAGAAAATATTACTGGTGCTTTGTAAATGTGTCCCTCTCACTGGTAACTGGACAGGTTGAAGTGCGTGTTTGAGTTGACTTATGTCTTCTTGTAAATATGTCCCTTTCATTTGTCTGTATTAGTTGACGTGCAAGTTTGAGGTTACCAGACTTTCAAAAATGGTTTCACTGGTACTTTACTAGAGTGTCCCTCCAGTGTACCATCAGTACATGTTCACTGGACTAATCCACCAGTGATACTGGAAGGTCCAGTCAACCTCCAGATGCACTGAAATATGTCATAATATTTTCTAAATACTTAGTCTTTGTGTGTGCCACGTAAGCAAATCTTTTTGAAAATATCTTAATCCTACGTGGCATGTAACTTTTTCAACGTAATGATGGTATTTTTACTTTGGGAAAACAAAAAGTACAAGTTGTTACTGTTTGTGGGCTGTAAACCATCATGCATTTATGTGTGATGTGATGTAATTAATGCGGATCTCAGAACCCGATCAAAAATGTTATTTGATAATTTCAAATAAGACGTTTGAGTTCCACATTGTTTCTCCTATATATACCCACTTTCAATTTCAATAACATTTACTTCGAACATAAATCCCAAATCTTTCAAATTCCTTCATTAAATTCTTTCTTCATTCAATTTCCAATCATATTTATCTCTCTTATTTACTCCATTTACATTCAATTCTTTCATCAAATCTTCATCATAACCTTAAATATTCAATTTCATCTATTCTCATAAATGGCACCTAGACAGTCAAGATCTCTTAGAAATTTGCTTGCCAACGAATTTGCTCCTTCAGAAAATGTTGTAAGGGCACCTCATATTAATCTTGAGGCAAGTGCCATAAGAATAAATATGAATAACTGGATGGCAAGACTCTCTCTGTCCAGTGTTCATGATGCCCAATCGATCATTGGAAGATTAAACTCTTTCTTTCTCTCTTGCCCATTATATGGTGCATTAACATTGAATCCAGGAAGGATGTACCATGAATATTTGTGTGAATTCTGGTACACTGCAACATATGACGATGAAACTTCATCGATCAACTATACTCTCAAGGGAGGTACCAGATCCCTTGGTTTCACAGTTAGTCTTTTCAGGTCTGTTCTCCAGTTGAACTATCTTGACCTGAATGAGTTGCCGATTGAGCTTCCCTCTGGTATAAATACAAGGGAAGTATGCAGATTAATGGGGCATACAGATATCTTGGATGAGCATGGGCAGCTATCCAGAAAGGGGACTATCTACATGAGCAAGCTGTCAGACTCATGGAGATATTTCTTTACACACATTGTTGAGTGTCTAGGAGGCAGTTCTGGAGGGTTAGACCAGATCAATCAAACCCACCTCCAGATTGCCTACTGCTTGTGGTTTGGGCTTAGAGTGGATTTTGCCCAAATCCTTTTTGACGACCTGGTCGAGCGCCTAAGAGTGAAAGGAAGAAAGCCATTCGTGCCATATATTCGATTCCTTTCACTGATGTTTAAGAATGCACTTGGCGACCAGTATGATTTTGATACTACTCACTTTTCTGTGAGTGAGTATATGAGGGACCTAGTCAACCTTAGGTCTCCAGTGGATGAGGTAGATATTCCTCAGTCCATGCTTTCCTTGCAAAGGGAAGAAGTTGAAATGGCTCCAGTTGAAGGACCATCTGGTGATGATGTACAGATAATAGAGGCTGTACAACCAATAAGACAAGTTGCTCCAGAAGGTCATGTACAAGTAGTTGAACCTTCCAGGCGACCTAGAACTAATAGGCGTCTGATGAGAGCTGGAATCCAGGTGAATCCAGCAAGACATCCTGGTGATGTTATGAATCTGGATGGATCACCAATATTTGAACCTGAAGAAGTTGTTGGGCAAGAAACTGATGAACAAGCTGAACATGTTGCCCAGGTTGTTGAAGAAGTTCAAACTGATGAACATGCTTCTGGTGAGCAAGAGGCTCCACTGGACTTGAATGTTGAGGTTGGTGAACAGGTAGATATAGAGACTGGTGAACAGTCTGGTGAACAGACAGTTGGGATTGCTCAAGAATGGGATGTTGTTGAATCTCCAATGTCTGAAGGCTTTGATGTGAATTTGAACTTTCTGGGTGAAGATGTACAAGAAGAAGAACATCTACCAGAAATGCCAACACCTACACCAGAAATGCCACCACCACAAACAAACATGCCACCACCACCACCTTCAATTCCAGAAAACACCCAATACTTCACTCCTACAACCAATCAACCTTCAGAATCTCAACCTACTCCTCGTGCGTCGGAGTCACCAGTTGCACCATCTGAAGATGCAACTGAAGAGGACTGGGCACAAGTTCCTCTAATGACCAGATTACCCTACACTCTTGAACCTCCCACTGGTCTCTCCACTTCTTCTTCAATCGAGGTCCAAGGCCTTTTAAGTAAGGTGGCGGACCTGGAGAGATCACTCCAGAGTTCATCTCAGGTTATTTCGGACTTCAAGTCTTTATTATCAAATAACCTGGCATCTGAGATGAATGTCTTTGCTGGAAATGAGAAACTGGTGTATGAGAAGCTGGATGAACTGGTACTGGCCACAAACACCAACACTGAAAAGATCAAGGTGGCAGTCCAGGGCTTAGAGAATAGGTTGGTTACTTCTGTTCAGACTGCAGTCACTGGCGAACTGGCAGGTCTGAAAGAAGATGTTCAGAATTTGGTCTTCAGGGTCAGTTCTCTGGAGAGTCGACCCACACTGGACCAGAGTGCAGTTGTTAGCACTATAAGTAATGCATGTACAAGGCAGTTCAGAAACGATATGTTAAAAGAATTATGTGAAGAAGTTTCTGGGACTGTTCTTCGTAGCATTTATGATGGGGTGTTACCCCAAGTGGAAAAGCTACTGGATGAGAAGTTGCCACAACACTTGCCTTCAGCTGTTGAAAATGTTAAGAAGGAAGTGCAGGCACTCAAGAAAGTTGTGTCTGAAACAACTCAGTAGAAGGTACATCTTTTGGTCCACTAGACAGACTCATGCTTGAACAATTGTGGAATGATCTCAAGTCAAGTACTGGAGATCGTTCCAAGGGGGAAAGGTCGTCTGGTGACCAAACTGAAAGACAAGCATATGGCACTGAAGCCGGGCTTACTGAAACACAAAGAGCATATGGCACTGAAGCCGGGCTTACTGAAGAGGTTACTGGTACTGAAGCCAGTGAACCCCAGTTTGAAACCTTCCCAGATATTCCTACTACACTGAAGGCTGTTAAAGGAAAGGAAAAAGTTGTGTCTGGTGAAGAGGAAGAACAAACTGAAGATGTTGATAATGAAACTTCAAGGAAGTTAGAGCAAGAATGCATAATGATTGAGATTTTTAAAAGAAATCAAAAGGATGAACTGCTGGCCCATCAAAGGGAGATGGCAACAATGGGAACTCTGGACTCCTACAATGCTGGAAGGTTAGGCATTAACATTGAAGTTTATAAAAGGATGAAAGATGACCCCAGAGTTCATCAATGCCTAAATGCATTAGATGATGTTCATGTACGCTCATTCTACGCTGAAGAAGAGCAAGTCTATGACTCAATTATTTATGGCGTGAGTGTACCAGAACTCATCAGACTGAGAAAAGATGAACTGGTAAGTCTCCAGAAGAAAATAAGAAAGAATGCTGGTGCTCTGGAGATAGAGTACAGGAAGAGACTTACTGGTTTACCAAAGTTGACTGCCAGACAGATCAAAGAAATCAAAGATTCTGATGTAAGTACTTTCATTCCCCTGGACACTTCTCGAAGAATAAATCGTCAAGAACTCCAAACTGCTGTAGAGCAAAGGAGAGTGTCCAAGGATACTGAAGCCTTGATCCAGCAAGCCAAGTTGAAGGAAAAATACAATGAAATGATGAACTTCAGGGCTGATGCTAGAAGGATCACTGGTGCTGAAATCAAATTGGCTGAAGATCATGAAGGCATGTCAAAATTTGAAGTAAAGTTGACCAGAGAGGGTAACTTTACTGATGAGAGGAAAAGTACTTCAGTTCAAGCTTTTGGTTTGAGTGAACTGAAGGAAATCGCTTTAACGTTCAGGGGGAAGACAGATGTGTCGACTGATGTTAAAGGATTTCTGAAAAGGGTTGAAAAGGTGTTCAGAAGGAAGCAACAAATGGAAGTTGCATTGGGCTTAAGATCACCAGATTCACTACCTTCCTCTCCTTCTCCAAAGAGAAAGGCTACTGAAGATGCTCCAGAAAGGACATCAAAAAGAAGGGCCTGACTCTTATTGTTTACTTATTGTAAATTATTGTCTTATGAAAATTGTATACTATTTATCAGTTGATGAATGTAATAATAGTTGCAATTTTTTATTTTTATAAGTAAATGATCAGATTTTGTCTAAGTTAGAACTTAATCGATGAAACTGAAAACACTCATGATCTATAAAGTGTTTTCCAGTAACTTAGATGTTTTAGACAAATCGAAACTTGTGTTTTTCAAGCTTACAAAGTGTATAGATTCAAGCTTGAAAACACTTGCATATTTCTAAACAAATAGGGGGAATTTGTTAGGTCCAGATTTAGTCCAGATTTACTGGACTCGCTCCAGACTCGACTACTGGAGCCTCACTGAAGATCTGACCAGAAACGTGTTCTACTGGACCTACTCCAGACTTGGAATCTGGAGTCCCTCTGAAGATTTGTCCAGAAATAATTGAAGAGCAGTGAGCAAATACTTGTATAGAAAATCTGGAGTATTCTCCAGATTAGCTCACTGGACTTCACCCCAGTCCAGATCAACTCTACTGAAGACATTCTGACTGAAGTCAAAGACTGAAGTCTGAAGAAAGAAGACTTAACAAATGGCGGAGTCCACTGGAAAGTCTTACCAGATCTGTTCACTGGAGGATTGTCAGTGTTCTAGATCCTGCAAGTCTGAACACTGATATCAAGGATTGACTTTTGCCCTTACACACTTTCCAAAGAACAAACCACTTGTTCTTTACCAAAGTATACGTGTATAAAGGTGGTTGGATAAAAGGATACACTTGCACTTGATGTGACTTTATCCTTATTCCTTATCCAATACATTTAATATTCTTGTCGGATCATTAAATGTATGCAACCATATTTGTACGGCACAAAATTCACTGGTGAATTTTGTTTCCTATAAATACAAAGTCATTTCCTTGACATAAATACTTTTAAGCACTCATTTTGCATTAAAGTGAATTTGTCCAAATACTCTCGATCTTAAACAGGGATACTTCACAACTTTAAGTATCTCAATCCTAAAGAGTTATTTGACAAATATAGATCATTTGTAACTCATAGGTTGTTAGGATACATACTTAATTGTATTATCTTGATTCCGCAACAACCTTGTGTTTTATTTAAACATCATAAATAAAATACCCATGAAACAATACATAATGTTCCACTTTACTTGTTTATTGCTTTAAGTCTTGTATTACTTTATTTATATACTTGCATTTATATTAAAGTAATACTAGTCCAATCTAGTGCTTATTAGACTTGTTGTATTTTGCACTTTTCTGGTTTAACCATCTCGAACTTTGGGTACTATATGTTTATGTACATCCGAGTACTTTCAAGTACTTGATGCCAAGTATTGGCCATACTTGATGACTTGATATGATTAACACCATGATGTGGACCGAGTATTGTGATACTTGATGATTTGATATTATTTTGAAGTACATTGCATAACATTGACACGCATATGATGCACGTATTGACATTTACACGCATTTGATACATTGCATGTCATTGACAAGTATACGATACATCTATTGGTAATGATACTATTTGTACTTGATTGTATACGAACTATTTTGTATCATTTGTTGTTTGATTACTTATTTGACAAGGTTGAACGATATGTTAACCTCAATTGTCTAACAGGTGATGTACATGGGTTTGTTGTAAGTGCATTGTTTGATGTTGTTATTACATATGATAATGTTATTGATGATGGTTACTTGTAAACCATTACTACGAACTCACCAACCTTGTGTTGACACTTGCTAGTACACTTTTCAGGTTATCAGGTTAATCCAGGACGTGAAGTATGATTGTTTCTTGCTTTGAACCCGGGCATTGGACTTATATGGATCAAGGATTCATTTGCCTACTTTTGCATTATGTATTTTGTACTTGAATTATCTTATTTGATGGATTCACCGAATCCCTTTTTATTCATATAGTTCATGTTCTACGATAATCCCACTGTGTGCTATATAATTTCCGTAATACTTCGGGCCCAGCTCGGGGTGTTACAGAATAGTGGCCCATGCGTGGTCGTAGAGAATTAGGCGGTTTGACCTAAACTACGGCTTAAGTTAAAAACTCTTCATATAGCATGCATGGTTAGGAATTTTATGTGCAACGTGAATTATGTGAATCCTAAAAGGTGTACATTGTGAGTTCGTAGAAAAGACCATTTATATGATGACTTGAGAACAATGTGATGAACGGATGATGAGTACAATGTAGTTAATGTGTACATTGATTGAACTTGATTATGATTGAGATGGATTATTGTTATTAATTGATAATGATTTGATGATTTAGGGCAAAATGAAGTTATGGTGTTAAGTTGATATAATATTGTGGCAACCCTAAAAGAGCCCGATCAACTATTTTATGGTTACCCGGTATTATAACAAGTTAATGACATCACGGATTGCACACGCTTGGCTTAAAGTATAATAAGGAACTGATATGCTTAATGGAAGTTGATTAGGTGGAGGGTTAGCCGCTGGTACACCCTGTATACAAACCCGGTCAATAACTAGAGAGCATATCGAATTCGGATTATACTTTAAACCACTTGTGTTAGTTGCTTGATGGTGTGATGTATTGAACATAGGTATGTGGTTTAGTGATGAACAATTATTGTGAACTTGGTATGATGGCATGATACATAATGAATTCCCCTTAGAACTCTAGCACTTTTGCCTTAGCACAATGATATGAATTATGTTGTATCGATATGAGAGCATTGACTACTTGTGTGACTAACATGCGAACATTTTGAGACTATGATGTTCAAGTAAATTAAGATATTGAGAAATATTATGTGATCTAGTGTGTTAAGAGGCGTTTGTATGAACGTTGAGCTTAAGTTAGTAATTTAACAAATGTGTTCAAGAAAATGGCTGGAAAAGAGCAAACAGGATAGTAGTAGAAGATTATGAACTTAAGTGATTATATGCAGGAATCAAGTCCCGTAGATTTCACCTTATATTGGCCTTGTACCTAGAATAAGAATACATGATTTTACTGAGAGGTACTATTCGCTTATATAACGTAAGCAATGACGTCAAATGAAAATAATTTTTCAAATGGCCGACAACAAATAAAATATCTGGATCTTAATGGAACAAGATAAAGTAGGATGACTTTATCAGACTATTTTGATATAAGCAATAATAAAAGTGTTAACTACAAACAAATTATATATAAATTTCGCAATAAAGAAAAGAGGGAAATAGACATACGAAAATCACTAACTGTTTATGTAATCCTACTTTATAGTTTAAGTAGCCAAATTCCTGAATCTAAGAAGATCACACATTTATCTATTCAATGCATACTTGTTAGTCCCATGTTTAACCCAATGATCCTTCAAGTCAATTGGACAATCGAGATCGTACCCTGCTAACAATAATTTCTCTATGACCTTTGAGAATGTACTACAACCCATTCTTCTCCCCGGCAACCTTACAATACGACTTGGCCCGACATATGTTGGCAACGGATACATGGAAAGAGCAGCTGTACAACAAGTGGAGGTCCATCCCTCTATACTCCACCTGCGACAGGACCTAGGTATCCCTGTGCATGAGCATATCGGTGTTGGCATATCTGATATGTTCATTTCTTCTCCAAATACTACCAAAGTAGTATTAGGTTTCACAAACTGGTAAGACCTTTTCGACCTTACATTTCTTTGGGCTTTCGAGGACGATACTTCTGCGGATCTTTTCTTACAGCTATAAAGCTTGCAAATATAAGCCCATGAGTCTTCTACGAGCTTCTCAAAATCTGGTCCGTGATTCATTATCGTATCAATCGGTCCTACCATGTTCGAGGTTGAGACCTCATAATATGTGTCACTAATTGGATTGGGGGATAGTGTGGGCAAGTCTGACATGGGTCGTTTTCCTGGTGCCCTATTACCTTCCTCAGAAGGTTCTGGGCGGAATGTTGGTTCTGGTTGGAATGTTGATTCCAACTGGAATATCGGTTCTGGTGTATCGAAAGACCAGTTTTGATGAAAAGGTTCTATTAGGTTAGAAGATGAGGCCCTATGATGAATTGCATCAATAGGATTTGAGAACAATGCACTGACATTTTCTGTTGAGGGTTCTAGCTGTGATGTTGGTACTGTATTTTGGAGAAGCCAGTCTTGGCAAAAGTCATCAATTGATGTTCCCCATTCACTAGTACCAATCATCGGGTTTTGCCATGCGTCCATAATTCTCTCGAGTTCTTTTTATCTACAATAAAAAAAATTTTTTGTTAGGAAACTGACATAACAAATACACAAGAAACATTCACAACAATATTATTCTGATTAAAGATCCATCCTTGACAAACTTAAAATTTTATTTGTAACACAAAAGTTATAACAGATTCCAAATATTCTATAAAATTTCTCTCGACTTCAAGCACTGGGAGTTCTGTCAGAGCTCGATCCCAGAATGTTGCTTCCTCCGACAACATCTCTTTTTCTTCTCTTAAGTGGTGGAATATTGGGATTTTCTTCTTCTTCTTCAGATGACATGGTGAAAATGGACTTCTCCCTTTGAGAGAGATTATCTTCTTCTTGCTGAGCTAAGGCTCTTGAAAACTTTTCATCTTCTTTTATTTGACGATTCACAAGGATAGATTCCTCCTCTGTTAAAAATTAAGATAAAATTCTTGCTAGCTTTTCATCTTCAGAAGTTTGCTTCTCAA
Organism: Erigeron breviscapus; assembly: GCA_034093135.1. Taxonomy (NCBI): domain Eukaryota; kingdom Viridiplantae; phylum Streptophyta; class Magnoliopsida; order Asterales; family Asteraceae; genus Erigeron; species Erigeron breviscapus. Next base: position 158,827,348 of record CM067168.1, read on the forward strand.
AAAGGTGGACATCTTCGTCTACCATCACCTTGTAGTCTTCATATGAGATACCTAACATCACGGCCTCCCGCTTAATTCTTTTGACCCTATTTGTTTCAAGATTTTCAGGATTATCTTGAGCCGTTGGCCTTTTGCCTTTTGGATCGCTAGAAGAGGCACCGGAGTTTTTCATTGTCTTATGATAAACAAACAAATATTAACCATCGGTGGAACAATATTGTTAATTAAGCGAACATAAATTAAAAGATAAAAGTTTTATATAAACATATAAATAGATAGTATATTATCTAAGATGAGAAAGAGTACAAAAATGTAGCTTACCAAAGAGGAAGTCGGAGATCTGTTAGAACACAAGCTGGCTGTGAACGGAATAGCTAAAGACAAATTAGCAGATGAAGAACTAAGTAAATAAAAGAGATAGAGAAAGAAGATTTAGTGTGCATTCTTCCTTAAGAAAACGCGTTTCTATTATAGAGGATGAAAAGGGAAGTGTAACCTGAAAGAACGGACAGGTGTCCATAAACTACAGAAATTTTAATCATTGCTACGGTAATTAGTAATTACCGAATTATATTTTTTTCTAAAGATAAAATTTCTAAACTTTATCATCCCTTTAATCAAGGTTGAAAGGAGCTGAACAGTTTACTCAAAAGCGTATGCTATGTCGAGAAAATCCTCAACTTAATTAATAGCTTAATGAATAGACCGTCTTCCACACATCACTATTTTTCTTCACTACTTCTTTTTCAAGAACCATATCAATTGCTAATTCATCTTTTTGAACCCTAGATGAATTTTTGATCTAAACTATTGTTTCAGGAGTGATCCAGGTAATATTTGTTTCTTTGACCCGTGGATCGCCTTTAATGATTGAATTTAAGAAAATGAGACAAATGTTATCAACAAAAATATGTCGACTTTTCCAACTGGATTCATCTTTTTGAACCCTAGATGAATTTTTGATCCAAACTATTGTTTCAGGAGTGATCCAGGTAATATTTGTTTCTTTGACCCGTGGATCGCCTTTAATGATTGAATTTAAGAAAATGAGACAAATGTTATCAACAAAAATATGTCGACTTTTCCAACTGGAGAACAGTAGTGTCTTGGTAAAAGAACTTCAAATTTGAAAATCAGAATTATTTGAAAGGCAAAAATTATGATGGGCGATCAACGATTAAAATATACAAATGAACTTGGTATAAAAATCGTATTAATAAAAATCTATCAAGACAAATATGGGAAATTCTTTTAACTGGGGAATTTCCCTAATCGACAACAATCCTCAAAAGAGAGCGAAGAAAGTTGTATTTCATTATTTGTACAATACAAGTGAAACTTGTTACTTTATTTAAGCGGAAATACAACAATTAGAGATGCAACATATTTAAAAACCATATAAAGAAACCCACGTGGCAACAAACAGTAAGGGAACCATGCCAAAAACAAACGCTACTAACCACGGATAAGCCTCATCCAATGGAAGTTGAGCCACAGTAAGTAACCAAGCTATGATAATTATGTAAATCACAATTAGGAAAGGGCTCAACATTTTTGGGATAAGTAATCGTTTTGGTTAGATTTTTGGGAAGGAAAATGTTAAATTAATATGAATGGAGAGATCTGGCTGGTCATCTTATTTTATAGTCTAAAAAGGAGCCGTTTTTAACGGTCAAATATGAAAGATAAAGTGAATTTGAATTTTGTATAGTGTTACCTGTGTCCAGACAGATCATCTATACCATAGATGTGTAAGTAGTCCATACTATATGTGTACAAACTATTGATTTCTTCATGAGTACAAGTTGTAGGATGTTATACATGCTAATTCAAAATGTTAATCGTGTTGAGGATTGTGTGCAAGTTCATCTACTCTGTTGAGAGTAGAAGGATTCTGTTTAGAATCATATGAGTTCATCCTACTCTGTTGAGAGTAGAAGGCATCAATTATGGGTGCTCCTTGTATCTTGCTGTTAATTATGTAAATGTGAATGTGTATTAGATACCTAGATGTCATGTCTTCTAATATAGATTAATTGTCACTTAAACAAAGCATAAATTAAGTTAAGTATATTTTTACTTGATACAATCTAGATTTCGAGGGAGAAATTCTTTTAACGGGGGAATAATGTAACATTTTCCATTTTGGTCCATTAATAAACATGGCAAACTTTTATGGATATATATGTAAAACGTTGCTTTTTCGATCGTTTCTTTCTCGAATGAACTTAAGACTTCCTAGAACCTAATATCTAGTGTTTTAACACTTTGATATGGCCATAATCTTCCAATAAACTACTTCATTAAAACTTAAATACTTCTTAGAAACATATCCTAAAATTTGGTTTAAAAACTCAAAAGAATGAACCCGAACCGACTAGTAAACAATCCCGAAACAACTAGTGACGTTTAGGAAACTTCTAGGAAGTTGTCAAATGTGAAAAGACCAAAATACCCTTCAAAATACACGGTCATAAGCTTTTCTTGCCCATGGTATTACAAAACCATCAACTTTACCCATGGTTTTACTAAATATCTTTCAAAACATTTTACTATAAATACTAGACTTAAGTTATCACAAATACTTACACCTTAAACTTCATTCTCTCTCAATTTATCATTCTATAAGTCAAAAATCATCTTCCCCCTTCTTGTTATAAGTTTCAAAGAACACTTGATTGTTCTAGTATAAGCAAAGTCACTTTGATCTCAAAGTGCACCGAAAATCGTCAAGAGAAGTTGTTATCAACAAATCTCTATAAGATCTTCAAAAGTTCTAGTTATAATACTCAATTTGGGTTGGGAATAATCTTCAATTATTAAGTAAACAAGTCCAAGACTTGAAAGAATTTCATTTGAATCAGAAGTCGTGTTCTTCGTACGTCGAAAGTTTGATCTTAGAGTTCATAAACTCTCCTTTCTTGTAAGTGTTTTTATAAAACCTTACTATACTTTGCTCTATGATTTTAGAACTATATGTTATGTATTGAAATGCTTGTCAACTTATTTCTATACTCAATTAATACATATTTGCATTTAAATACGTTAAATATCGTTTTTATACGAATATTGAAATATGGCCACTATTGCGAAAAATGAATTATTAGCAATAGTGCGTAAATATGTAAAACTTTTATTAAATACTTTTATATACTTATTATGGTATATAAACAAAGTATAGTTATATACCTAACTATACAAATATCCTATAAACAGTATTCACCATCTATGAATTATTTCGTATTCTCGAGATTCTTGGTTTTGGATATAATATATCCTTAATACACTTTTAACCGTATTATATTTCTAAACGTGATTGCCATTGACTTGGGCATCTCTGGGGTATACCAGCGGAGCGGATTGTAGTGCGCAAACGGTTTGCGATTCGCATTCTAAACGCAAACTTGGTTCACCGTCTGGATACTACATGACCCACGTCAACCCTAACACAACTTGAAATAAAATACTGGTTTTTCCTACCATTTAAGGTATCTCTTCATTATATAATTAATACATTTTCGTATTGATTATAATACATACTATTTAAAGTATCTCTTCGTTACTAAATTAATACATTCTTCGTATTAATCTTACTATTTAAAGTACATATATCCTACGGATACGTATTATATACGGAAAATTACATTTTTACCCTACAGTTTCAAAGTTGTCATTTTCCGTCCTTATAAGTTTGACATTTGACAATTTAGTCCCTCAACTTTCAAGAATGACAATTTAGTCCCTCAAGTTTCAAAAATGACAAATTAGTCCTTTAAATTTTTATAACATAAATGAGGTTTCATTTACAAAATACTTTAAAGGATTCTTAAAGATAAATTCAAATACCTATAAAAGCTCACAAAGTAAATACGTTGACAAGCGTATTAATAAGATATCCTTATAGTTGTATATCTATATTTGGAATTTAGCATGAATATAAATCAATTCACATTGAAATTAGGGAATACGTAACGTGGCCAGTTGACTCGCTCGTCATCGTTAACTACATCAATCTCTTCTATTTTTGCTGTTGAACTATCAAGAATAAGGTGAGTTCCGTAGCTCCCTACTCAATTGAGATTCGGGCTGAAAAGTGTACATATACGTGCTTGTTTGATTTTTTTGGTTGATTTGATTTACGGTTTATTGATGGTTTATGCATGTGATTGTGATATAGTAATTTATTTAGGATAGATGTACATACATGGAAGTCGGTTATACCTTCAAAGGGTTTTAGATGTGGTGGGAAGGCTGCGGGTGACCCTATATATAAGCATCTGGGACTCGTTGAAAGTAGAATCCTCCTAAGTGTATGTACGTATAGTTTTCTTTGGTTGTTGGACATATAGACTTGTTTATTGATGATTATGTTTATTGAGACGTACATGTTGTGTGCATTGGAAACTTATACCAAGGCAAGTTGTTTAACTGTAAGGCCACTAAGGCAAGTTGTTTAACTGTAAGGCCACTAAGGCAAGTTGTTGAACTATAAGGCCACTAAGGCAAGTTGTTGAACTGTAAGGCCACTAAGGCAAGTTGTTTAACTGTAAGGCCACTAAGGCAAGTTGTTTAACTGTAAGGCCACTAAGGCAAGTTGTTTAACTGTAAGGCCACTAAGGCAAGTTGTTTAACTGTAAGGCCACTAAGGCAAGTTGTTTAACTGTAAGGCCACTAAGGCAAGTTGTTTAACTGTAAGGCCACTAAGGCAAGTTGTTTAACTGTAAGGCCACTAAGGCAAGTTGTTTAACTGTAAGGCCACTAAGGCAAGTTGTTTGAACTGTAAGGCCACTAAGGCAAGTTGTTTAACTGTAAGGCCACTAAGGCAAGTTGTTTGAACTGTAAGGCCACTAAGGCAAGTTGTTTAACTGTAAGGCCACTAAGGCAAGTTGTTTAACTGTAAGGCCACTAAGGCAAGTTGTTTAACTGTAAGGCCACTAAGGCAAGTTGTTTAACTGTAAGGCCACTAAGGCAAGTTGTTTAACTGTAAGGCCACTAAGGCAAGTTGTTTAACTGTAAGGCCACTAAGGCAAGTTGTTTAACTGTAAGGCCACTAAGGCAAGTTGTTTGAACTGTAAGGCCACTAAGGCAAGTTGTTTAACTGTAAGGCCACTAAGGCAAGTTGTTTGAACTGTAAGGCCACTAAGGCAAGTTGTTTAACTGTAAGGCCACTAAGGCAAGTTGTTTAACTGTAAGGCCACTAAGGCAAGTTGTTTAACTGTAAGGCCACTAAGGCAAGTTGTTTAACTGTAAGGCCACTAAGGCAAGTTGTTTAACTGTAAGGCCACTAAGGCAAGTTGTTTAACTGTAAGGCCACTAAGGCAAGTTGTTTAACTGTAAGGCCACTAAGGCAAGTTGTTTGAACTGTAAGGCCACTAAGGCAAGTTGTTTAACTGTAAGGCCACTAAGGCAAGTTGTTTGAACTGTAAGGCCACTAAGGCAAGTTGTTTAACTGTAAGGCCACTAAGGCAAGTTGTTTAACTGTAAGGCCACTAAGGCAAGTTGTTTAACTGTAAGGCCACTAAGGCAAGTTGTTTAACTGTAAGGCCACTAAGGCAAGTTGTTTAACTGTAAGGCCACTAAGGCAAGTTGTTTAACTGTAAGGCCACTAAGGCAAGTTGTTTAACTGTAAGGCCACTAAGGCAAGTTGTTTGAACTGTAAGGCCACTAAGGCAAGTTGTTTAACTGTAAGGCCACTAAGGCAAGTTGTTTGAACTGTAAGGCCACTAAGGCAAGTTGTTTAACTGTAAGGCCACTAAGGCAAGTTGTTTAACTGTAAGGCCACTAAGGCAAGTTGTTTAACTGTAAGGCCACTAAGGCAAGTTGTTTAACTGTAAGGCCACTAAGGCAAGTTGTTTAACTGTAAGGCCACTAAGGCAAGTTGTTTAACTGTAAGGCCACTAAGGCAAGTTGTTTAACTGTAAGGCCACTAAGGCAAGTTGTTTGAACTGTAAGGCCACTAAGGCAAGTTGTTTAACTGTAAGGCCACTAAGGCAAGTTGTTTGAACTGTAAGGCCACTAAGGCAAGTTGTTTAACTGTAAGGCCACTAAGGCAAGTTGTTTAACTGTAAGGCCACTAAGGCAAGTTGTTTAACTGTAAGGCCACTAAGGCAAGTTGTTTAACTGTAAGGCCACTAAGGCAAGTTGTTTAACTGTAAGGCCACTAAGGCAAGTTGTTTAACTGTAAGGCCACTAAGGCAAGTTGTTTAACTGTAAGGCCACTAAGGCAAGTTGTTTGAACTGTAAGGCCACTAAGGCAAGTTGTTTAACTGTAAGGCCACTAAGGCAAGTTGTTTGAACTGTAAGGCCACTAAGGCAAGTTGTTTAACTGTAAGGCCACTAAGGCAAGTTGTTTAACTGTAAGGCCACTAAGGCAAGTTGTTTAACTGTAAGGCCACTAAGGCAAGTTGTTTAACTGTAAGGCCACTAAGGCAAGTTGTTTAACTGTAAGGCCACTAAGGCAAGTTGTTTAACTGTAAGGCCACTAAGGCAAGTTGTTTAACTGTAAGGCCACTAAGGCAAGTTGTTTGAACTGTAAGGCCACTAAGGCAAGTTGTTTAACTGTAAGGCCACTAAGGCAAGTTGTTTGAACTGTAAGGCCACTAAGGCAAGTTGTTTAACTGTAAGGCCACTAAGGCAAGTTGTTTAACTGTAAGGCCACTAAGGCAAGTTGTTTAACTGTAAGGCCACTAAGGCAAGTTGTTTAACTGTAAGGCCACTAAGGCAAGTTGTTTAACTGTAAGGCCACTAAGGCAAGTTGTTTAACTGTAAGGCCACTAAGGCAAGTTGTTTAACTGTAAGGCCACTAAGGCAAGTTGTTTGAACTGTAAGGCCACTAAGGCAAGTTGTTTAACTGTAAGGCCACTAAGGCAAGTTGTTTGAACTGTAAGGCCACTAAGGCAAGTTGTTTAACTGTAAGGCCACTAAGGCAAGTTGTTTAACTGTAAGGCCACTAAGGCAAGTTGTTTAACTGTAAGGCCACTAAGGCAAGTTGTTTAACTGTAAGGCCACTAAGTTCAAGATGTTCTACGATAATTCCACTGTGTGCTATATAATTTCCGTAATACTTCGGGCCCAGCTCGGGGTGTTACAAATAGTGCATGCATCTTAGACTTCTATCTATACATGTTTGTAAGTCTGAAATGGAAGTTTTAGTTTAAGTTGTAAAAATTTTCTATGGACATCTTATAGATCATTGATGCCATAGAATTTTTCTTGTGAGTTTTTCTAACTTAAACCTATCATCTACTTGTTGGTTACAACTTGCAACATATATACAATAACTGAACTGAAATGTTTGTTACAAGTGTACACATGACAAATATATACAAGTACATGATAAACTAAAAGAAGAAGGTACTTCTTTGATGGCCTTGAGCCTGAAGGACCTTCAGTAGCCTTCCTTTTCAGTGGAGAGTTTCCTTTCCCGAACAGTCTTCCTTCCATCTCAAGCTTGGCCATCATCTTTTGTTGTATTCTTTGCATCCATGCACCAATCTGATGAGACTTTGGTTTTGATTTCAGAATTGGGATCATCTCCCTGTGCTCAGTCCAACCAAACTCATGGACTGAAACCTGTTTGTACTCTTCAGCTGCCCTTCCTTCTCTTTTACAACCAAATCAAATAGCTTCAATCCATCCTCTTTAGTTATTTCAACATCAAGAATCTTTACAGGATGAGATCGATGCTTCAGATAGTGCTCATACTGATCCTTTTCATGCTTTCTTTGAACTTCAGCAGCACTTTCAGAAATTGGTTTGAAGGTTGAGAGATCAGCATCACGAGTATTTTTTTTCTTGTTGATCTTGGTCCAGTCACTTTTGATTTTGGTGGTGGCCTTGTCAGTTGTTTCTCCACCTTGGCAACATCGGCCAAAATTGCCTTCTTTTTGATATCCATCTCACTCTTCCTATTTTTCACCAAGTCTTCAATAGATAATTTGAAGGTGAGATGGTCCAGTTTTTGTTCCAATGGAGAATATTGCACTCCATACTCATAGTCAGCCATCTCAGTTATAGCCTTCTGCACTCTTGGATCTTCTTTGATTTTCTGATATCTTTCTAATGAAAGACCAAGAGATGCAGCATCAATGTGATCAAGGGTCCCCATCGAAATATGTTGTGCCCTTTCTTTTTCCTTGTTTTCCCTCCAGGCCATAAACTGATTGGAGACTTTCCTTTGCAATGCCTTCAGTTTTTCACCATCAGCAGTTAAATCTGGCAAAGGATAACCATGCTCATCCACATTTTCACCAACCACAAGTCCAGAACCCTTAGATCCTTTGGACTTGGGTTCTTCCACCATCTGAGCTTTGCCTTTGCCTTTCTTTGGTGGTGGCTCAGTCACTTGTGCTTCAGATGCACGTTGTTCCCCCTGAACTAAAGCACCCGCTTGTGTCTCAGCAGCTTTCTTTGTGGCTTCTATCATTTCTTGTGTGCTGGACAACAAACCAATCGACACTTTTCCCCCATTGGGGACCTCTGATGGCATTTTTGCATATTCATCTATTGCCATTTGCATATTCTTCAGAGGTTCCCAACTTTGTTGTTGTAGACAATCAGAAATCTCTTTGGATAGAGCAGCAAACTGAGACCTTAATCTGAAGTTGGAGTTCAGGTTCAGTGCTGCTTTATTAACAACTTCACCAAGTTGCTTTCGATCATCTTCAGTAAATGATGCAATGGGGGTGGGAGCAACAACATTCTCTTTCTTGAGAAGGGTCAGAATTTCACCAAGTTGCTGGGACTAGCCTTTAAAAACTTCATCAAGAGTGGAGATTGATTTCTGAACATCTTCAACAGCTTTGTCCACTCTTATTTTAGTGTCTTTGGTTAATTCAGAGACCATCCTTCTGACCCTCAGTTGAACCTTTTCAACCACTGAAGTAGAAATCTGAGCAACAAGTTCCTGAGATAGCCCAGACTTCATCTTTTCAAACAAATCAACACTTATTGAAGACCCAAGTTCCTTTTCATCAACACTGGGCTTCTTTACTAATTCATTCACCTCCTTCCCAACTGACATGACATCTTGCTTTATCAATTCAACTGAGGAGGTCAAGTTTGCAACAACTGAAGCTTGAACCTCCCTCTTTGTCAGTTTGAAGGCTTCCCTGATTGCTGAACTGATGTGATTACAAGCATACACCAATTCATTAAGCTTCCCAGCCACCAATCCCTCATTACCAACAACCTTGGTCAATTCAGTGCCAAGATACATCTGAACACCCTTCATATCAGTGAGGGACTTGGTGTTGGCAGTTAGAGATTTAGATAAGTCCTCAACCTTGAGAAGTAGGTTTTGGACTTCGACATTTGATTTCTCTAACTGTGCTTCCACACTCAAAGGAGGAGGTGGTTGTAGAAGTAGATGCAACAAAGGGAAGTGTTCTAAGGCCAGCCAGAGTCTTTTCCAATTGAGCTTCAGATGGACCCTCAGATTCAGTTTCTGAGTCCAATTCTTTTTCTTCTGGCTCATCATAGTTGATTGGCCTTGGAACAGGTTGAAGTTGTGGGTGAATGTGTTGGAGTTGTGGTGAAAATCTTGGAGAAGTGATATAGGCAGGTGTTGAGCCAGGTGGAAAATAAGGATTTTGGTGATTTGTTGGTGGACGGCGATATGGTTGTTCAATATTTTGGATTTCTGGGAGATTGGCGATGGGTTCAATGAGGTTGGCAGTTGGCACAGAATCAGACAACTGATCCTCTACCAACAGATCCTCATTGAATTCAAAGTCAGCAAGGGAATCAAGATTCCCTTGAGTTGGCTCATCTTCATCCCAGAAAGCAGTCAAGACTGCAGTCTGATCAGATATGCCCTGGTTCAGATCCAATGGTTCTGAACCAACAACTGCAGCTGCAGATGCATCGTTACCAGATTGAATGGGCTCAGTCGAAACATCATCGCTAGTATTTGGCTCAGCCATAGTTTCATCGCCAGTGACAGCAGACACGGGGACTGCCTTGGTAATTCTCGTGCCATCGTCAAGAATTACTTCATCGGCCGTAGAGTTTGGAACTTCAGTTTCTAATGGTGTCACATTAGAAACTTAATCAGTTCGTGCTGTAGAAGAGTGTAAGATTTGTGGAGTTTCAGGGGGTGCAAGTGCAGACATGGACTCTACTGTGTGCTGGGCTGACACACTTATATTTCCTTCACCATCCCCTCATACAGAAATTACGGGGATGGTTGCTTGTGGGTTTCCTTTTTGTCTTTCTTCTGGATCTTGTTAGGAAGATCCAGAAGGGCGAGTTTCGGCACTAGCATCCTTGGGCTGTGAGGATGATTTCTTAAATTTTCGATGTTTAAGTAAGCCATTTGGAGATCCTGAAGGACCTTTTGGGAGGTCTTCAGATCGCCGTTTGCATCAACCATGTCATCATGACCCATGGCCTGCAGAACCTCCCGGAAATTAATTCCTTTCAGTCTTCTGGCATAGACTGAGGGAGGTTGAAGGTAGTTCAGATGAAGGGAATCTCTGAACCCTTCAAGACAGATGACACACTGCTTTGTGCCTTCTTTTAATGTAAAAGCAATGGATTTTTCATCCTTGCTTATAACAGCAGTGTACCAGAATTCAAGCAAGTATCTGTGATACAATACTTGAGGATTAGCAGTCAAGGCGAAATGGAGATGAGACTCTTCATAAAACTTATTTATCTTCCCCATTAAAGTTCTTGAATGAATATTTAGTGCGGCTACAAAATTGTTCATATTAAACCTAATGGTCGATAGATCGAAACCCTTTGGCCATGCCGGACTAGGTTTGACTGCTTTAGATGGATTGTATTCGAAATTGATAAGAGATTTGATTTGTGATGATGATTTTGCCATTTCTACAAGGGAAAACTGAAGGTGAAAGATGAATTTTGGGTTTTGGAATTTGGAAGAAGGAAAGAATGATTGAGAATGATGATTGGGAGTAAATAAAAAATGGAGTAAATGAAGGAATGAATTTAGGAAAATGTATTTATATTTATGATGGAATACAAAGAGTTTTTCCAAAATAAATAAAATGAAAAAGATTTTGAATTTCAAACCCAAAAGAAATAATATTTAATTTGAAATCGATTTTGATCGGGTTTGAGATTCGAAATAATTTTGGGGTATACGTCCGCATTTCATGCAACGACGGTTAGAGACCCCACATTTTCAAAAAGGTATTCCACTTTTTAATAAAAAGTGATCATTACTTTTTCATTTATGGCGCAACTTGTGTGACACGTCAGCATTGAAAATAATTATTTAACCGTTGTACAGTAAAAGTAACGTGTTCACACAATTGACCAAGTATCCAACAACATTAAAAGGACCGATGGGTTTCAGTGATGACTCAACAAGATCTGAGCATGACCAGTTTTTAGAAATTTGAACCATCTCAGTTTAAGACAAAAACTCAACCGAAAGCAATCAGTGAACTGAAGCATTTCAGTCAAATATTTTTCAGAAAGCAAAGTTCCCCCTTGGAGAAAAATTCTTTTAAGTACAAAATCATTTGACACTTTCCCCTCAGGTGATGCTACACAGGATTTAGCATACCTAATTCACTGATGAGATGTTTAAACGTTTTGACATCCAAGGGTTTTGTAAAAACATCAGTGAGTTGTTTATCAGTGGGAATAAAATGAAGTTCAATGTCACCTTTTATAATGTGATCTCGAATGAAATGATACCTGAGATCAATGTGCTTGGTTTTGGAGTGCATGACAGGATTATGAGATATGGCAATAGCACTAGTGTTATCACAAAAGATTGGAGTTTTTGTATAAGTAACACCATAATGAGTCAGTTGGTTATTCATCCACAGAATTTGAGCGCAGCAACTTGCTGCAGAAATGTATTCAGCTTCAGCTGTGGAGAGTGACACTGCAGTTTCCTTCTTGCTTGTCCAACTGACCAATTTTCCACCTAGGAAATGACAACCACCTGTGGTACTTTTCCTATCTATTTTACATCCTGCATGATCAGAATCTGAATAACCCATTAGATCTAGACTTGAGCCTTTGGGATACCAAAGACCAAGTCTGGGGACACCTTTAAGGTATCTGAAAATTCTTTTAAGTACAAAATCATTTGACACTTTCCCCTCAGGTGATGCTACACAGGATTTAGCATACCTAATTCACTGATGAGATGTTTAAACGTTTTGACATCCAAGGGTTTTGTAAAAACATCAGTGAGTTGTTTATCAGTGGGAATAAAATGAAGTTCAATGTCACCTTTTATAATGTGATCTCGAATGAAATGATACCTGAGATCAATGTGCTTGGTTTTGGAGTGCATGACAGGATTATGAGATATGGCAATAGCACTAGTGTTATCACAAAAGATTGGAGTTTTTGTATAAGTAACACCATAATGAGTCAGTTGGTTATTCATCCACAGAATTTGAGCGCAGCAACTTGCTGCAGAAATGTATTCAGCTTCAGCTGTGGAGAGTGACACTGCAGTTTCCTTCTTGCTTGTCCAACTGACCAATTTTCCACCTAGGAAATGACAACCACCTGTGGTACTTTTCCTATCTATTTTACATCCTGCATGATCAGAATCTGAATAACCCATTAGATCTAGACTTGAGCCTTTGGGATACCAAAGACCAAGTCTGGGGACACCTTTAAGGTATCTGAAAATTCTTTTCACAGCATTTAAGTGTGATTCTCTGGGATCAGACTGAAAATGTGCACAAAGACATGTTGCAAACATTATGTCAGGTCTACTTGCAGTTAAGTACATAAGTGACTCTACCATACCACGATACTTTGTGGGATCCACTTGTTTTCCATTAGGATCAGAATCTGAATAACCCATTAGATCTAGACTTGAGCCTTTGGGATACCAAAGACCAAGTCTGGGGACACCTTTAAGGTATCTGAAAATTCTTTTCACAGCATTTAAGTGTGATTCTCTGGGATCAGACTGAAAATGTGCACAAAGACATGTTGCAAACATTATGTCAGGTCTACTTGCAGTTAAGTACATAAGTGACTCTACCATACCACGATACTTTGTGGGATCCACTTGTTTTCCATTAGGATCAGAATCCAAAGTCAGAGGAGCAGAGATAGGAGTATCTATTGATGAGACTGAATTAAATTGATATTTCTTTAACAAATCTCTGACATATTTTTCTTGATTTATAAAAATACCATCACTGGTTTGTTTCACTTGAAGACTCAAGAAATATGTCAGTTCACCCATCATACTCATTTCATACTCATTTTGTCATTTGTAGACCCAAACACAATATCATTAACATAAATTTGTACAAGTAAGATATGTCCTTTATCATGTAAAATGAATAAAGTATTATCTATTGCACCCCTTTTAAAACCATTTTTCAGAAGATGTTTAGTTAGAGTATCATACCAGGCTCTAGGTGCTTGTCTCAGACCATATAAAGCTTTGTTCAGTCTGTACACCCAGTGAGGTTTTTCTTCATTGATGAACCCTGGTGGTTGATGAACATAAACAACTTCTTCCAAATCTCCATTCAGAAATGCATTTTTGACGTCCATCTGATAGACTTTGAACTCATGATGAGCTTCAAAAGCTAAGAAAATTCTGATAGATTCTAGTCTAGCAACTGGAGCAAAAGTTTCATCAAAGTCTACTCCTTTTACTTGAGAGTAATCCTTAGCAACCAGTCTTGCCATGTTTCTGATGACATGACCATCTTCATCCATCTTGTTTCTGAAGACCCATCTTGTCCCAGTTGGTTCCTTCTTCAGGTTATTAGGACATGGAACTAATTCGCAGACATTATTCCTTTTAAACTGGTTAAGCTCATCTTGCATGGCTTCAACCCATCTTAGGTCTTTCATAGCCTCGTCAACCTTCTTCGGTTCAATAAGTGATAAGAAGCTGACGTATAAGCATTGATCGCTTGTGGCTCTTCTGGTCTACTGGAATGTCCAATGATTTGCTCAATAGGATGTGCTTTTGTCCATTTAGAGTAATGACCAGGACGTACAATGATATCAGTACAAGAATTCCTCTGATTGACTTTAGGAGGAGCTTCAGAAAAGACTATTTCAGTCTCTTCATCTTCCTCCTGCAGCTCATGATTTGCATCATGAAACTCTTCAGATTGGGGTAAATCAGTGGAAACTGGTATCTGATTTGTAACAGTACGCACATCTGATCCAATAGTCAGTTCAGAAGGTAGCTTGAAACTGACTGAAGGATAGAATGGTATGTTACTAGGCGGCATTTTGGCTGGTTCTGAAATGAGATGATCAGAAGCAGGTTCAGGTGACTGATCTGGTTGATTAACAGGATCAGATTCACCAAAACTGATGGACTTTCTGAGGGTGGTACAGGAGTTGGTTTATTGAAGATTGCAGAATTTGATTCATCAAAGGTAACATGGATTGACTCGTCAACTTTATCAAGTCTTTTGTTATATACTTTGAAAGCCTTGCGATTCACCGAATAGCCTAAGAAGTAACCTTCATCAGCTTTTGCATCAAACTTTCCAAGCTGACTGGAGTCGTTCAGAATGTAAACTGGAAATCTAAAAACATGGAAATATCCAATATTTGGCTTTCTATTTCTGAGGACTTCATAGGCTGTCTTCTTGTGTCTTTTGACATAAACAGATCTGTTCTGAGTGTAGCAAGCAGTTGCAACAGCTTCAGCCCAGAAACTGGTAGGAAGACCAAATTCAGTGAGCATACTTCTAGCAGCTTCAATCAACGTTCTATTTTTCCTTTCTACAACACCATTCTGCTCTGGTGTGTGTGCTGAAGAGAAGTTCTGAGATATGCCAGTTTCAGTGCAGAATGACTCCAGAGTGGCATTTCTGAATTCAGTGCCATTGTCACTTCTGAGCTGACAAACTTTTCGCTTGTGCTTGAGTTCAAGTTGTTTGATGAGGGCAATAATTTCAGCAGCAGCTTCACTCTTTGTTCTGAGGAAAACAACCCAGCAATATCTTGAGAATTCATCTACCACAACAAGGGTGTACCTCTTTCCTGCTCTTGTCTGGACGTTCACAGGACCAAACCGATCCATGTGAAGCATGTGAAGAGGTTCAGTGATGCTGAAATTTTGCTTTGTCTTGAAAGATGTTCTTTTCTGCTTTCCCATTTCACAACCTGGACATGGCTTGTCTTTATTGAAAGATATTGGAGGTATCTGTAACAACCCTACTTTTTAAATATTATATATGCGCTAGTTATATTGCCTATGATCCCGCAAGCCATAGTTATACTAGAAGCTAGTAGATAATGCCCCTAAATTAGCAATCTAAAAACATGGAAATATCCAATATTTGGCTTTCTATTTCTGAGGACTTCATAGGCTGTCTTCTTGTGTCTTTTGACATAAACAGATCTGTTCTGAGTGTAGCAAGCAGTTGCAACAGCTTCAGCCCAGAAACTGGTAGGAAGACCAAATTCAGTGAGCATACTTCTAGCAGCTTCAATCAACGTTCTATTTTTCCTTTCTACAACACCATTCTGCTCTGGTGTGTGTGCTGAAGAGAAGTTCTGAGATATGCCAGTTTCAGTGCAGAATGACTCCAGAGTGGCATTTCTGAATTCAGTGCCATTGTCACTTCTGAGCTGACAAACTTTTCGCTTGTGCTTGAGTTCAAGTTGTTTGATGAGGGCAATAATTTCAGCAGCAGCTTCACTCTTTGTTCTGAGGAAAACAACCCAGCAATATCTTGAGAATTCATCTACCACAACAAGGGTGTACCTCTTTCCTGCTCTTGTCTGGACGTTCACAGGACCAAACCGATCCATGTGAAGCATGTGAAGAGGTTCAGTGATGCTGAAATTTTGCTTTGTCTTGAAAGATGTTCTTTTCTGCTTTCCCATTTCACAACCTGGACATGGCTTGTCTTTATTGAAAGATATTGGAGGTATCTGTAACAACCCTACTTTTTAAATATTATATATGCGCTAGTTATGTTGCCTATGATCCCGCAAGCCATAGTTATACTAGAAGCTAGTAGATAATGCCCCTAAATTAGCAATCTAAAACTATTGTTCAATTCTAAATTTGATTTATAAAATACCATTGAACAAAAATTTCATTGATGACTAACCAAGTTATAAATGATAAAAATGAGCCTCACAAGTTGAGATATCAATCAAAATTCTTATAAATGTCCAGCAAATCAATCACCAAGCCAATGTAAGTAAATATGACATGAGAATAAAGATTTCTATCTCAAAGTATATTCATAAATTAATATGTACATAAAAGTGTTTAAACAACAATAAGTATATATATATATGCTTAAAGTAAATACAAGTTTATAAATTAAGGATTATGTAACAAATCAAAAATACAAAAATATGTACATACACATACATATACACGACATATACATATGTATATACACATACTAGAAAAAAATTAACTTACACTAAAACTAATACAAAAACAAAAAAAAAAAAAAAAAAAAAAAAAAAAAAAAAAAAAAAAAAAAAAAAAAAAAAAAAAAAAAAAAAAAAAAAAAAAAAAAAAAAAAAAAAAAAAAAAAAAAAAAAAAAAAAAAAAAAAAAAAAAAAAAAAAAAAAAAAAAAAAAAAAAAAAAAAAAAAAAAAAAAAAAAAAAAAAAAAAAAAAAAAAAAAAAAAAAAAAAAAAAAAAAAAAAAAAAAAAAAAAAAAAAAAAAAAAAAAAAAAAAAAAAAAAAAAAAAAAAAAAAAAAAAAAAAAAAAAAAAAAAAAAAAAAAAAAAAAAAAAAAAAAAAAAAAAAAAAAAAAAAAAAAAAAAAAAAAAAAAAAAAAAAAAAAAAAAAAAAAAAAAAAAAAAAAAAAAAAAAAAAAAAAAAAAAAAAAAAAAAAAAAAAAAAAAAAAAAAAAAAAAAAAAAAAAAAAAAAAAAAAAAAAAAAAAAAAAAAAAAAAAAAAAAAAAAAAAAAAAAAAAAAAAAAAAAAAAAAAAAAAAAAAAAAAAAAAAAAAAAAAAAAAAAAAAAAAAAAAAAAAAAAAAAAAAAAAAAAAAAAAAAAAAAAAAAAAAAAAAAAAAAAAAAAAAAAAAAAAAAAAAAAAAAAAAAAAAAAAAAAAAAAAAAAAAAAAAAAAAAAAAAAAAAAAAAAAAAAAAAAAAAAAAAAAAAAAAAAAAAAAAAAAAAAAAAAAAAAAAAAAAAAAAAAAAAAAAAAAAAAAAAAAAAAAAAAAAAAAAAAAAAAAAAAAAAAAAAAAAAAAAAAAAAAAAAAAAAAAAAAAAAAAAAAAAAAAAAAAAAAAAAAAAAAAAAAAAAAAAAAAAAAAAAAAAAAAAAAAAAAAAAAAAAAAAAAAAAAAAAAAAAAAAAAAAAAAAAAAAAAAAAAAAAAAAAAAAAAAAAAAAAAAAAAAAAAAAAAAAAAAAAAAAAAAAAAAAAAAAAAAAAAAAAAAAAAAAAAAAAAAAAAAAAAAAAAAAAAAAAAAAAAAAAAAAAAAAAAAAAAAAAAAAAAAAAAAAAAAAAAAAAAAAAAAAAAAAAAAAAAAAAAAAAAAAAAAAAAAAAAAAAAAAAAAAAAAAAAAAAAAAAAAAAAAAAAAAAAAAAAAAAAAAAAAAAAAAAAAAAAAAAAAAAAAAAAAAAAAAAAAAAAAAAAAAAAAAAAAAAAAAAAAAAAAAAAAAAAAAAAAAAAAAAAAAAAAAAAAAAAAAAAAAAAAAAAAAAAAAAAAAAAAAAAAAAAAAAAAAAAAAAAAAAAAAAAAAAAAAAAAAAAAAAAAAAAAAAAAAAAAAAAAAAAAAAAAAAAAAAAAAAAAAAAAAAAAAAAAAAAAAAAAAAAAAAAAAAAAAAAAAAAAAAAAAAAAAAAAAAAAAAAAAAAAAAAAAAAAAAAAAAAAAAAAAAAAAAAAAAAAAAAAAAAAAAAAAAAAAAAAAAAAAAAAAAAAAAAAAAAAAAAAAAAAAAAAAAAAAAAAAAAAAAAAAAAAAAAAAAAAAAAAAAAAAAAAAAAAAAAAAAAAAAAAAAAAAAAAAAAAAAAAAAAAAAAAAAAAAAAAAAAAAAGGTTTTATCAAAAACTCATACTTTCTTCTTGTTTTCTTTGTAATATACACTTAATGAGGGCAAAGTTGATAGGATCTTTCTTTCCATGCTCATGCATGTCGAATCTAAGAAGAAAGATCCAAGGATTCAACAAGTTTAAGACCCACAAGTGTTGTTATAGATTAGTAGCTTTTAAAGTGACTTTCTTGTTGATAGATCTATATGTTTTTGTATATTTTTGAAAGTATATTCTGAGATTTTTCATTTAAAAGATGTTTTTATATTGTTGAATGTTAGATCTATAAAAGTTGATAGTAAAAAGTGTTGATTCGAATGCATGTATGCTAGATTTAAGAAAGTTGGATCTTTTGTTGGATTATGAGATGGATATGGACTTGTTATAAGTGAAAAATATGTTAATATTAATGTTAATATTCTGGAAAAATTGATAAAATATCAATGATATAAAGCTTGAATCAAAACATGTTAAAATAAGCTAGAAATCATAAACCGAAAACACGCAAAAATGCATTTTGAGCACACACGTGCACCATAATCTTATGACCAAGAAAATATGATAAACCTACTGGAAATAAGTTGAAATAAAAGTATAAAACTCAGATCTATTGGTTCATGACAACAATAAGCTCAAAAATCACCTTTTCGGGTCAAATAATCACTAACCGAAAGCACCAAATTGCACATATCACACCACCACCACTATCACGATTTTGGACACCAAAATATGATGAACTTTCTGGAAATAATGAAACAAGAATGAAAATCCATTTTGAAGCACTTTAATTGCTTAAGAAATGAGGCTAAAATCACTATTTCGGTAAACGATTTTTAATCATAAAACCCTCAAAATGAGCAACACACAAGAGAGGTTGAATTGATATGATTTTGTATGGATAAAAGTTGCCTAAAAGGCCTGAGATTTTTGACCAAAATGTTTAGTGATGATTTCTAAGAATTTCCATGAATTATTGAATTTAAATGGTAATTAAAAGACATAAAAATCAATAAATAAATTATGTAAATCAAGAATGGGGTTAAATCATCTTAACCATTGATAAAAATAACTAAAACCTACTGGAGAAAAATAGTTAAAAGGCAAGAGACATGTGTTACATAATTTAAAGATAAATAATTAAGTAAAAATAATTAATTAAATATTATTAATTAAATGGTAATTAAAAGAACATAAAAATCAATAAATAAATTATGTAAATCAAGAATGGGGTTAAATCATCTTAACCATTGATAAAAATAACTAAAACCTACTGGAGAAAAATAGTTAAAAGGCAAGAGACATGTGTTACATAATTTAAAGATAAATAATTAAGTAAAAATAATTAATTAAATATTATTAAATTAAATATAAAATTACAAATCAGAAAATATACATAAAATATTAATATTATAAGACCACTAATGTCAAATATTATTACTAATCAAAGTATACAATGGAAATCATATAAACCAAAGCCAAACTACCGAAATTCCAATAAACGTACAAAAACGTATAATGAGAAAACGACTCCTACCACCAAATCTCTTATACCCAAACAACGAGAACATCATAATGCACTTAAATTCCATAATCTAATAACAACCAAAGATGGGAAAGTCTACTAGTATACATCTCATGATCTAGCTCACTAGTTCATGTCGCGCGAACTTACGCCGTGAATATATACGTTATGGTTTAGGCTTGCTTGAGGCGCAACAAATCTAAGAGAAGGAATCACGTTTGATCAGCCCCTTTCACTCTCTAATCAAGTGAGTCATAGCCCCCTTTCAAACTCTTTTATGTGTTTACTTTCGGGGTGAAAAGCATGATTAATTAAAATGACTTTCTCTTATGAAATGATTCTTTGAAATAATGATAATGATATGGGAATTATATTGTATGTTCAACGTGTTATATGTTATATGATGAGCTTGAGTACTGTCAAACGGTGGTCCCCTGTACACTACTATTAACTCATTTGAGTCCTGTAGTTAGAGGGTTGCGCAACTAGGACTTGTCCCCTCATCCACTATTATAGGTAACGGTGGGATGTTTGGTTTGCCTTTGGCCACCTTCATCGCCAGTCTGGCCTCGCGGTGCTCTAACTACTATATATTTATGGGCGTCTCCATGGCACGACCCTTGGTTATCTTTATGCACGTGATTGACAGCATGTGCTTATCATTATCTTATCATTTGGGACAATATATCTGATTATTGGGACATAACCGGTCTTAGTAGTGGCTCAAGAACAATCTCATCAAATTATGTCATGGTAGTCTTACAATTGACCCAGAGGTATTGATATTATATTATGGATGGAAATTATTGATTGAACATACGGTTTGGGTATGGACAGTATGATGGAATTCTTGGAAATTTTATGACATATTATTTCTTGACTTGGATTAAATATATGGGTGTTGTTAGCATAAACCTATGAACTCACTCAACTCTCGTAGTTGACACTTTTTCTTCATGCTTTTCAGGTCTAGGGCAGTAAGTTAGCATTTTGGACCGCCTCACGGATGATGTGTTTATTTGTTGCATGTTGGACTAGTAACGCAAACATTTGATCTTTTGATTATGAATTTGGTTATGTAATGTTTATTAAACGTCAACTTGAACTTGTAACCTTTTGAATTTGAATGGCATTTGAAACTTTATGTTGATGTCTTATACTTAAATCTTTTGTACCATGTCGTTCTGTGGCATCTCGTGTTTCCGCTATAGTCGGGGTGTTACAGAAAAATGGTATCAGAGATGCAAGGTTATAGAGAATTTTTGCTATAACCTACGTATTTTCAAAACGAGTCGAATATTTCTTAAACAATTGAGTCGATCATAAAGTATTCTTGTTTTACTTATGCATAGCCTGATCAACTATGCCTAACTAAAAATTTAATATGGAATGATCGAAATGATTGTCTAAGGGATATTCAAAATGAGTCTTTTGAAAATAAGCTTTAAAAACGATTCTTGGTGCAAAAGATACATAACCAAATCCAATGTTTGCATTACCTATTAGAACCCTTAGTTACTACCCCCACTTGGCTAGCATTACTTTGTCCATTTAGATATAATACATGAGAGCTATGCACAAGTTGAATCTTAGTCATTACTTTAATTATAAACGGTTATCATGAGAGCTATGCACAAGTTGAATCTTAGTCATTACTTTAATTATAAACGGTTATGTCGGTCGTGCGAGTCGAGTTGGTCGTCGGTTGTGAATGGTCATGTTGTTGTTTGGTTGTTAAGCTTGTGAGTCGTTGGTCGAGTTGGTTGGTTGCTTGTCAAATGGTTAAGGTCGTCTCATGGTCCGTCGAGTCGTCTTGCTGTTCGTAAGTTGCCACATGGGTCGTCAATGGTCAAGTCGGTCGTCCATGGTCGTCTAAGCGTCGAGTCAAGTCGTCATCTCACGCCTTTGTGAAACTTGTGTAGGAACATCATGTCACAAGCAAGTGGAGCTTCCGGATCAGCCCCTAGACCAAGGAACTTGTATGGATTCGTGGACTACATGGAAGAGGAAGAAAGGAGACGCCTAGAGCAAGAGCAACCTCCCCAACCACTCCAAGAAGAAGAAGAAGAAGAGACCGATCCAATGGAAGACCCATCGGAAGACGATAATGCTAGGAGCGTTGCCTCTAGCCAACCTGGACGCCGCTCACCCTCGCCACCACCATCACCACCAGCCCCTAGAGCACCCACTCCGCCAAGGCAAGATGCACCCATGAACCTAAGTGATGGGCGATTTCCAGCCCAAGACCCATACTTTCAGCCGCGCCTTCCTCGTGATCATCCCTGGTACCATCTCGGACATAGGCGTCAAGGAGAAGAGCCACACCGCCCAGTCTATGGGGTACCCCCTCCACCTCCCATTGGTATGACTCGTGAAGAAAGGGAGAGGGTGTGGGGAATAGCAAACGGGTTAAGGGATGCTAGAGTAAGGGTAAGGACTCAAGAGGTGATGATGAAAAGGGCCTTAGGAGTTATGGATCGAACGGGGGATTATGCGAGTTTGGCGATATCAGAAGTTCGTCGAGTTAATGAGGTGATATTTATGATGGGATGTGTGCTTACGGCTGTTTGCACTCTCGTAATAGCTCTCATGCTTAGGAAGTAAACCTAAGAGCTTCCTTATTTATGAACTTAATTCGATGTATGAACGTTTGTACTTTGTTTCACTTTCTAGCTTTTGTGTGACGATGATCACATAGTATTTGGCATGTAGCAATTTTGTGAACTCATCTTGAATGATATATATGTATGCTTAATGCCTCTCTATGGTTACATGATGTGCTATCCTTGTTGTGATATAGTTATCTCTATTATAAACATTGTAGTTACAGCAGGAAATCAGTTCTGACCACTTTTAGTAGAACGGCCATATCTGGAGTTCTATTTCGTCTTTTGACCTGATTCCAATTGGAGGTGAAACTTAACTCATAGGGATACGTTTCATATTTTATAAGTTTTTCCCAGATCGTCCATATTAAGCCACTTTTACGTGCTCCAAGTTCGTACTCAGATTCTGTAATCCTCCTGGCTAACCTAGAAAGCATGGTTGATAAATTTTAGAATTTACCTAACCATTTATTTACTCATAATGACAAGTGCGTCATGATTATAAAAAGGAATATGAATCGGGATATACATATACATATGTGTGCAAACGAGCCCTCTATGCACTAAATAACTTTAGATATACTCGTGTGAGATCAAGAAGTCGTGAGTCGAGCTTATGTCATATGATTCAATACACGAATAACTAAACTATATTATCCTTTGTAGAGACATGGCACCACGAAGGACCGGCGGAGAAACAAGTGAAGAGGCCCAGCGAAGAGCTGAGTTAGCCGAGCTTATCTCCCAACAGATCAATGCCGCCATGCCAAACATTGCCACCCAAATTGCGGAGAATGTGACCGCTACACTCAACACGGCTAGAAGACAAGATGGAGGAGGAAATGCTATTGACAGGAATGCCTACAAGGCTTTCACGTCTTGCAATCCCAAGGAGTTTCATGGGACAGAAGGTCCTGTTGGATTGCTTACTTGGTTCCAAAGCATGGAAGCCAACTTGAACATCATTGATTGTGCGCCAGCGGACCATGTTAAGTTTGCTGCTAGTAAGCTTCAAGGAAGAGCTCTTACTTGGTGGAATCTCCAAGCGACTACTAGAGGTCCTGCAGCAGTCAATGCTTTGACTTGGGAGCAGTGTAGAAGATGACGCGTGAGTATTGTCCACGAGAGGAGGTACAAAAACTGGAGATGGAATTCTAGAACCATGCCATGAGAGGACTAGAATTGGAGGCCTATGTGATCCGCTTCCACGAGTTGAGCGTGTTGGTGCCGGAGATGGTAACCCCTGTGGCTAAGAAGGTTGAGAGGTTCATCTATGGATTGACACCTGAAGTTAGGTTGATGGTCACTGCTGCAAGCCCTACCACCCTTGAGCAGGCTATAAGTTTGGCAACCAGGCTAGTAAACGATTTGGTTAGGCGTGGGAAGTACACGAGAGGTGAATCAAGTTCGAGACAAGGTGGAGGAAATAGGTTTGGCGATCGAAAAGGGAATGGGCCGGATAAGAGGCAAAAGATTGTGAGAAACTATGGGGTTGTGGATGCTAACCCCAATCCATATCGTGGCATGCCTCCAAGGTGCAATCGATGTGGTTATAGTCACTTGGGTGAATGCAAGCGTTGCACAACTTGCAACCGCATGGGTCACCTTGCTACTCACTGCCGGAGCGGGCCAAGGAATGAAGGACAACGAGGAGGATGTCACGAATGTGGAAGTACGGATCATTGGAGAAATGCTTGTCCTAGGTTGAGAAGAGCACAAGGCAACCATGGAAATGGAAATGGTAACCGTGGCAACTTTAGGAATGTTGGGAATCGCGGGAACCAAGCAAACCGAGGAAACAATGGAAATCAAGTTAACCGAGGAAATGTTGGGAATCAAGCTAATATTGGGAATCAAGGCAACAACGTTAACCAAGGAAATCGTGGGAATCAAGGAGGTCAAGCCCGAGGAACGGTGTATGCCATGGGAGCGAATGAGGCACGTGATGACCCTAATGTCATCGTAGGTACGTTTCCAATAAATAATGTTTATGCATCTATGTTGTTTGACTCTGGAGCTGAAAGAAGTTTTATTTCCTTCGAATTTAAAGAATTGATTGATAAGAAAACTAGTGAACTAGAGGAAACTTATTATGTTGAATATGCTAATGGAAGCGAGTATAAGACTAAGGAAATTATTGCTGATTGTAAGTTAACTTTAGATGAGAAGGACTATAGTATTGACTTGATTCCCATAGAAATAGGAAGTTTTGATGTGATAGTAGGAATGAATTGGTTGTCGAAAATACGTGCTGAAATACTTTGCCATGAAAGGATCATTAAGATTCCTTCAGATAACGGTGAGGTGCTAATAGTTCAAGGCCATAAGGCGGGAGTCCAACCTAAGTTGGTGTTGTCCATAAAGGTGAGGAAGTACCTACGGAAGGAATACCACACGTACTTGGCACAAGTAGTGGATAAGCGAGTGAAAGATAAGGATCCTCTCAAGGTAACAGTGGTTAGAGATTTTTTAGATGTGTTTCCGGACGAACTACCTGGACTTCCCCCAGCAAGACAAGTAGAGTTTACCATCGATTTAGTTCCCGGGGCAGCCCCCGTGGCTAAAGCACCGTACAGGCTAGCGCCCTCCGAAATGCGAGAACTCTCGGAGCAATTGCAAGAATTGCTTGATAAAGGTTTAATCCAACCTAGTTCTTCGCCCTGGGTGCGCCAATTCTCTTTGTCAAGAAGAAGGATGGATCTTTGAGAATGTGCATTGACTATAGAGAGTTGAATAAATTGACGATCAAGAATAGGTACCCGCTGCCGCGAATAGACGATTTGTTCGACCAACTGCAAGGAGCGTCGCATTTCTCGAAAATTGACCTTAGGTCCGGCTATCATCAGTTGAGGGTACGAGAAGAAGATGTACCTAAAACGGCCTTTAGAACTCGCTATGGGCATTATGAGTTTCTAGTGATGCCATTTGGTCTCACAAATGCGCCAGCCGTTTTCATGGACCTAATGAATAGGATTTGTAGGCCATACTTGGACAAATTCGTCATAGTGTTCATCAATGACATTTTGATATACTCTAGAAGCAAGGAGGAGCACGAGAAGCACCTGAGGATAATCTTGCAGTTACTTAGAGACGAGAAGCTATATGCTAAGTTTTCTAAGTGTGAATTTTGGCTCCGTCAAGTCCAATTTCTGGGACACGTTGTGAACGAAGAAGGAATCCATGTAGATCCGTCTAAGATAGAAGCAATCAAGAAATGGGAGACACCAAGACACCAACGGAAGTGCGTAGCTTCCTAGGTTTGGCGGGTTATTATAGGAGGTTCATTCAAGGATTCTCTAAGATTGCGGTACCTTTAACCCAATTGACCCAAAAGTCAAGAGAGTTCGAATGGGGTGAAGAACAAGAGCAAGCGTTTCAAACGCTTAAGGACATGTTGTGTGAAGCCCCAATACTAGCATTGCCGGATGGAATGGAAGGATTTGTAGTATATTGTGATGCGTCGAATAAAGGGCTAGGGTGCGTACTAATGCAAAGGGACAAAGTTATTGCGTACGCATCTAGGCAATTAAAGCCACATGAGAAGAATTATTCAACACACGATTTGGAGCTAGGAACCGTAGTGTTTGCCTTGAAGATATGGCGACATTATCTTTATGGCACCAAGTGCACCATATTTACCGATCACAAGAGCTTGCAACACATCTTTGATCAGAAGATGTTGAACATGAGGCAAAGGAGGTGGAGCTGCTTAACGATTACGAGTGTGAAATTAAGTACCACCCCGGAAAGGCAAATGTTGTTGCTGACGCCCTTAGTAGGAAGGTGAGCACTAGGGTGTCGAAGACGAGAATTTATCACTTACAGGTGAAAATGTCTCTAAGGGACAGATTCTTAGAAGATCAAGCAAAAGCTTTCGAAGGAAAGAACATTGAAGAAGAGGCCTTGAGTGGAATAGAAACAAGGTTCGATAGGGATGATGAAGGCATCTTGTATTTCAAGGGAAGAGCTTGGGTCCCAAATATCAACGGGCTGAGAGAGGTGTTAATGAATGAAGCTCACAATTCAAAATACTCGATTCATCCAGGAGCGGATAAGATGTACCAAGGTCTAAAAAGGGACTTTTGGTGGCCTGGGATGAAAGGTGATGTAGCTCTATATGTGAGCCGATGTATGACGTGTGCGATGGTCAAAGCTGAGCACCAAAAGCCAGCTGGACTTTTAAAGCAGCCGGAAATACCCGAGTGGAAGTGGGAGCAAATAGCAATGGACCTAGTGACGAAATTGCCTCGGACGAAGAAAGGTCATGATGCTATATGGGTGATTGTTGATCGTCTTACGAAATCAGCCCATTTCATCCCCATCAAAGAAGATTGGAACGCTGAGCGTTTAGCTCGTCTGTACGTTGAGAAGATTGTGACATTACATGGTGTACCTCTGTCCATAATATCCGATAAGGATGGTAGGTTTACCTCACGTTTCTGGGGTCTTGTGCAAGAAGCAATGGGCACTACGTTAGCATTAAGCACGGCTTACCACCCACAAACGGATGGGCAAAGTGAGCGTACAATACAAACGTTGGAGGATATGCTAAGAGCTTGCGCATTAGAATTTAGTGGAAGTTGGGATGAACACTTGCCATACGCGGAATTTACTTACAACAATAGTTATCACTCTAGCATACAGTGTGCGCCGTTTGAAGCTCTATACGGGCGTAAATGTAGATCACCCATGTGTTGGGTAGAGGCGGGTGAGAGAAGCCTAGCTACCGTTGACTTTGTCCAAGAGACAACGGACAAGGTGGCGATCATTAAAGAAAAGCTTAAAGCCGCGAGAGATCGGCAAAAGAGTTATGCGGATCAAAGGAGGAAGCCCCTAGAATTTGAGGTTGGCGACAAAGTACTATTAAAGGTGTCGCCATGGAAGGGAACCGTAAGGTTCGGCAAAAGAGGAAAGTTGAGCCCCCGATACATTGGGCCATTTGAAATTGTTGCTAGAATAGGCCCCGTAGCCTATAAGTTGAAATTACCCCAAGAATTGGGAGATGTTCATGACACATTCCATGTGTCGAACTTGAAGAAATGTATGGCGGATGATTCGAAAGTGGTCCCACTTGAAGAACTACGTGTGGAGGATAAGCTCCAATTTCGTGAGGAGCCAATAGAAGTTCTCGATCGCGATGAGAAACGCCTAAAGAGGAGCAAGATCCCCATTGTTAAAGTTAGATGGGATACGAAACGCGGACCCGAGTTTACATGGGAGCGCGAGGACTTTATACGCGAGAAATATCCGCACTTACTCCCTAAGCAAATTCAAATTCCGAGACGGAATTCTTCTAAGGGGTAAGGATGTAACAACCCTACTTTTTAAATATTATATATGCGCTAGTTATGTTGCCTATGATCCCGCAAGCCATAGTTATACTAGAAGCTAGTAGATAATGCCCCTAAATTAGCAATCTAAAACTATTGTTCAATTCTAAATTTGATTTATAAAATACCATTGAACAAAAATTTCATTGATGACTAACCAAGTTATAAATGATAAAAATGAGCCTCACAAGTTGAGATATCAATCAAAATTCTTATAAATGTCCAGCAAATCAATCACCAAGCCAATGTAAGTAAATATGACATGAGAATAAAGATTTCTATCTCAAAGTATATTCATAAATTAATATGTACATAAAAGTGTTTAAACAACAATAAGTATATATATATATATGCTTAAAGTAAATACAAGTTTATAAATTAAGGATTATGTAACAAATCAAAAATACAAAAATATGTACATACACATACATATACACGACATATACATATGTATACACATACTAGAATGAAAAATTAACTTACACTACAAACTAATACAATTAACCTTACAATACATACATAAATACATATACATACACCTAACATATATATACACCTTATATACACAATTTTTATATAAAAAAAAAGATAGAAAAACCCTTCCTATGCCCCTTTGAGGCCGGCCCTCCCCCCTTTCCCCCATACACTTTCACCAATCAACATTTAACCAACCTTATACTCCCAACACAAATCACTTACACTCTTCACACACAACTCATTTCTCTCTCAAGAAACCTCTTCTCTTCTCTCTTTTTCTTATTATTTTCGGCCAACTCAAGCAAATAAAACACCAACAAAATCAAGTTAAACACTTAATAATAATAAGGATTAAGTTAGATTACTAAAGGGTTATATCAAGCAAGGGTTTAAGGATTGTTTTTGGGTTAGATTAAGGGTTGTTGGAGGCCTCAAGCACCACGAAAATTCTGCCCCTTTTCTTCATCCAAAACCAAGTTCAAGAGGGTATAATCTTCATCCTTTTTACTAGATCTAATCTTGTTTTTGTTTATATTCAAAGGTTTTATCAAAAACTCATACTTTCTCCTTGTTTTCTTTGTAATATACACTTAATGAGGGCAAAGTTGATAGGATCTTTCTTTCCATGCTCATGCATGTCGAATCTAAGAAGAAAGATCCAAGGATTCAACAAGTTTAAGACCCAAAAGTGTTGTTATAGATTAGTAGCTTTTAAAGTGACTTTCTTGTTGATAGATCTATATGTTTTTGTATATTTTTGAAGAGTATATTCTGAGATTTTTCATTTAAAAGATGTTTTTATATTGTTGAATGTTAGATCTATAAAAGTTGATAGTAAAAAGTGTTGATTCGAATGCATGTATGCTAGATTTAAGAAAGTTGGATCTTTTGTTGGATTATGAGATGGATATGGACTTGTTATAAGTGAAAAATATGTTAATATTAATGTTAATATTCTGGAAAAATTGATAAAATATCAAGGATATAAAGCTTGAATCAAAACATGTTAAAATAAGCTAGAAATCATAAACCGAAAACACGCAAAAATGCATTTTGAGCACACACATGCACCATAATCTTATGACCAAGAAATATGATAAACCTACTGGAAATAAGTTGAAATAAAAGTATAAAACTCAGATCTATTGGTTCATGACAACAATAAGCTCAAAAATCACCTTTTCGGGTCAAATAATCACTAACCGAAAGCACCAAATTGCACATATCACACCACCACCACTATCACGATTTTGGACACCAAAATATGATGAACTTTCTGGAAATAATGAAACAAGAATGAAAATCCATTTTGAAGCACTTTAATTGCTTAAGAAATGAGGCTAAAATCACTATTTCGGTAAACGATTTTTAATCATAAAACCCTCAAAATGAGCAAGACACAAGAGAGGTTGAATTGATATGATTTTGTATGGATAAAAGTTGCCTAAAAGGCCTGAGATTTTTGACCAAAATATTTAGTGATGATTTCTAAGAATTTCCATGAATTATTGAATTTAAATGGTAATTAAAAGACATAAAAATCAATAAATAAATTATGTAAATCAAGAATGGGGTTAAATCATCTTAACCATTGATAAAAATAACTAAAACCTACTGGAGAAAAATATTTAAAAGGCAAGAGACATGTGTTACATAATTTAAAGATAAATAATTAAGTAAAAATAATTAATTAAATATTATTATTAAAATAAATGGAAAATGCACAAATAAAAGTATAAATCATGAAATTATAAATTAAGGAGCATATATATCAGAAGATAATTCAAATGAAATTATCCATAATTTACAAAGGCAATTATGACACTTAAAAGTATTTTTAAGGATTTATTTAGCAAATAAATCAATAAAGTGAATAAATAAATAATTAAATATTATTAAATTAAATATAAAATTACAAATCAGAAAATATACATAAAATATTAATATTATAAGACCACTAATGTCAAATATTATTACTAATCAAAGTATACAATGGAAATCATATAAACCAAAGCCAAACTACCGAAATTCCAATAAACGTACAAAAACGTATAATGAGAAAACGACTCCTACCACCAAATCTCTTATACCCAAACAATGAGAACATCATAATGAACTTAAATTCCATAATCTAATAACAACCAAAGATGGGCAAGTCTACTAGTATACATCTCATGATCTAGCTCACTAGTTCATGTCGCGCGAACTTACGCCGTGAATATATACGTTATGGTTTAGGCTTGCTTGAGGCGCAACAAATCTAAGAGAAGGAATCACGTTTGATCAGCCCCTATTCACTCTCTAATCAAGTGAGTCATAGCCCCCTTTCAAACTCTTTTATGTGTTTACTTTCGGGGTGAAAAGCATGATTAATTAAAATGACTTTCTCTTATGAAATGATTCTTTGAAATAATGATAATGATATGGGAATTATATTGTATGTTCAACGTGTTATATGTTATATGATGAGCTTGAGTACTGTCAAACGGTGGTCCCCTGTACACTACTATTAACTCATTTGAGGCCTGTAGTTAGAGGGTTGCGCAACTAGGACTTGTCCCCTCATCCACTATTATAGGTAACGGTGGGATGTTTGGTCTGCCTTTGTGGCCACCTTCATCGCCAGTCTGGCCTCGCGGTGCTCTAACTACTATATATTTATGGGCGTCTCCATGGCACGACCCTTGGTTATCTTTATGCACGTGATTGACAGCATGTGCTTATCATTATCTTATCATTTGGGACAATATATCTGATTATTGGGACATAACCGGTCTTAGTAGTGGCTCAAGAACAATCTCATCAAATTATGTCATGGTAGTCTTACAATTGACCCAGAGGTATTGATATTATATTATGGATGGAAATTATTGATTGAACATACGGTTTGGGTATGGACAGTATGATGGAATTCTTGGAAATTTTATGACATATTATTTCTTGACTTGGATTAAATATATGGGTGTTGTTAGCATAAACCTATGAACTCACTCAACTCTCGTAGTTGACACTTTTTCTTCATACTTTTCAGGTCTAGGGCAGTAAGTTAGCATTTTGGACCGCCTCACGGATGATGTGTTTATTTGTTGCATGTTGGACTAGTAACGCAAACATTTGATCTTTTGATTATGAATTTGGTTATGTAATGTTTATTAAACGTCAACTTGAACTTGTAACCTTTTGAATTTGAATGGCATTTGAAACTTTATGTTGATGTCTTATACTTAAATCTTTTGTACCATGTCGTTCTGTGGCATCTCGTGTTTCCGCTATAGTCGGGTTGTTACAGTATCCCTTCAGCAAGTTGTTTTCTTGACAACTTATTTATATTTTTGAAGTTCAGATGGGATAACCTCTTGTGCCATAACCAGTTTGTGTCATCATCTGCCTTTGTATAGAAACATTGTTCACTGGGTGAACTTTCCATATCAATCATATAAATGTTTCCCTTTCTTGGTGCAACCAACACTACCTTCCAATCCCTGTTGAATATGGTGCCTTGACAAATGTCAAATAAAACCTTGAAGCCATCATCACACAGTTGACTGACACTGATCAGGTTATATTTCAAACCATTCACATATGCAACACGTGTAAATTTGACTTGTCCATTATTCAAAACACCATATCCCTCAGTTTGTCCATTGCCATCATTCCCAAAAGTTATTGAGGGCCCTTCTTGCACCCTATATTCCTCCAGCAGGGTTTTATTACCAGTCATGGTTCTTCCAGCAGCACTGTCAAGATACCATATATACTTCTTTCGGTCTCCCTATGCACACACACAAAAATTAGTTCGATTTGGGAACCCATCTTTTTATGGGTTCACTGGACTCTCCCTTAGACGTTCCAGTAATTTTTGGTTTTGGAGGAACTGAAGGATCAAATGGGATTTCAGTCATCACTTCAGTTGACACAAAAACTGTTGGTTTGATGGTATTTTCGACCTTTTTCTTCTCAGATTTTTGTTTTGTTTGCTTGGAAAAATGTTTTGGATTTTGTTTAGGTTGAAGAGGAGTGCTTTCAACATTTTTCAACCATGCATTACAACTCTGCACTTGTCTAGACAACAACTGAAATTGACTCTCTAACCTCAACAAAATTGATTCTTCTTTAGACACATGAGCCTTACCTGAATCTGAGGTAGATGGCTCAGTGGGGTAGACATTTTTCTTCTTCTTTTGGCTTTTAGTTGCCTTAGATGAAGACTGAGGAGCAGGCTTTTTGGATTTAGCCTTCTTTTCTGAAGCAGTGGTCTGAGCTGTTTCAGATTTTCCCTCAGGTGGTTCATGGGCCTTATCAGTCACAGTTTTTAAATTGCTAATTTCTTTAAAAATTATTTCTGGTTTGATTTCTTTTGGAAGGGCATCAATATTAGTGATGATAGATGCCAAATGAAGATTACCAGATTCATATGCTTTTCTTTGATCTGAAAATAATTTTTTAATAGCAACATCTGGATTAGGTGAGTTCATCCATGACTTAATGATTTTCTGTTCTTTTTCAAGAATGTTTTTCAACTCTTCTTTTTCCAATTCAAGAGTAGCAACCATAGACTAATGACTTTTGAGGGCCAACTGGACATCTTGGAGTTCTTTCAGTCTGGCCTGACTTGCGCTCATTTCAGAAGCATTATTTTCAAACATTTTTAGGCTTTCTGAACGCACAATTTCAACATAGGAAATGTCAGCCTCTAAAAAAACTAAAAGATCCAGTTTTAGATCCTGATCACTTTCATAACCAAATTCACTAACCTTCTTCATGATGATATCCACCCAACGACCAGATTCAATATCAGACTTGACCAAATGACCTTGATCTTCACGTGCCATGAAACACATGTCCCTCACTTCATCATCATCATCATACAACCATTCTTGCTTGAGTTGTTCTGTGCCATGAGAGCTATATGGGCTTTAAGCTTTTTATACTTAGCCTTATAACTCTCATCAGATTTCTGAAAAATAGAATGATTAGGACCAGATTGTGATGAAGAGGGTTGACTAGATCTGCATTCCTTCATGAAATGTCCTTTCTTGCCACACTTAAAGCATTCAAGATCAGACTTATCAATAGAAGCGCTGGAAGCAAATGATTTACCAGATCGTTTAGATTTGGCTTTAAAACGGTTAAACGTTTTAGCCAGCATGGCAACCAGATCATCATTGTCATCCTCATCACAACCATGTGTTACACCATCAGTAATACCAGTACTTAACAAATCAGAAACTATCTTCTTCATTGAGTTAGGATGATCACTCTCAGAAGATAGCAGTGCAGTCCCATGTGGCTCAGAATACTGAACCACGACTAAACTGGTAGAAGCATGATTTTTGGCATCTTGCTCAGCCACAGCTCTTTCTGCTTTGTTCTCTTCAGTATATCTGAAGGCTCCATATAAGGATGCAAGAGTGTGACTGTGCAAGGTTTTTCCTTGTCTTAAGACCAAGATTAAATTCTCCCATTTAGAAGGTAAAATGTCACAGAATTTTTCCAACAAAATTTCTTTATCTTTCTCCACACCCAAAGCTTTCAGCTGGTTCACTAAATTAGTGAATCTGATGTAAGTTTAAGTTAAGGATTCAGCAGGGAGTGCAAAGAAAGCTTCATATTTCTTATTTAGGGCAACTTTTCTAGTGACAATTGTTTCAGATGTGCCTTCAAACTGAGTCATGAGTTCCTCCCACATTAATTTTGAATTTTCAAGAAGAACAAGAGTGGGCATGAGAGTACTAGGAACTGCATACAAGATCATATTCTGGAGCTTAGTGTCAAGATCCACCAGCCTATGATCTTCCTCAGACCAATGATCCTTCTCCTTGGGTGTTAACCTAGGAGTCCCATCGGCATTACGGACAATAGTAGAAGCATTTTTAGGAACATAGGGTCCTTCTTGTAAAATGGTGGTCAGATGTCTTTCTACACCAGCAATATACTTCAGCATGCATGCTTTCCATGTTATAAAAGTGTCAATGTTCCCATCAAACTTAGGAACATGATTATTTGGAAAATGAACATGAACATTATGCAGAGGTATATTGTTGTTGATAACAGGGGGTGGATTATTTGCATTAGGAGTAGGATTAGGGTTAGGTCCTTCATTGTTTTCGGGGTTAGCCATCACAACAGATCAAGGTAATGATAACCTTTCTGCTCTGATACCAAATGTAAGTCCCAAATTGATGGGTTACCCAAAGATACCTCTATATCGATAACAATGACTGGCAAGCAACACTTGATCTGGTATAGTGACCAGTTCAGATGTGACGATCCAGATTAGGGTTGAACAAGTAAATGTAAATAACTGAAAGTAAATGCAAGAAACTAAAGTGCTGAAACTATATAAATACAATATATATATATATATAAATAAATATATAAATATATATATATATATATATCAAGTATGTGGCATTGAGACATTGTGTATTTTTCAATGTATTTTATTAATTATGTTAAACAAAATACAAAGATTGTTGCGGAACAAAGATAAACACCCAAGTGTAATATCTAAACAATCTTGAAATACAAATGATCTAATAACTTGGAAATACTCGAAAGGATTACTTAGAGTATATCTCACAAGTTGCAATGCCAAAGTTTCAAACACTTTGCAAGTTATGAGAAGCCTTGTATTTATAGGCCAAGTCTATGCTGACGTGGACCAGACCGTACAAAATACGGTTGGGAGCATTTAAGGAATTGAAATCAATTCCTTAACATGCGTATATTAAGAATATGTGTGAAAGTCACTTGATGTAACATTTCACCTTTTATTCCCAACCTTTTACTCAACCTTGTACTTTATTGGACAATATGGTATTATCCGGGTAAAGGTTGGTAAAGTCAAAAGGCTTCCTCGTAATCAGTGTAAAGTGTTGTAAGTACTTTACACTGAGATGCTTCAGTCTTCGATCAGGTAGAATCTTCTCTGAGCTCTGCTATCTAAGATGATTCTATTTCTTCAGTCTTCAGTCTTTGACTTCAGATGAATGCTTTCAGTTGAGGCTGATCTGAACTGAAGTGAAGCTAAGTAAATATTCTGAAACTGATATGTTTCAGAATCCTGTACAAGTATTCTTCACTGATCTTCAACTATTTCCTGGACAAATCATACTTGGTCGTTTTCGACCTAACAATATTATCCAACTTTACCTATAAACTTTAGAGGATCCCTATCGAATTTATTCTAACCGTTTCAATTTTTCAATATAACAACATACGTTATGGATTTGATAACATTCTTATATCCTTGAATTATTTTTATGTTCAAAGCAATTAAAAATAAAAAGTAGAGATTGTATTAGTGATCGATATTATTTACTTTCTTGATCTGACAATGATAATTGGGGATTAATTTACACATATAAAACGTTAGGGATATTAAAAATTGGTCCAAAATTCCAAATACTACATGTAAAAGGAAGAGACTTACAAATAACCTTTCCACAGTTGGTACTACTGTTTTTGTCAAAAATTACCTAAGATAATCTACGTCGAAGACTTAGATTAATAATGTAACCAAACTTTCATTCGTGAGGTCAAGGGCTTGTAAAATATGTTTGAGATTCAAAGATGCGTTTATTAAAAGGTTTTTAAAGAACGATTATGTCGACTAAACAAGAGATAAAGGTGTAAAACAATGATAATCAGAATAATAAGTATCAAAATAAATAAAATTACGATAAATAATACTAATCAAAGTAAATAATGCGTTAAAGGTAAAGAGTAAAGAACAAGAACACCGAGATTTGTTATCGAGGAAAAGCCCTTAATCCTTTGAGGATTGCCGGCATAAAAACCCTGGGAGGAAGCAATCGTCCCTGCCTTTGTTCTCTTATTAATGATTGTTAAATTATTACAAATGATGGAATTCGGTTGATCGATATATCTAAGTGTAAAATAAATGAGAGTAATGTGTGTGAATACAAGTGTGTAATGAGCAGTAGATAAGTGATAGATAAGATGCCTATGATCGATCAGCCTCATTCTTTATATAGACCTAAGATCTAACTAACTAATGCGAGATTGTAGGGATCTTCTAGGTCTTCAGTAGTCGAACGTTAATGCGTATCTTGACCAGTCAAGTGAACGTTGTAGTTCTTCTCCTCGTGCTGAATTCAACTTGAAGTCCGATTATCTTGGCAGACTAAGTCTTCTTTGCGTGTTGAATATCAATCCCACGTGTGAAATCCTTTTTCTACCGTTGGAGATATTTTCCTTAGCTTTATTCTGAAATCTGCATACTTATCTCACATGGAGGTTGAAGATGATGGAGAGGAGAGAGAAAGTGATTAGATTAAGTGTATGTTTATTATGAAAGGCTTTTTACAAAATGATTAAGGAAGGAGTATTTATACTTATTATCTAATTATAACTAATACTCCTTCTACTATTGAATATTTACAATTAAACACCATATTTATATTTCTAACAATCTCCCCCTTGGTGTTGAATTGTAAATGTTGCATCGTCTTCGGTCTTTAAATAAACATGATGAGCCCATTTGTTGAAAATCTTCAATGTTGATTGGACTTTGAAGCTTTCTCATTGTCTTCTCAACAAACAAATATTCTTGACGATGACTTTCTAAGACTTGATCTTCTCTTGCAACTTTGAATACTTTGGAAGCATCTTTGAAATCTTTATAGCTTTTGAGCTTTCACAACTTGAACTTTTGAGTGTTGATTTCAACTTGATGTTGCTTTGAGAAGTAACTTGAATCTTTGAGTAGCATGCGGAAGCTTGGTTTTGACTTTGAATTCCTTGAATTCTTTTGGTATTGCGGAAGCTTGGTTTTGGAATGCGGAAATTTGATTTGACTTTAAAACTTCAATTCTTGATCTAACTTGTCTCTGAATCAATAAACATCTTGGAGCACTTGATTCTTTGATCAATAAACATTTGCTCCCCCTCAATCAAACAACTATCTCGGAGCAAATAATTCAATAACAAATCTTTAATCTCTTGCCCCCCCTTGAACAAACAATCATTTCGGAGCATATTTAACGACTCATGAGTTTACTCTTGCTCCCCCTCAAATGAACAATCTTCATTCAATCTTAAACTTTTCTAATCATCAAACAATGGTCAATTATTCAATAAAACTTTCAAATATCGACCATGTACATCATCTTGAATATACTCGATCTCGAATCAATCCTTTAACTTTCTCAAAACAATCTTAGAACACTCAACTTATCACGATAATTATTCACACTCTTCACCTAAACTAACGATCCTTTGAACATCCAAACACAACAATCATCCTCGAACAAATTCTACCAATCAAATTCTACCTATATCCTTGAACTCTATCTATCAATCATATAATCATTTCTCCCCCTTATGATGAAAATGTGGAACGGTTTCATCATACAATAATGATTGATAACATAAACGGTAGATGCCAACAAACAACAAGCACGCAAATTAACCCAACCCAATTCCCAATTCCCAATGAACCTATTGGTGAACTAGAATGTAAGGTTGCGTTGTTGGAAAAAACAATTTTAATATGGTGTTTGTGTTCTTTGTGTTTGTGCGAAGAGAAATGAAATCCGGATAAAAATGATCCGTTATCACAACCAAAAATCAAAAGGATTGATGGTGTGGCCTAAAAATACGATTACTATTTTTAGGACTTCCCATTATCATCGAGAAATGCACAAAGCTTATCTCTAAATGGTTTGGTCTATGGCTTTTCAACCGATTGATTGCTTTAAAGAATGTAATTCATGGTCATTGTCACAAAGGCGTTCAATAACCATGTCTTACTATCCTCAAAGACTTTTTGGGAAATTAAATCCGAGGTCACATAGACTTCTCGTTTACTCAACAAATTCATAAAATGAAAAATGTGAGACCTACGTTCAACGTTGGAAAATGATGTTAGCATTGGTAGGATTTCCATTCGATCATCGTGGAATATCAAAAATATGATATCACTACGAATGTTCCGGCAATATCACAAAGATATGCGATGTCACAAAGACATATAAAGACTCATTGTGTCCTAGTCAAATGAAAGAATATTTCAAGTACGCTCTAGACTCAATAAGTGATCAAATGAAGTCGGGGACTGGAGCAGAGTGTCTCCCTTTTTCAATATCAACGTCTTCCAAATGAAGAGTCGATAGAAATGTGAAAATCTCCATGAGAATAAAACAAGCATTTGTTAAGAAATACTTGAGTGGTTAGGTAAAGATGTGCATTGCTTCACTGGGTCCATGAAGTCTTTTTCAATATCAAGAAATCAACATATGGAATCCGATAGAAACGTGTTGACCCGGCTTTTTAAGAATTTTGGGGAGGGCTTTCATTTCTTTTAGCCCTTTCTCACATCATCATTTCACCGTAACCTCTCACTTTTTGACTACTCCCTCATGTCCTATTTGCACAAACAACATCACACTCATAAACCCTCACAATCTAGAATTGAGAATTTAACTCCGGGGTTAGATCTCATCGGCGATGACAAGATCATGGAGTATTTATGAGTGTCCTAAACTCTCATGTGCAAATCTAACTCCGAACTTCTTTGAATATGATCGAAAATGGTTTTAAAATCTTCCAAAGTGTTTTAAGATGGAAAATGAGTTTAAACACTTGGAAGTTTTGGTTTTATAAACAAACTCCCCCTAAATATATGCATGATATAAACAAAGTTTTTGCATATAAAGGGTGAGTAAAAGGTTTGAAAGTTGCTCTCAAATATTAAAAATGAGACTACAAAGGCAGTACACAAAGGCGTTCGATGCCTTGCATCTCATCCTAATACTTTGTGAGTAACTAAAAGACAAAGTAAAAATGATGAAAAGAGAAAATCTTTTTGGATTTTTTAAAATTAAGAAAATGAAAATCTTTTTGGATTTTTCTAAAAATGATGAAATAATAAAAACGGTTTTAGAACGGGTTATACACTGAAGTGTGTATAAGCCACTTTTCATCAAATCACTTGGAAATCACTTTTGGAACCCATTTGAGATTGGGTCCAATGGTTTTTGAATTCTTGAAAGTCCAAATGTAAATCTCATCGATTTGATGAATAGAAGTTGCATTCCACGGAGAACTAAAACCCGGTGGTTTAGTTGAAAAGAGTTTTCGTGGAAGCAATGGTGAAAAATCATTTGATTTCTTTGAAAACTTGTCAATCTTGTGAGATTGAGTTGGAAAATGATTTTTCGAAGCAAAATCATTCACTTTTTGCACGACTGTTTTCACAGGTTTTGGTGCAAGATCAAAAAGTTCCGAAAAAGAATATTTGAATGATTTTGACTCAATTGACTTATCTTTTGAAATCGGTTTCCATTTAGAATTAGTCAACTGAGATTTTGCTTGAGAAATGTGTTTAGAATTATCCTCGAAGGAGAGAAAAGACACTAAAGTAGTTGTTCCATCAACATTTGGTTTCTTAGTGTACTTCTTACCCTTTTGTAAGGAGTAATTAGTAAACTGAGAGACTTTTCTTTCAAAAAGTTTTGAAGATTTACCCGTGTAAACCCTCTTTGGAACATCAACTTTAGGTTTTGATGAAAGAGATTTTGAAAAACTTTTGGATATCTCAGTCTTGTCACAAACACACTCAAGATCAGTCTGAGTTGAGGTCTCAACGGTCTTAACAACATCACATTCACTTGTTACAGAAGAATCCACAACTTCACATACAGGACAATCAGGTTCAGTGCAACCTTCAACAACTTCTTTAGGTAGGTCAAGAGAGATAGAACAATGATTTTGACGCTGAAAAGATTTGGTTTGTGTTTGCAATTCAATCTCAAGGTCGGAAATTTTCTTTGTCAAAGATGTTTCGTTTGACTGAAGTTGCAAACACTTGTCTTCAAGACACTTGATTTGAGCACAAAACTTTGTTCTTTCTTCTTCAACTTTGCTCTCAAAAATGGTGGACTTGTTTCGCAACTCATGGTTAAGCTCAGAAATCTTTTGTTGCAAAACAAGTTATTTTGATTGATTGTCCAAAACAATTTTATTGAGCTTTTTGGAAGAATTTTCCAACTCATTTGTTAATTTGAAAATCTTTGATTGCAAATGATCATTTTCTTTTTGAAGACTTTCCATGTTGGACAAAATAAGATCATTTGCAGATTTGAGTTCTTTGTTCTCTAACATGAGTTGGTCAATTTGAAGTTGAAGATTTTTGTTTTGTTCCATGAGTTTTTGACTCGTCTCATACATGTATCATTTTTCTTGAAAACGAATGACAGCACATGGAACATGTTTGTTGTTGAAAATCTTGGGATGTAAATTACATGTACAACGACCATTTTTATGATCCCAAATTTCATCCCCTGTGGGTTCTTGAATGAACATGGTCGTCAGTTTATCTGGCACATTGAACTTTATTGACTCAAAATTTTCTGAAGTCTGGTACGAAGAAATAATCGATTTCAAGTCTTTAATGTCAGACAAAAACACACACGTTCCTCACAAAGAGCTTTGAATCTCTTGGACACATCCTCAAACTCTTGATACACTCGAACAACACAAGCATGATTATTTCCTTGAAAACATGAACACTTTTGACTATTATGAAAATTATATAAACCAAAGCTTGGTTCAAATTTGATTGGTATGGTTGACATTTTGACTCACACGTTGACGACAACCCAATAAACGAACAACTCAAGAAAAGAATCTAAAAATTTAGTCTTGAAAAATATGTAGCCCAACAACTAAAAAAAAATTTAGCCCAATGAATCTAACACTTAAGCCCAATAAACTAGATTTAGAATTCAGCCCACAATGAAGTACACTTAAGCTGACTAACAATTTTAGACCAAATAATACTCTCAAAGTTCAGCCAAAATTATGACACCAAAATTATACAAACTAATTGAATTAATTGACACCAAATATGACCGAACCGACTTAACAAATTAAAAAAAAAATTGAGATGAAATTATATGACCACGTTTTATACTAGACAAATTATACCCATATGACCACACAAAAAATTGACGGACAAAACAAAGATGCTTTGAAAGATGCTTTTTGTCATAGCAAGTTGGTAGTCACGGGTGTACTTTTGCAGCTGACAACACGCTATCTTGACAACACACTTTCTTTTACTTACACAAAAAATGAAAAAAAAAATCAATTGACAGAAGATGCTTTGACCACGTACTAAAAGAAAAAAAACTAAAAAATATAGGGAAGATCACGAGAAGGCCTTTAAACAAACGAAGAAAAACGCGTTAAACTTCTGACAATAGTACCACGCGTGACACACTTTCTTATTACACGATTTGAATTGCTTTCTCAAGTTACTTTTCTTTTTCTTTATCAAACATACAAAACTCCAGTATCTCTCTCTCTCTTCTAATCAAAAATATTTCTGTCTAACTTCAAACACTTCAACAGAATAAAAACTCAAGAGATTAAACACGATGAACGACTCAAACAACCACTCAGAAATACGGTTATGAGACCAGAATGATGAACAAAACAAGAGACTCAAGCAAGACTCAACCACACAGCCAAGTTTCAACCTTTGAATGACGAAAGTGCTATTTGCCTTGGATGCCGAGCTCAGTGCTCGGCAAATGGGGTGTTCAAAACAAAGTTCTCAAAAAATTTTACACCAAAGATCGTACAAGATAAAGAATCACTTTGAAAACGATTTTGGAAATTTTTTTCAGTTTTGGTCTATTTGTACTGTTTGCCGAGATGTGAGCTCGGCAAATGGTTGATCTAAGAAAGATTTCTGTTTGTAAGGTTTGCAGAGAAAGTAGGTCGGCAAATGGTGGTTTCGAAGGAAAAAATTGACAAGTATTCTGTGACAACTCGTAATTAATTAACAACGAGTTAGTCTTAATCTTGTTTAAGATTAGTCATTATCATAATCTCGTCGAATTTAGACTGTCATTTGACGTGGAACTTATTAGACTTTTGGACTTTTGACTTAGTCAAATTAGACGTATCTTGATGACGTAGACTATTAGCTATTTAGACGAATGCCGAGTCTTAAAAATAACTTTAAATAAATATTTAAATGTTATGTCTTGTACACAGTAAATAGACTGTCTAAACTTAATATTTCTAAAGTTACTTTGACTAAACTTTATTGACTTGTCCTAACTAAAATGAGACGAGGGAAAATACCTTTACTTTAAATTATAACCTTTTGGTCAAACGGTATTTAATCGTAAGCATTTTACCAAATAAGGGGTATTAAAAATATCAAATGGGCCACATAGGCCGGTTTTCTTTCTTTGTGGCTAGAAACAAAACAACAAAATGTTTTCCCCCTTTTTGTTCTTCTTGGCTGGTCGACACAAACCCACACCAAAAACACACACTCAAAACACTCTTTTCTCTAATTCAAATCTTGGGAAGGAGAAATCAAAGGGGATTCAAAGGAAAGGATTTTATAACTATAATAGTTAGGGTTTTATCATCATTATCATCTTTATCTTCATCAATTCTATTTCAAGAACTTCAAATTGGTAAGTTGACTAAATTCTTCAAACTTTTGATTCTTCTAAATTTAATCTTATTATTTAGTTTCATTTACTTTAAATTGAACTTATTAGTCAAGAAGATGAAATGAGTTTTGATATTGGTTGTTAGATGGATTTTTGATTTAGAAATAAGAAGTTGAGATCAAAAAGTGTTGAAATGGTATATGGTTAGCGAAATAAATTGTTTCCAGGCCTATTGGTCATGTTTATACTAGTTATAGTGAAAGGAATTGAATCAAAAACGATTTGGGTTATTTCTGCA
This sequence comes from Erigeron breviscapus, assembly GCA_034093135.1. Lineage (NCBI taxonomy): Eukaryota > Viridiplantae > Streptophyta > Magnoliopsida > Asterales > Asteraceae > Erigeron > Erigeron breviscapus. The sequence continues at coordinate 158,869,962 of CM067168.1, forward strand.
TATGAACTGCTGGTTTTTGGCTGCAGAATGGGGCCACTGCGGCGCAGTGGCGTTGTCTTAGCCCACTGCGGCGCAGTGCCCAGACTCTGGTCTGGTGTCGACTTAAGCCACTGCGGCGCAGTGAGCATGTTTCTAGCTCACTGCGGCGCAGTGTAAACCCTCGGAAAAATATTGTTTTTGGCTGACTGCGGCGCAGTGGGGTGAAACTTTTCCCACTGCGGCGCAGTGGTATGTTGCTGAAATATTTGACATTTCTAGTTTTTGACAACTTGAACGTTTGGACTTGGTAAATATCGAATGGTACTTTAGACTACCTTATAATGACAATTTCATTGATATTGCCAACGAAAGTTAAATAAAATGAAAGATTTAATCACACTTGGTCGTGGCATTCTAGGATTGATAGCTAAGTAGTTGTACGTAGGATACTTTTCGTCGTGAGATTTGATCCTCACCTTTCGTGCTCATATCCTAGGTTTTGGATAGACGTGGGGACTAGACTGCTCTTATTCTCAGACTGCTCATTACTTTAGCTCGTAGACTGCTAAGGTGAGTTTATGGCGCCCTTTTTCTTTTACTTTGGGCCTGAAAAGCATGTACTGTATACACGACTACTTTATAAATGATTTGTCTTTGTCTTTGTCTATGCCATGAGATTTGGTAAATGAAATCATTTTTCTTATGTCTTGCCATGTTGACGGCTGTCTGAAAATGTGTATACATGTCTTATAAAAATTTGTCTATATGTCTTGAATTGCCATGTGATCGGCAGACTAAACTGTTCTGTGTTTGACGAACTAAAATGATCCCCCTTATGTAGTTTTACCATTATGAGATTTTAATGGTAGTCTTGTCAGCTTTCGTACCTGACAGTCTTGGTTCTGGTCCGTACCCACTGTAGACGGGAAATCCTGTACGAGGCATATTATCTTTGTCAGACTTCGGTCTGTACAGTCATATATCATCTTTGTCAGACTTCGGTCTGTACAGTCATATATTATCTTTGTCAGACTTCGGTCTGTACAGTCATATATTATCTTTGTCAGACTTCGGTCTGTACAGTCATATATCATCTTTGTCAGACTTCGGTCTGTACAGTCATATATTATCTTTGTCAGACTTCGGTCTGTACAGTCATATATTATCTTTGTCAGACTTCGGTCTGTACAGTCATATATTATCTTTGTCAGACTTCGGTCTGTACAGTCATATATTATCTTTGTCAGACTTCGGTCTGTACAGTCATATATTATCTTTGTCAGACTTCGGTCTGTACAGTCATATATTATCTTTGTCAGACTTCGGTCTGTACAGTCATATATTATCTTTGTCAGACTTCGGTCTGTACAGTCATATATTATCTTTGTCAGACTTCGGTCTGTACAGTCATATATTATCTTTGTCAGACTTCGGTCTGAACCGTCATGTATTAAATAACTACAACAAACGACGATTGATCTTTTAGTCAAACACACTGTAAACTCACCAACTATTTCGATAGTTGATCCTCTCAAATTTCATGCTTTTCAGGTGACCATCAGTAAGTCTTGGAAATCGTCTTTGGCATTATAGGGCCAATCTTTTGACTTTGGACGTACAATTAGCATCAGACATTGAGGACTATCATGCTTTTGGCTTTAATTGTATTTGACTGTCCAATTTATTGAACTTGTATTCTGTGGGCCCAGTTCCAAATGAGGATGACTTGTATCCGTATTTTGGGGTCCACACTTTGAACGATTGTACTTGTATTGACTTGTATTGGTATAAATGGATGTAATCTCTATTAACCTTCTGATTAGTATGCAATTCTTTGTTAACCCTGTATTTCCGCTACAACGGGGTGTGACAGAAATTGGTATCAGAGACAAGGTTATAGTTAATACCGAGTTTTTCCGCTGGAAAAACTCAATCTATAGCCATTTCGTTTCAAAAGGGAATCTAAGTCTAATTAGGTTTAGGATACTTATTTCAGGAGTTATATTATTTGTCTATAATTAGACCTAACTTGATCAACTACGTCCCGATTATGTAAAATAATATAAGGCTCGAAATAAATATCTTAGATTTTGTATATACGTTATAGTTTGAGCTATATTCACAACATACTGTAGATGTGGTGGGAAGGCTGCGGGTGACCCTATATATAAACATTGAAGGTATGTTAGGAATAGAAACTCAAATCGTATGTGTATGCATAAGGTTTATATACGTGATAGTTTGGATTATATTAACAACATATTTAAAATGTGGTGGGAAGGCTGCGGGTGACCCTATATATAAGCATTTCAAATATGTTGGTAATAGAAACCCAAACCAAATGTGTGTAATCTAGACAAAGATTTATTTAAAACTCAATTTGCGTACTGTATCATCCATTTGAGACGTACTGCCTTATCCATTTGACTTATATGGATACTTTGACTATCTTTTCAGACTAGTCATGTCGGATGGAGTTAGCTCAAATGCTGTTGTACCTTGTACACCTCCAGTTCCTGTCTTGGCAAACTCCATTCCTTATGTTCCTGACTCTTATGAAGAGGAACCAATGGAGGAATCGGGCAATGAATCACGCCCTATCAACCTTGTTTCATCTTCCAGTGAATCTGGAGGCGAACATGTGTCTATCCATGTTCAATCATCTGTAACACCGGTATCTCCATATCAGAGGAGGACTACCGAGGTAGCTCATTTGCCTTATGCTCTTAGAGACCCTTATGCTCCTGGTCCTTCTGCACCAGTTCAGGGCAACAGTGGACTTGGTCTTTCATTCTTTCAGGGAGATCCATATGCGGCGGGTCCCTCCAGAGTGCCTGTCTACAATCCAAGTGCTGTTATGCCAGTTGCATCTGCAGCTGATAGGTCGGAATATTATCGCCGACAATTGTCAAGGATGAACAATTCCCTCATCAGTACAAGGGAGAAAATAGAGAATCAAGCTCAGGCGTTGACTGGAGCTTATCATCAGGCGGCGGAAGCGTTGACTGTTGCTAGAGAGGGGAAGGAAACTATTGGGAGGTTGATCTGGATACTGTCTGTCGTGGTGGTTTTGATGGTGGCTTTGCTAGTCGTTGTTATTTGCAAGATGTAATCTTGTAATAATCTTTCTGTATTGTAAGCCTAGAACTTTTAACAACTCGTACTTCTGTACTTTGAGTTGTAATCTTTTTGGTGGATGTATTTCCCACGTGTCTATAAATCGTATTGCTCCGACTATGTAGTCTAACATTGTGGATGAAGTTTCCCACATGTCTTTGGACTGTACATACCAGACTATGTAAAATTTTGAACATCAATGAAATACGATTGTCTTTTGGCTTACTTACTTGTTCAGACTATGTCAACTGCTTATTCTTAGCTCTAGAAATATGATTTTTCATATTTTTCTTGTCTTGTCTAGTACATGAATTCATACAAGTCAGCAATTTGTGACTTGCATTGTACTGTCATCTGTCTTGCAAAGCTACTTTCTATTTAACCTATCAAGGAAATCTCTAAATGACATTTTGTTCATATCTTAGACTTATGGCTCCTAAGACGAAAAGCAAAGTTCAGAAAAAGACTCCAGTCAAGAAAACTGCACCAAAGAGAGTTACTCGATCCACTCCTTTGAATAATGAAGCTGAACAGGAAGAACCTGTGATTCAGCAAGGACCGGAAGCTGCTCCTGTCCAGGTGAACACTGGTCCTGGACCTACCCCAAATACTGGCGGGGATAATAATATGGCAGCATTTGTAACACAACAGTTGTTGGCTGCTATGCCTACTTTAGTCGCACAGATTACGGCAAGCCTGAACGCAAATTATAACCATCATGCTGACAATAGTAACAATGTCGAGCCTACTGCTGAACAGGTTATTCCTCGAGTGCATCTGCACGGGACTGACTACAAGACCTTCACTTATTGTAAACCAAAAGAATTTAATGGTACCGAGGGTCCGGTAGGTCTAATCAACTGGCTGGAAAGCATTGAGGCAGTGCTCCATATCAGCCGTTGTGCCGAAGAGCACAAAGTGGAATATGCTTCCGCTCAATTTCAAAAGCACGCACTGTCATGGTGGAACGAGCAGATTAGGACTCGTGGCCAAGAGCCGGCATATAGCATACCTTGGTTGAACTTTAAAAGGATGCTCATGGAAAAGTACTGTCCTCGTGAGGAAGTACAGAAAATGGAAGGCGAATTCTGGAATCATAGTATGATTGGACTAGACAATGAGAAATACACAACTCGTTTTCATGAGTTGGCTAGACTAGTTCCTCGAATGGTAGATACGGAGGAGAAATTGATCGAGAGATACTGTTATGGCTTGTCACCTGATGTCCGCAGGTTGGTAGCCGCTTTTAATCCTTTGACTCTTCAAGCGGCAGTCAGTGCAACCAACCGGATGGTGATAGACTTGAAAAGAACCCCTGGTTCTTCGGTTGGAACAGAGGGGATCAAGAGAAGAAACGATCAGGCCTCTAGTAGTGGGTTTGGTGACGACGGAAATGGCAAGAGGTTTAAGACTGCTAGAAACTTTGCAGTAGTCACTCAGGACGTCACGAGATACACTGGTCCAGACCCGAGATGTAACAGGTGTGGTCTCCATCACCGGGGAAATTGTCCTACTTGCAACCGTTGTAAAAGGACAGGACATCTGGCAAAGTTTTGTAAGAACAATGCACCGGCTTCATGTTACGAATGTGGCAGCGAAACCCATATGCGACCCGTTTGTCCACAACTCAATCTAAACCCGAACAACAATGCTATAGTTCCCGTGAGGAACAATGCGTGGGACAATCAAGCTAGGAATCAAGAAGGACAAGGTAGAGGTCGAGTTTTTGCTTTGGAGGCTGCTGATGCATGACGTGGTCCCAAATGTTGTGATAGGTACATTCATACTCAATAAACATTATGTCTTTGTGTTATTCAACTCCGGTGCTAATAAAAGCTTTATATCCTTAGAATTTAAATCTCGAATCAATATAGTAGCTATCCCCATGAAAGAAAAATTTATCGTCGAATATGTGAACGGTCAAAAGTATGTTGCTAGAGATCATCTGGTAAATTGCAATTTAACATTTTCTGGTAAAACCTTTAAGATAGATCTTATTCCCATAGAACTAGGAAATTTTGACGTAATAGTCAATATAGACTGGTTGTCTAGAGTTCGCGCTGATATTAGTTGTTATGAGAAGGTTGTGAGAATACCTCTACCGAATGACGAAACATTGATAGCGTAAGGAGACAAGTCAGGGAAAGGTCATTGCTTACGCTTCAAGACAGCTCAAAATCCACGAAAGGATAGAGTTTTGGATGATCAAAAAGAGGCCTTACAACCAGGGCGTATCGAGAAGGAAGCATTGTGGGATGCCGAACGGTTATTTGAATTGGATGGCGATGGGATCAGACATGTCAAGGGCAGAGTGTGGATTCCCAAGTATAATGGACTTAGAGAACTCTTGCTAAATAAGAGTCATCGATCTAGGATCATGGAGATATTTTCAAGACGCCCTAGGCACTCAATTGCATTTGAGTACGGCTTACCATCCCCAGACTGACGGACAAAGTGAACGTACCATTCAGACGTTGGAAGACATGCTTCGTGCATGTGTCATTGACTTCAAGGGTAGTTGGGATACCTTTTTGCCGTTAGCAGAATTTTCATATAATAACAGCTACCACACCAATATCAAATGCGCGCCTTATGAGGCTTTATATGGACGAAAGTGTAGATCTCCTGTCTGTTGGCTTGATACTGGAGAACGTCGTTTATTTAAATATGGACTAGTTCAAAAGACTACTGATCAAATTGTCGAAATTAGGGCACGGCTGAAGGCGGCTCAGGATCGTCAAAAGAGCTATGCCGACCGTAGGCGGAAACCACTTGAGTTTCAAGTGGGAGACAAAGTCATGTTGAAAGTGTCACCTTGGAAAGGCACTGCACGTTTTGGCATACGAGGGAAACTTAGTCCTCGTTATATCGGACCATTCGAAGTTGTTCAAAGAATTGGTTCCGTGGCTTACAAGCTCGATTTACCTAAGGAGCTAGAACACGTTCATCACACATTTCACATTTCGAATCTTAAGAAATGTCTGACTGATGAGACTTAGTCGTACCTGTCGAAGAGCTGCAAGTGACTGACTCTCTTCAATTCATTGAAGAACCTGTTGAAATTTTAGACCAACAGCTCAAACAACTTAGACGTAGTCGTATCAAATTGGTCAAAGTTCGTTGGAACTCAAAACATGGTCCCGACTTGACTTGGGAATGCGAAGACTATATGAGGGATAAGTATCCTCATCTTTTTACTGAGCAAGACTTGATTTCGGGACGAAATCCTTAGAAGTCGGGGATGCTGTGACAACTCGTAATTAATTAACAACGAGTTAGTCTTAATCTTGTTTAAGATTAGTCATTATCATAATCTCGTCGAATTTAGACTGTCATTTGACGTGGAACTTATTAGACTTTTGGACTTTTGACTTAGTCAAATTAGACGTATCTTGATGACGTAGACTATTAGCTATTTAGACGAATGCCGAGTCTTAAAAATAACTTTAAATAAATATTTAAATGTTATGTCTTGTACACAGTAAATAGACTGTCTAAACTTAATATTTCTAAAGTTACTTTGACTAAACTTTATTGACTTGTCCTAACTAAAATGAGACGAGGGAAAATACCTTTACTTTAAATTATAACCTTTTGGTCAAACGGTATTTAATCGTAAGCATTTTACCAAATAAGGGGTATTAAAAATATCAAATGGGCCACATAGGCCGGTTTTCTTTCTTTGTGGCTAGAAACAAAACAACAAAATGTTTTCCCCCTTTTTGTTCTTCTTGGCTGGTCGACACAAACCCACACCAAAAACACACACTCAAAACACTCTTTTCTCTAATTCAAATCTTGGGAAGGAGAAATCAAAGGGGATTCAAAGGAAAGGATTTTATAACTATAATAGTTAGGGTTTTATCATCATTATCATCTTTATCTTCATCAATTCTATTTCAAGAACTTCAAATTGGTAAGTTGACTAAATTCTTCAAACTTTTGATTCTTCTAAATTTAATCTTATTATTTAGTTTCATTTACTTTAAATTGAACTTATTAGTCAAGAAGATGAAATGAGTTTTGATATTGGTTGTTAGATGGATTTTTGATTTAGAAATAAGAAGTTGAGATCAAAAAGTGTTGAAATGGTATATGGTTAGCGAAATAAATTGTTTCCAGGCCTATTGGTCATGTTTATACTAGTTATAGTGAAGGGAATTGAATCAAAAACGATTTGGGTTATTTCTGCATATGAACTGCTGGTTTTTGGCTGCAGAATGGGGCCACTGCGGCGCAGTGGCGTTGTCTTAGCCCACTGCGGCGCAGTGCCCAGACTCTGGTCTGGTGTCGACTTAAGCCACTGCGGCGCAGTGAGCATGTTTCTAGCTCACTGCGGCGCAGTGTAAACCCTCGGAAAAATATTGTTTTTGGCTGACTGCGGCGCAGTGGGGTGAAACTTTTCCCACTGCGGCGCAGTGGTATGTTGCTGAAATATTTGACATTTCTAGTTTTTGACAACTTGAACGTTTGGACTTGGTAAATATCGAATGGTACTTTAGACTACCTTATAATGACAATTTCATTGATATTGCCAACGAAAGTTAAATAAAATGAAAGATTTAATCACACTTGGTCGTGGCATTCTAGGATTGATAGCTAAGTAGTTGTACGTAGGATACTTTTCGTCGTGAGATTTGATCCTCACCTTTCGTGCTCATATCCTAGGTTTTGGATAGACGTGGGGACTAGACTGCTCTTATTCTCAGACTGCTCATTACTTTAGCTCGTAGACTGCTAAGGTGAGTTTATGGCGCCCTTTTTCTTTTACTTTGGGCCTGAAAAGCATGTACTGTATACACGACTACTTTATAAATGATTTGTCTTTGTCTTTGTCTATGCCATGAGATTTGGTAAATGAAATCATTTTTCTTATGTCTTGCCATGTTGACGGCTGTCTGAAAATGTGTATACATGTCTTATAAAAATTTGTCTATATGTCTTGAATTGCCATGTGATCGGCAGACTAAACTGTTCTGTGTTTGACGAACTAAAATGATCCCCCTTATGTAGTTTTACCATTATGAGATTTTAATGGTAGTCTTGTCAGCTTTCGTACCTGACAGTCTTGGTTCTGGTCCGTACCCCACTGTAGACGGGAAATCCTGTACGAGGCATATTATCTTTGTCAGACTTCGGTCTGTACAGTCATATATTATCTTTGTCAGACTTCGGTCTGTACAGTCATATATTATCTTTGTCAGACTTCGGTCTGTACAGTCATATATTATCTTTGTCAGACTTCGGTCTGTACAGTCATATATTATCTTTGTCAGACTTCGGTCTGTACAGTCATATATTATCTTTGTCAGACTTCGGTCTGTACAGTCTTAATATCTTTGTCAGACTTCGGTCTGTACAGTCATATATTATCTTTGTCAGACTTCGGTCTGTACAGTCATATATTATCTTTGTCAGACTTCGGTCTGTACAGTCATATATTATCTTTGTCAGACTTCGGTCTGTACAGTCTTAATATCTTTGTCAGACTTCGGTCTGTACAGTCATATATTATCTTTGTCAGACTTCGGTCTGTACAGTCATGTCTTATAATTACGTGTAATGGTGTTATCACAATGGCGACAAAACTATTGTCAACATACCGTAAGCGTGGTGGGTACGCCGATGGTACACCCTATATATAAGCGTTGAAAGTATGTTGGAAGTAGAAGCCTAAGTGTTTTAGTCTCATTGCCGGATATCGATCTCGGCAGTCCTGTCTTAAATAACTACAACAAACGACGATTGATCTTTTAGTCAAACACACTGTAAACTCACCAACTATTTCGATAGTTGATCCTCTCAAATTTCATGCTTTTCAGGTGACCATCAGTAAGTCTTGGAAATCGTCTTTGGCATTATAGGGCCAATCTTTTGACTTTGGACGTACAATTAGCATCAGACATTGAGGACTATCATGCTTTTGGCTTTAATTGTATTTGACTGTCCAATTTATTGAACTTGTATTCTGTGGGCCCAGTTCCAAATGAGGATGACTTGTATCCGTATTTTGGGGTCCACACTTTGAACGATTGTACTTGTATTGACTTGTATTGGTATAAATGGATGTAATCTCTATTAACCTTCTGATTAGTATGCAATTCTTTGTTAACCCTGTATTTCCGCTACAACGGGGTGTGACATATTCGAGTTGTATGGTTATTTGTATTGATTGCAGAGGAATGAGCTCGGCGGTTAGTTGAAATGAGAAAAAGTTTGGCTATTTGTATTGATTGCCGAGCAGTGAGCTCGGCGGATAGAAGAAATAGAAAAATTGGTCGAAAAAATTTCTAAGTGTTGAAATGAATTGAGTGCCGAGCAGTGAGCTCGGCAATTTGTTGATTTGGCAAAGGAGTTGATCGGTCAAGTCGGCGAACACGGGTTTTGTACTTCTGCAAACACAATGAACGAGTCGGTCACTTCTGCAAATGACACAAAATGAGTTCGGCAAACACGAGAAGGAAAATGAAGGTCGAGATAGTGATTTGCAGAGAAACGAGCTCTGCAATGGCTTGAATCACTCAACTCTGCAAATACGGGTATGGGTGATTTGGTCGTGAAATTAGGTCGGCTAATGCGAGTTTTGGGAAGTCGGTTAGCTCGGCAAATGGTGTTTTTGAGATTTTGTGATCGGAAAGTGGATATTTGAATAACACGGCGGCCGGAAGTTCAACTACCTTGCCGGAAAACTTAAAACCACAATATTTCCTTTGATCCTTCGAATTGAACCTCAAAACTACCACCAAAATACTCACCAATGAATCGCGAACAAACCCTCAGCAATTAATTTTATATTCGATGCTCGCCGGAAAATTCGAAAAGTGACTGGAAAAAGTAACCGTCACCAAATCTCATCAAACAAGAGAAATCAATACATCATTTTGCTCAGAATCGAATGGCGATTAAATCAAACTGAATTTCAGATCGATTTGATGAAGAATGAAGAGTGAATTGAAGAGTGATGATCAAGAGATATTTTTTTGATGTTCTGACTTTTTCTGTATTTTTCAATTAAAAAAAAATATAATATCGATGATAACTATGTGTAAAGACTCACGTGTAGAGTCCTGTTGCAACAGTAAAAAAAATTTGAACATTTTCTTATAACAACTGTTTGCCGAGTTCAACCTTTCACCCCATTTTTTGAACAGAAACTTAAGGATTAAACACTTGATTGATCAAATTGAACAATAATCCACCTCTAATCTGTGATTAGAAACACATATCAGCCTCGAATTCAGCAAAAACAGCAATTTTTCAGATTCAATTTAAGCTCAAAAACTCTAAAATTTGAACAAAATCGGTTATGAATTTGTTTGTGGATCGTTCGGATTCACCGATTATGCTCTGATACCAATTGTTATAAATGGAAATGAGCTTAATTGAAGGTTTAATGGAGGATTTAGGTTAGTGTGTGTAAAGTGTGTTTGTGTGTGAAAGGGAGGTTGAAGATGATGGAGAGGAGAGAGAAAGTGATTAGATTAAGTGTATGTTTATTATGAAAGGCTTTTTACAAAATGATTAAGGAAGGAGTATTTATACTTATTATCTAATTATAACTAATACTCCTTCTACTATTGAATATTTACAATTAAACACCATATTTATATTTCTAACAGATATAGACACCTGAAATTTCACCCATAACAATTGTCCCCAAAGTTATTTTAATAAAATCTATTTTGTTGAAATAACTTTGAATCTTCTAGAGAAAACTTTGACCGGAGTCAATTAGTAAATTTCGAAACCATCTTAAAGATAAGACGCGTGTAAGTAGGATAACCAAGAGTCTTGATTTGATAGGTAACTACTTTCACGGTTCATTTTCTATCTTTTCACCCCTCTATATAAGGCTACATTTTTGCTCTTTGAAAGTCACAAATATTTTTCATGCTTAAAAAGGCACTCATAATATTTTCAGTTTCCATAAACTCCCATAATATCACAATGTCTGAAGTTACAAGTGGTGAATCTCATCTTCAGATTCAAGATCCTCCAAGAGTCGATTGGGGGGTCAATAAATCAGAGAAAAGACTCCTTCATGTAAGATAAACATTCTAAGTTTTGTTTATTTATTATTTTTTATAAAAACTGATTTCCATCTCTTTCTACAGTGCTTCTCCCAAATGCGATACGCACATATGGAAGTCGCAAGGATTAAGGACGAGGAACTGAAAAGCCAGAATCAATACATTCAATGGCTTCTAGAGTCAAGGAAAGCCCAGGCGTCAAGAATAAAGGAGTTAGAAACAGAGTTGGCTAAAACCAAAGAAGAACTTCAAATGGCAAAAGTGGATTTGATCTACTTAAGGGTCGCCAAAAAGTTGAAGCCTAGTATCCCTGACTAAGAAGTTTTTTGTGGGCAATGAAGGATATGATGCAAAGGTCAGAGCCCATATTTTTAAACTCTTTTGTTAATAGGAAAATCGAATCGATAGGGGATGTGTATCGTAGAATAACAATGTACTTAGGAGGGGCGAGATTGATCTGGAATGATCAATCATGGTTGTAAAACTGCTTCTGAGTAGTTTTTTTTGTAAATATCTTTTTGAATGAATGAAATTTGTTCTTTGATCCATTTCATTTTCAAACTCGAAAACCAAGAATGTTTGTAAGGGTAAAAACGGAAAATAATTAATCAATTATGTGACGTCATATGTCAGTTAATAATTATTTTTGACTTATTTGACTACATCAACAGTAAGTAATCACATAAACGCAGTAATTAAGGAGTAAGATACATGCACCTTTTTTTCGTAATTAATATCCACTTGTAGGCTATGATCTTTGGCTTGCAGTATCTTTAATTATTATGAGCCTCCATTATTTATTCCTGCATTGAAATAATATATATGGGACTGTATTGAATTTTTGGAAGGGATTAAAATTAAGAAGGGAATTCTTAATTTTAAGATTCTCGTAGGGACATTGGTTTTCAAGATATAGAGGGTGTCTTAATATCTTGAACTTGCTTGGGAGGCGTGGTTAGCCTTTTTCGTATGTTTTGTACAATGAGTGGCGTGGTTAGCCAATTCGGGAGATCGATGGTAACATCGATAACCAACATAATTAATTTCGACGACCTTGGAATTTAACCCTTCAACCGTGAAATTAATTATCGTGCGACACAGGCGAATTTAAGAGAAGGTGAAAACCTCCAACCATAAGTTGGCGTGAAAGCCAAAAGGTAAAGACCTTGTTCCCTGTTGTAATGCATGTGTTTGATGATATTGATTATCCTTGAAGATCTATAAAGCACAAATCTTAGAAACTGACGTTAGCCATTTGGCTAACGCCACTCTGACGCTCAAGTCAGTATCATTGTTTTGAAAATAAAATAAGATAAAAGGTAAACAAGATAAAAAATAAAATTCAAAAGTAAGAAATCATACCTGATTTTGTCAAAAGACAAAATTAATCATACATGGTAGGTTTTGAGATGAATAGCATTCCAAGCTCTTGGAACTAGATTCCCTTGTAAATCTTGAAGCCAATAAGATCCTTTTCCAGCCTCTGCCTCAATTAAATAAGGACCTTCCCATTTTGGATTCAATTTGCCATCTGGCTTGGCTAAAGCCTTCTTGAGAACCAAATCACCAACTTGAAACCGTCTTAATCTTAAATTCTTATTATAAGACTTGGCAATTCGTTGTTGATAAGCTGCTATTCTTATCTTGGTCCTTTCTCGTAATTCAGTTACAGCCTCTAAATCTTCAAGTAACAACTCTTTATTTTTCTCATAAGTTAAGAAACTAATTCTAGCAGTAGGTAGATCCATTTCAGTAGGTAGAACTGCCTCAGCTCCAAAGACAAGTGAGAATGGCGTTTGTCCAGTGGCACTCTTCGAAGTTGTTCGATCAGCCTATAGGACAAATGGCAATTCTTCAGCCCATTTTCTTCAAATTATTCATTATGATTTTGTTACTTGATTTTGCTTGACCATTAGCTTGTGGATGGACAGGAGTAGAGGTAATCATCTTGATACCCCATCTTTCACAAAAATTTGTAGTTTTCTTCCCTATGAATTGTGATCCATTATCACAAATTATCTCTGCTGGAACTCCAAATCTTGTCAATTTATTTCTTTTTATGAAGGATATGACATGTGATTCATGGATCTTGGCGTATGCTTCAGCTTCAATCCATTTTGAGAAATAATCTGTCATAGCCAAAAAATATTTTTTTCCAGCTGAAGATTCTGTCATTGGTCCAACAATATCCATTCCCCATTTCATAAATGGCCATGGAGACAGAACTGGATACATGGGTTCTGCTGGTTGATGATAAATGTTGCTATGTCGCTGACAAGCATCACATTTCTTCGCATATTCTTCCGCATCTTGTTTCATAGTTGGCCAATAATAACCTGTTCTTAAGATCTTTGAATATAAAGATCTTCCAGCTGTGTGATTTCCACATTCTCCTTCGTGTATATCCTTAAGAACCTCATTGGTCTCAGGAAATTCTAAGCACCTAAGATATGGTCCTGCAAGAGATTTTCTATACAAAATACCATTTATTGTAGAATAATGTGCTGTTTTCATACGGAAATTTCTTGGGTTTTCATCTTTAGGGATTGTCCCAGTATTCAAATATTCTATTATTGGTGTAGTCCAGGATTTTTGATTGTCCCCAAAATTTTCAGTTTCTGTATCTTGAACGGCCAATATATTAGTTGACTCTTTTTCTATAGCAGGATGTAACACATGAATTATAGGAATCCTAGTTTCTGGTGACATCTTAAGTGTTGACCCTAGATTTGCTAAAGCATCAGCCTCGGTGTTTTCTTCTCTAGGCACTTGTTCTATATCAAATAAATCAAAATTCTCAGCTAATTTTTTCACTATTTCCAAATATTGCATCAGTTTTTCACCTTTTGCAGCATATGTTCCATTGAAATGATTGGCTATAAGTAATGAATCTACATATACCTTAAGGTTCCTAATGTTCATGTCCCTAGCTAATTGCATACCAGAAATTAAAGCTTCGTACTCTGCTTCATTATTAGTGTCTATGAAATGACAATTCACTGCTTGGGGTATAATATCCCCCTGTGGCAATTTTAGTATGATACCTAATCCTATTCCTTTAACATTAGCTGCACCATCAGTGTATAAAATCCATTTTTCAGTAGCTTCTTCTAACATTTTTACTTCTAGTCTACTTCTGGTTGCAAGTCAGTACTAAAATCAGCCACAAAATCGGCTAAAGCTTGAGATTTTATAGCAGTTCTAGGTTCATAAATTAAATTAAAAGCACTTAATTTCACAGACCATTTAGCCATTCTACCAGATATTTCAGGTTTTCTTAATACGCATTTTATAGGGTAATTAGTCTTAATATGTATAGCATGCATTTCGAAATAATGCCTAAGCTTAGTAGATGCCATAATTAATGCAAGTATAAGTTTTTCAAGATGAGAGTACCTGGTTTCAGCATCAATTAAACTTTTACTTACATAGTATACAGGATGTTGTTGACCTTCTTCTTCTTTTACCAAGACATCGCTGACTGCGTTTGAAGATACTGCTAAGTATAAATATAGAGGCTCACCATCTTCAGGTTTTACCAACAGTGGTGGAGTAGATAGATATTTCTTTAATTCTTGGAAAGCTTCTTCTTGTTTTTCTCCCCATTCGAATCTTTTATTTTTCTTCAAAATGTCATAAAGTTCTTTGCATCTATCAGAGGATCTTGATATGAATCTGTTCAAAGCTGCCAATCTCCCAGTTAATCTTTGAACATCTTTAGCATTCGATGGAGACTTCAAGTTCAAGATAGCCTTGATCTATTCTGGGCTTGCTTCTATTCCTCTTTTAGTAACCATATATCCTAAAAATTTTACAGCTCCTACTCCAAAATTACATTTTGCAGGGTTCAGCTTCATGTTATACTTGTCCAGGATATTGAAGGCCACTTCAAGATCTTTTAAGTGATCTTCAGCTCTCTTTGATTTTACCACCATGTCATCTATATATACTTCCATCGTATCCCCCAGTTGGTCTTTGAACATCATGTTGACTAGCCTTTGATATGTCGCACCTGCATTTTTAAGACCAAAAGGCATAGCAATATAACAATAAATACCTGTCGGGGTCATGAAAGCGGTTGCTTCTTGATCTCCAGGTTCCATCTGAATTTGCTGAAATCCAGAAGAAGCGTCCATAAACGTGAGCATCTCATGTCCAGAAGTTGCATCTACCATTGCATCAATATGTGGTAGTGGAAATGGATCTTTTGGGCAGGCCTTGTTGAGATCAGTGAAGTCTACACAAACCCTCCACTTTCCATTTTTCTTTTGTACTACCACCACATTTGCTAGCCATTCGGGAAATTTTACTTCTCTAATCATTTTTGCTTTTAATAATCTCTCCACATCTTTTTGGATAATTGCGTTCCTTTCTGGAGCAAATTTTCTTCTTTTTTGCTGAATTGGCTTGAAACTTTTATCAATTCCAAGATTGTGTGTAATCACATCTTTGGATATTCCAGTCATATCTTCCTGCTTCCAAGCAAAAGTCTTCATTCTGACCTTCAAAAAATCAGTGAGTTTGACCTCTAAATCTTTCGAGATCTTGGCACCTAATAAAACTTTTACTTACATAGTATACAGGATGTTGTTGACCTTCTTCTTCTTTTACCAAGACATCGCTGACTGCGTTTGAAGATACTGCTAAGTATAAATATAGAGGCTCACCATCTTCAGGTTTTACCAACAGTGGTGGAGTAGATAGATATTTCTTTAATTCTTGGAAAGCTTCTTCTTGTTTTTCTCCCCATTCGAATCTTTTATTTTTCTTCAAAATGTCATAAAGTTCTTTGCATCTATCAGAGGATCTTGATATGAATCTGTTCAAAGCTGCCAATCTCCCAGTTAATCTTTGAACATCTTTAGCATTCGATGGAGACTTCAAGTTCAAGATAGCCTTGATCTATTCTGGGCTTGCTTCTATTCCTCTTTTAGTAACCATATATCCTAAAAATTTTACAGCTCCTACTCCAAAATTACATTTTGCAGGGTTCAGCTTCATGTTATACTTGTCCAGGATATTGAAGGCCACTTCAAGATCTTTTAAGTGATCTTCAGCTCTCTTTGATTTTACCACCATGTCATCTATATATACTTCCATCGTATCCCCAGTTGGTCTTTGAACATCATGTTGACTAGCCTTTGATATGTCGCACCTGCATTTTTAAGACCAAAAGGCATAACAATATAACAATAAATACCTGTCGGGGTCATGAAAGCGGTTGCTTCTTGATCTCCAGGTTCCATCTGAATTTGCTGAAATCCAGAAGAAGCGTCCATAAACGTGAGCATCTCATGTCCAGAAGTTGCATCTACCATTGCATCAATATGTGGTAGTGGAAATGGATCTTTTGGGCAGGCCTTGTTGAGATCAGTGAAGTCTACACAAACCCTCCACTTTCCATTTTTCTTTTGTACTACCACCACATTTGCTAGCCATTCGGGAAATTTTACTTCTCTAATCATTTTTGCTTTTAATAATCTCTCCACATCTTCTTGGATAATTGCGTTCCTTTCTGGAGCAAATTTTCTTCTTTTTTGCTGAATTGGCTTGAAACTTTTATCAATTCCAAGATTGTGTGTAATCACATCTTTGGATATTCCAGTCATATCTTCCTGCTTCCAAGCAAAAGTCTTCATTCTGACCTTCAAAAAATCAGTGAGTTTGACCTCTAAATCTTTCGAGATCTTGGCACCTAATAAAACTTTTACGTTAGGATCTTCAGGGTCCAAAATAACTTCTTTAACATCTTGCTCCTCTGGCCCATTGACATTGAATATCCTCTTCTGTAATTGCTATTGTGAAGTTGACTTTGCTGCTGACTTCATGGTGGATGTATAACATTCCTTAGCTTCTTGTTGATCTCCTTTAACAGTAATCACTCCCCAAGGTGTTGGCATTTTAACACATTGGTGATATGTTGATGGTACTGCCTTCATTTCATGAATCCAAGGCCTTCCCAAAATTATGTTGCAGCCTGGAAGAATGTCGACCACACAAAATTTTTGCATGGAATTAACCCCTCCAACATATACTGGTAGCTTAATTTCACCCACAGTATATTTGGTCTCGCCACTGAACCCGATTAGTGGTGACGCCTTGCCAATAATATTATCTTCAGAAATGTCCATTCTTCTCAGAGTCTCCAGCTTGATTATATTCACTGAACTTCCATTATCTATCAAAATCCTGCGAACATAATGGTTAGCAATAAATAAAGTGACAACCAAACCATCATGATGAGGCTCCATTATGTCATCAAAGTCATCGTCTTCAAAAGAAACAATATCTGAATCCGAAATTGAAGCCCTCTTCACGCCTTTTTCTCCTTTATCTGCCTTGCTTTGTTTTGCAAATCTCTTGGCTGCTGAATATGTTGCCCCACATACTTCTGATCCACCAGAAATAGTGTTAATCACTCTAGCATCTGGAGGCGGAGAATATGCTTTTTGAGTCGAATTGGGCCTTGCAAATTCTACACCTTCAACATCCTTAGCCTTCTTCCTTCCAAGGAGTTCTTTAAGATAACCCTTGGCCAGAAGAATGGAAATCTCCCTTCTTAACATTTTGCAATCTTCAGTAAGATGGCCAAAGTCTTCATGATAAGCACACCATTGACTGGTATCTTTCTTTTTGTAATAAGAATCATTCTTCTTTTGTGGCCACCTCACTTTGTCTCCAAGATCTCTAAGTGCCATTATAATGCCAGGTGTTGATACTGAGAAGCAGTATGTTGAAAGGGCAGGATATCGACCCCATCATCTTCTTCGACTGCACTCACTTGATTGTCAACATGTCTTGTATAGGGCTTATTTCTTGGCTTAAGTACTGGAGTTTCTGCTTTCCTATTTGGGCGATCATATGATAAAGCTTCCAGTTTTGAAGATGTCAGCTCATTTTCTTCAAGCCTTATAAATCTTGCAGCCCTTGCTTTGGCTTCATCGAGATTTCTGCATGGTGTCATTATAAGATCTTCTTGGAATTTAGATCCTTTATGGAGACCCCTCTGCAAAGCTTGTATAGCAGTTAACATATCTAATTTAGGAATATTGAGAGATTCTTTTGTAAATCTAGTCATAAAATCCCTAAGTGATTCGTGTGGTTTTTGAGTAATTTTATAAAGATCATCAGTCAATTTTTCAAAGGTTCTACTACATGAAAACTGACTATAAAATAAATTAGTTAAATCAGCGAAAGAATTGATAGATAGAGGAGGCAAACTCTGCAGCCATTTTAAGGCTGATCCTGAAAGTGTAGATCCAAAGCTCCTACATAAGCAGGCTTCCTTCAGATTGGATGGAACAGGCACAGTTTCCATTTTCTCCAAATATAACGCAATGTGCTCTTGAGGATCGGTAGTTCCATCATATGGCTTCATATTTGGAACCTGGAACTTCTTTGGGATCTCTACATTCGCGATCCTGTCACCATATCTATTAATAAGATAGGATGCAGGGTTGACCTCTGGAATTGGATTGCAGAATCCAGGAACACTAGAGATCATATCTTTAATCCTCTGAAACTCTCTAGCGATATATTCGTTTGGTCCTTGTCCCTGCGCCCATAGTGGCAAATGTCCCAGCAGCATGAGTATTTTGAGGAATGTTGCTCCCAAAATTCGGAGTTGCAGTTGGGAATGACGTATTAAATGGCGCAGATCCAGGCGTTGCAGATGCTCCTGGAGTTGAAAATAAATTCCTTGGGGTTATTGAAGGTCCATTTTCTGTAATTCTGGATTCCAAAATCCTAAATTGAGGCTGATTAAATTCTTGATTGGCTGCGACAGTATCGGTGAGTTTCTGCAAAATAGAAAACAAATTAGGGACTTCTTCATGATCGAGATTTCGAGCAGCCTCTTCAGATCCAATATTAAATGGTTCTGGGTGGCCTTTGTCATTGTAAAAGCTTGATCGTTCCGGTTATCCAGCATTTATTTGAGGCGAATTTCCAGCCGGTGTGTCGTCGACGATGTGGAATTCGTTACTTCGATCAGCTGGTCCTTTGTCTTTGCTTTGATTCAGAATTCGAGCAGCATTATTCTTGTTTCTTCGATACGAATTATTTCCTGGAGGAGGGGGCATCATAGAAGAAGAAACAGCAGGAGTGTTTTGTGAAGAATTAGTTGGTTGAGTCGACATTATCGGAATTAATTTTGAAAAATTGGTTTTGATAAAAAATCAAAAGAACTTTTAATCAATCGAAAGTAACTTTTGCCCCACGGTGGGCGCCAAATTGTTTTGGTCAAAAATTACCTAAGATAATCTACGTCGAAGACTTAGATTAATAATGTAACCAAACTTTCGTTCGTGAGGTCAAGGGCTTGTAAAATATGTTTGAGATTCAAAGATGCATTTATTAAAAGGTTTTTAAAGAACGATTATGTCGACTAAACAAGAGATAAAGGTGTAAAACAATGATAATCAGAATAATAAGTATCGAAATAAATAAAATTACGATAAATAATACTAATCAAAGTAAATAATGCGTTAAAGGTAAAAAGAGTAAAGAACAAGAACACCGAGATTTGTTATCGAGGAAAAGCCCTTAATCCTTTGAGGATTGCCGGCATAAAAACCCCGGGAGGAAGCAATCGTCCCTGCCTTTGTTCTCTTATTAATGATTGTTAAATGATTACAAATGATGGAATTCGGTTGATCGATATATCTAAGTGTAAAATAAATGAGAGTAATGTGTGTGAATACAAGTGTGTAATGAGCAGTATATAAGTGATAGATAAGATGCCTATGATCGATCAGCCTCATTCTTTATATAGACCTAAGATCTAACTAACTAATGTGAGATTGTAGGGATCTTCCAGGTCTTCAGTAGTCGAACGTTAATGCGTATCTTGACCAGTCAAGTGAACGTTGTAGTTCTTCTCCTCGTGCTGAATTCAACTTGAAGTCCGATTATCTTGGCAGACTAAGTCTTCTTTGCGTGTTGAATATCAATCCCACGTGTGAAATCCTTTTTCTACCGTTGGAGATATTTTCCTTAGCTTTATTCTGAAATCTGCATACTTATCTCACATGGAAATGACAATAATATTTGAAACATAACGTTAGCAAAGTATTAACAAGTGATCAGAATATTCTCCTACGTCAAGATCCTGGGCTGTCAAGATCTTGGAGCTTCAGGATATTGACACCTGAAATTTCACCCATAACAATTGTCCCCAAAGTTATTTTAATAAAATCTATTTTGTTGAAATAACTTTGAATCTTCTAGAGAAACTTTGTGTGAAGAATGATTCTCAGGAATTGCCACACATATGCATACAAGGAGTGTTGCTTTTATAGGCGAAAGCTCCTCGTCACTTGGTGTCCAAAACAACCACGTAGTCTTCTTGTATTGGACGATCAAAAGAATAATCGATCGTGCCTTCATCGTACTTGTGGTCCCCCATGTACTGCAGCACATTCTTCATCGTCCAATAAGAGTATGGACACGCATATGTAAACAACCACCAACCTGGATACTAGGAATATTCCTAGTCACGTCATAGTCCTTATCTTCAATCCAGGTTGTTATCTTCACTTTGATTGTTGACACAGATTGTGATTTTCAAATGTAACTCTTTATTAAGAAATAATCTATACAAAGAATTACAGGGTTGTTGCGGAATGAAGATAGCCTACAAATATCTAAACAACCCTATGAAATGACAAACAACAATCAATAAGTTTCAGCTCAAGAGAGTCAGCCCAAGCTGATCTCGTACAGACTAAGCTGTGTATAAGAGCAGAGAAACTTTGTGTGAAGAATGATTCTCAGGAATTGCCACACATATGCATACAAGGAGTGTTGCTTTTATAGGCGAAAGCTCCTCGTCACTTGGTGTCCAAAACAACCACGTAGTCTTCTTGTATTGGACGATCAAAAGAATAATCGATCGTGCCTTCATCGTACTTGTGGTCCCCCATGTACTGCAGCACATTCTTCATCGTCCAATAAGAGTATGGACACGCATATGTAAACAACCACCAACCTGGATACTAGGAATATTCCTAGTCACGTCATAGTCCTTATCTTCAATCCAGGTTGTTATCTTCACTTTGATTGTTGACACAGATTGTGATTTTCAAATGTAACTCTTTATTAAGAAATAATCTATACAAAGAATTACAGGGTTGTTGCGGAATGAAGATAGCCTACAAATATCTAAACAACCTCTATGAAATGACAAACAACAATCAATAAGTTTCAGCTCAAGAGAGTCAGCCCAAGCTGATCTCGTACAGACTAAGCTGTGTATAAGAGCAGAGAAACTTTGTGTGAAGAATGATTCTCAGGAATTGCCACACATATGCATACAAGGAGTGTTGCTTTTATAGGCGAAAGCTCCTCGTCACTTGGTGTCCAAAACAACCACGTAGTCTTCTTGTATTGGACGATCAAAAGAATAATCGATCGTGCCTTCATCGTACTTGTGGTCCCCCATGTACTGCAGCACATTCTTCATCGTCCAATAAGAGTATGGACACGCATATGTAAACAACCACCAACCTGGATACTAGGAATATTCCTAGTCACGTCATAGTCCTTATCTTCAATCCAGGTTGTTATCTTCACTTTGATTGTTGACACAGATTGGGCGGTTTGTCACGGCACCAATCTGCCTAAGTGTTCCAAGCTGACTGCTAGTTCCAATCTGTCTTCCACTAACAGTTTGGTCCTCTATCTTCAATCCTCCTCTTCGACTTGGATTGAATGCTTTAATGTTGTTGATGCAGCTTGAATAACACTTGCTTCCATATAGTATTACAATTATGAACATGAAGCGTGATCTGGGTCAGTTGCATATAGCAAGCTGTGTCAGCTTAGTCTGACCCAGATCAGATTACAAGAACCAAAAGATTACTAAGTGTTTATAGATCAGATTTGTCATCATTAAATTTACAACAAACATTGGGACTCAACAATCTCCCCCTATTTGATGATGACAAAACCCAACTACACTTCTAACTATCAGCTTACAAAGAATCAAAGAAAAATATGACTAACAGCTTGTGACCCTTTGAATCTTTTGGGTTCTTTTCAATCTGATATGAAATTCTAACAAGACAACTGAATTTGTACAACAACTTGTATATTTAGAGAAATACAAAGTGTTACAATAAGACTCTATTCCCCAATTAATTCTACAGTTTCTTGTTTAACTTCAAAAGATGGAGCAATCGTCACATCTACCTTCCTATCTAGTCCTTCATTAATAAGGAACTGCTCATACCCATTACCTTGTTCACTGAAAGCAACACAAAATCTGTACAAGGTAAAAAGGTGCATAGTTGGTACCTCTTTTAGCTCAGCAGTCCTTTGGAATACAAGATTCCCTTTTGTATCAACGAAATACATGCCATGTTCAGGTTCAGTAATGTGCATTCCACTTCTTACATTTTCCACTCCAGCAGGTAGAGACAGATTAAGATGACTTAGAAGTCTGTCTAGAGCATCAGTAGATAGTAACCCAAGAAACTCTGAAGGGTTCAAGTTTCTGAGGAAGTCTGTGTGATCACCTTCAGGAGCTTCGAGCCTAACATTTCTTTTCCTCTTCTTCTTGAGTGGCTCTTCTGACTCATCTTCATCATCCAAATCATATGCTCTTGGTCTTGGAAGGCCAGTGATATCAATTTTGTATTTCACAATGGCAGCTAGCTTCTTCTCAATGGCTTCCAAGACAGCCTCTTTGTGAATTCCAGTAATACCAGTGATGTGGTCATGCAATTCAACCCATTCTGTATAACCTAGATCAAGCAGTTTGTCAAGATCATAGGTTTCCCAGTTGGATTCAAAACCTTTCCTCGTACACCTTATGCTTGGAATGCTTTTTCCCTTTCTTCTTTTCAAAATAACCTGAACGATTGGTTCTGGATGCCTTCTATAATGAACATTTTCAGTTACCTGTCTTTTCTCCAAGGCATCAAACCAACTATGGGCTTTCACACTCTGTCCCACATCTCTAACTTTCTGTGATGGTTTTGAGTGAACCACCACTTTTCTCTTTTCTTTGCCTTTGCTCACAACTTTCTTTTTAGTACCAATGGCTGCAAGATCTTCTTCATCTTCTTTATTCAATTGTTCTTGAACAGCCTTGGCAATTTCTGAATCAGACTTAGTTGCAGCAACTCTTTCTCTTTCTAGTCTGTCTTCCACTACCAACTTATAAGCCTGTTTAAGTGTCATCTTGAGTCCAGGTGCATTTTGAGCAGCCAGCTCCCAATCTTTTTCTTCTTGGGTCAAGACTTTCAAACCACTTGACCCAGCTTCAGTTTTCCTTTTCTTTAATTGAAACTGAGACAGAGTGACTGTGTCATCACTTGAAGAAGATTCAACGTTAACTTCTTTGGGAGCTGTGTCAGCTTGCACAGTTTGTTCAGGCACAGCTTGCACAGGGTCAGCTTGGACAGACTTCATCTTTCTTTTCAATTTTTTAACTCCAACATCCTTCCTTATATCTTTTTCAACCACAACTTCCTTCCTTATTCCTCCAGTTACTTTTTCAACACCATCAGTGGTCTCCCCCTCAATTATATCACTCTCCTTTTCAACTTCTTCATTCACATTCTTTGTACCACCAGACTCAGATTCTGGTATTTTTATCTTCTCTTCCTTACCAACCACATTCGAACCATACACAATTATCCTCCTATCAGCCTGGTTATTTCTTTGTCTCACCCTTTCAAAATAAGCTTCAATGTCCTTGTCCACCTCAGCTCTTTGCCTTTTGATTTCAGCTTCATTCATCTCACTTCTCTTTTTCTTAGAAGTGGAGCCCTTCTCCCCCTTGGTATGATCTTTCTCCCCCTTTTTGTCATCATCACCAGGAAAAGAACTCACAGGAGTGGCAAAGAATTCTGGAATACGATTGTTAAGGACATCAATCTTTACGTTTGTAAGACAGCAGGCTCTTCTTAATTCAGCAAAATCATCCTGGAGGAGTGCAACCTTGTTCTTGAAACTAGTTGAAGCTTCAATCAAATCCTTCTTGAAATCTGCTTGTGACTTATTAGCAGCTTGAAGCTCAACAGTTACTTTCCTTGTGAATCTGGTTGCAGCATTTTCGATCTGACCCAAAGTCCCTTTGTTCCTTTCCATTTCTTCATTGATTTTCTTAGTTAGACTTTCAAGGGACTCTGTCAGCTTCTCTTGGTTCTTTTGCATAAGGTCAACTGCTTTCACAACACTCTCTTTAAGTGCAGTCTGTTCCTTAGACATTTTATCCACCTTCTTATCCGTCAATTCTTGATCCTTTTGGATCTTTTCCAAGCATTCAGTCAGCTTTGAGTTCTCAACCTTGTGAGTTGATATGACCTCAGTGAGCTGACCCACCACATCTGAAAATGAGAATGTGGGAGCTTGGGAAGGACTTGCAGTTGGCTTAAAAGCCACTGACTCTGGAAAGAGCAGCCTGCAATCCTTAATTTGGTTAATTGGGGAATATAGAAGGGGGTGGAGGTGTAAGGAGTCTTGGAATATTTGCTCATGAGAGTGAGTCTCATGAGTGGATCTGTCAGAAATGATAATGAGTTGATCAGCCTGAGAAAGATTGACGTTTGATTCAGGCTGATGGCTAATGGGAATTGGTTGATCTTGATGATGATCAACCCCTCCACTAGCAACTTCCATCAGATCATCCCTTGAGGATGGATGGGCAAACTCATCATCGAATGAAGAGTCACTTCGGGAGATAGTGACTATGTTCTCATTGACATCGTGAGGACCATCAATGGTTCCCTTTGCTGCACAAGGGGCTGACATGACTGCCTTAAAGACAGCCAAGTAACCTACAGAGTCCCTCTGTCCAAGGACAGATGTAGACACAGACCCTGCAGGTGTAATGTTAAGGGTAGAGGATTGCCCTTCAACAATGGTGTGTTGTTGCACCAAAGTATCATGAGGGAGAATTGTGGCCTGTACCTCTTCTTGTGACATAGAAGAGGCATTGGCAGCCAGTGCAGACTCAGAGTGAATTAAGGGAGTCTGATCAGCTTTGGGAAGAGCAGCAGTGTCACCTTGGCGTTCGATACTACTTCCTTTGTCTGACCATCCTCAGATTGTACGTGCACAGACTCTGACTCTTGGATCTGGGCTAGATCCATTGTTATCCCTTTAATGATATCATCAACCTTTTGGGAGGCTGATGATGGCGATTTCGGCACAGACTCAGTATGACCTTGGGAGGAGGTCTTTGTTTCAATACCTTCACCCTGTTTGGAGGGTTGGGTAGATTCAGTTGTCCCTTTTATCTCGTCTACACCCTTTTGGGAGAGTGTAGATGGGCGAGGTGAATTCGGTATGTCAGCTTGGGTAACAGGGACAGCTTCGGAACGTTCCTCAGCTTCCACTGAACCAGGTGGGACTTCTAATGGTTTTGGAGTTGAAATTTTGCCCACCGAAGCTGACACAGATTTCCTTGTGGATCTTTTCTTTTTCACAATGCGAGGCACTAAGTCCTCAACACTGGGTTGTTTTGAAGCTGATTTGAATTGGAGTGAGGGTGCGGCTAGGGTGGCTGATGATGTGGCCAACCCATCACCCTCTTTTAAAGGAGAAGAATGCATAGATCCAGAAGAGTTTGAGGGTTCAGAAGCATGTGTACCTGGGTCCCCCTGATTAGCAGATTGAGTGTCAGACCCAGATCGCGTCGAAGAAGGGACAGCTTCCCTTAATGCTTCTTGTTCCTCCTCTCTTCTCCTGCAAAGATCAAGGTAAATCTGCATTGCTCGGGTTAGACCCTGCACAGCTACCTTAGGACTGTTGAAAATGTTAGAATTTATGGACTTGCACTCTACAGTCTGACCAGTTGCCAGGCTGTAATCATTATCAAGAATAGCTTCAATAATGAGTGCAAGAATCCTTCCATAGGGTATGGTAAGACTCTTTTTATTTACACGCTCAACAAGGTCCTTAAAGATTAAAGCAGCAAAATCTATTTTGGTCATGGTGACCATTGCATGAAAAATTTGCAACTCTAGGACATTAGGCTGATCAAAGTTGCCTGCCTTTACTTGTAAAGTTTTTGAAATTGTGCTCAATAAGTAATTCCAAATACCAGTTAAATGTTTCATTTTAACAACTGAAGCCAGTGGACCAGTATATCCAACTTCTTGTAAAACATTTTTGGCTTCAGCATGAGACACAACAGGATCATATTCATCATCAGGCATATATGACAGCTCAAATGCAGACTTAAGCCTTTTGTAAGAAATGTATACCTTTTTCTTACCGTTTAGGACTGAGCCATAGATTGCAGCATCTCCCTTCTTGTTTTGTTTGACAACACAGCTTGCCCAAAATTCACACAGGAGATCTTGAAACACCCAGTCTGGTTTTTCAATCATTACTTTCCCAAACGGATGATACCACATGAAAGTAACAATCTCATCATATCCTTTTGCCCATGAGGGAGGATGAACATTAGCATAAACCAGACTTCCAATCTTGATTTTACCAGTATCAAGATCGGAGGGAACAACAACTACCTTATCTCCAACCACATAAGGAGATAACTTATTTGCACTGATTGGAGTTGGAAAATGATTTTCAGATTCAGAAGAAGACTGAGAATTATTTGATGATGATGCCATTTTGAAAACAAATTTAGAAGAAAGTAAATTTAATAAAACAGTATTCAGATT
This sequence comes from Erigeron breviscapus, assembly GCA_034093135.1. Taxonomy (NCBI): domain Eukaryota; kingdom Viridiplantae; phylum Streptophyta; class Magnoliopsida; order Asterales; family Asteraceae; genus Erigeron; species Erigeron breviscapus. The sequence goes on from CM067168.1 coordinate 158,896,726, forward strand.
AGAGAAAAAAAATTTGATTTTATGAAGATATGAATAAGTGATTTGAAATTTAGGTTAGATTGATGTTTTATTCAAACCCAAAATATCTGACTTGGAATTAGTGGAGAGAGAAAGATTTTGATTGGATAAACAACAAGTAGTGGAGGTACTTTTCCAGTAACAAGTATGGTCCACTACACGTGTCGCATCCCAAAAGGATCAATACGTAAGCTAAATAAAATAATGAAACAAATTAAACGCACTGAGATATTTAATAACAAAAATAACGACGAAGCTGGGTCAGACTCAACTTACTCACTTTTACTTGATAAACATCAAGTATAAAAGAGTAGTCTGTGTCAGACACAGCTTGCCCTCAAAATTTTAGTAAAACTCTAAGGGGTCAGATTTGCTATTACTTAGCTCACTGCATTTTACAAATTAAGCATACCTAGCTTACTTATAAGGTAGTTGAACCTTGATTCATCCAATGGCTTAGTGAACAAGTCAGCAAGCTGATTGTCAGTTGGAATGAAATGGAGTTCAACATCTTCTTTCATCACATGATCCCTAATGAAATGATATCTTATATCAATGTGCTTGGTCCTTGAATGAAGTACAGGATTGTTTGAGATTGCTATGGCACTGGTACTGTCACAAAAGATTGGAGTTTTTGTTGCAGTTACACCATAGTCTTGAAGCTGATATTGCATCCAAAGGATTTGAGAGCAACAGCTTCCAGCAGCAACATACTCAGCTTCTGCAGTTGAAATGGAAACTGAATGCTGCTTCTTGCTGGACCAGCTTACAAGTCTATTACCTAGCATTTGACAAGCTCCTGAAGTACTTTTTCTATCAATCTTACAGCCTGCAAAGTCAGAATCTGAATAGCCAATTAGATCAAACCCTGAGTCTTTGGGATACCAAAGACCCAGATTGGGACTTCCTTTAAGGTATCTAAAGATTCTCTTTACAGCCTTAAGATGAGATTCCTTAGGACTAGCCTGATATCTTGCACAAAGACATGTAGCAAACATAATATCTGGTCTACTAGCAGTTAAATAAAGTAATGATCCTATCATACCCCTATAAGCTGTGATGTCAACAGATTTTCCATTTTTATCTTCATCCAGCTTTTCACCAGTTCCCATAGGAGTTTTCATAGGTGAGCAATCACTAAAACCAAATTTGTTTAAGAGATCTTTAACATACTTTCCTTGGTTTATAAAAATTCCATTTTTAGTCTGTTTAACTTGTAAACCCAGAAAATAGTTTAGTTCTCCCATCATGCTCATTTCATACTTTTTAGACATTAATTCTGAAAACTTTTTGCAAAGTCTTTCACTGCTAGAACCAAATATTATATCATCTACATATATTTGTACCAGCAGAATATCACCATTATACTTTCTCACAAACAAAGTCTTGTCAACATTACCTCTTTGAATTTATTAGCCAATAAGAATTTAGACAAAGTATCATACCATGCCCTTGGAGCTTGCTTTAACCCATAGAGAGCCTTGTCAAGCTTGAATACATGGTCAGGAAACTTTGAATTTTCAAAACCTGGAGGCTGTTCAACATAGACTTCTTCTTCCAACTTTCCATTAAGAAAAGCACTCTTCACATCCATTTGATAGACCTTAAAACCCTTGTAAGCAGAAAAGGCCAAAAACATTCTGATTGCCTCTAATCTTGCCACTGGTGCAAAGGTCTCATCATAATCAATTCCATCCTCTTGTCTGTAACCAAGAGCTACCAATCTTGCTTTGTTTCTGGTTACAACTCCCCTTTCATCCATTTTGTTTCTGTAGACCCACTTGGTTCTAATCACAGTCTTGTGATGAGGTCTTGGAACAAGTTCCCAAACCTTGTTTCTTTCAAACTGTGTTAGCTCATCTTGCATTGCATAACCCAAGAGGGATCTTCCAGAGCTTCATCAACCTCAGTTGGTTCCATCTTGCTTACAAAGTTGACAAACATGCAGAAGTTGCCTGTTGCCTTTCTTCTTGTTTTCACACCAGAGAGTGGATCACCAATGATTTGGTTAATTGGATGACTCTTTGTCCATCTAGTAACAGGGACAATGGACTGATTCAGATTTGATGGTCCAGCATGATCAGCTTGAGAAAGAGGCTGATCAGCTTGGACAGGAATGGAGGAGTCTGAACCAGTTGGAGAGTCATTTAATGGATTCTGAACAATAACTTCAGTAGGAGTAGGATCAGTTTGAGCATCTTCAAAGATTGAAACTTCTTCTTCTTCTTCTAAAAGTTGCTCCCCCTGAGTTTGAGCATTATTAGCTCCAACTGGAGGATTTGTTGGAGGCTCATTCTCAGGTACAGCCAGTTCTTCAAAGTTGAAGTCTTCATCTTCAGGAGGAGAGCAATCTGGCTTAGAACAACCTTCATCAATGCTTACATTAACAGAGTTCTCAATTATTTTAGTTCTCTTGTTGTACACTCTGTAGGCTTTCATCATTGTTGCATATCCAAGAAGGATTCCTTCATCTGACTTCTCATCAAACTTACCAAGGTGGTCTTTCTGGTTTAGAACAAAGCAAGGACTACCAAACATTCTTAGGAAACCGATCTCAGGTTTTCTCCCCCTAAGAAGTTCATATGCAGTTTTCTGGTGTCTTTTCACAATGAGGGATCTGTTCTGGGTAAAGCAAGCTGTGTGTACTGCTTCAGCCCAGAAATGAGACTTGACATTGTTTTGAGCCATCATGGATCTGGCAGCTTCAATAAGAGTTCTGTTTCTTCTTTCTGCAACACCATTTTGTTGAGGAGTTCTAGCAGCTGAGTAGACTTGTGAAATTCCCTTTTCTCTGCAAAAAGAGTTAAGAGTGATATTCTTGAATTCAGTTCCATTATCACTCCTTAACTGCCTAACAGGCTTTTGTAAAGAATTTCAGCTTGCTTGATGAAATCAATGATTGTTTCAGCAGCATTACTCTTGTGTTTAAGAAAGAAAACCCAGGTGTATCTTGAATAATCATCAACAATGACCAAGGAGTACCTCATTCCAGTGAATGATGGAGTACTAATTGGTCCAAACAAGTCCATATGAAGCAGATCCAAACAATTATCAATGGTTGAGCAGGTTTTAGACTTAAAGGTAGCTTTATGTTGCTTGCCTTTCTCACAAGCACCACACAGCTTGTCCTTCTCTATACTTGATCACTGGAAGACCAGACACCAACTCTTTCTTACACAGCTTGTTGATGTCTTTGAAATTCATATGAGACAACCTTTTATGCCACAACCAATTCAGCTCATCTTGAGACTTTGACATGAAGCATACTTCTCTTGTGACAGTTGGATTTCTCATGTCAAAAGAATACAAAGACTCATCCCTCTTTGCAATAAGAACCACATTGCCTTCTAAATCAAGAACAATCCCCTTATCAGACCTGAATCTCACTTCATAACCAGCATCACACAACTGACTCACACTAATCAGATTGTGCTTCAAACCATTAACATAAGAGACTCTTCTGAAAGTAAGAGGACCATTCGAAAGAACACCAACACCTTCTGTTTTTCCTTGAGAATCATCTCCAAAAGTAACATTAGGACCAGCGCGAATCCTAAAGTTACATAGCAGGGACTTACATCCGGTCATATGCTTGGAACAACCACTGTCCAAGTGCCAGTTGTTATCATCATGACTGCCCTGCATTTGCAATAAGAGATTAGTTCATTCTGGGAACCCATCTGGAGATGGGTTCACCAGAGCTGACCAAAGGGTCTGACTCAGATTGGGTCGTAGAACTTTGACTCTTATCACATTTGGATACCCATTGTTGCTTGATCTGTCCCTTACCAGATTTGAAATTCTTTTTAGCAACAACTAAGGTTTCCTTTTGAACAAAACCTTTGCCTATTCCAGATTTCTGACATTCAGTTCTTAATTTTCTTTGATCAACATTTTTGGGATCAGAAACATCTTTAAGAAAATTTGCATCAATTGAAACCTCACTAGTTCTGGACTCAACATATTTGGAAATCATTTTGTCAGAGTCAGATTTAGTGTTATTTGAAATAGACTCAGATTTGGTTTGTGACACACTTCCTTGAGAACCAGACTTCTCATTCTTTAACATCTTAACCTTTTGTTTTGGAACACTGTGGTCTCTAACTTTCCTTTTAATTCTCCTCGAGTTCTTGTTTGTTTTAATATTGGAATCTGACACAGACTGGGTAATGGTCAGTTTGGACAAGTCAAGACTTTCTTCAGGTTTTAACTCAACAACCTTATCAGTCTCAGACACAGCTTCAGCAATGGTTTGGCCAACAATTTCAGGATCATGAAACCCAATACCAGATTTCTGAACCAACTTAATTGGTTTAGAGTTCGTACCTTTGGTTTGGACTTTGGGTGGTGAAGGAGGCTGATAACAAGGCTCCATAGCACATACTTCAGCTATGGCTATGGCCCTGTCATAATTACCATCAAAAATAGCTTGGATCTGATGAGGTATTTGGACATTGACACACTTTGCAACTCTTTTTGAACCAATACACCATGATTCAGTAATTTGTTTAACTTTTAAAAACTTTTCTTCTGCAGTCTTAGCTTCTTTTACTAAAATAGAGTTCAATTGCTTTTGTGCTTTGACTTCAGACTTAAGTTTTTCAATGGTGTGATTTTTGGCACTGACATCAAGTTTTAACATATGAATTTCCTTCTTAAGTTCTTGATTAAAGTGTTTTTGCAAAAGGACCTCATCACCAAGTTTGTTCAGTCTGGACAGATTATCATAATCAGACATATTAGAGAAAGAAGTTACCTCAAGTGGAGCAGTCTGACTGGTGGATGCCTGGTGAGCTGACTCTGACTGCTGTTGCATACTGGCCAGATCTTCAGCAAATCGTCGAGTAGCTTCTTTAGCCATGTAACATTTGGCATCTTTGTACAACTCATCATCAGATGATGTAGCACTTTCAGCCCAGTCTTTGGCTACCAGACTTTTCTCATTTTTGTTCACCTTCTCAGTTAGCTCAGCTATTTGTGCTTTCAAGGCTTTGTACTTAGTCTTGAGTTTTGAGTATTTTTCACCTCTTCCACCTTTGGCTGGCACAGCTTGAGCAGTTTCTTTGGATCTACAATCACCAGCCATATGTCCAGTTTTGCCACACTTGAAACAAGTGACTTTGGACATATCAACAGGCTTCTTGGCTCTATCAGCTTGGCCACTTCTTCCCTTTCCTTTAAACTTGTTAAAGGATCTCCTTCTGATCCTTTCAGCCAACATAGCTACCTCATTAGGCAGTTCATCACCATCAGATTCCTCACATTCAGATTCAACACAAACAGAGTTATGGTTAGACATCACAGGAATATCATCATTTACATATGGAATGATCTCATTGCTATAACAGAATTAGGGTGTTCAGTCATGGAAGCAACAAATGCAGCAGCAGGCTGACTATAAGAATCACCCATAGCTATTAATTTTTCTGCCTCTGAACACTCTTGGTTATGAAGCAAACCAAAGAGTCCAGGGAGATCAAGATCATTGTAAACAGCACTTAATTTAACAGATGAAATATAATTCTTCCATTTAGGAGGTAAAGAATCAAGAAATTTGCTCTTTAAAACACTATTACTCTTATTAATTCCAACAGCAGCTAAATCATTAACCAAAGCATTAAAGCGGGTATGAGTGTCAGTTAAGGATTCATTTCAAAGAGAAGAATCTCTCATACTTCCTTGTTAAGGTAGTTATGGTGGACTCCATGGAAGTAGAACAACCCTCAAACATGACAGTCAATGTACCCCACATTTTCTTTGCTGTAGAACACATTTTTATTGAATGATAAAGGTCTTTGGGCACAGCCTGGACAATGAAATTTCTGGCCTTCACGTCCAAGTTAGCCATTCTCCTATCCTCATCCCCCCAATCTGCCCTATCCTTTACTATGGATTTAACTGTGGCAGGAATGGTTGGATGACCTTCCCTAACCACAGCTTCAACCACTACAGTCTGAGTAGGAACATAAGGACCATCCTGAAGGATGTCAGGCATATTGTTATCGATGGATTCAAGGAACAAAGACATTCGACCTTTCCACCCACTGAAATCATCTTTGTCAAACATGGGTGGTCGGTTGAAGAACCATCCATATAGTATTACAATTATGAACATGAAGCGTGATCTGGGTCAGTTACATATCGCAAGCTGTGTCAGCTTAGTCTGACCCAGATCAGATTACAAGAACCAAAAGATTACTAAGTGTTTATAGGTCAGATTTGTCATCATTAAATTTACAACAAACATTGGGACTCAACACAATGGCTTCTAGAGTCAAGGAAAGCCCAGGCGTCAAGAATAAAGGAGTTAGAAACAGAGTTGGCTAAAACCAAAGAAGAACTTCAAATGGCAAAAGTGGATTTGATCTACTTAAGGGTCGCCAAAAAGTTGAAGCCTAGTATCTCTGACTAAGAAGTTTTTTGTGGGCAATGAAGGATATGATGCAAAGGTCAGAGCCCATATTTTTAAACTCTTTTGTTAATAGGAAAATCGAATCGATAGGGGATGTGTTATCGTAGAATAACAATGTACTTAGGAGGGGCGAGATTGATCTGGAATGATCAATCATGGTTGTAAAACTGCTTCTGAGTAGTTTTTTTGTAAATATCTTTTGAATGAATGAAATCTGTTTTTTGATCCATTTCATTTTCAAACTCGAAAACCAAAAAAATATAAAATCGGGTCTCTTAAAAAATCGGACCTCGTCCGGTCGTTCACCTCGTCCCATGTCTAAGCCCCCTGCTTAGAGTGTGCACTTTTAAGTTAAAAGTTTTAACATTAAAGTATGAGACCAAAAATTTTCCACCTACTTACGTTTTTTCTTTTATAAGATACGTATTTTTTTTATACAAAAAAAAAAGTTTAACTATATATTATGCATTACATAATTATACAATACAAGTATTTTTTTTTATCAATTTTGTAAATATAATGTTAAAGTCTCTAATTAAGGTGCATAAAACTTTTGATATTAAGTGTATAATTTTTTATACATCAACAAGAAATTTGACCCCGGGTGTTGCCCGGGTTATCCGGGATCGACGTTGTGTCATGCAAAAGTCAATTGGTAAAAAGTAAAAACTTTGTTACGTAAGTTTGTATAAAAAGTTAGACTAAAGTTAAAAAACCAAAAGTTAAGTGGTAAAAATAAGTTAATGGTAAAAGTTAAAAGCCTTAAAATAAGAGATAGAAAGTAAAAAAAAAAAGATTTGAAAATTTTAGAAAAAAACCCTAGAAAAGACTAAAGTTAAAAAACAAAAAGTTAAGTGGTAAAATTTTTTTAATAAGAAACTTTAAAATGGTAAAAGTTAAAAACCTTAAAATAAAATATAGAAAGTAAAAAAAAAAGATTTAAAAATTTTAAAAAAAAACCCGGAAAAGACTAAAGTTAAAAAACCAAAAGTTAAGTTGTAAATTTTTTTAAAGTATACAATCGTAAAAAAAAAAAAAAAAAAAAAAAAAAATAGTAAATAAGACAAAATAGCTGATAGACAAAAAG
>CM067168.1:158905242-158943526 GCA_034093135.1 Erigeron breviscapus
GTGGTTGTTACCGTTGCCGGCGCCGGCGCCGTGGCTAGGAGAGAGAGAGAAAGATAGATCGAGCGATTGTGTGTGTTTCTATGAGTTTCAGGGGTGATCGGAGATGATGGTGGTGGCGGCGGTTGTATCGCCGGAGAAGAAGGAGGAGGAGGTGGTGACGGCAGTTGTATCGCCGGCCGGAAAACAGGAGGGAGAGAGCGAGAGTGGAGATGGTGGTGGTGGTCGTCGTCGCCGGTCAGAGATAAAGGTGGAGATGGCGGTGGTTCAAGATCCCGTCGCCGGAGAGCCGTTGCCGGAAAAGCGGGGGAGAGAGAGAGAGTCAGATTGTGTGTGTGTGTGTGTGTGTTTGGTGGGGGGAAGGAGACGAGGGGAAGGGGAGGGGAGGGATATAAAGGGTAGGGATTTATTTTTGAGGGGATAATCCAATGGCCAAGATTTGTCCCCTGGTTTCCAATAAAAATTCAAGCCTCAAATGAACAAAACTCAGATAGGGTAAATAAGATACAAAAATAGTTCCAAATCCCACATTAAAAAAATTAGGTTTTCCATATTAGGTCATGATGTTTCCTTTCACATATGGTGAATTTCTTTTGTTGGAATATAATCAGGTGGTGGTGTGATACCACTGGTGTTACAATGATATTCCCGTGGTCCGTCAGTAATCCATTATAAAGTTTTTGTCCCATTTAAACTATTCAGATTTTGAATTATAAAATGTCTCTCTTTTGTATTTGTTATTTTTTTAAAAACCTACAATATCATTTTAATAAACAAATTTTTATTTCTAACCATAAATCATACCCATATCTCACCGCTACCTCTATCACCACCAACATTGTTCGCCACCGTTGTCTACCGCCACTGGCACCATCGCCGCCCGGTTATATAATATTATGACCAAAGATAGACATGAGATTATAACTAAATTCTTCCGTTCAAAAGATTAGACCTACAAAATATATTTAAACAAATTTAATAAAAACTAAAATTAAAATAATAATTTTAAAGTGAAGTCAAAAGCTAACGAATCTATTCAAGTTGTTGAAGCTAACTCCACTCCGCTCCCGGCCCACTAATACGAGATGAAAAGTACAAAATCAAACTTGAACAAAATCAAAAACATCAAGGACCGAAAATAACTTTATCAAAAGATGAAACCTCCGTAACCATATATAGTTATCTCAATAGAAACAGAATCTTGAAAGTTTTAAATCGCACCCCTAACTCTGATTTCTATTTTTTTTTCTCTCTCACACACATCGTCTTTTCTCTTTCGCGATAAAACCCTAGTAAGTAATTTTTACTTCTCCATAATTTAATTTTAATCATTAATTTAATTACAATTTTTACCCATATTATGTGAATCGAATTATATATCTATATATTGTATGTTATTCTGTGTTAATTTTCGTGCTCTTTTGTGTATCTGTCTATATATCGTTGGTTATATATGCATAAAATTGTTGAATTGATAATCTTTTTTTCATTCTATTCTATTTAGGGCTTTGTGTGTGTGTGAGTAATGGTGTTTTGTGCTTTGATTGTTGCATTTGCCTTTTAAAACCTAAAAAATTGATTGATGGACTAATATATCTGTGTGTGTATGGGGGAAAAATCAAAGAAAAACGATACGATTTGCGAGAAATTCAAAAAGTCAAATTTCGGCATTTTTACAAATTTGGTCCTTTTTACGATAATTCGATAAGTTTTGCGTTTCTTTAAGTTGTTATGGTGTGCGAGAGAGTTTGTTTGATTAATTGTATGTATTGTGATTTTTAGCTCATGTAACGATTATGCTATTTGAGTATAAATTAGGTTTGAGGACTTGTCTGGTTGAAAATGGTATATCGGATGCAAGTTATGATTTTTCTTTGGATTTTTTTAACGTTGATTTGATATTTTCCACTTGTTCGCAAAAAAAACTGTAATGCCGTTTATGCGAGTCTGACTTGAAAATTTTAAGTAAATAGTGACATAGTTCCGTAACTGTTTCATTAGGAAACTCATCCCAATACCTCGAGAGGTTGAGATGTAGACAACCTTACCTCTACCTAGGTAGAGAGGCTGCTTCTAGGTTCTATCTAAATGATAGAAAAGGACCTCCGGCGTTTGCATGAAGGGTTCAATCCTCACCCCGTGCAAAGGCCGGAGGTCCTTTTCTATCATTTAGATAGAACCTGGAAGCAGCCTCTCTACCTAGGTAGAGGTAAGGCTGTCTACATCTCAACCTCTCACATACACCATCGAGGTATTGGGACCCAAAACCCGTGGAAGACGGCATTGGGTGTTACATTTACATTTATTTATTTTAATTAGTTATAAAAGTTTCATAGAAATGGAACAGTTGAAACTTGGTTTACATTCAGTCAAGTTTTACTGTTCTACAACAATTGAATTTTAACCCATTTACATTTAGTGACCTTTTTCCTTATTATGATGCTTTTATAATATCATGTTAATTATTTGTAAAAGGGTATTTTAGTTTTTGACATAATTTTGAAAGTTTAAAATCGCACCCCTAACTCGTGGAAGACGGCATTGGGTGTTACATTTACATTTATTTATTTTAATTAGTTATAAAAGGTTTCATAGAAATGGAACAGTTGAAACTTGGTTTACATTCAGTCAAGTTTTACTGTTCTACAACAATTGAATTTTAACCCATTTACATTTAGTGACCTTTTTCCTTATTATGATGCTTTTATAATATCATGTTAATTATTTGTAAAATTGAATTTAAATGAATAAAAAGTGTTTGCAATGACCCACTCTAAAAGTTTACATATGGGTTAATTGATTTTATTTGCTGTTAGGATTTCAAGAAGTATGGCTGAGGAAAACGTTAATGAACAAGAGACAGAAGTGATACCCGAGAACTCTGTTCCCGTGGAGGTTCAAGTGCCCGAGAATGAAAACGAACAAGGTGATGCGGTGGAAACTGAAGTTACAGAGAAGGAACAAGGCAATACTTTTGCGGATGTCCCTTTAGAAAAGAGATGGCCTGGATGGCCAGGAGAGAATGTGTTTAGGATACTGGTTCCTGTGCAAAAAGTTGGAAGCATAATCGGTCGCAAGGGAGAGTACATAAAGAAAACCTGTGAAGAAACAAAGGCCCGCATCAAGATTCTAGACGGTCCTCCTGGCACTATGGAAAGATGTGTAAGTTCCTTTAAAAACTTATGTAGTTTCAAATCGTTATCTGTTTCTGCATATATGTTGGAGTTTTGTTGTGATATAATTGTGAGTTTACGACCCTAGAGAGGTTGTTGCAAATACACAGAAAGCATCATTCCGTCATCTGGAGCTTATCAGTACCGTCTTGGTTTCAATTCTTTCCTTTCCCCCCCCCCCCCCCCTCTTCTTTTCTCTCTCTCTTCCCTCCCTACCTTCTCTATCGTTCAGAGAGTAACTACCTTTTTCATGGAGTACGTGCACGTGTCTCTATTGGAGCTGTTGTGAATTTTGTGAATCAAATTGATAACTAGTATACTAACTTCATGGATAATGAATAGTAACTCTGTTCCAACAGGGGTATATAGTTTCAATAGTGCTTATATGTTTACATGTATTAAATATACAAAGTAAGCATATTATTGATATTTAAACCTAAAGATACTCAGAATACGAAAACTTTGCCTTGTGACAAGAATTATTCTTTATGACTTGATCAAATACCAAGAAAGACCTTTCTATTCATGATCTGCAGGAGAGTTTTAATTCAATGAACTTTACAAACAAAATGCCACAAATACCAACAGATTTTGATATAATTTGGTCAAGAGTGTGTATAGAGTTACACACTGAGACAAGATGGATTTGCCATAGGTAATTGGTCTAGACAGGATCAAAGTTCATCTATCAGATGCACACTGTTTGCTTTATCAAGTGAAGCAAACTGTCAGTTTGACTAGAAAAACTAACCTTTGGGCTTTTGGCAACCATGAGAGTGGTCTGGTTGTGAGTGTGGATGTAATGGAGAGCTATGTAGCGGCGTAATTATATACATATGAATCATTTACTTGTGGTATCTACAGTGGTGTTTTCGTGCCAATGGGATCAGACAGAATGTCTTTTGAAGTGTGACATTGCCTGTTAATAACAGGCTTACTTTATAATCTACAACGAATGACAAATTTCCAACATTTTTAAGGGGTTAATAACTTTCATGGCAAATGAAATATTAAGTTTGAATATAGTGGAAGGGAATTAGAAGGAACAAGTGAAGATAGAAACATAACAACACTCAACCATAAGGTCAGAGGTTTATTTTATCCCAATAACTTAGATGAATATGTGCAGGTTCTCTCAAATATAAAGCAACATTTCAATTGTCAAAGTGATTTCAGTTAGAAGAGCCAAAGATCCAGGTTGCATTGATCGGCATTGAGCATCTCAAGTGCTGAAAAGTCACTCTGATTAAGTTATAGAAGTATTCTGGGTGGATGTCTGTACCAACAAGCTCGTACATATCCGGTAACTTCAGAACTAGTTGGTCGATGTCTTGCCACACATTGTTAATACAAGTAAATAAAGAAGCTTAACAGAGAGGATCCTACGAACAAAAAGTGACATGAAAGAAATTATCTTACATCTTTCACATTAAGGAAGTAATGAGAACATATCTAAGCTAATTCGGTTATCTGTCTAAATTATCTTTTGGTACTGTATCAAGGTGAAATATCCAAATATTCAATATATTACTCATCATGCTCTGGCCTTCAGGAACGGGCTTTAAGAGCATCACTTCATTATCAAGTAATAGCAACTAGATATTTACATCAAACCACAAAATGAAGATAAGTTAAAGAAAAGAAGTTTGGTAGTTTATCCCATATCCTGCTGCTTGAGACGATGTTGCTTTTGAACCATATAAGGTTATATCCCCAGGATATCAAGATATATGTACTTTTAGAGATATCAGCATAAAGTATGGTGTCTTATAAACATAAGTTCTTCAATAAAGTTGTATTCTATCTTTTCCCCTTGTTAGAAATTTGTGTGGATTTAAAGAAAAAGATTACGGTGTTCCTAGAAAGTTGTGCCTCTGATTCAAGCTCTCTTTTATTTAACATGGAAAGCAACTATGTTCTACCTATCTCTATGTTGGCTTAGTCCTTTCGCGCTCAATTGACTCTCATTTTTAAGATCCTTGGCAAGGATTTAATGACGGGAATCTGTATTCATAAACTAATGATAGCTTATGGAAATCTATGCCGGATTTTTCTTGATATTGCTCAAATGAATTTATTGGTCAAAGTTACTCTGTTAAATCTGTTGTACTAATTGGATCTATGTTCATTCATTAGGTCTTGATCTCTGCAAAGGAAGAACCTGATTTGGCTATTCCACCTGCAATGGATGGTTTACTCAAGGTTCACCAAAGAATACTTGATGATCTTGCCGATCCTGCTCGTGCACCACCACCTGGAGGAACCATTTGCACCAGGCTGCTTTTGGCTGCTACACAAGCTGGAAACTTGATAGGGAAGCAGGGTGCCACCATAAAGACCGTACAGGATTCTTCAAATTGTATAATACGAGTACTTAGAGAAGGTTTGTTGGAAAGTTATTTTACTCTTGTTTGCATTAGACTGTATGGTTTATTGTAGCTGATGTCTATGAGGTTTTATCTGATGTGTTCATGCAGATAACCTCCCAATTTTTGCTCTACCTGATGATAATGTTGTGGAGGTACAAGGGGAACCTTCAGGTGTACACAAGGGTGTTGAACTGATTGCCACACATCTAAGAAAGTTTCTGGTCGATCGCAGTGTTGTTGGGATATTTGAGAAACAAGTAAGTTTGCATGTTTAGTTTCTAACGGTTTGGGTTTAATCATTGGTCATTGTTAAACGATTAGTTTGTGTTTTAGGGCCATAGTCTGTTCTTAGAATATAATTGATTCACACAGTTATTTTCCATTATAGATGCAAATGGCAAATGCAAGGCCAAACCAAGAGATGGCTGCTCCCCAACCCTGGGGACCTCCTCCTCAAAGTTTTTCCTTGAATGCAGGTGTTGGGCCCGGATTCAGACCTTCTCAATATATGCCCCCTCAACATCAGTACGACAATTACTATCCTCCACCAATGGATAAGCAGCTTCGTCAACCTCCATCTTCATATGTTAGAGATCAGCCTGTCGGACCACCTCCAACTGCAAGCATACAATCGCAACAGTCAATAGTCACCAAGGTGTTACTTTAGACTTAAATATCTGCACTTTTTGGATTGTTTGTAGGCTCATGCCCAGAAGATAACTATAACATACTCTATTTTATTTATTTTCTTTATTCCCTTAAGTTTGACATTTTTAGGGTTATTGCAAACTTAAATATGGGGTTTAAACCTGAAAGCTATAAAACTCGATAGTAATCCAGATGTTATAAGTTTTTGTATGTTTCTAATACAATCAGTCTCTACGGTGTGAATGTCAAAAAAACTCATTTGACAAAATGACTTTTGGTTCAAATGGAATTATTTACAGAGAAGTTGATTAACAGAGTAACTAATCATTTAGTTGCATGTATTGCATAGGTCTCGCAGAACATGCAAGTTCCGCTTACATACGCAGATGCTGTAATTGGGACAGCTGGAACCAATATCAGCTATATCCGACGTGCCAGTGGTGCTACTATTGCTGTACAAGAATCAAGGGGAAATCCTGATGAAATGACAGTTGAGATAAATGGAACAGCTTCACAAGTTCAGACTGCTCAACAGTTAATACAGGTATTATATTAAGATTTCGATTTTCTAAAATTATTTTGTGAGTGGAACCACCGGTCAGAATTTACAACTCACTGTAGGCGTGGCCCAAGAAGATCAACTTGGTCTTCGACCATTTTGTTGATGTTTACGGGCTTTTTAATTCTTTTATTTGAGCTGACAAGGTCTCTTGATATTTTTCGTGGTTCAATCCAGAATTTCATTGCTGATGCCGCCGCGACAGCAGGCCAGAACCAAACTGGTCCACCTGCTAGTCAAGGATATAACCCTTATCCTGGTCAAGTTCCTAGCTACCCATCTCAGCCGGCTCCACCTGGCCATGCACCCGCCGCTGGTGACTATAGCAACCCTGTTTACGGAGGCAATTATGGCTACTAGAGATGCTTAAAATGTTTAATGATTGCTAGATGCCTAGATGTTTTAGAAGAATTGGTAGAATGTTGTATTCAAGATACTTTCCCTTAAAAGATTTTTGGGTGCTTTATTAATTGATATACTGAATACAAAAGATTATGTGCCCATTTTGTTTTTGTTTTTTGTCATGGATTGACCAATGCGTTTGCTTTATGTTACAGTTTTGTTGTTTAATCTGCTTTAGTGTTCTTATGTAGATGATGTTATGCCAAGTATCAAACTGGAGCATGCTTTCGATTAGGGTACATGCTAGTTCATCAAGCAGTTTGGTTTGATGTGGCCTAGTTTTGTTTGATGCTAAGATTCAACATGCAGACCCCTTTTTCGCGTTTCCCTGGTTTTGGAAAATCAGTCTGACTATGTTTAGTCTTCTTTCTTAAAATGTCCATGCCCATTTACAATGTTGAATCATTTACTAACCAACTTATACGCCGTTTAAAAAAAAAAAAAATTGGAAAATCAGTCTGACTATGTTTAAACTTTGTTTGAAGATTCAGCGGAAGGATGAGAATTATAAACACCAAATGAGAAATCTTAAACCCTTCTGCTCATGAGCTTTTCTTAACAAGTTGATCTTTAATAAAATTACCTTTTGAGTATATAAATAAGTAGCTCAACATTATTGAGCTCTCCGTTCTATCAAAAAATTAAATCAATCTGTTAGAGCAGACTTAACTCCGATCATACAAATCAAAGATCACCAATCTCCCAAAATGATCATGATTTGCAACAGAGTTATATGTACCAAAATAGTATCTGCAAAGACATGTCTATCCATCTAAATCACATGGCATCTTACACATCTAATCTGTTTAGACCAATAAGTAAGATAAATACCAATTATTGTTCCTTTGCAATAAATGTTATCAAAGTTATTCAGCTCTGATATCATTTGCAATTGCATCATGAAATTCCATTGTTCTATCAATTCGACTTATATCGTTGCAACAATTTGAAGCTCAAACATGTCTAAGTAGTCAGCATGTTTGCAGCTCCAACACCAATTAAATTTCTTAGACTATATTTGGGTAAACTTTCAGTTTATTCAAGCAACACACTTCTGTAAGAGAATATGAACAACTTTGTGATTAAAATGTCTGTTCAACAGGTATACATAATATAAAGATAATAGATAAATACATATTCAAACAATCTGACCAAGGATCTGAGGCCATATTAAACAAGTCTCAAATCCGTTCAAAAAAAAAAACAAGTCTCAAATACATGATGCAACCTATTACAATATACACTAATTATTCCATTAAAGCGTAAACAATTTTTAATCAAAGCTCAGCCTTTTTCTGAAACTGACCACGAACCACAGGTAAAAAACTTCAGCCATGTGTCACTTGATCTTGTCGAGTTTTACTTGTCCGATTAAAGCTTAACTAGTTGATTTAAGGTATCGGCACCCACGTCATATTGGAGCAGAGCAGGTAGTTCTAAAATGTCCTGTCTGGTTACAACGACTGCAATGCACAATCCGTTTTACGGGACCCCGATCTTCGGACCGAACCCTCCTCTTTCTTGGCCTTCCTGGAGGTCTGATAGACTTTGGTGGGTTGATAACGATATCCATAACATTATTTCCCTCACCTAGCGAGGCTAAATCCGTCATTTCCTTCCATAGTGTCTTATCAGGAACGGGATGTATTGTTTGAGAATATGCTTTCCTATACATTGCCACTGTAAAACAACTCTCGGTAAACCGATGAACATTTTGTCTACATGAAAGAAGAGCTGCCACAGCATGAGCACATGGAAGCCCGTTGAGCTGCCATCCCCTGCATAAACACCGACGGTTTCTAATGTCAACAATATTAGTTCCTTCGTGTGAAATAACTTCAAATTCAGCTTCATTTGCTCTAAGCACTTGATAAGTTCGTGCACGATCAATAGCTTCTGACACAAGTCTCTCAGCAGTAGGAACAAGGATCGAAGTCCATTGCATACTGGTTTCACGTCTCTCATTGAACCACATCATTAACTGCCTACGAATACACTCCATCATCTGTATAATTGGGAGCCCAGAAGCTTCAAGAATCCAAACGTTTAATGACTCGACTATGTTAGCTGTTAACTGACCGAAGCGAGTCCCTTCAAAATAAGCCGTAGCCCATAAACGTGGAGGAACGCGTCGAATCCAATAAGCAGCTTCTTGTGATATCTCCTCGATTTCAAGTATTTTCGATTCAAATTCCATGACGGTAAGGGCATTCGCTGCATCCCAAAGATGGTTTACAAGCATAGTGTTGTTGAACTCCTTTCGGAAACTCTCGCTGAGGTGGCGCATACAGAAGCCATGGAAAGCTGTCGGAAAATTGGCTTCCACTCCCTCAACGATATTTTTCTGTCTATCAGATAATATTGTGAGTCTTGGCATGTTCTCGGCGTTAAGCTCTAACAAGTTATGGAGCTCAGAAAGAAACCACATCCAATTCTCTTCATTTTCCTCATCAACAACACCAAATGCTAAAGGAAACAATGCAGCATCGCCATCAAAACCTGTAGCAAAAAGTAACGTCCCGAGATACTTACTTTTCAAAACGGTTCTATCAAGTCCGAGAAGCGGTCTACACGCATTCAAAAACCCAAAAATGGAAGCTTGAAACGAGATAAAGAGACGCTGGAAACAGTTATCTGCAGGATTCACATAAACCGAAGCGATACTATCAGGATTTGTACGTCTAACTTGTTCACAATACTGTGGTAAAAGACGGTAGTCTTCCTCAAATGATCCACGTAGAGCTGCCATTATCCGTTCTTTGCCTCTCCATGCTTGTTTGTATGATAATGTAATTCCATGGGCCCGATGAATTTCCTCTAGAATCTCCTTTGGTTTGCATTGCGGGTTTTCTTTAAGGCGTTGTTCAACGGTATTTGCAACCCAATCAACCGATGCTTGTTGATGACCAAGATGAGCGATTCCACCACAATTGTGTTCTGAGTGGATGGTTCTGATTGTAAAAGTAGGTACACCAGGTAGTTTAGCAGCGTGTATTCTCCATGGGCAGCCTTCACTTGCACATTTGGCAGTAAAACGTGTTTTGTCAGATTTAACTGTTTGTATCTCAAAATGTAAAGCAATTGCTGTGTGCCTCAATGCCCTACGACAGCTGGCAACATCAGGAAACTCTTGACCTACCATTAATTCATAGTTTGGAGCAGGAGCAGTTCGGGTTTGAATAACTTGAGGTGTTAGCACAAGCTCAGGCCTCTGAAAAGATAGAGGCACAGTTGGCAAACCCATATCAGAGTTATTGTGCGCCACAAGATCATGACCATTCGATAAACCCACCTCATGACATTCATCAGAAAGAACCATCTGAGTTTCGGGATTGTTGACCGACTCTTGACCAATATGATGATCCACATCATCATCATTGCCTACATTACCATCATCATATCTGTTCTCATGTTGATTTCTATCATCAAACTCGGTTTCATCTCCATTACCATGATGATGATGTGAATGTGGCATTGTCGTCATCTCATGGTCTAAAAGAAGATCATGGTGATGTGCCAAACTTATGTGACGACTGCCATTTTCTCCCAACTCGGTTGCCAAACTTATGCAACGAGTGCCATTATCTCCCAGCTCAATTTCATGCTTGAGGTTTTGACCCAATTCCAAATTATGATTCTGCCAAGGTATGTCTGGCCTTTGACCAATCATCATGTCATGGTTTTCCATAGGATCGACAATAATTTCAAAAGAGTTCCAGATTGTCAAAGACAAGAAGCATCAATCTAGCAGCCAAATTACCTATTTCAACAAGTCAAGTTTAACTATCAAATATTTTTTTTAACATATCACCATCCACATATATATACATCTCAAAAGTGAAAAACATTAATCAGACAAAATTATAGACAAGTATGCAACGGCGAGTAGAAAGCATTATTTGTCGAAAATCACGTAAATCAGGGAATATATTTCAGTAGGCCAGATATCAACACGAATCGTTTGATCTCTTAACAATTCGTTCCTATATAGTTTGGGTTACACAAATTTTGTATTGGGGTAATACATATAATAATATTCTAGAATTCAACTGTAAATCAATCTAAAATTCTGGTTGCAATAGAATACCAGAGAATGTGGATTTTTATGTGTTTCTGATCTGGATGGATGAAAAACCATAAAAACCAGAAAACAAGACAAGTTGTAACTGTCTTCAAACTTCTCCAAGAAGTTATGGATGATTATAGGCCAAAAAACATATCGAAATATAAGCACCATCACATAACTTATAAGTTATACGCCTTATTAGCCCAATAAATACATAATGTCCAGTGAGACCGCCACAAGGGCGTAGACCCCACTAGGGGCACCCTAGAACCCCGCAAGGGTCGCTGCCCCCTTGACCCCCGCTATTTTCGTCCCAATAGCTTTATACGGGCATACACTCCGTACCTCCTAATTCATATAAAGTACAATGACCATTACACTAAAATACTAACATTATCCAAGAATGTACTCTTAACATTATACTCCTGCCAACTATGCAAAGATTACTACTTTATGAATGTACTCTTAACATTATACTAGTTCGAATGTCAAGTTTCAAGCTTTACGGCTATAACAAAGTATTTAAGAGGTACTTAGAAAAAGAACATCATGATGCCAAATCGAAACAAACTTAATATAGAATAACACCTAATTTAGTGTGTTTAAAAACACGTTTATTCTCGACTTGCATCTTTTTAAAGCACTTGAAACCTTGTATTCATATATGTATCTTTTTACTATGTATTTCTACAAATGAATTTAATTTGTATTTATCTCATATAATAAGATATTAAATATATATAAACAAAATCCACAATATAATTGTAAAATATAGAAGCTAAAGCTTCAAAAAATCTGAAAAATCAATTTCACAATACAAAAATCAAACATTTTTCATTAGTCCTTGCAAATTATTATTATTAGATTAGTTTCCAAGAATCTGTGATTCACATATTGAAATTTACATTACATATTATATATATATATATATATAGATATAAAATAAGGCCGAAACACTATGCAAAAACTAACGAAAACCAACCCCATGACCAACTATCCCCCAAAAGAGGAAAAGAAATAATAAACCAATAATAATTAAAAGAAAGAAACAATTATTATTGTTTTTTTTTTTTATAACAAAAACAATAAATAAATAAATAGTGTATAATAAATCAAGAAACAAAAAAGGGGAAGTTAAATTAGAATGAAATTGGCGGGGAATGAAAGTATACCTGAAATGATATTGGAGGGTATTATTATAAGATTAAACAGAAGAAAATTTTTGTGAGGGTAACCAAGGGAAAACCAAAGATAGGGGTATGAGTCTATGGTTTTCTAGGGCTTTTGTTTTATCCAGGGCAATTAGGTCATCTTCATCCGTTTTCCTCTTTTAACTTTCCCATTTTACCCCCACCCCCCTCCAATTTTCACTATTTATTACGACTATGATAGTATGATATATATTATAAAAAATTGTTATTTGAAGTAAAATATTAAATGAAGCCTTTCGGCTATTTAACGTGCATGAAAACTGTAACCGTTATCTACAATATAGATAACAAGGTCCTAAATTCTTTTATGGAGAATTAAAGACCATTAAATGAGCTTAAACTTTTAATTACAACCCTTAGATCAAAATAATTATACTATTACCAAATTTATTATTAAGTAAACACGATATAGTCCTTCTACTTTATACAATAAAATTAAACTTATGTATTAAAAATAATATTAATATATAAAATATATGTCGTATTTGTTTGTTTTCGTACAATCTAAGAAAAATATATATTTTCCTAAATAAGGACATAATTTTTCAATAATGTGCATGAGTAAGTTATAGTATATACTATGGATGAAGCTTGAGAACCGATATGTTATGGTCTTTCATACCTTAATATAAATTATATATTCTTAAATAATAACATAATATTTTATCTATCTAATGAAATTAAATAAGTTAATATTATATACTACGTATGAATGAAAGCTTTTTTCACAAATTTATTTTTATTAATTTAATGACAAAACTAATCTATGACTTATGAAAATACTCAATTAACTATGAATGCGAATGAGTGATATTAATGAGAAGTTAGCGTTTTATAATATCATAAATTGACAATATATACACCGTCAAAGACGATATTGGGACCCAAAACCCGTGAAAGACGACATTGGGAGTTACATTACTTTTTTTGCCCGGCTTAAAATTTTGAATGCGGAAATCAAATATTTTAACCAACAGTGGCACATTTGGGAAATATCAAAAACTAATTAAAATATATTTAATGGCAAAAGGTTATATATGTGACATAAAATCGAGTTATTTATAGTGATTTAGGTCGTGTTTGTTTAATGACTTAATAAAAAAGTTGTGATTTAATCAAAAATACTTAATCCATTAAGTTATTAAAAATGTTTGTTTTTTTATCCATACAAACATTATTAATCCATTCAGTCACTTTTTCAATTGAATCACTTAATAATTAAAAATAATTATGAAAATTAATGGCACAAGCTGTACGCCACTAATGTTTCCTTTCTATAGTGGCAGAAATATTATGTGTATATTAAAAGTTTTTATAGTGGCAAATAAGAAAATTGCCACTAAATATATGTGTCACTAAATGACATTTTATTTGTAGTGAAATATGAATGATAATAAACGTAGCCTTTTTGAGACTAAATACCTTAAGAAAGAAAATCTAAAGTTGAATTTTTAAATCGGTGAAAAAAATTATAAATCTATGGGAAATGATATACATTGGATACTTTTTTAAAAAATTGGTATTTATCTGTTAAAAAAATGATATTTATAAGCTTGCTTAAGAGTAATTAATGAATATTAGTCTCTTTATAAGCTTGCTTAAATATTGTTATGATTTTTGATATTTTATATAAGGTTATTTTTTGTTTTTTTAATTTTCTTTAGGTGGTTTTATGTAAGCATTAAACTACGTGAAAGATTATAAAAGAAGTAATATATTTACACGACTTAAAAAGAAGCAATATTTAGTTCTTAATTATATTGCTAAAAATCTGGTTATCATAATTTAAGTTTAATTATTTTATAGAAACATAAAATCATGAGTTTTTTTTTCTCTATATAGAGACATATCTTAACTTTGATTGTAAATGCGTTAGTCTTCAATGAAACTTTGTTTATTTATAAATTAACTTATTTTAGCAAGATACTAATTTACATCTTTTGCATTATGATACTAATTAATTCATTTTCAACATCTTTTATCTATGTTTTTTAATTTACGATATTGTGAAACAATAACATGTCAATAATTAAATATGATCTCGCGTATTACGCGGGACAATAATCTAGTTTTTTATATATCAAAAACTTAATCCTAATTTATATGGTTAGTTTACAACTATTTAATGTATATTAACGAAACTTTACCCTTAAGGTTTCGTTTAAGAAAATCCTGGTTTAAAAACATAAAAGGGTATGTTTGGTTGCAACATTTTAAAAGCTTAAATTTTTTAGGAAAAATATCTAATAAAAAGTTTCATTATATAAGGATTACAAAGGAATAGATAGATATAGGTTTTTTTAAACCATCACTTATGTCTTTAACATAGTGAGTGTTTGATTTCTAATTTTCAAACTGATAACATATTGTTTCAAATTTCTCATGTTAAATTTTACAAGTTAAAACAATACTTTACAAGTTAAAACAATACCTCATTGACTAACAAAGAAACCGAATAGTAGTTTGGATATTCGTTTTCATATTTACTTATTTAGTTTAGAAGGTTCAAATCTAAATTTTGGAAACCAAAATCTAATCGGATTCATCTAATTATATCGGATTGAACAGATCTACTCAAACGAACACCCAAACTAATTTAGTGGCAAACTATCAATAACAAATTAACAAGAGTGATACATTTACGCTTCGTTGATGATTCAATTTACATGTATTTAAAATGTAAATTAAAAAGTACTACTGATAAAAAAAAAAAAAAACTAATCAAGTTTGAAATGTAAAAAGTAAAACCATATAAAGTTTAAAGTGTATTAACTAAAAATATATACCATTTAAAAGTCTTACAATCCTTGGAAAACATGGGTTTCACATAAACTCTCAGAAGATAGAACTTTCATGACAGACTGCAAGCTAACATCAATGTTATCGACGAACTTATTACTGTGATTATGCATACAGATAACATATTTGATAAGTACTTGGTCAGTCGGTCTGCATACTGAAAGGAACAACAACAACAACCGTACCCAATCCCTGAGCGGGGTATGGGGGAGGTGAACTGTAGACAGTCTTACCTCAACCTAAAGGTCGAGAGACTGCTTCCATAAGGACCTCCGGCCACAAAAAGGTAAAAATCGGCAAGTGAAAAGTGTTTAGAGATATCATACCTGTCGGCCGAGCGCATGATAAGAAGATATACCTGTCTGCTGGGTCCGCTGGGTCCGACTACCTTGAGGGTAGGGAAGAGTAGCAAACATGCGACCTAACAAATACCTTAGCACATGTTCGACAATACAGATACGATAGCAACCAATGAACATATATAATAGCATAAAAATGAAGAAACATAATAAACAAAAGATGCATACAGATACGATAGCAACCAATGCATACTGAAAGGAAGAAAAACATAAATGGATCCGAAATCTCAAAAGATAACCACCTAAAGGGAGTGCTTTCATGAACTAACCAAAATTCAGCTGTTTTTACAACATAAACAAAAAGGTGGCTCTACACTAATATAGCAGCAAGCATTAATTTTCAATGCTTGTCAACACAGAACACCAAAACCACACCAAATCTCAGTTTCTAACATTTCTGTTTCCTGCTCTAAATAATTATCACATACACAAATCAATAATCACGAGCTTACTCAGAAAAATCAGGGGAAACTACATTCTTCAAGAAGACAATATTCCATCTGCCAATGGAGCCTCAAGTTTATGAAGAACCTCACTCACCACCTTTTGGGGAGTTACATGGTTCAAAAATCCATCATTGATTCCATTTACTGATGATTTTGAGAGAACGGTGACGTCGTCTTCATTTATATTTTCATGAAGTAGTTTGTTCCAAAAGTTGTCATCTTCGTTAAGGTTCAACTCCCTCATTAGTGAGATGACCTTTTGCAAATTCGCAACATTCCTACCGGCACCACAACCTGTGGCCGTTGCTGCGCCCACTGCATTGGCTATGGTTAATGTGTGAACCAATGACATATTGTGTATGTAACCATATGCGATTGCAGCCACAAAGCTGTCCCCACATCCAACAGTGTCCATGACATTAACCTGTTACAAAAGATTTACCATCTGCTTAAAAGGTTTATATCATATACCAACGATAATTAATGACAGGTTTCATACATAACTAACAAAATCAAAGATAGATGGAACCAATTATGGCTCTGTTCTACTGTTGATGCTGGTTAGCTAGAGGCGACCATTTCAACCGACTTGGTTACGAATGGATCAGCTCGGGATTGGGTAGCTAGAAGTGACCAATTGAAAAAGTCGAAGTTAGATTAGACTAGCTATGGTTTTGTTCTGTGTCTTGTGTTGGGTAACTAGAGGTTACCACTTTGACCCATTTATTCATGAGTGGACCGAGTGATCCTTTGTCTCTAACTGGTCAAAAGGGGTTGAGATGGCAATTAACACTTTTTGTCCATTTTGTGGTTTGTCCTCAAGTATTTATTTTACAAGATATGATTATAAGCACTATATTATATAAATCGAGTAATTTATTAGGTACAACCAGAGTTTTATGTGGTTATTGATTTATTTTGTTAGGATATTGCTAATATTTACTTTTTAAAAATAAAGTCCTTTACAATTTATGGTTCCCGTTAAAAACGCTGATATATCTCCGCAAAGACCGATTGATCCTTAAAGGTGGTCGACCAATGTGATATCAGTTTAGTAAGTAGGCCTAGCTGGAACCTTGACTAGGCTAAGACTGGAGTCAGACATTCAATAGAGTAGCAACTCGGAATGAATAGAATATAGGTCGGATGATGAATGCCATTAAAACCTTAATAAAAAAGCCTGTTTAAACCCATAGGAAGTTAAAAAGAAAAGTGATTACCTTGAATGAAGGTGCACAGGATATGCCAGCTCTGGTGACTAGAACAGAACCCTTTGATCCCATTTTAATAATCACCCATTTCGTGCGAACTCCTTTGTTGAGCAACTCCTTTCCAGCTGCTACAGGGTTACACAAGCCAGTCATTGATTCAGCCTGACAAAAAAAATAAGTCGATAAATGAGAATTAAAACAAACATTAAAGCTGGAAAAGAAAAAGAATGCCTGGTAACAGACCAAAACAGCTCATATATGGCATGGGTTGGCATTGGACCAAAACACATTTGGTCCAAAATTCTTTAATCTGTTTATCAACAATTAGTGCGTCAGATATGCTTACAAAGTTATAGTATTCCAATACTAATCTAACTCTTCAGTAAAACAATTTAGGAGGTTCCTGTATCTAGAATCTATATTACATTAGGGTGGGGGGAGTGCCTCACCACCCCTCCCGCTTTTTCTTCTCCTCCCCGTCCGCTCCCTAATTGCACGGAATGCTTCCCCGCCCATCCCCACCCTTTTTTATTTTTTAACTTAAAATAAAATTAAATAAAGTTAAATTAAAATTAATACAAATTACTAAATTCATACAATGACTAATATTTTTATAATTACAAAATGAATTATTTATAATTACTTAAGTTTAAAACTAATTTAAAATAATAATAATAGTAATAATAATAATATAATATATAGAAAACAAAAAAAAAAAACAAAAGACTTTGAACCAATATTATATAAATAGTTTAAACTTCAGGGTATAAATTGTAAAACTGAATTTAATTAATATATATATCGATGGATCAGTGCTTCTTCTTTCCCAGCCCACCCACCTGCAACATATATATAAATATGTATATGTATATATAAAATGGCAGCCTAGTTTTAAAAAAAAGAAAAGAAGGAAAAACACAACCAACGGTCAAATATAACGGTCACAAAGTCGAGACTAGGCCGGGGACGATGCTCTCCAATCCACTCACCGCCCAACCGGTACCGGTACCACGGGGCGGTGTTCCCTTAGGTACCGGACCGGTACCTAAATGGTGCCGGTGGCACTCCGTCCACCCTTATAGAAAATTTAACCCTTTTGTTTAATCACTTTATTCTTCAAGATTGAAGAAGACTATACACTCTCAATTTAAATCTTAATTTTGGCAAATATTTTTATTACAAATTAAGTGATAGAAAAAGTCAAATAAAATTTTAAAACTTATCTTTTATAGTTTCATAATTGAATTCTAACTGAGATATGATATACACAATTACAGAACCAATATATTATATCAAAATGTTAAAATTTAAAATCAAATTATCATATAAGAAAATACATACACCGTCTTATCTAAAGTCTAAACTATAAGAAAAAATAATGACTTCTACCAATATCAATCTTAAGATTAAAAGACACCAACCATCGTACTATCAAATATAACTATGTTTTTCTCAACCAATATTAGTGATTTTTTACGACTTAGAATATCCTACCTGTTGCATTGTGCATGCACCATGCTAGTTAAATTTAAAAGTACACACAAGGTGACTTTCAAACTGTTTGACCCATTTGACCTCTCACTATTATTAAAAAATTGAAATTACTACCCATTAAAGATACCACATGACCCGGATGAATGAATCAACCCTTCATAAGTAAATGGTAGAAATTGCCACTTCTACTAGTCAACAATATATAAAAAGACGACTTCATTAGCCTATGGACGAGTCCTTATATCTGATTCATGGTTTAATTACACCATATCTATGTGAGCATGGACAAGTTCTAGCATCTGATTCATTGGTTCTTGAAAAGCCACGTATAACTTTACAAGACTGCACCATATACTTGTATGGGAAATCGAATATGCAGCGGACTGCAGCCATGGTAGAAATTTTTAAGTTTTTTTTTTAAATTAAACCTTTTAATTTATAAATATACATAATGCCCCCCCTGATTTTCACCTGCTGCAGCTGCTGTCAACAGCAGCCAACCTTAGATTTTCACCATACTTGTAAACTATTGATTTCAACAACAGACATAAAAGTAATAATACAGCATTTTGTTTCTATTATGTATTGTTCGTTTAAGTAACTAAACTGCAAAGTATAACTATATGAGAGGTCAGCCCAAAATGTCTGAGCAAATATACGCAACAGTAGTATTGACAAAAAGACATCAAGTATGTAAGAAAATGCAATTGGAAATAAGGGATTAATAATGATTTATAGATGCAGGTGATAGGAGCTGGTAGCTCTCAGACTATCCTAGTAGATAAAACTTTCTAGGATTCTTATATTATTGCAAGCAATGAAACCTAGTAAAAGAGGCTGTAAAAGCAGAAATTTGGTGATGTGACAGTCAGCCACAGAGGTGGCAATTAACACAAATTATAGGTAAACGTTTCATTAATATAAATTTGATAACTAGCTAAAATGAAAGAGGGTAGAGCGGGTCAAGCAGGTTAAAAGTCGCCTTAACTGTATTCAAAATGCTTAAAAACTATCTGATTTGTTTTTATTTCAAAATTTAGATTATCATTCAAAATCATATTTGTCACATATACCATCTAAAATTCAAGAAAAGTGCAGACCAAAAATTTTTGTGGGAAGACCAAATAAACTTGTGAAAAACAGCAGGTCTCCCCACCCTGTCCATATTACCACCAATAAAAGTGTAAAAGATCCTATCATCAAGAAAAAGTTAAAAACTACAATCAAAACAAGATATGAAGCAGACCTCTTCTGAAGTTAGAAGAAGAACATCGCTCAATCTCAACAACTTGGCAAGGGCTTCTTGTTCTTCAGGTGTTCCAACAGCAAGAGACTTCCCCTTTGGTCCCGGGTCAAAAAAGATGGATGTTCCAACTTCGATCGCATATTCCAGGGCAGAGGAAATTAGTCCAGCAGGAAGCTCGTCAAAGCCATATCCATTACAGAAAAGGACTTTTGACTTTTCAATATTTGACTTCACTTCATCAGATAAAGTTTTCATCCAAGCAAATGCAGGCTCCTTGCTAAAATCTGCTCGACTAATAAACGATTCAAGGTCAAATACTAGAGGTAGCAATTTCAGCCGATTGAGTTATGAATGGATTGCTTAGGGTTGTGTGTTATCTCAAACAGGTCAATTAAAGATTTAGCTGAAAGGGAAAGGTGTCAAACGGGCCGAAGATGTTGAAAGTTGTCCCATGTCTAACTTTAATGCATACAACCTCCAAAATGGTTTTATTAAAAAATTATGCCATTACTGTAAAATTATTGTTTTTACAGGTATAATAAAGCGTTTGTTATTTACAAAAGCGGAACAAACCTTAGGGTCATCATTGCACAACCTGGCCCTGTGGCCCAATTCAAGCCATACTAAATTCCAACTTCCAACCCAACAGATTTTAACCAAACACACCCATATTGCCACCTCTATACTGATGAAAACAATAACTCAAATATTAACTAACTTAAACTTGAACGAACCTTTAATTATTCACTTGTACCTGCAAAACCCGTGTCTTTGCAACGGATCCACCAAGACCCAACATAAAAGTGTCTCGTATTCACTACTCGACTTGTTGATAATATCATCCTCCTCTTCTCTCATCCCTATCACATTAATCCCCTCATCGTGAAGCACATCCATGAGAAACTTTCCATAAATTTCATTCCCAATATGACCGATCACATTACAACGTAATCCTAATCTTGCTGCTGCTATAGCCATGTTGCAGTTACCACCAGCTTCCCAGTATTTCTATAATCAAAACCAACAGATTTTAACCCTAAAGTAAGAGTCTGACAGGTAAAGATGGTACACAATTTGGGGAATCTACATTCCAAAAGTGATTACGTAGAGTTAGTGAAGGTAACTCTACATTTATCTAAGTCAGATGTCTATTGGAAAGCTTTTTATCGGCTAATCCAGACCTGACTATTTTGACCTTAGATGATAAGCAGAATATTACAAAGGTTCTCATAAATGTGCGTATTGAAATTGAACATCTAAATCATTATATAGAATGAAATAATTTGTCTAAGCTAATGATGATGAGCTGATCTTACAAAACTATCCAAAATAATTAGTATTGAATAATAAGTTATTTTTATCAAATCACATTATCAGTCATCCAAACACCCTTGAAATGTATGAACTCCACAGGAACATAGTTATAGCATGCTTTGAACCCCACTAAAACTCAATGTTAAAAACCCATATTACACACAGTAACTAATGAACAATTCCAAAAATTTGCAGAAAAATCAACGTACATTCTTATTTGTCCAGATTAAAGTCATTAAAAGATGATCTTTTAGTATGTTAATAATACGACCCAAACCAGACCCACAACCCAACTAAGACGAATAAAACATGACAAATAACCTAATTACACACAGTGACTAATAACTAAATCTAAGTATCTAACTAATAACGAAATGCAAAAACGATTATAATGCATATAATAGCAACGTACTTTCCATTTCCCCGATTTTACTCCTACTTCCTATAAGTACTCTTTGTGTCCCATTTCAGTCACTTACACATTCTTACAACAATCAAAACTTCCCATTTCTCAAAAGCCCGATTACCGCTATCAAAATAACCCAACCCGAACCCGAAAACCAACTACATAAACTAAGCCAACACAAACAAACAACTCCTAATCACAAACAAATAAACCGAATAAAACCCGAAAAAACATCAAACAAAAACAAACCTTATCAGGTGGTGATTTAGAAAGCTGTTCCATGTAATCTTTTCTTTCATCAAAAGAATCAGGTGGTAATTTAGCAACATTTAACACAACATCTACACATAAATTCCCAAGTGTAGATACATCAAATTCTTTCAAATTTAACAAAGAATTTTTTTTATTATTATGATTTTCAGAAATTGAAACACCAAGTTCATAACTTTTGCACTTAATCTGAAAAGGGTTAGTCTTAATTACATGATTAAGATAATTAAATTGTTTGAATTGGGAAAATTTAAATTTTTGGTTTTGGGTCAAGATTTTATGATTGGAATTATTATTATGTAATACATAATTGGGTTTTGGAGTGTAAGGATTTAGGGTATACATTAATGTAAATTTTTAAATTTTTGTTATTTGTGAGATAAAATGATGGAAAGAATTTGATGTGTTTTTATTATTTTGGGTCTAAAATAGTTGTTGAACTTTGTTGGTGTTTCTTATTGATTTTTCAAAGAATAAGCTGGGAAATGGAAAATGGGGTATTCTTCTGTCTGGATTAGGGTTTTATGAAATACATAGGTTGACCGATTTAACCAATTCTATGTAGCATTGTTTAATCCACAACCCATGCAAAGGCTGGAAATTCTTTTATCATAAACTGACTGGTGTCTGCGCGTTGCAACGGTTAAACAACGATGACAATATAAGATATGTGAGATGAGGCGACGATGATAAATTACAGAAACAGGGAGAAATCAACCACAATAACATTTGAATATAGGCTTATAACACCACAAAATATCAAATAGTAATAGTTCTCGTAACAGAGAAACATAAAGTGGCAAAATTATTAAAAGCTAATTGGCCTCAAAACAAAAAACACGGGGCATCGTAAAGAAGAAATATAGTATAATTGATATTTTAGTATTGTATTGTACTGAGGTAGTATAAATATAGAGGTATCTTTGGTATTTTAAAGATAGAATAGTTGAAATGAGGAGGGGGCAGTTTACTTTATTATAGAGTAAAGATAAAGATAAAACTTATAACTTGTAAGCAATTTCTTTATCCAGGTAAAAGTAAAACTGTTTACATCAACTTCCTATACACCATAAAAGTATTAGGACTCAAAACCCATAAAAAACAACATTAAGTGTTATATTTACATTTTTATGTTCTAAGCTTCTAACTCCCAAGGGTTAGTTTTAAGTATAGTTATAACATACAAATTTGCAATATCGAAATTTTTTTATTTCAAACTTTATTTTCTAACATCAATTATGTGTGATTTTTGCTATTTTTTCTTTTTCTTTATGATTTCAGTCTAACTTTATATCATCTTCCGTGCTTAAACATTTTCACTAACCAGATTAGCATTAGAACGCGTTTTGAATACTATACAAATTAACTACGAACATCCATCAATAGCCTATTAACATAGTAGTCGTTTTCGAGTTTCCATCATTACTTTCGTTACTAGCGCATCAATCGCCTATTATTGTACAATTACAATACAATATATAACAATATTATTGTAAAACATATTCAAGTATGCCACTTCTTCTCTCTGGATTATAATATGTTGGGCTCATAATTCGCCAAGTGTAGATAAGTCAACTTCTATATAAACTTCACACATACAAAAAAGTTCTAGTTTTACTGCTTGATATTCATTACATACAAACGTCAGTATAGTTCTAGATTTTAAAGTGAAGGCTTGCTCAGTATATCTTCATGAAACTGTTAATATAAAATCTTCATGTCGTTGATGAGAAATCTCTTTTACTATTACTAAATATTCTTATATATTGCCAATTCCATGCTTAACATCTTTGATTTGACTTATTATTCTTTGTTTTAAGACCAAGTATCGACATATCGTTTCACGGATTAGTATCTTTAACTCATGATATATTTTAAAATTTATAATGTTTTGACTTGGAAGTACACGTACTTTTCGTGCTTGTTTTGATACGTGAGTGTTTCACCTCATGAATACGTAACCATGTGATTCATGAGCTGTGGGCCGGGACAAGGCTAAAGCCATTCATATATCCATTTTGGGGCATAACAAATTAAGGATTTTTTTTTTTTGGTTAGCCAAATTTTTTTATTTTTTGTAAAGTTAGTTTCGATTCAGACGTGCTAGAGACAATTTTAACCAGCGATTTGCTGTACCTCCAACCCACTCATTAGAAAAATATTTATATGATGGAAATACAAAAAACAAACGCAAAAAACTAAGATAAACTATCATTATTTGCTCTATTTGTTGATGTTTTTGAAAGGGTTGATAACTCATAATTTAGTAAAAGATGTGATTTTCTATTTTATTATAGAAGATTGTGATTGTGATATGAATCAATTGTGAGTTTGATCATGTGATATAAATCAATAAGTTCTTGCGACCTTAATTGATTTAATAATTCGTGATTTTAGCTTGTAACTATGGTTTTGTAACAAAGTCATTAAAAACAGGAAAGTCAACGCTTCTGATAAGCATTCCATTTACCACTCTATTTCATAAACATTTTATTGATATTTGATGATGATAACTGATAAAAAATAACGTCCGTTTTTCATAAACAATAACGTCCATTTTTCATAAACATGAACCCCGCATAGCATAACTGTCTATAACTGATATTGTTTTTCATACTCTATGTGCATAGCAGAACTATTAAAGGTCCGGGAGTTGTAGTGTAAAGTTCATAACCAATCATCAAATTTTATTTTATTTAAAACAGATGTTCTTATGTTCAAGTTACGCTACTGTCATATCGACGATTCCTTGTTTAAGGATATTTCTACCCCTCACCAAGCTCGCTCATCTACACGCGTTCTATGAATAAAAAATGCATCGTGACTACTATAACAACTACAAAATTGTGTGAAAAGTACTAGTAGCAATATTGATTTGCTGACTAACACAAATCTAAATAAAGGATAAGATAATCGCACATATGCTAAAGTACACATATAAATTACAAATTTACATTGTCTATCTTGCTTGTTTTTTTCTTTTTCTTTTCTTTTCAAACGATTCTTGTGTTTAGCATTGGTCGTGTACTATTGAATGAACATATACATTAGACAATGATATGTTGATAATGGTCAAAATTTCACGTGGTGAATGCTGTTGGGTTATATAACAAATTATCAAATTAAATCACAAAGCACGCAGCGGAAGATTTAAACTATGCAACTAATTAATTAACCAAGGAAGAAAACATGTACCTTTAATTGTAGATGATAAAGTAAGAAACTTTATAATAAGGTTTAAAATAAAACCTCTCTACGATCGCACACACGACACGTCAAACAATACCCGAAGATTGCTAGATCTTGAATCACCAAAGACCAAAGCTCCTAGCTTGCCTTTAATGTTGTTTTTCGGATACAATCTAGAAACACGAATTAAATGTTCTGCCGAAACTAAAACTCCACCAAATAAGTTATTATATTAAGTATGTAATATAATATGGTTTTTGGTTTTAGAATTGTAATCAATTTCGGGCTTTGTGTTTTCGGGTTTTGTTTTTCCGAATGAGAGAAGCTAACGAATAGATATTTTGTTATATTATATGTTAGGGTTTTATTATTAGGATATATATAGGGTATAAATATATTCCTAATAACTTAACCTTCAAGCTAACACATTTTGACTTGGACTAGGGTTTAATTAATAATTACATTAATTATTAATTAATTAATATTTAATAATTAATAATTCATATTTATTAATTAATAAATAATTCTAATTAACATATCTAGTTAATAATGTCCAATTATCATTTCTCTCAACTTGGTGATTATAAATATGTAGATACAATATATACATATTACCGGATATCTAAGTGTCAACGCGTGTGACCCCGTAGGCTTAAATACTTTCCGGACATACGTTCATTTTTACGTGATCATATACTAACAGCTCCCACTTGAGCTCGTAACAAATGAAGGTAATAACATTGGTTAGCGTCTAGCAACACGCCAATGCTCCCAGAAATATTCAAGTATAGTTTCTTAAAGTATATTTAAATGGTTGAGGCATTTATTATCCCTTTGTTCAGATACCGTGTTAAACATGAATATGGATCAATGTCATTTCATGATTTAACGATTCTGTTTCTCATTCCACAACTAATTAATGATTACCGAATATAATCGAGAACCATCTGGATTTATTTGGGCACGGCCATGCAAACATCTTAATTAGTCCTAATGAGGGCGCCAATGGTATCATACTTCAACTTTCAAGTTGAAGGAACAAATCCTGTATTGACTACACGTGTCAGTCACCATACTTCAATACACTTTCTGAAAATAGCCCTTTATGTACTCCCTTATTCAGGAGAGTTAGAACTATATCAAGTAAGTGCAATCCATACATGCTGACCTGCTTGTATCTTCAAGTCAAAGGATCAATAAAGTAACCATTTACAAATTTCACTTAATGACGCCGATCCATAAAGTGATAAATTCGTTAGTGGGGTAGTCCGATATGCATCAACTATGGATATCATGTGAGTTTGGTGGGACCATCCATTATATATAATATAATTAATCGACAATGGACAATTTAGAATATTTAATAAAATATTCAAGGATTAAACATGCAAATATAGGATACAATTAATATTAAATGAAATCAAACATATCAAGTACTTTATTTCATTATGAAAAATATAAATTGTTTAACATCCCTTATCCAAATACCGAAACAACAGATTTACATGAAATAACTAGCTAATTTAAGTCCTATGCCCTCGGCATGCCTTTCAAGCTTGGGCCTAGACAAAGCTTTTGTAAAAGGATCAGCTAAGTTAAAATCTGTGTGAACTTTGAGTAATTTGATTTCTCCTAGTTCGATCTGCTCACGAACATAGTGATATCGTCTAGCATAATGTCTGGCACCTTTCTGAACTCCGGGTTCGTTGGCAATGATTAATGCACCAGTATTATCACAGTACATATCAGTGGGTAAGTCACTTGAGGGGATCACGTCA
Organism: Erigeron breviscapus; assembly: GCA_034093135.1. Taxonomy (NCBI): domain Eukaryota; kingdom Viridiplantae; phylum Streptophyta; class Magnoliopsida; order Asterales; family Asteraceae; genus Erigeron; species Erigeron breviscapus. The sequence continues at coordinate 158,932,180 of CM067168.1, forward strand.
AGCCCGCTAATGAACTTCCTTATCCAGACTGCTTCCATTGCGGCTTCTGAGGCGGCAATGTACTCAGACTCTGTTGCAGACATGACAACTGTAGTTTGCTTCTTGCTTTTCCAATCCACAGCACCTCCGTTAAGAACGAAGACAAATCCTGACTGAGACTTCGTGTCATCTCTATCAGTTTGAAATCCAGCATCACAGTATCCGGTCACTTTGAGCTCTAAATCTGGATTTCCTCCATACACCAAAAACATATCTTTAGTAGCCCGTAGGTACTTCAGAATGTTCTTAACAGCAGTCCAGTGACTTTCACCTGGATTCTGTTGATATCGGCTAACGATGTTTTGCGCGAACGCCACATCGGGTCTAGTGCATCTAACCGCATACATAATAGATCCCACAGCCGAAGCATAAGGAACTCTTTGCATACGCTCCACCTCATTAGGTGTAGTAGCACCCTGTTTGACAGATAAACTAAGTCCTTCTTGCATAGGTGTAAACCCACGCTTAGAATTCTCCATCTTGAATCGCTTCAAGACCTTATCAATATAAGCACTTTGACTTAGTCCAATTAACCGCTTTAATCTATCTCGGTAGATCTTGATTCCAAGAATAAATGCCGCTTCTCCTAAATCTTTCATGGCAAAACACTTTCCAAGATGGGATTTAACATCTTGCAACATTGGAATGTGTTTTCCTATGATCAATATGTCATCAACATATAAGACAAAGAAAGTAACATTACTCCCACTAGCTTTGCGATATACACATGGCTCATCGGGATTTTGAACGAAACCAAACTTTTTGATTTCTTCATCAAACCGCTTGTTCCAACTTCTTGATGCTTGCTTTAGTCCATAAATAGACCTTTGAAGCTTGCATACTTTGTTGGGATGTTTTGGATCAATAAAACCTTCAGGTTGATCCATATAGACTTCTTCATCCAAGTAACCATTTAAGAAGGCAGTCTTAACATCCATTTGCCATATCTCATAGTCATAGTACGCAGCTATGGCTAAGAGAATCCTAATAGCTCTAATGTCCGCAACTGGAGAAAAGGTCTCATCATAGTCAACACCGAAACGTTGAGTATAACCTTTCGCCACGAGACGAGCTTTATAGGTGTGTACATTTCCATCCATGTCCGTCTTCTTCTTGAAGATCCACTTACACCTAACAGTTTGAGCATTTGGTGGAAGATCAACCAAGCTCCAGACTTGATTGTCTTTCATGGATTTCATTTCCACCTTCGTAGCTTCAAGCCATTTTTCAGATTCCGGATCTGATAATGCAGCTTTGAAATTCGGAGGCTCATCGAGATCTCCTAAAACGTTTTCTTCTACCATCAGACATAATCTGTCAGTAGGACGTCTTGTCCTTTCGGACCTACGAAGTGGAATCGCTTCATCATCATCGACTTGAGGTTCATCACTTTGAACATTTTCCCCCCCAAGTTGATGATTGCTAGGAGCTTCAGAAGGTGACACATCTTCCTCTTGAGTCTCATCAAGTTCTACAACCCTCCCACTGTTCTCTGGAACTAATTTCTTTTCAAAGAATTCAGCATATCGAGCAACGCGAACAGTGTTTTTGACGGGATCATAGAAGTCGTAACCCATCGTTTCCTTAGGGTATCCGACAAAGATGCACTTAGTAGTTCTGGGTTCAAGTTTGTCAGGCGTATCGCGCTTCACAAGTGCCTCACATCCCCAGACTCTTAAGTAAGACAGATTAGGAACATTTCCATGCCATAATTCATATGGTGTCTTGTCAACCTTCTTGGTTGGAACCATATTGAGAATGCGTACAGCAGTCTCAAGAGCATAATCCCAAAACGAAAATGGGAGAGTCGTAAGGGTCATCATAGATCTCACCATGTCTAGCAAGGTTCGATTTCTCCTTTCAGACACTCCATTATGTTGAGGAGTGTATGGAGGAGTAAGCTGTTGGACTATTCCACACGCTTTCAGATAATCCTTAAACTCTTGGCTTAAGTATTCACCACCTCGATCTGAACGAAGAATCTTGATGGTTTTGCCGAGTTGATTTTCTACTTCAATTTTAAACTCTTTGAATGTTTCAAACACTTCATGTTTATGTTTAAGCAAGTAAACATAACCATAACGACTGAAATCATCCGTAAAAGTTATGAAGTAGCTAGCTCCTTTTCTTGACACATGTCTAAATGGGCCGCAAACATCGGTATGAATGAGTCCAAGAAGATCTTTAGCCCTCTCTGGTTTATTCAGAAAAGGTTTTCTTGTCATTTTGCCGGAAACACATGACTCGCATTTATCAAATGATTCATCATTTAATTGTAAAATCCCTTCACGTTGAAGTCTTTCAATGCGATTTTTGCCAATGTGTCCAAGACGACAGTGCCACAGATAAGTAGAGTCCAAGTTAGTCTTGGCTCTTTTGCTAACATTATACATTGAATTATTTGAATTACAACTACGCATATCAATTTCATAAATACCATCACAAGCAATAGCATCAAAATAATGAACATTATTTTTAGAAACTGAAATACCATCATTATTAAAAACATTAATAAATCCGTTGTCTTTCAACAAAGAAACTGAAACTACACCTCTAGTAATAGATGGTGCATAATGACAATTGTCTAAAACAATAATTAAACCGGAAGGAAGAACTAAATGATATTCTCCAATAGCTTCAACAGGTGCTGGTAGACCATTGCCCACGAACAGCTGCAAAGCTCCGGGCTTCAGCTTCCTCCTTTTCCTAAGTGCCTGTAATTCATTACAGATATGAGTTCCACACTAAGTCGAACAGTTCCACTCCAGCTTGTTTTTCATACAAGGATTTAAGTTCTGTGATCATATCATATGGAGTGTAGAGCTCGAATTGTTTTTGAAGCTCGGGAGACATGCTCGCAAGCATCAAACAACAAACTTCATTGAATCTAGTGTACTGAATCCTATATTCAGCTTTTTCAGCTGCTGTGGATTCAGCACTTGGTTCGGTTGGCCATTGCCTTTCAATGACATCCATGCGTTCCTCAACTCTTAGAACAATTCTCAGTTGACGATACCAGTCATTGAAATTTGATCCATTAAGCTTTTCTCTTTCAAACATTTGCCGAAAAGCATTGGTGTTTGTGGAAGGATTCATTGCCATCTACAAAACAGATTAAGTTCAAAAATCAGTATTTTCGATAATAAATCCTTAGGAAATCAATTACCCAATGTTTATCAAATAAACAATTAATTTCATTAAGGCTAGGATCCAATTGACATACAATCATTTCATCAGTTGATCTGCTAGAAATGATTGTACTCAAAAGGTAAGTGACGAGCAGTAATTGCATTACATGTGCAATTCCTAGTAAGAATGGGACCTACAAATTACACTTGATTCATCAAGTGATTTGTAGTCATGTTTTGTCCCATCTTTTGCCACGGGTCAAGGTCTCACCGCTTAACTCGCTTTAAGTCGTCCAACCAAGAACGCGCAAATTTGTCCACCACTGTGTACCAGTGAGTAAAACAACAGCCACAAGTGTCCTTTTCAAGTTGGATGGCAAATGACTTAAGTTTATTGGGTCAATCAATTTGATGTGTGATCAAAAAGTTATGTTTGAAGATTCATGCATATCTTCTAAACATAATATGTTTATAAAACTCATTTTTATTGCCTTTAAATACAAAAGAGCTCGGTAGCTCCATTTGAACGCACAAAGAAGCGCAAATTTGTCCACCACTGTGTACCAGTGAGTAAAACAACAGCCACAAGTGTCCTTTTCAAGTTGGATGGCAAATGACTTAAGTTTATTGGGTCAATCAATTTGATGTGTGATCAAAAAGTTATGTTTGAAGATTCATGCATATCTTCTAAACATAATATGTTTATAAAACTCATTTTTATTGCCTTTAAATACAAAAGAGCTCGGTAGCTCCATTTGAACGCACAAAGAAGCGCAAATTTGCACCACTGTGTACCAGTGAGTAAAACAACAGCCACAAGTGTCCTTTTCAAGTTGGATGGCAAATGACTTAAGTTTATTGGGTCAATCAATTTGATGTGTGATCAAAAAGTTATGTTTGAAGATTCATGCATATCTTCTAAACATAATATGTTTATCAAATAAACAATTAATTTCATTAAGGCTAGGATCCAATTGACATACAATCATTTCATCAGTTGATCTGCTAGAAATGATTGTACTCAAAAGGTAAGTGACGAGCAGTAATTGCATTACATGTGCAATTCCTAGTAAGAATGGGACCTACAAATTACACTTGATTCATCAAGTGATTTGTAGTCATGTTTTGTCCCATCTTTTGCCACGGGTCAAGGTCTCACCGCTTAACTCGCTTTAAGTCGTCCAACCAAGAACGCGCAAATTTGTCCACCACTGTGTACCAGTGAGTGGGATTTGCCATGCAACTGCCATTTCACCACTGTGTACCAGTGAGTAAAACAACAGCCACAAGTGTCCTTTTCAAGTTGGATGGCAAATGACTTAAGTTTATTGGGTCAATCAATTTGATGTGTGATCAAAAAGTTATGTTTGAAGATTCATGCATATCTTCTAAACATAATATGTTTATAAAACTCATTTTTATTGCCTTTAAATACAAAAGAGCTCGGTAGCTCCATTTGAACGCACAAAGAAGCGCAAGGGCAAAGGTTTGCGTTGAACGCAATTAAAAACCCGCCCTTTTAGGAGGCTAACGCACTCCGACTTATACCTCTCTTAGAGTTTGTTCAAATGGGTGAGCCGGTGTATCCTTTGATTTTTAGGGCACAAATTTTATAAACAAAATCTTATTTCGATAGTTATTAGTCAAGTTTATTTTTCCAAAAACAATTTTGCACACAATTTTCATAAAAGGCAAAATTATACTTACTAAATTAACAACTTAACAATTAAGGTAATCAACCTAATTTTGGTCACTATGGTATAAGATTGGCTCCTCTTTCATATGGAAAGAGACCACATGCATCAAGTTGCCTTGATTGCGTAAGCCAAAATATCTATAACAAATTTATCTACCATAAATAGAAGATGCTGATCTGGAAAATCCAGCAGCTTCACGACCAAATCTGGCCCTGAAGAAGGCCGAACTGGGCTTAGCACAAAACACAAAAGTTGTAGCCCTATGAGTCAAGCACCTACTGTAAAGAATTCGGCTTCCAACTCCTTACGGTTGATAAGTTATGATTTTTTTAGTGAACTGGTGTCAAACAGGAACTTTCACAAAACATAATCACATTGTCACACAATTAGTTATTCAATTATCTAGCATAATTAACCCTAATGATCAAGATTTCATATCAATATATCTAAGTAATAATCATGAATAATTTGCATGAAAAATTCATGATTTTTACTTCTATTTAACAATTAAATAATTAAAAGTACACCATAAACGCATGCAATTATCACATAATAATGCTTAAAGATCAAAACTTGGAATTAGGGTTTTAAAAAAAACTTTTTTTTTTTTTTTATTTAGATCTGATTTCGAAACATATATAAATAAATAAAATTAATTTTGTTTCCATTTAATTTAATATTAACCATTATAAAATAACAAAAATTAATCTAAAATTTATATATAAATTTCGATCCTCATGAACCCTAACCCCCCTTCAAATTTTGATCTTTTTGGTAATTAATCATCACATAGTAGGCTCGTGATACCACTGTTGGGTTATATAACAAATTATCAAATTAAATCACAAAGCACGCAGCGGAAGATTTAAACTATGCAACTAATTAATTAACCAAGGAAGAAAACATGTACCTTTAATTGTAGATGATAAAGTAAGAAACTTTATAATAAGGTTTAAAATAAAACCTCTCTACGATCGCACACACGACACGTCAAACAATACCCGAAGATTGCTAGATCTTGAATCACCAAAGACCAAAGCTCCTAGCTTGCCTTTAATGTTGTTTTTCGGATACAATCTAGAAACACGAATTAAATGTTCTGCCGAAACTAAAACTCCACCAAATAAGTTATTATATTAAGTATGTAATATAATATGGTTTTTGGTTTTAGAATTGTAATCAATTTCGGGCTTTGTGTTTTCGGGTTTTGTTTTTCCGAATGAGAGAAGCTAACGAATAGATATTTTGTTATATTATATGTTAGGGTTTTATTATTAGGATATATATAGGGTATAAATATATTCCTAATAACTTAACCTTCAAGCTAACACATTTTGACTTGGACTAGGGTTTAATTAATAATTACATTAATTATTAATTAATAATTAATAATTAATAATTCATATTTATTAATTAATAAATAATTCTAATTAACATATCTAGTTAATAATGTCCAATTATCATTTCTCTCAACTTGGTGATTATAAATATGTAGATACAATATATACATATTACCGGATATCTAAGTGTCAACGCGTGTGACCCCGTAGGCTTAAATACTTTCCGGACATACGTTCATTTTTACGTGATCATATACTAACAAACATAGTTACACACACACAACACACATATATATAATAATAAATATTAATAATAGTTATCATATTATATTAAGTATAGTGAAAAAATGTAAAGTTTTCTGCTCAAGTCATAATTTGATTATGATCTTTCTCTAACTTAATAAAATGTTTAGAATGTTTTTTAGAGACAGCACGTGATGATTATGTTTGAAAAACAACACGTGGTGAATGTATCTCCACTAAAATCACTAATTAAATTGGAAAAAATAACTCCGTTCTATTCATCCAACAAACGATTGCATGAAAATTGATACTGTATTTGTTTTAACTTTTGTTTAAGTGTTTGCTTCATGAATCTCGAAACGATTACGATATTTTACTTGGGAAAAAAACTCTCAACAAAACGTGCCCTTAGATGATAGCGTATGACTGGAAACGTCCCTACCGGTTCTAGTATCGACGATACAGGTCTGAAAAATCACTAAAACATGGTACCGCTATTGGTTACGGTCCCATATGAACTGGTACTGGTATTGTACCGATGATTCGTGGTATTTTCATATCACTTTTGATATCGATACTAAATATTGGTTCTAGTCCTGCTTGAAATTGTGCAGTAATTTCTCATATCGAGATTGGGATGATGCCAGAACGATCGAGATCAAGGTTTAGAAAATTTAACTCATCGCCATGTAAATGTGTATGCTCAAAGCCTCGAATGCTTGCTTTGCCTATTTTTTTTTTAAAAACCAAACTAATATATAGCATAACCGCAATAAAAAAAAAATCTACACAAGAGTCTTAAACAAAATAAAATACCATAGATGACACAAAGAACTTATATTTCATTGATCCATAAGCAAATGGGCATTTTCTTTTACTTAAAATGTGAATGATGTAGTCAAGTATTGTGTGTGTTACTCCATAGTCCATAGTGTCCTAACTTTTCCAGCGATCGAAATTTAATATCTATAAAATATTAATATCTCTTACTTATATTGTTGGGTTGAAAATCTACCAAGTATAATTTGTTCAGAAATAGTTGAAGTTCAGTGAAGATACTTGTACAGAATTCTGAACCTCTTAAGAATTAAGTTCACTGAAGCTTCACTTCAGTTTCAGATCAGCCAAACTGAAAGCATTCATTCTGAAGTCAAAGACTGAAGACTGAAGAAAGAGAATCATCTCAGAAGCAGAGACCAGAGAAGATTCTACCTGATCGAAGACTGAAGCATCTTAGTGTAAAGTACTTACAACACTTTACACTGATTACGAGGAAGCCTTTTTTACTTTACCAACCTTTACCCAGTTAATAGCTTTATCTATTAACAAGTACAAGGTTGAGTAAAAGGTTGGAATAAAGTGTGAAATGTCACATCAAATAACTTTCACACTTAACCTTAAAAGTACGCATGTTAAGGAATTGACTTTAATTCCTTAAATGCTCCCAACCATATTTGTACGGCCTGGTCCACATCAGCATGAACCTTGCCTATAAATATAAAGGCTTCTCACAACTTGCAAAATGCTTGAAACTTTGGCATTGCAACTTGTGAGATATACTCTAAGTAATTCTTACGAGTATTTCCAAGTTATTAGATCACTTGTATTTCTAAGGTTGTTTAGATACTTACACATTGGTGTTTATCTTTGTTCCGCAACAACCTTTGTATTTTATTTAACATACTTAATAAAATACATTTGAAAAGTACAACGTGTCTCAATGCTACATACTTGAAGTATACATATTATTTATATAGTTTCAGCACTTATCGTTTCTTGTCATTTACTTTAAGTCATTTACTTTATTGTTTATCCATATCTGGATCGCATTCTGAACTGGTCTATTTCCAGAATAGAATTGCTTGCCAGTCGGGTTTAACCATCATATTTGGGACTCATAATTGGTATCAGAGCAGCAAGGTTGAATTATATTAATTCCTTAACCTTTGATCTGCAAAGATGGTTGACCCTGAAAACAATGAAGGCCCTACCCCTAATGCTAATAATCCACCCCCTGTCATTAACAACAATATACCCTTGCATAATGTGCATGTACACTTTCCAAACAATCATGTTCCTAAGTTTGATGGGAACAGTGAAAACTTTATAACATGGAAAGCATGCATGCTTAAGTATATTGCTGGTGTTGAAAGGCATTTGACCGATATCCTAAAAAAAGGACCCTTTGTTCCCATGAATGCTTCTACTGTTGTCAGAAATGCCGATGGGACTCCTAGGATGACACCTAAGGAGAAGGATCATTGGTCTGAAGAAGATCATAGGCTGGTAGACCTTGATACCAAGCTGCAAAATATGATCTTGTATGATGTTCCTGAAACTCTTATGCCCACCCTTGTTTTACTTGAAAACTCAAAATTAATGTGGGAGGAACTTATGACACAGTTTGAAGGCACTTCTGAAACAATTGTCACAAGAAAAGTTGCTTTAAATAAAAGATATGAGTCTTTTTTTGCTATCCCTGGTGAAACTTTAACACAAACCTACATCAGATTTACTAATCTGGTGAATCAACTGAAAGCCTTGGGAGTAACTAAAGACAAAGAGATTTTGTTAGAAAAGTTTTGTGATATTTTACCTTCAAAATGGGAAAATTTGATCTTAGTTTTAAGACAAGGAAAAACCTTGCACAGTCACACTCTTGCATCCTTGTATGGAGCCTTCAGATACACTGAAGAGAACAAGGCCGAAAGAGTTGTGGCTGAGCAAAATGCCAAAAATCATGCTTCTACCAGTTCAGTCATGGTTCAGTATTCTGAGCCACATGGGACTGCTCTACTATCTTCTGAGAGTGATCATTCTGACTCAATGAAGAATTTGGTTTCTGAAATGTTAAAAACTGGTATTTCTGATTGTAACACCCGTCATTTAAAAATACGGATTTCCAAAAACTTTTCACCTAACGGTGTTAAAGAATGCGGAATAACGTTTTAAAAGTCCAAACCATAAAATCCAGTTTGGTTTGTTCATAAAATAGAAGGTGTTACTCGTCACATCATCGAAATAGTATAAATGGAAATCCTACGGTTGCCCAACATAAAACAACCGTATACAAGTCATATCAAAACATAATAGTCATAACGAAATAAAATGTCTAAAAGGAGCAGCAACTATGGGTAACTAAAAGCATCTTCAAGTATTCTACCCATGCCTCGCTCATTATTCATCAACGCACTTCTAGCTTGCTAAACCTGAGGGGACAACACATTTCAAGAAACAAGTGTTAGCTAACGAATTAGCTAAGTAAGATAACACTAAATTAAATAAACGTTTGTCCAATTAAAACTTGGTAAAGCAGCTTTTCATATTAAAGACACATTTCGCATATCATTACAAACATATCATAGCATCAACATCTTTCATGGTAGGATTAGCCATCCTAAATGTGCCTAATCATCATTTCATCATCACATATCATCACATTAGGTGTGACATAAGTCACGCATATCATATAAGGTGTAAGTTTGTGTGTAGGCGGTCATAAGACCTAACGGGAACCTCACACCCGACTAGATGGATGAGCCATACGGCGGTCCATCAAGTGTCGTTAAGGAATGGCAAGCCACTCCAGGAGTAGTCCGTATGTTCAAGACATTGGTGGGTAATCACTCCACCCGGAGATACTCAAACCACGTAATTACGTTGCAAGGAGCCACCCGAGCAACAACATATACGCACCCACCCGGCTAAGGTGAATACGGGTTAAGCTTAACACTTCATCATAAATACGAGCTCGATTTCATCACATATAGTTTAGGTGACAAAGTTACCTAAACATAACATATAATCATCTTTTACGTTTGGGCCCTTAAACATGCACGTGACATGGCAACTTATAAAGTCTAGTGAACTAGATGACCAAGCCACACATACATGCACATCATAATCAACATATACTTGCATCACATTTCATTATATTGCATATCATTTCATAACATAACTTTGCATTGCATGTAAAGGGAAATGCATTTCAGGTCTCATAAGTCAAATACATATCCCATATAACCTCCCATACAACCCGAATACCCTTAAGTAAACAAGATGAGATTAGAGAAGTTATATTCTGAAAACCATGCTTTTGTTGAATCCCTCGGCGTGTCAAAGTAGTGTATCTTACCTCGAAGTAGCACGCAATAAAGGATAGCTAAGTTACCGAACAAGGCAACAACTCTCGTCTACCTATGATTAGTAAACGGCCATTAAAACACAAGTCATTAAGACCATAATCTGGAATTACACATCTAAGGACACACTCTAGATTTTAGGAGTAAACTATGTGTCAAAACGAGGTTACGGTTCAAAACTATAACATTTGCTGAAAACAGATGAGTTGCGCCGCAACATAGAGTTGCGCCGCAGCTCAAGCCTCCAGTTGCGCCACAACGCATATAGTTGCGCCGCAACTTATGTTTCTGGAATTCCATTGCGCCGCAACACAGAGTTGCGCCGCAATGGGCCTTCGACCTGCACTTTAGAAATTCGATTATGCCTCCAATTCGAACCCAACCCTCTCCAAATCAAAAACTCAGTTTCAATTCATCAAAATCCTTCATATTAAGGCCTTAACAACGCATCTCAACCTTTAGTAAAATCATAGATGCCTTATTTCATCAAAAACCATCACTAATTACACATTAATTGATTCCCTAATGCCCAAATATAATTCCTAATGACTCTTATAATCAAAAGGATCAGAAATCAATAAAATTATACCTTCTATACCTGCAACTCACAATGGGAACGAGAAAGGCTAGATTAAACACTTCCGAAACGCACTTTTGATAGCCTTTTTGCTCAAGAATTGATTAGGGATAAAAGGGGGGTGGTTAGGGCTTGAGAGAAAGTTAATAATCTGCTAATGACACTCAAATGACTCCTCTTG
>CM067168.1:158944526-158956219 GCA_034093135.1 Erigeron breviscapus
ATAAACACAACTGCATAAAAGTTAATTTGGAATTTCTCTTCAACAATCGAAACACTTAAAGTAGAGAAATGTTCCTTTTAGCGATTGAGAGAATATTGCACAAGTTCACCAAGAATATTGCAGGTTTGCAAAGTGTGAAGTTATTCGTTTTGTGAAGTAACTTGAAATCTTGGTTGTGCAATGACTTGTATTTATAGGCAAAGTGAACATTGGGATGTTAACTTTAGCCGTACAAATGTGGTTGGGAGCATTTAAGGAATAGCATTTAATTCCTTAAAAAGCAGTGTAAAGTCGCATGTTAAAGTGACTTTACATAACCACCTTTATGTACCTTTTAATTCTTAAATAATAAGATAAGGCTTATTATCCGGGTAAAGGTACATAAAGCATACAAGTCAATTCCTCGTAATCAGTGTAAAGCTTTGTAAGGGCTTTCCACTGATGGTCTCCAGTTTGTAACTGACTAGAATGTCAACTGGGCTTCGCTGCCATTGTCATTCTCTTTCTTCCATTTGTTGTCTTCGACCTCAACTGGAATGTTTCTTCAACTTGGTCAGTTCTCAACTGGAGGAAGTCTTCAGTTGCGTTAACTGTACGGTGCAACATGGACTTCAATATATTTCTCGACAAATCTTCTTGGTCACCAGTTTACTGGTCACCAGATGCAACTGGTGAACTGGTCAGTGTGAACTGGTGGCTGGCCAGTTCCAGGTGAACTGGTCCTACATTCTAAATCAGAAAGACCATCTTGGAAAGTTTGATGAGAAAGCAGATGAAGGTATCCTACTTGGATATGCAACAATGATGAAGGCCTACAGAGTTTACAACAAGAGAACTAAAACAATTGAGAACTCTGTAAATGTAAGCATTGATGAAGGTTGTTCTAAGCCAGTTTGCTCTTCTCCTGAAGATGAAGATTTCAATTTTGAAGAACTGGTTGTACCTGAGAATGAGCCTCCAACTAATCCTCCAGTTGGAGTTGATAATGCTCAAACTCAGGGGGAACTATATTGAAGAAGAAGAAGTGTTCCAATCTTTGAAAATGTGCAAGCTGATCCTTCTCCTACTGAAGAAATTATTCTTAATCCATCAAATGATGCTCCAGCTGACTCAGGTTCCTCTTGTAACATCCTAAACTTTTATTTAACGGTTGACTAATGTCGTTAAGTCAACATAGGGTGTCGTTAAGTCTATTTTAGATTTAATGCTTATATGTAGTTATTGTGTTATGTGTGAGGCTTGAAAGCCTAAATGTATAATGAAGTGTATATGTGTGTAAAATGTAGTTAAATGCCTATGTAGTGGTATTTAAAGAAGTAATCATGTTATATATGGTCCATATGGTAGTTTTTGACTAGTAATGAAGGATTAGGAAGCTTAGGGACTAGTTTTGACATAGGAGCAAAGTCAAAAATGGGTTAAGGGGTTTAGGGAGTGTCATTAGGTCATTAGTTGCAGATTTCCTTCCTCCTAAACAAGCCCTAACCGCCCCATAGCATTCCTCATCAAATTGCAAGCCGAAAAGTCTTCCAACGTGTGATTCGGGTGTGTTTAGTCAAGAGTTTTGCATCCTCATTGTGATCTACAGGTAGAGCAGGTATGATTTCATTGTTTTCAGGTCCTTTTGATATTATGAGTCATTAGGATTAATTATTGGATTATGGGGGAATCGTTTAACGAAGATTAATTGTGGTTTTGTTGGATTAAAGTAATACATGGTGTAAGTAATGATTGAAATGCTTTATAATGATTTGAATATGAAGGATTTTGATGTATGAAAGTCATGTAATTGATGTAGAGTCATTTGGACCTGGTTTGGGGGGAAATCGTTCAGACTTGTGCAGAATCGGGGCCAGTTGCGGCGCAATTGGACGCATTGCGGCGCAACGATAGGTGTGAGTTGCGGCGCAACTCAACTGTTTTCAGAAAATGTATACTTTTGAACCGTAACGACGTTTGACATGTAGATTAGACCTGAAACTAAAGTGAGTCATTAATGTGTGTGGGTCTAGCTATTGACTTAATGACGTGAGTATGTAGTTGTCTAATGATCGTTTACTAATTATAGGTAGACGAGCATAGTTGCTTTACACAGTGACTAGTTGTTGATTGTTGTGAACTACGCCGAGGTAAGATACACTACTTTGACACGCTGGGGGATTCAACGAAAAGCTGGTTCAAATCATAAATACTTCCATTTGGTATCTTTATATTGCATGTGGGCATATGGGGTTACATGGGAGGTATTATGGGTTATGTAGTTGACCATGAGACCTGAAATGCAGTCCCTAATGTAGTGAAATGAAGTATTGCTTAATGTAGTGTATTGTTATGCAGTTTATGTAGGATTACGAAGTATCTCATTATGCATGAAATGAAAAAATGAAGTTGATGTGTGATATATGCATGCTTACATGGCTTGTACACCTAGCTCACTAGACTTATTAGGTTGCCATGTCACTTGCACGTTTAAGGATCCAAACGTAATGAAGATAAAGTGTGTGAATGTCTAGGAATGTGTCTTACCTAGACTATATGTGTGTGACGGTTTAGGAATGTGTGTTACCTAAACCATATGTGTGAAACCGAGCTCGTAAATATAATGCAGGGAAAGTGTTAAGCTTAACCCGTACTGGTCTTAGCCGGACGAGTGCGTTAACGTAGTTGTTGCTTGGGTGGCTCCTTGCAACATGGTCATTATAATGCAGGGCGAGTAATACGAGGGGTTTGACCAACCTCCACATACGGATTACTCTTGGATTGGCTTGCCATTCCTTAACGACGAAGTATGACTCGCCTTTTGGTGAAGCATCTAGTCGGGTGTGACTTATGTTACACTTATATGCAGTAACGAAGATATGTGTGATAATGTGTGGAAAAAAATGCAGGATAGGCACATTTAGGGTGATTCATCCTAATTGATATGAAGTTGATATGCAGTTATGTGTGAACGTGTGATGTGTTGTGCCTAAATAAACTTGTCTAATAATGAAGATTGTTTTAATTGGACGAATGTCTTATTAACATAGTGTTAACTTACTTAGCTAATTCGTTAGCTAACACTTGTTTCTTTAATTGGTTGTTCCCTCAGGTTTAGCTTGAAGGACTAGTTGATGCAGGAAGAGTGAGAGTTGGGTAGATGCATGCAGGAGAACTTAGCTACCCATAGACGATTATCTCTTTAGACATTTATTTACATTTCGTACTTGATGTCGAATTTAGGTAGTATTGTTGAACGGTTGTTTTGTGTTGGGCAACCGTTGGGTTTTCATTTTAAACTATTTTATGGTATGGCATGTAACACCAATAAATGCAGAAACCGAACAGTTTTTATCGGTTTTGAACTTTTAAAGTTTTCTTCCGCATCTTTTAACACCATTAGATGAAAGTTTTTGAAAACCCATATTTTTAAATGACGGGTGTTACAAGTTGGTATCAGAGAAATGGTTTAAGTGAACCAAGATTCGACTTTGCCCGTAGGATTTTGGACTTAAACCGATGTAGGATAAGTTAGGCTTAGGTGTGCCTAACTTGAGATGAAGTGCTATAGGACGGGTTGGGGAGTGAGTGAGAGTGTAAATTTAAGGCTTGAATGTTATGTGTGATTATGTAGCTAAATGAAGTATGGCCTTGATAAATATAGTCTCTTTAACTCTTGCTAACCGTCGTCGTTGCCTTGAGATTAATGGCAAACACTAGAGCTAGTAGCCAGAGAGGAGGAGGAAATGGTGGTGGTGTTCCTCCTAATGGAATGGGGATGGAGATGGAGTTAACCAAAGGCCTCCACGAAGGCCACTCCCGGGTGCACAACCCACAAGGTCGGAAATTGATAGGGCAAACCTGGTGATTGAGCAAGTTCCCAATCAAGCAGAATTACATGAATAATTAAGAGCTATTCGAGCCCTTTTGATGAGAAATGAAGAAGAGTTAGCACAATTGAGGGCAGAAAGAGATGCTGAAAGGAATGGGAGTGAACAAAGGGGTGAGCAGTTCGGATGGGAATTACTCTAATCCCTCCCAAGGTGCTGAACCATCAATAGCGAGATCACAACATGCTCATGAGAATGTTGTTGCAGCAGTAGGTGTTAATGGGGTGAATGGTGGTGGACCTAGAGTTGTGAATGCACCTCGCATTAGCAACTTTAAATATGAGAGCTTTCAGAAATGTGGTGCCAAGGAGTTTGATGGTACCCAAAATGCAGTGGGTGCTATGGAGTGGATTGAAGATTTTGAGGTAGTATTTGCATCTTGCTACTGTCCGGATGATGTGAAGGTTTTGTGTGCTAGTAGGATGTTGAAGAAGAATGCCCGTAACTGGTAGAGGGCTACTACCGTTTCCATGGCCCTGAGGTACTTGTTGTGATGCCTTGGGGTACATTTAAGGAGAAGTTTCTAGAGGAGTATGTGGAAACTCGAGAGTTGAGGCTTATTGAGAAGGAGTTTAGATCGTTGGTTGCAAAACCCGGTGCAATTTATGAATATGCACATTCTTTTATGGAGAATTGAAGTTTGTTGGACACTTGGTTCGAAGGCAGGAGGACCAAATTGAGGCTTATTGTGATGGTCTACCCGCTAACTATCGTGGATTATGTAGACAACATGTGACTTTGTCGGCGGCTATTAAGGAGTCAAAGAGGTTGGATGATGACTTCAAAAGCAAGAAAGTTGTGGAGAAAGTTGATGACAAGAAAGCAGGGTTCAAAAGAAGGTCAAATTGGTCATCTAACAACAACAATAATAATAAGAAGTTTCGTGGGAATTCTAGCTCAAGTGGTGACAAAGATAAAAAGAAGAATGGGTCTTGGTGTGCTTTTTGCAAGAATGTTCATGAAGGTCAATGTTCCGACAAGACAAGAAGGTGTCATAAGTGTGGGAAGTTGGGACATCTTGCAACTGAATGTAGGGACAAGACTCGTTGCTACAAGTGTCAAGAAACGGGTCATCTCATTGCCGATTGTCCACAGATGAAGAATGCTGGAAAGAAGACCGCCACGACAGCAACAAAAGTGAGAGCCTTGCAGATGACTGTTGATGATGCTAAGAACAACGACGAGGTGGTAAGTGGTACTTTCCTTGTTAATTCAAAACTTGCCTCTGTTTATTTGATTCGGGTGCAAATAGGTCGTTTGTGTCTACTTTATTTGCTCCTAAGCTAGGAAGAGTCACTACCCCTTTAGATTGCTCGATAGAGGTAGAGGTTGCTAATGGTACGGTTAGTGATATACGTGTGGGATATGATGATTGTGACAATGAGATTGAAGGTCGTTTGTTTCCGGTCCAGTTATTGCCTACTACCTTAGCCGGTTTTGATGTAGTGATAGGTATGGATTGGTTGTCTCAGAATGAAGCTAATATTTTGTGTCACAAAAGATTATTCGGTTTTCTACACCCGATGGTAAAGTGGTAACGGTTTATGGAGATAAGAAGAGAGGAGGGGATAAAGATCATTAGTATGATGAAGGCTATAAATGTATAAGGAAGAATAAAAGTCATTTCTTGGCCTATGTTATTGATGCAAGAAAGGAGAAGCCTTCTATTGCTAGTGTTGATGTAGTATCCGATTTTCCTGATGTGTTTCCCGATGATCTTCCCGGTATTCCTCCCGATCGTGAAGTTACTTTTCAGATAGATCTTATTCCCGGTGCTACACCCGTTGCTAAAGCCCCTTACCGATTAGCTCCTACAGAAATGAAGGAATTAATGACGCAACTTCAGGAGTTACTTGACAAGGGGTTCATACAACCTAGTTCCTCGCCTTTGGGAGCTCCGGTTCTCTTTGTTAAAAAGAAGGATGGATCTATGCGCATGTGCATAGACTACCGTGAGCTGAATAAGCGAACGGTTAAGAATAAATATCCTCTCCCACGAATTGATGATCTCTTTGATCAACTACATGGTGCTTCATATTTTCAAAGATAGATTTACGGTCCGGTTATCATCAATTGAAGGTTAAGAAGGAGGATGTAGCAAAGACAGCTTTCCGGACTAGATATGGGCATTATGAGTTCTTGGTCATGCCATTTGGGTTGACTAATGCTCCAGCCGCGTTTATGGACTTAATGAATCGGGTATGCCGTCCCTTTCTAGATCATTTTGTTATTGTGTTTATTGACGATATTTTGATCTATTCTAAGTCAGAAGATAAGCACCGTGAGCACTTGAAAGCAGTTTTGGAGGTGTTGAGGGAGAAGAAGTTGTATGCCAAGTTTTCTAAATGCGAGTTTTGGCTTCGAGAAGTGCAGTTTCTTGGTCATGTCATTTCATCAGAAGGTATTAAAGTAGATCCTTCAAAGATTGAAGCTGTTTCAAAGTGGGAGCAGCCAAAGACTCCTACTGAGGTTAAAAGTTTTCTTGGTTTGGCTGGATATTATAGAAGGTTCATTCAGGATTTCTCCCGAATAGCCAAGCCTATGACTGAACTAACGAAGAAAGGAGTAAAGTTTGAGTGGACCGATAAGCAGGAGAATGCATTTCAAACATTGAAAAAGAAGTTGTGTGAGGCTCCTATACTTGCCTTGCCTGAAGGTACCGATGATTTGGTTGTGTATAGTGATGCATCTATTACGGGTTTGGGTTGTGTCCTAATGCAGAGGGACAAAGTGATCGCTTATGCTTCACGACAGTTGAAGCCACTTGAGAAGAATTACCCTACCCATGATCTTGAGTTGGCAGCAGTTGTATTTGCATTGAAATTGTGGAGACATTACCTTTATGGTACAAATGCACTTTGTTTACCGATCATAAAAGTTTGCAGTATGTCTTTAATCAAAAGGAGATGAACGTGAGACAAAGGAGGTGGATGGAATTACTTAAGGATTATGATTGTGAAATCAAATACCATCCGGGTAAAGCCAATGTAGTGGCGGATGCACTAAGTAGGAAGGTGCAAAGTTCTTCTTGTAAGTTGATGAGCATGCAAGTTCAAGCCAAGTCGGGGCTACTTGATCGAATCAAGGAAGCACAAGTGAGGGCATTGATGAAGGATAACATTGACAATGAAAGCATTGGAAGAAGAAACGTCTTGTGATGGAGACTAATAGCCGTGGGTTCAAAACATACAAGGGTCGAATTTGGGTGCCATTGCTTGGTGGTAACCGAGAATTGATCCTGGAGGAAGCCCATAGAAGTAGATATTCGGTACATCCCGGTGTCACCAAAATGTATGCAGATTTGAAGCCGATCTATTGGTGGCCGGATATTAAAGGAGAAGTAGCTCATTTTGTAGCAAAGTGACGTGTGAAAACGGACCATCAAAAGCCGTATGGTTTGTTGCATTAATTAGACATTCCCGAGTGGAAATGGGATCATATTACCATGGACTTTGTAACGAAGCTACCTAAAACGCCGAAAGGGAATGATATAATATGGGTGATTGTAGATAGATTGACGAAGAGTGCTCATTTTCTAGCTACCCGACAAGATGTGCCTTTAACGAAGATGGCAAAGATGTACATTGATGAAGTAGTCGAAACATGGAGTTCCTTTATCTATTGTTTCGGACGAGACTCGAGATTTGTGTCAAACTTTTGGAAGGGTCTTCAACGGGAGTTGGGTAGTAGAATAAATTTGAGTACCGCCTATCATCCTCAAACCGATGGGCAAAGTGAGAGAACTATTCAAACATTAGAGGATATGTTGAGGACGTGTGTACTAGAGTATGGTGGAGCATGGGATGATCATTTGAGGTTGATTGAGTTTGCTTACAACAATAGTTACCATGCAAGTATTGGAATGCCACCATTTGAAATGCTCTATGGTAGGAGATGTAGGACTCGAAGTTGTTGGATGGAGCCCGGTGAAAAGCAAATCACGGGTCCTGAAATTATAGAGATCTCAGCGGAGAAAGTTAATGTAGCTAAAGAAGCTTTACGTGTGGCAAGAGAAAGACAGAAAACATATGCAGATAAGAAAAAGAGACCGATTGAGTTTAATGTTGGTGATTTAGTGATGCTGAAAGTGTCACCATGGAAAGGAGTTATTAGATTTGGAAAGAAGGGAAAGTTGAGTCCACGTTTCATTGGACCTTTTAAAGTTCTGAAGCGCATTAAAGATTTAGCATATCAGTTGGAATTACCTCCAGAATTGGATGGAATTCACAACACCTTCCATGTATCCTACTTGAGGAAATGCTTAGCTGAGGAGTCAAGTGTGATTCCTATTAAAGATGTGAGTATTGACCCAATGAAGAGAATAGTAGATGAACCGGTAGCGATACTTGGAAGAAGCAAAAGAAGTTACGCCGAAAAGTGATTGACCTTGTGTTGATAAAGTGGAAGCATAATCATGGAGAAAGCTTAACGTGGGAAACCGAAGCAGTAATGAAGGAGAAGCATCCGGAGTTATTCCTTTCTGATGAGATTCCGGGGACGGAATCCTCTTAAGGGGAGGTAATTGTAACATCCTAAACTTTTATTTAACGGTTGACTAATGTCGTTAAGTCAATATTGTGTGTGTCGTTAAGTCTATTTTAGATTTAATGCTTATATGTGGTTAATGTGTGTTATGTGTGAGGCTTGTAAGCCTAAATGTTAATGTAGTATAAATGTGTGTAATATGAAGATTAATGCCTATGTAGTGACATTTAATGAAGTAATTATGTTATATATGGTCCATATGGTAGTTTTTGACTAGTAATGAAGGATTAGAAGCTTAGGGACTAGTTTTGACATAGGAGCAAAGTCAAAAACGGGTTAAGGGGTTTAGGGAGTGTCATTAGGTCATTAGTTGCAGATTTCCTTCCTCCTAAACAAGCCCTAACCGCCCCACATAGTTCCTCCATCAAATTGCAAGCCGAAAAGCTTCCTTACGTGTGATTCGAGTGTGTATTGTCAAGAGTTTTGCATCCTATTTGATATCTACAGGTAGAGCAGGTATAATTTCATTGTTTTCAGGTCCTTTTGATATTATGAGTCATTAGGATTAATTATTGGATTATGGGGGAATCGTTTAACGAAGATTAATGGTGGTTTTGTTGGATTAAAGTAATATATGGTGTAAGTAATGGTTGAAATGCTTTATAATGATTTGAATATGAAGGATTTTGATGTGTGAAAGTCATGTAATTGATGTAGAGTCATTTGGACCTGGTTTGGGGTGTAATCGAGCAAACTAGTGCAGAATCGGGGCCAGTTGCGGCGCAACTGGTTTCCAGAAAGATAAGTTGCGGCGCAACGATAGGTGTGAGTTGCGGCGCAACTCAACTATTTTCAGAAAAGGTATACTTTTGAACCGTAACGACGTTTGACATGTAGATTAGACGTGAAACTAAAGTGAGTCGTTATTGTGTGTGGGTCTAGTTATTGACCTTAATGACGTGAGTATGTAGTTGTCTAATGATCGTTTACTAATTATAGGTAGACGAGCATAGTTGCTTTACACAGTGACTAGTTGTTGATTGTTGTGAACTACGCCGAGGTAAGATACACTACTTTGACACGCTGGGGGATTCAACGAAAAGCTGGTTTCAAATCATAAATACTTCCATTTGGTATCTTTATATTGCATGTGGCATATGGGGTTACATGGGAGGTATTATGGGTTATGTAGTTGACCATGAGACCTGAAATGCAGTCCCTAATGTAGTGAAATGAAGTATTGCTTAATGTAGTGTATTGTTATGCAGTTTATGTAGTGTTACGAAGTATCTCATTATGCATGAAACGTAGAAATGAAGTTGATGTGTGATATATGCATGCTTACATGGCTTGTACACCTAGCACACTAGACTTATTAGGTTGCCATGTCACTTGCACGTTTAAGGATCCAAACGTAATGAAGATAAAGTGTGTGAATGTCTAGGAATGTGTGTTACCTAGACTATATGTGTGTGATGGTTTAGGAATGTGTGTTACCTAAACCATATGTGTGAAACCGAGCTCGTAAATTATAATGCAGGGAAAGTGTTAAGCTTAACCCGTACTAGTCTTAGCCGGACGAGTGCGTTGACGTAGTTGTTGCTTGGGTGGCTCCTTGCAACATGGTCATTATAATGCAGGGCGAGTAATACGAGGGGTTTGACCAACCTCCACATACGGATTACTCTTGGATTGGCTTGCCATTCCTTAACGACGAAATATGACTCGCCTTTTGGTGAAGCATCTAGTCGGGTGTGACTTATGTTACACTTATATGCAGTTAACGAAGATATGTGTGAT
The DNA here is from genome assembly GCA_034093135.1 of Erigeron breviscapus. Lineage (NCBI taxonomy): Eukaryota > Viridiplantae > Streptophyta > Magnoliopsida > Asterales > Asteraceae > Erigeron > Erigeron breviscapus. Next base: position 158,954,681 of record CM067168.1, read on the forward strand.
AATGTGTGAATAAAATGAAGGATAGGCACAATTAGGGGGATTCACCCTAATTGATATGAAGTTGATATGCAGTTATGTGTGAACGTGTGATGTGTGTTGTGCCTAAATAAACTTGTCTAATAATGAAGATTGTTTTAATTGGACAAATGTCTTAATAACATAGTGTTATCTTACTTAGCTAATTCGTTAGCTAACACTTGTTTCTTAAATGGTTGTTCCCTCAGGTTTAGCTTGAAGGACTAGTTGATGCAGGAAGAGTGAGAGTTGGGTAGATGCATGCAGGAGAACTTAGCTACCATAGACGATTGTCTCTTTAGACATTTATTTACATTTCGTTTTTGATGTCGAATTTATGTAGTATTGTTGAACGGTTGTTTTGTGTTGGGCAACCGTTGGGTTTTCATTTTAAACTATTCGATGGTATTGCATGTAACACCAATAAATGCAGAAACCGAACAGTTTTTATCGGTTTTGAACTTTTAAAGTTTTCTTCCGCATCTTTTAACACCGTTAGGTGAAAGTTTTTGAAAACCCATATTTTTAAATGACGGGTGTTACACCTCTACTCCAATCCAAGCTGATCAACCCATTCTTCAAGATGATCATGTTGGGCCTTCAAATCTGAATCTGCCTATTGTACCAGTTGGAAACAATTCAAATCATGTTACTAAATGGACAAGGAGTCATCCAATCAATCAAATCATTGGTGATCCTCTTTCTGGTGTTAAAACAAGAAGAAAGGCAACAGGCAATTTTTGCATGTTTGTCAACTTTGTAAGTAAGGTGGAACCAACTAAGATTGATGAAGCTCTGGCAGATCCATCTTGGGTGAATGCTATGCAAGATGAATTAACACAGTTTGAAAGAAACAAGGTTTGGGAACTTGTTCCAAGACCTTATCACAAGACTTTGATTGGAACCAAGTGGGTTTACAGAAACAAAATGGATGAAAGGGGAGTTGTGACCAGAAACAAGCAAGATTGGTAGCTCTTGGTTACAGACAAGAGGATGGAATTGATTATGATTAGACTTTTGCTCCTGTGGCAAGACTAGAGGCAATCAGAATGTTCTTGGCCTTCTCTGCTCACAAGGTTTCAAAGTCTATCAAATGGATGTGAAGAGTGCATTTCTTAATGGAAAATTGGAAGAAGAAGTCTATGTTGAACAACCTCCAGGTTTTGAAAATTCAAAGTTTCCTGACCATGTGTTCAAGCTTGACAAGGCTCTCTATGGGTTGAAGCAAGCTCCAAGGGCATGGTATGATACTTTGTCTAAATTTCTTTTGGCTAACAAATTCAAAAGAGGTAATGTTGACAAGACTTATTTGTGAGAAAGTATAATGGTGATATCCTTCTTGTGCAAATTTATATAGATGATATCATATTTGGGTTTAGTAGTGAAAGACTTTGCAAAAAGTTTTCTGAATTAATGTCTAAAAAGTATGAAATGAGCATGATGGGAGAACTAAACTATTTTATGGGTTTACAAGTAAAACAGACTAAAAATGGAATTTTCATAAACCAAGGAAAATATGTTAAA
>CM067168.1:158957219-159001462 GCA_034093135.1 Erigeron breviscapus
AATTTCATTCCTTGTACAAATGAAGTTACCAGTTTGTAACCACAAGGTAGATAATAGATTAAAATCTAACAAACATAAAAGAAAAACCTAAGGCATTTATTGATCTATAAAAATGCCTTAGATAACTTAAATAGATTTAAATCAAACAAGTCTCTATAGTTCACACTTGTATAGATACAAAAACTAGAAAAGACTTAGACTATATTTCTAGACAAATAGGGGGAATTTGTTAGGACCAGTTCACCTGGAACATGCCAGTCACCAGTTCACACTGACCAGTCACCAGTTGCATCTGGTGATCCAGTAAACTGGTGACCAAGAAGATTTGTCGAGAAATATATTGAAGTCCAGTTGCACCGTACAGTTAACGCAACTGAAGACTTCCTCCAGTTGAGAACTGACCAAGTTGAAGAAACATTCCAGTTGAAGTCGAAGACAACAAATGGAAGAAAGAGAATGACAATGGCAGCGAAGCCCAGTTGACACTCTAGTCAGTTACAAACTGGAGAGACCATCAGTGGAAAGCCCTTACAAAGCTTTACACTGATTACGAGGAATTGACTTGTATACTTTATGTACCTTTACCCGGATAATAAGCCTTATCTTATTATTTAAGTATTAAAAGGTACATAAAGGTGGTTATGTAAAGTCACTTTAACATACGACTTTACAAAGCCTTTTAAGGAATTAAATGCTATTCCTTAAATGCTCCCAACCACATTTGTACGGCTAAAGTTAACATCCCAATGTTAACTTTGCCTATAAATACAAGTCATTGCACAACCAAGAATATGAACTTCTTCGAATAAACTTCGATAGAATTCACACTTTGCAAACCTGCAATATTCTTGGTGAACTTGTGCAATATTCTCTCAATCGCTAAAAGGAACATTTCACTACTTTAAGTGTTTCGATTGTTGAAGAGAAATTCCGAGTTTTAGATCAATTGTATTTCATAGGTTGTTAGGATATTTACATTCGTGTATTATCTTGGTTCCGCATCAACCTTGTAATTTGTTTAATATCAATAAATAAATTACACATTAAAAACTACATATTGTCTCATCAAGATTGTTTACAAGTTATTTGTATTATTGCATTGTTCTTTACTTATTGTCTTTTATATAAGTAATCTATCTAGAACTTGGTATATACCACTGCAACTGGTCGTCTCCAGTTCAGTAAGTATATATTGCAAAGTAACTCCACCATCGACATAGAGGTGTCTTCAGTAGTACCATCTAACAAGTTGGGACTTACATAATGAACATAATAAAACGCACTGAGATATTTAATAACAAAAATAACCACGAAGCTGGGTCAGACTCAGCTTACCCTCTTTCACTTAGAAATGCACCAAGTGTGAAAGGGTAGTCTGGGTCTGACACAGCTTACCCTCAAAATTTAGTATAACTCTAAGGGGTTAGATTTGCTATTACTTAGCTCACTACTTTTTACAAATTAAGTATACCTAGCTTACTTATGAGGTAGTTGAACCTTGATTCATCCAATGGCTTTGTGAACAAGTCAGCAAGCTGATTATCTGTTGGAATGAAGTGGAGTTCAACATCTTCTTTCATTAGATGATCCCTGATGAAATGATATCTTATATCAATGTGCTTGGTCCTTGAATGAAGCACATGATTGTTTGAAATTGCTATGGCACTGGTACTGTCACAAAAGATTGGAGTTTTTGTTGCAGTGACACCATAGTCTTGAAGCTGATATTGCATCCAAAGAATTTGAGAGCAACAACTTCTTGCAGCAACATATTCAGCTTCTACAGTGGAGATAGAAACTGAATGCTGCTTCTTGCTGGACCAGCTTACAAGTCTATTGCCAAGCAATTGACAAGCTCCTGAAGTACTTTTTCTGTCAATCTTACAGCCTGCAAAGTCAAAATCTGAATAGCCAATTAGATCAAACCCTGAGTCTTTGGGATACCAAAGACCCAGATTGGGACTACCTTTAAGGTATCTAAAGATTCTTTTCACAGCCTTAAGATGAGATTCCTTAGGAATAGCTTGATATCTTGCACAAAGACATGTAGCAAACATAATATCTGGTCTACTAGCAGTCAAGTAAAGTAATGATCCTATCATACCCCTATAAGCTGTGATGTCAATAGATTTGCCATTTTTATCTTCATCCAGCTTATCACCAGTTCCCATATTGGTCTACTAGCAGTTAAAGTAATGATCCTATCATACCCCTATAAGCTGTGATGTCAACAGATTTCCATTTTTATCTTCATCCAGCTTATCACCAGTTCCCATAGGAGTTTTCATAGGTGAGCAATCACTAAAACCAAATTTGTTTAAGAGATCTTTAACATATTTTCCTTAGTTTATGAAAATTCCATTTTTAGTCTGTTTAACTTGTAAACCCAGAAAATAGTTCAGTTCTCCCATCATGCTCATTTCATACTTTTTACAAATTAAGTATACCTAGCTTACTTATGAGGTAGTTGAACCTTGATTCATCCAATGGCTTTGTGAACAAGTCAGCAAGCTGATTATCTGTTGGAATGAAGTGGAGTTCAACATCTTCTTTCATTAGATGATCCCTGATGAAATGATATCTTATATCAATGTGCTTGGTCCTTGAATGAAGCACATGATTGTTTGAAATTGCTATGGCACTGGTACTGTCACAAAAGATTGGAGTTTTTGTTGCAGTGACACCATAGTCTTGAAGCTGATATTGCATCCAAAGAATTTGAGAGCAACAACTTCCTGCAGCAACATATTCAGCTTCTACAGTGGAGATAGAAACTGAATGCTGCTTCTTGCTGGACCAGCTTACAAGTCTATTGCCAAGCAATTGACAAGCTCCTGAAGTACTTTTTCTCTCAATCTTACAGCCTGCAAAGTCAAAATCTGAATAGCCAATTAGATCAAACCCTGAGTCTTTGGGATACCAAAGACCCAGATTGGGACTACCTTTAAGGTATCAAAGATTCTTTTCACAGCCTTAAGATGAGATTCCTTAGGAATAGCTTGATATCTTGCACAAAGACATGTAGCAAACATAATATCTGGTCTACTAGCAGTCAAGTAAAGTAATGATCCTATCATACCCCTATAAGCTGTGATGTCAATAGATTTGCCATTTTTATCTTCATCCAGCTTATCACCAGTTCCCATAGGAGTTTTCATAGGTGAGCAATCACTAAAACCAAATTTGTTTAAGAGATCTTTAACATATTTTCCTTAGTTTATGAAAATTCCATTTTTAGTCTGTTTAACTTGTAAACCCAGAAAATAGTTCAGTTCTCCCATCATGCTCATTTCATACTTTTTAGACATTAATTCAGAAAACTTTTTGCAAAGTCTTTCACTGCTAGACCCAAATATTATATCATCTACATAAATTTGTACAAGCAGGATATCACTATTATACTTTCTCACAAACAAAGTTTTGTCAACATTACCTCTTTTGAAGTTATTAGCCAATAAGAATTTAGACAAAGTATCATACCATGCCCTTGGAGCTTGCTTCAACCCATAGAGAGCCTTGTCAAGCTTGAACACATGGTCAGGAAACTTTGAATTTTTCAAAACCAGGAGGCTGTTCAACATAGACTTCTTCTTCCAATTTTCCATTAAGAAATGTACTATTCACATCCATTTGGTAGACTTTGAAACCTTTATGAGCAGAGAAGGCCAAGAACATTCTGATTGCCTCTAATCTTGCCACTGGTGCAAAAGTCTCATCATAATCAATTCCATCCTCTTGTCTATAACCAAGAGCTACCAATCTTGCTTTATTTCTGGTCACAACTCCCCTTTCATCCATTTTGTTTTTGTAGACCCACTTGGTTCCAATCACAGTCTTGTGATGAGGTCTTGGAACAAGTTCCCAAACCTTATTTCTTTCAAACTGTGTTAGCTCATCTTGCATTGCATTTACCCAAGAAGGATCTGCCAGTGCTTCATCAACCTCAGTTGGTTCCATCTTGCTTACAAAATTGACAAACATGCAAAAATTGCCTGTTGCCTTTCTTCTTGTTTTAACACCAGAGAGTGGATCACCAATGATTTGGTTAATTGGATGACTCTTTGTCCATCTGGTAACTGGGACAATGGACTGATTCAGATTAGATGGTCCAGCATGATCAGCTTGAGGAAGAGGCTGATCAGCTTGGACTGGAATGGAGAGATCTGAACCAGTTGGAGAGTCATTTAATGGATTCTGAATGATTTCTTCAGTAGGAGTAGGACCAGCTTGGTTATTTTCAAAGATTGGAACATCTTCTTCTTCTTCTATAAGTTGCTCCCCCTGAGTTTGAGCATTATCAGCTCCAATTGGAGGATTAGTTGGAGGCTCATTCTCAGGTACAGCCAGTTCTTCAAAATTGAAGTCTTCATCTTCAGGAGGTGAGCAATCTGGCTTAGAACAACCTTCATCAATGCTTACATTAACAGAGTTCTCAATTGTTTTAGTTCTCTTGTTGTAAACTCTGTAGGCCTTCATCATTGTTGCATATCCAAGTAGGATACCTTCATCTGATTTTTCATCAAACTTTCCAAGATGGTCTTTCTGATTCAAAATGTAGCAAGGACTTCCAAACATTCTTAGGAAACCAATCTCAGGTTTTCTCCCCCTAAGAAGTTCATATGCAGTCTTCTGGTGTCTTTTCACAATAAGGGATCTGTTCTGGGTAAAGCAAGCTGTGTGTACTGCTTCAGCCCAGAAATGAGACTTGACATTGTTTTGAGCCATCATGGATCTGGCAGCTTCAATAAAAGTTTTGGTTCTTCTTTCTGCAACACCATTTTGTTGAGGAGTTCTGGCAGCTGAGTAGACTTGTGAAATTCCTTTTTCACTGCAAAAAGAATTAAGAGTGATATTCTTAAATTCAGTGCCATTATCACTCCTTAATTGCCTAACAGGCCTTTTGTAGAGAATTTCAGCTTGCTTGATGAAATGAATAATGTTGTCAGCAGCTTCACTCTTGTGTCTTAGAAAGAAAACCCAGGTATATCTTGAATACTCATCAACAATTACCAAGGAGTACCTCATTCCAGTGAATGATGGAGTACTGATTGGTCCAAATAAGTCCATATGAAGCAGATCCAAACAATTATCAGTGGTTGAGCATGTTTTAGACTTAAAAGTAGCTTTATGTTGCTTGCCATTCTCACAAGCACCACACAGCTTGTCCTTCTCATAATTGATCACTGGAAGGCCAGACACCAACTCTTTTTTACACAGCTTGTTGATGTCTTTGAAATTCATATGAGACAGCCTTTTATGCCACAACCAATTCAGCTCATCTTGAGACTTTGACATGAAACATACTTCTCTTGTGACAGTTGGATTTCTCATGTCAAAAGAATACAAAAACTCATCCCTCTTTGCAATAAGAACCACATTGCCTTCTAAATCAAGAACAATACCCTTATCAGACTTGAATCTCACTTCATAACCAGTATCACACAACTGACTCACACTGATCAGATTGTGCTTCAAACCATTAACATATGAGACCCTTCTGAAAGTAAGAGGACCATTTGAAAGTATACCAAATCCTTCAGTCTTTCCTTGAGAGTCATCTCCAAAAGTAACATTAGGACCAGCGCGAATCCTAAAGCTACATAGCAGGGACTTACATCCGGTCATATGCTTGGAACATCCATTGTCCAAGTGCCAGGTATTATCGTCATGACTGCCCTCAGGTGGAGCAGTCTGACTGGTAGATGCCTGGTGAGCTGACTCAGATTGTTGTTGTATTTTCACCAGATCTTCAGCAAATCTTTGAGTAGCTTCTTTAGCCATGAAACACTTGGCATCTTTGTACAACTCATCATCAGATGATGTGGCACTTTCAGCCCAGTCTTTGGCTACCAGACTCTTTTCACTTTTGTTCACCTTCTCAGTCAGCTCAGCTACTTGTGCTTTCAAGGCTTTGTACTTAGTCTTGAGTTTTGAGTATTTTTCACCTCTTCCACCTTTGGCTAGCACAGCTTGTGTAGTTTCCTTAGATCTGCAATCTCCAGCCATATGTCCAGTCTTGCCACACTTGTAACAAGTGACCTTGGACATGTCAAATGGCTTCTTGGTCTTGTCAGCTTGGCCACCTCTTCCTTTTCCTTTAAACTTATTAAAGGATCTCCTTCTGATCCTTTCAGCCAACATAGCTACTTCATTAGCTAGTTCATCACCATCAGATTCATCACATTCAGATTCAGTACAAACAAAGTTAGGATTAGACATCACAGGAATATCATCATTAACACAAGGAATGATCTCATTACTAATTGAACTAGGATGTTCAGTCATAGAAGCAACAAGTGCAGCAGCAGGCTGACTATAAGAATCACCCATAGCAATTAACTTTTCAACCTCTGAACATTCTTGGTTATGAAACAAACCAAAAAGTCCAGGGAGATCAAGATCATGATAAACAGAACTTAATTTAACAGAAGAAATATAGTTGTTCCATTTTGGTGGTAATGAATCAAGAAATTTACTCTTTAAGACCTTATTTTTCTTATTAATTCCAACAGCAGCTAAATCATTTACCAAAGCATTAAAGCGGGTATGAGTGTCAGTCAAGGATTCATTTCTCAAAGAGAAAAATCTCTCATACCTCCTGGTTAATGTAGTAATTGTGGATTCCATGGAGGTAGAGCAACCCTCAAACATGACAGTCAATGTACCCCATATTTTCTTAGCTGTAGAACACATTTTAATAGAATGGTAAAGGTCTTTGGGCACAACTTGGACAATGAAATTTCTAGCATTCACATCCAAGTTTGCCAACCTCCTATCCTCATCCCCCCAATCTGCCTTGTCCTTAACAATAGATTTGACTGTGGCAGGAATGGTTGGTTGACCTTCCCTGACCACAGCTTCTACCACAATGGTTTGTGTAGGAACATAAGGACCATCCGCAAGGATATCAGGCATATTGTTATCGATGGATTCAAGGAACAAAGACATTCTACCTTTCCACCCACTGAAATCATCTTTGTCAAACATGGGTGGTCGGGTTGAAGAACCATTATCAATATATGATGACATAATGCTTTACTATAAAAGAAATAATGCAAGGATCAAGTCAAGTTAATTCTTAACCACCGCTCTGATACCAATTGATACGTCCCACGGTGTATCAATATACCAAAGTATATTGTACACATAACAGTTGTAGAGGGGGGTGAATACAACTTTCCTCAATCTTTACAAACTTTTAACACAAAATGTTTTAAGATTCAGTTTATGAATATTAAGCAAGTAAGTAAAGAGCGGGAATCATTAAAACAGTAAAGCAGTAAAGAAACAAAAAAACATTCTTGAACACAGATTGTGGTTTTCAAATGTAATCCTTTATTAAGAAATAATCTATACAAAGAATTACAGGGTTGTTACGGAATAAAGATAGCCTATAGATATCTAAACAACCCTATGAAATGACAAACAACAATCAATAAGTTTCAGCTCAAGAGAATCAGCCCAAGCTGATCTCGTACAGACTAAGCTGTGTATAAGAGCAGAGAAACTTGTGTGAAGAATGATTCTCAGGAAATGCCACCCATATGCAATCCATGAATGAGGCTTTTATAGGCGAAAGCGCTCCTTCATTAGGTGTCCGTTGCAGCTACGTGTTCTTCATTCAGTGGATGATAAAGGAATAATCAATCGTGCCATTCATGGTACTTGTGGTCCCCCACGTACTGACGCACATTCTTCATCTACCAATAGGAGTATGGACACGCATATGTAAAACCAACCACCAACCTGGATCCTAGGATTATTCCTAGTCACGTCATTTGTCTTTATCTTCAATCCAGGTTGTTATCTTCACTTGATTGTTAGACACAGATTGGGCCGTTTGTCAAAGCACCAATCTGCCTAAGTGTTCTAAAAATGGCGAAAATGGGAAATAGACAGAATAAGACTACTTATCTGGGTAATAGTCTAAAAGTGGCGAAAGTGAGAAATAGACAGAAATAGACTACTTATATGGGTAATAGTCTAAAAGTGGCAAAAGTGAGAAATAGGCATAATAAGACTACTTATCTGGGTAATAGTCTAAAAGTGGCGAAAAGTGAGAAATAGACAGAATAAGACTACTTATCTGGGTAATAGTCTAAAAATGGCGAAAATGGGAAATAGACAGAATAAGACTACTTATCTGGGTAATAGTCTAAAAGTGGCGAAAGTGAGAAATAGACAGAATTAGACTACTTACATGGGTAATAGTCTAAAAGTGGCAAAAGTGAGAAATAGACAGAATAAGACTACTTATCTGGGTAATAGTCTAAAAGTGGCAAAAGTGAGAAATAGACAGAAATAGACTACTTACATGGGTAATAGTCTAAAAGTGGCAAAGTGAGAAATAGACAGAAAAGACTACTTATCTGGGTAATAGTCTAAAAGTGGCAAAAGTGAGAAATAGACAGAATAAGACTACTTATCTGGGTAATAGTCTAAAAGTGGCGAAAAGTGAGAAATAGACAGAATAAGACTACTTATCTGGGTAATAGTCTAAAAGTGGCGAAAAGTGAGAAATAGACAGAATAAGACTACTTATCTGGGTAATAGTCTAAAAGTGGCGAAAATGGGAAATAGACAGAATAAGACTACTTATCTGGGTAATAGTCTAAAAGTGGCAAAAGTGGGAAATAGACAGAATAAGACTACTTATCTGGGTAATAGTCTAAAAGTGGCAAAAGTGAGAAATAGACAGAAATAGACTACTTACATGGGTAATAGTCTAAAAGTGGCAAAAGTGAGAAATAGACAGAATAAGACTACTTATCTGGGTAATAGTCTAAAAATGGCGAAAATGGGAAATAGACAGAATAAGACTACTTATCTGGGTAATAGTCTAAAAGTGGCGAAAGTGAGAAATAGACAGAATTAGACTACTTACATGGGTAATAGTCTAAAAGAGGCGAAAAGTGAGAAATAGACAGAATAAGACTACTTATCTGGGTAATAGTCTAAAAGTGGCGAAAATGGGAAATAGACAGAATAAGACTACTTATCTGGGTAATAGTCTAAAAGTGGCAAAAGTGGGAAATAGACAGAATAAGACTACTTATCTGGGTAATAGTCTAAAAGTGGCAAAAGTGAGAAATAGACAGAAATAGACTACTTACATGGGTAATAGTCTAAAAGTGGCAAAAGTGAGAAATAGACAGAATAAGACTACTTATCTGGGTAATAGTCTAAAAGTGGCGAAAAGTGAGAAATAGACAGAATAAGACTACTTATCTGGGTAATAGTCTAAAAATGGCGAAAATGGGAAATAGACAGAATAAGACTACTTATCTGGGTAATAGTCTAAAAGTGGCGAAAGTGAGAAATAGACAGAATTAGACTACTTATATGGGTAATAGTCTAAAAGTGGCAAAAGTGAGAAATAGACAGAATAAGACTACTTATCTGGGTAATAGTCTAAAAGTGGCAAAAGTGAGAAATAGACAGAAATAGACTACTTACATGGGTAATAGTCTAAAAGTGGCAAAAGTGAGAAATAGACAGAATAAGACTACTTATCTGGGTAATAGTTTAAAAATGGCAAAGTGAGAAATAGACAGAAATAGACTACTTATCTAGGTAATAGTCTAAAAATGGCGAAAATGGGAAATAGACAGAATAAGACTACTTATCTGGGTAATAGTCTAAAAGTGGCGAAAGTGAGAAATAGACAGAATTAGACTACTTACATGGGTAATAGTCTAAAAATGGCGAAAATGGGAAATAGACAGAATAAGACTACTTATCTGGGTAATAGTCTAAAAGTGGCGAAAGTGAGAAATAGACAGAAATAGACTACTTATCTGGGTAATAGTCTAAAAGTGGCGAAAGTGAGAAATAGACATAAATAGACTACTTATCTGGGTAATAGTCTAAAAGTGGCAAAAGTGAGAAATAGGCATAAATAGACTACTTACATGGGTAATAGTCTAAAAATGGCGAAAATGGGAAATAGACAGAATAAGACTACTTATCTGGGTAATAGTCTAAAAGTGGCGAAAGTGAGAAATAGACAGAATTAGACTACTTACATGGGTAATAGTCTAAAAGAGGCGAAAAGTGAGAAATAGACAGAATAAGACTACTTATCTGGGTAATAGTCTAAAAGTGGCGAAAATGGGAAATAGACAGAATAAGACTACTTATCTGGGTAATAGTCTAAAAGTGGCAAAAGTGGGAAATAGACAGAATAAGACTACTTATCTGGGTAATAGTCTAAAAGTGGCAAAAGTGAGAAATAGACAGAAATAGACTACTTACATGGGTAATAGTCTAAAAGTGGCAAAAGTGAGAAATAGACAGAATAAGACTACTTATCTGGGTAATAGTCTAAAAATGGCGAAAATGGGAAATAGACAGAATAAGACTACTTATCTGGGTAATAGTCTAAAAGTGGCGAAAGTGAGAAATAGACAGAAATAGACTACTTATCTGGGTAATAGTCTAAAAGTGGCAAAAGTGAGAAATAGGCATAAATAGACTACTTACATGGGTAATAGTCTAAAAGGGTCGGAAAAGAAAAAGTGGACAGAAAGAGCCTGCTTACCTGGAATAATAGTCTAAAAGTGTTGGAATTGAAAATAGACTAGTTGAAGACAAAAAGAGATTATTTACATAAGGTAATAGTGTAGCATTTGCCATTTTTACCCATGCCCCATCTACCCAACCCTATCCCTAACTCTTCCACCAAAATTCATCCACTCATTTCCTCCATATTATCTTCCCCTCTCTATATCTCTTGCAAGACTCATACTCCCTCTCTCTCTCTCTAAATTTCTTGAATCATTAATTGTGTTTTAAGTTGGAATCACATTAAATTCACCATCTCCATCATTATTGGGTCATCATACCAAGGTAAAAGTCCAATAAATCCTTCCATCTAGCTCAAATTCGGGTTTGACTCTTTGAAGGTAATTTTGGTAAGTAAAACTCATCTCAAATCCACCATTTTATGTTTATAATCATGTTTCAAGTCTAACCTAAACAACCCTTAGTCAATTTTTGGTTCAAAAGCGTAACGGGTCGATTTTAGGGTTTACAACTTGGATAATTTAGGTCAAATCGGATTTGAGGCTTAATTGAAGTTATGGAATGATTTTAAAGTATGGGTTGGTTTCATACACATTACTTATGCCAAATTATGCTCAAAACATGTCTTAAAACTCTTCAGATCGATGTCTAGGTCGAATTAGGGTTTTGTGAGGTCAAAATGGGTCAAGAACGATTCTTGAGTTTAAAGTGATGTTATGGAACGAAATTATGAAAGGGGTTATGTTTGTTTATGTTCCATCATGTTGATTATATGTCGAATTGAGTCTTGAATCTAACAAAAATCGGATTTCAAGTGTCGAATTAGGGTTTGGATGTTCTTGGTCAGTTTTGACTTTTTAGTCAAACCATTCTTACCCATGTTGCTGCCCGCTTTCTTCCTTTATGTCTTTAACTCGTTTAATCCATGTCAAAGTCAATTCCTAACATCCTCTTAATCTCATATCCATCCAACAAACATCATTTTGATTCTTATGATCAAATGAGTCTCGAATCATGAATGTATGAGCGTATATTGATATGTATGCATGTATAACTATAGGTTGTGAACGTGTGACGGATATTATACGCTTGTAGCTCAGTCTTAACTTGTCGTAGCCGCTCAAGGTGAGTTCCGTAGCTCCCTACTCAATTGAGATTCGGGCTGAAAAGTGTACATACTTGATTGATTGTTGACTAATTGATTGATTGATTGTTTCTATGACATTTGACTTATCGCTCGATTTATTATGCTATCGTTTATGTATACATGTTGTGGTTTGGATAGTTGTACGTACATGGAAGACGATTATGCCTTCAATGAGTTGTAGATGTGGTGGGAAGGCTGCGGTTGACCCTATATATAAGCATCTGATGTGCTAAATCGAGTTTAAAAATTAAAACTAGAAATACCTTGAAACTCACTACTACACACTATCGGGCAGTGGACCCGATCGTATGCAATATAGTTATAAAGTAAGTCCAGGTTCGTTCACGGGGATTGGTTTGAATCAATTGTTTAGTAAAATGGTTTGGAAAAAGGGTGTTGCTTTGATTCTCTCTTCGACAATAACTTTTAAGGACAAAACGCATAAAGTAAAGGTAAACTCAAACAATAATGGTAAAGATCATCCACCTTGACTTCGCTAAACTTCAAACATGATTGCATACAATTAAGACCAAATTCAGTAAGAGTTGACAAGATAATCGTGAAAGAATAAAATGCTCGCGTGGTACCACCAACCGCTCACAAATCACCCAAACACCTAAGTTGCTAGTTTAATTACCCAAGCCGGTACCACCAATGCCTAGACAACCTTACCAACAATTAGTTGCTTGACTATCAAATTACCAATTGCGCCTATGTGAAAATAACGTGGTACCACCAACCGTTACAAAGCACGTTGACAAAATTATTCCTTTTATTAAAATGACATTCACTATCATACCATGAACTAGTGATAATTGCTCATAGACAAGCAACCGTTGAAAATCACATATGCATTCGACTAGTACCACTAACGAAGAACACACATGCCACCAATATCAAATTAATACAAATAAAGGAATTAAATCATCAAGATCTCGACACAACGATAATTGAAATCAACTCTTTGAATTAAAACATCTAGCAATCACATCATTCGTCTAGTTACATCAAGGTGGATGATTGAAGTATTAGCCACTCATAATCAAATTGAAATAACTATCAAAGTAAAGGAAGAACATGATGTACCAATTGTTTTCGGAATAGAAATTGCAAGACAATAAAGTAGATACGATCTAAGTGGGTGCACGTGAATCTTCAATGAATCGGAAGATGTTGAAATCTTGAATTGATCCTTGAAGGAGTTCCTTGAAGTGCAGCCCTTAGAAAGAAATTTTGATAGATTGGGAAATAGGTTATTTTTCTATTTATACCTCCCATCATTTTGGTGCAAAAACTGCCCAAAAACCTTTCAGAACCGTCCCCTCACTGCGGCGCAGTGGGCGTGTAATGCCCCCACTGCGTCGCAGTGCATATACACTGGTCCAAATGCTCATTTGACAAGGCTGACTGCGGCGCAGTGAGCACATGCACATCCCACTGCGTCGCAGTGATATCTTACTGGTTGGTCACTCCCCTTTTCCACTAGCCGACTGCGGCGCAGTGGTCCAGTTCACCACCACTGCGTCGCAGTGATATCTTTCTGGTCTAGATGCCTCTTTCCATATAGATGACTGCGGCGCAGTGAAGGTAAACTTGCCCACTGCGTCGCAGTGATATCTTTCTGGTCTAGATGCCTCTTTCCATATAGATGACTGCGGCGCAGTGAGCACAGACTCCCACTGCGTCGCAGTGATATCTTTCTGGTCTAGATGCCTCTTTCCATATAGATGACTGCGGCGCAGTGAAGGTAAACTTGCCCACTGCGTCGCAGTGTAAATGTACTGGTCCAAAGCCACACAACAACTTATGAAGATTTGTAAATTCACTATCTCTTTTCACCTCTCGAACTCTCCAATCAACTTCATGGCACGAAATTACTCGAAATTGCACCAAACGGACACGTCACCTGTTTAGAACCTGAAACCACTAACAAAATCCATAAACGCGCCAAATGCCAGCAAAATCGACTAAAAACATATAATAAAAAGGCCAATAACGATGTGGGCGATGGGTATAAATTGGTCACATCAGCATCTATGATTACTTGAAATTAAAATCGTATGAAGTGTATGTGCATTGTGTTGATGTTAACTAGACATGTTATGATATGATTTGAGACGTTAAATAACTAGATGATTGCTTGTATTTACGTGTTTGCACGTGTTTATGACGAGACGTTATGGACTGTTTAATCCATGTTACATACTTATGTGACGAATGACGTATATTATATATTATTATGTATTGACGTGACGGTGGATTGACGAATCCACACCCGGCATGATCATACTCGGGATAAGGGTTTTGAGCCCATATTATGACGTTTATATATATATTGACGATTATTGTGACGTGACGTTTATTGTATTGTCTTGTATTGACGTTGCTATATTTATACTGACGATTATTGAGACGTTGACGTTATCGTATTGACGTTGTTATATTTATATAGACGATTATTGAGACGTTGACGTTATCGTATTGACGTTGTTATATTTATATAGACGATTATTGAGACGTTGACATTATAGTATTGACTTGCGCTAACGTATACCCTTTTAGGGTTATCTTTGGCGTGATTAGGTATACTAATCCTCGTATATCGTTAACGGTTGATATCCTGACACTTTATTCCTATTACTTACCCCTACGAACTCACCAACTTTATGTTGACGCGTTTTAGTACACTTTTCAGGTGAACAGGTGGATTAAAGACGTGTTGGATGTTTCTTTGCATGCTAGGATTGGACTTGGACTTATCCTTGGATCCGTGATCTATCGTTTTCCCACTTAAGGGTTATGCTTATGTGTGGTCCGGTACTTACATTCTTGAATGGTTAGTATAGATTATTGAATCCTATTTATGCATTTAGTTTTACTCTACATAATTTCCATGTCGTGCTGTGCTATTGGTGTAACCCTCATGATTCCGCCTTGTTGGGGTGTTACATTTATTCAATTCAACCTTATTTTAAGTTGATTTTGATTTAGACTTTATTGAATTCGACCTTATTTCATTATTGAATTCGACCTCATTTTAAGATTTTGATTTAGTCTTTATTGAATTCGACCTTATTTTAAGTTGAATTTAATTTAGTCTTTATTGAATTCGACATTATTTCATGATTGAGTTCGACCAAAAGCTAGTCTATTTCGACCTGAAACATGTCTAACTAGACCTTACATGTCATAACATGTCGAGATCAATTTATTTTATTGAAGTTCGACTTATTTATCGAACTTTGATTTATGTATTGAGTTCGACTCACTTATCAAGCTCTTCTGTTGAACCTAACTTACTTGTCGAGTTCTCCTTTAGTTGTTGAATTCGACTTACTTGTTGAGTTCTCCTTAATTGTCGAATATGATTTCACCTTAAAATTTTATGGCAAAATTTGTCCCTCAAATTTCGAAAATAATTTTTTTTGAGACATTTTTTTTACATCAACACTTAAAGGGAAACAAAAATAAATAAATAAAAAATTCAATAATGAAGTTTGATTTAGTCGCCAGGGCTGCCGCCCCTTGGACCCCGCTTCCTAGGGACGCTGTCCCCGGACCCCCGTAACTTAAGGGACTTCGCACTAATATACATGGTCTCATCATTTGTGCCCAAAGGTCAAATATGATTCTCATGTTGCGTTCTTTTCTTTTTTGCATAATAAGCACTAAGTATATTAATTCTACCCAAAGGTGATTTAATATATTTTGTGTGTCAAAAAAGAACTATTTGCATGCATAATATACACAATTCTTAATTTTGTGCCCAAAGGTCAAAAGATAAGGGTTGTGTTGCATGACGCTAATGCTCATATACACTTAGATATTAGTTACTTCTGCCCAAAGGTGATGTAACATCTAAGTAGAGCCTTATTTTAGCATATTGTTTTGGTGTTTACAATAGGCTTACCTATCACTAGCTTCATTACTATAATAATGGTCATAGTCTCATTACTATAAGGAACATTACTATTAGGCCTACTTATTTTATGCATTACTTTAGTTCCATTACTTTAAGAGACATTACTTAGTCTGCTTTAGATAGCTAATCATGTCACTATAAAAACATTACTATTAGGCCTACTTATTTTAGGCATTACTATAATAATCTTCTATTGCTTGTATCATAAATTTATATCCTCCTTATCTCCACTATAGTACCTAACTTAGGCATTGAGCCACTTACCAGTGCAAACTTTGCTTCATGAAAAGATTAATTACCTCTAACTCTGGAGATGCTAGACCTTGACTATACCATTCGCCATAATGAACCCACTGCTATTACTGCAAACTCTTCCGCAGCTCAGAAAGCAAATTTTGAAAAGTGGGATAAGGCGAATCGCTTGTCACTAATAATGGTCAAGAACTCCATTAATCTTAGTATCCGAGGAGCTATCACTTCAAGTAAACGTCTGAGATGCACACGAGTAGCTTAAATACAAAGAACATAGCAGTGTTCATGAATACATAATGAAGATGACTGACATGACTCATCAGCTTAAGAGTCCTAAAATGGAAGTCTCTTACATTTTTCTTGTGTGCTTTATAATAACCAGATTGCTTGCTCGTTTCGACACCTTCAAAAATTACTATAACGCTATGAATAATAAACCGTCGATGAGTGAACTAATCGCAATGTGTGTGCAAGAAAAGGGTCGCCTCATTTGGGCCAACCTGAAGTTGTTTACCTTACTACCACTGCTAATTCCAATAAGATGAAGGGTAATAACAGTAATAAGACTGCAAATAAAGTTCAAAAGGCTTATCATGGTGCAGTTGCCTCTAGCTCTAAGTTCTTGACGAGCAATCCTAACTGTAAATTTTGTTGTGTCAAAGGGCACAGTCAGAGATATTGCCATAATATCAAGAAATGGCTAGCTAAGAAAGGTAACCTACTTTATGTAATATTTGATCCTTTTACGTCTGATGTTCCAATTAATACATGTTGGGGTGACTCTGGTCATAATTTCTCACAGTCTTTGTTGTCTCCTAATATTGATGACATAATTAAAACAAAGACACGATAATCTAAACAATTAGATAATTTCTCCATGTTGTGGCATAATGTCTTGGTCACATCTCACGAGTTCGCATGATATGACTCATAAAG
Organism: Erigeron breviscapus; assembly: GCA_034093135.1. NCBI lineage: Eukaryota > Viridiplantae > Streptophyta > Magnoliopsida > Asterales > Asteraceae > Erigeron > Erigeron breviscapus. Next base: position 158,974,001 of record CM067168.1, read on the forward strand.
GATGAAATAATACATTCTCTTGACTTTAGTGTTTTTTAAAGTGTCTCAAAGGCAAAATGGCTAAAGGGAATAAGAAAGGAGCCAATTCACATTGATATTAGTGGCCCTTACCCCGCATTCATCTCTAACATACATCATTCATTATTACATTCATCGACGATTATTCGCGTTATGTGATCTGAATCCTTACAAACTTTTATTGATCTTAAAACTTTGGTTTTAAACCAAATTGATCGTAAAAATAAAAGTTGTGAGATCAGATATAGGAGGTGAGTATTGTGGTAGACATATTGATATTGGTCAAGCTCTTGGTCCTTTCCATAACTTTTGCAAGGAACATGGCATAACTATCCAATACACCATGTCTGGTTTTCCTCAACAAAATTATGTTGCTAAAAGGAGAAATAGAACCTTAATGGACATGATGAAAAGTATGTTTGCCAACACTAACTTACCTACTTTTCTTTGGACTGAAGCCTTAAAAACAGCCGTTCATATACAATTAGATAATTTCTCCATGTTGTGGCATAATGTCTTGGTCACATCTCACGAGTTCGCATGATATGACTCATAAAGGATGAAATAATAAACCGTCGATGAGTGAACTAATCGCAATGTGTGTGCAAGAAAAGGGTCGCCTCATTTGGGCCAACCTGAAGTTGTTTACCTTACTACCACTGCTAATTCCAATAAGAGGAAGGGTAATAACAGTAATAAGACTGCAAATAAAGTTCAAAAGGCTTATCATGGTGCAGTTGCCTCTAGCTCTAAGTTCTTGACGAGCAATCCTAACTGTAAATTTTGTTGTGTCAAAGGGCACAGTCAGAGATATTGCCATAATATCAAGAAATGGCTAGCTAAGAAAGGTAACCTACTTTATGTAATATTTGATCCTTTTACGTCTGATGTTCCAATTAATACATGTTGGGGTGACTCTGGTCATAATTTCTCACAGTCTTTGTTGTCTCCTAATATTGATGACATAATTAAAACAAAGACACGATAATCTAAACAATTAGATAATTTCTCCATGTTGTGGCATAATGTCTTGGTCACATCTCACGAGTTCGCATGATATGACTCATAAAGGATGAAATAATACATTCTCTTGACTTTAGTGTTTTTTAAAGTGTCTCAAAGGCAAAATGGCTAAAGGGAATAAGAAAGGAGCCAATTCACATTGATATTAGTGGCCCTTACCCCGCATTCATCTCTAACATACATCATTCATTATTACATTCATCGACGATTATTCGCGTTATGTGATCTGAATCCTTACAAACTTTTATTGATCTTAAAACTTTGGTTTTAAACCAAATTGATCGTAAAAATAAAAGTTGTGAGATCAGATATAGGAGGTGAGTATTGTGGTAGACATATTGATATTGGTCAAGCTCTTGGTCCTTTCCATAACTTTTGCAAGGAACATGGCATAACTATCCAATACACCATGTCTGGTTTTCCTCAACAAAATTATGTTGCTAAAAGGAGAAATAGAACCTTAATGGACATGATGAAAAGTATGTTTGCCAACACTAACTTACCTACTTTTCTTTGGACTGAAGCCTTAAAAACAGCCGTTCATATACTGTTAGGACCAGTTTCGCTGAAACTGGACAGTCTCCAGTTGCACCTGGAGACTAAGAAGATTTGTCCAGAAATATATTGAAGTCCAGTTGCAACGTACAGTTAACGCAACTGAAGACTTCCTCCAGTTGAGATCTGACCAGATGAAGAATCATTCCAGTTGAAGTCGAAGATAACAAGTGGAAGATAGAGAATGACAATGGCAGCGAAGCCCAGTTGACATTCTACTCAGATACAAACTGGAGACCATCAGTGGAAAGCTCTTACAAAGCTTTACACTGATTACGAGGAATTGACCTTTATGCTTTATGTGCTATTACACGGATAAAAGAATTTATCTATGTATAAAGTACAAAAGGTACATAAAGCAGGTTGAGAAAAGTTACTTTATTCTGTAACTTTACACAGCATTTTAAGGAATTAAATGTTATTCCTTAAATGCTCTTAACCATATTTGTACGGCCAAAGTTGACATCCCAATGTCAACTTTGCCTATAAATAGAGGTCTTTGCACAACAAGAAAATCACTTTGCATATACTTTGCTGTGAGTCCCTTAAGTTCGATGGTTAAACCAGGAAAGTGCAAAATACAACAAGTCTAATAAGCACTAGAATGGACTAGTATTACTTTAATATAAATGCAAGTATATAAATAAAGCAATACAAGACTTAAAGCAATAAACAAATAAAGTGGAACATTATGTATTTTTCATGGGTATTTTATTTATGATGTTAAATAAAACACAAGGTTGTTGCGAAATCAAGATAATACAATTAAGTATGTATCCTAACAACCTATGAGTTACAAATGATCTATATTTGTCAAATAACTCTTTAGGATCGAGATACTTAAAGTTGTGAAGTATCCCAGTTTAAGATCGAGAGTATTTGGACAAATTCACTTCAATGCAAAATGAATGCTTAAAAGTATTTATGTCAAGGAAATGACTTTGTATTTATAGGCAACAAAATTCACCAGTGAATTTTGTGCCGTACAAATATGGTTGCATACATTTAATGATCCGACAAGAACATTAAATGTATTGGATAAGGAATAAGGATAAAGTCACATCAAATGCAAGTGTATCCTTTTATCCGACCACCTTTACACACGTATACTTTGGTAAAGAACAAGTGGATTGTTCTTTGGAAAGTGTGTGAAGGGAAAAGTCAATCCTTGATATCAGTGTTCAGACTTGTAGGATCTAGAACACTGACAATCCTCCAGTGTACAGATCTGGTAAGACTTTCCAGTGGACTCCGCCATTTGCTAAGTCTTCTTTCTTCAGACTTCAGTCTTTGACTTCAGTCAGAATGTCTTCAGTAGAGTTGATCTGGAATGGGGTGAAGTCCAGTGAGCTCATCTGGAGAATACTCCAGATTTCCTATACAAGTATTTGCTCACTGGTCTTCCATTATTTCTGGACAAATCTTCAGAGGGACTCCAGATTCCAAGTCTGGAGTAGGTCCAGTAGAACACGTTTTCTGGACAGATCTTCAGTAAGGCTCCAGTAGTCGAGTCTGGAGCGAGTTCAGTAAATCTGGACTAAATCTGGACCTAACAAATTCCCCCTATTTGTTTAGAAATAATGCAAGTGTTTTCAAGCTTGAATCTATACATTTTGTAAGCTTGAAAAACACAAGTTTCGATTTGTCTAAAAAATCTAAGTTACTGGAAAACACTTTATAGATCATGAGTGTTTTCAGTTTCATCAATTAAGTTCTAACTTAGACTAAATCTGATCATTTACTTATAAAAATAAAAAATTGCAACTATTATTACATTCATCAACTGATAAATAGTATACAATTTTCATAAGACAATAATTTACAATAAGTAAACAATAAGAGTCATGCCCTTCTTTTCGATGTCCTTTCTGGAGCATCTTCAGTAGCCTTTCTCTTTGGTGATGGAGAAGATGGTATTGATTCTGACGTTCTTATGCCCATTGCAACTTCCATTTGTTGCTTTCTTCTCCATACCTTCTCAATCCTTTTAAGAAATGCTTTAACATCAGTCGACACAATTGTCTTCCCCCTGAACGTTAAAGCGATTTCCTTCAGTTCACTCCATCCAAATGCTTGGACTGAAGTACTTCTCCTTTCGTCAGTAAAGTTACCCTTCCTGGTCAACTTTACTTCAAACTTTGACATGCCTTCATGATCTTCAGCCAACTTGATTTCAGCACCAGTGATCCTTCTAGCATCAGCCCTGAAGTTCAACATTTCATTGTATTTTTCTTTCAGCTTGGCTTGCTGGATCAAAGCTTCAGTATCCTTGGACACTGTTGATGCATGTTGATGTGACAACAGCAACTTAGATTTGATTATGTCTTATTCATTTATATGTAATTGATAGATTATGGACTTCGTGTTTTAGTAATGATTAATTACATGTTTTGGTGTTATTTATATGTTTATATATGATGTTTGTTATGTATATCATACAAGTACAAACATAATATATGTTAGGTTTCTTGTACATAAGGTACTTGGAAAATAACTAAGCATAGATGTTGATGGTATTTAGTACTAACGAAGATAATCTTCGTTAGGAACTAACGAAGATAATCTTCGTTTTATGGGCTGGACTGCTAAGTTCGTAAGAACAAAGCCCAGCAAGCCCAATATCGATCGTGAACATATATAAACGATTGGAAACCCTAAAGTGAGGATTCCAGTTGATATTACATACACCAAAGGCGACTAAGTTCGTTTCTAAGCTATAGAAAACGAAGATAGATCACATAAGGCTGATTATATTGAGATAATTAGCAATATATACGATAACTAATCAAACTAGTTATCTCGTGAGGATTCCGCACTCACGACATAACAATAGACGATCTCGAGAGCGATCAGTGGCTATCGAGGGACTCACAAGTGGTATCAGAGCAATTCGATATCTTATCGAAGGGTTGAGATCGTTTGTTTGATTATTGTTTTCTCAAAAATAGCCTCCCGAACACCTTTCTGTCGTTAAGTTCGTTTACCTTACGAACTTAGCAAAACGAAGTTAGCAAACGAAGTTAACTTAATTTCGTTCTAAATTTCATCTAACGAAGATAGAAAATGAAGTTATCTTCATTTTCGTTTTGAATCTTCTTCAAACGAATTTAATCTACGAACTTAACTTATCTTCGTTCAGATCCTTAGTCTACGAACTTAGCTATATTCGTTCAGAACTTTTGTCCACAAAATTAAGCTATCTTCGTACTAACTCTGTTCTACGAATTTAATCTAAATTCGTTCAATTCTTATCTTCGTTTAAACAGTATTTTTCACTTATGGCTTCTTCATCCTCAACCAACAATGCTGTTGCCCAATATCTTAATTCTCTAGTTTATCATGATCATTTGGTAGGGCGTACTAATTCTCCACCAAAGTTAGTCTCATTAGCTGACTTTTGGGTGTGGAGAGGTCGATTTGAAGATTTCATTCAATGAGAAGACTTGAATATGTGGCTCATGATCACTGAAGGTTATGAATGGCCCACTCTTACTGTGAATGGAATTACTTCTACATACAAGGTGGGAGAATTAACGGGCGAAGAAAAGGCTAATTACGCCATTGAAGTAAAGACTCTTTCCACACTTCGTATGTGCATTCCTCAAGAGTTGGTGCACTTGTTTCCTAAACAAGAATACAAGACTTCAAAGCAATTGTTCGATGCTATTGAAGCTCATTGTGAAGGTGATCCATTATTGAAGCAAAATAGAATTAAAATGCTTAAGAAACAATTTGATTGCTTCAATGCCACAAAGAATGAACAAGTTGAGGATCTTATTCTGAGATATCAACATCTTCTTGCTGAATTAGCATATTTTGACCTTAAATACACTCCTACTAAGATAGTGGATAAATTCCTGGATGGTTTGCCGAAAGCATACAAAGAATTTTGTCATGGATTGCAAGAAAGAGCTGATTACGCATCTCTTCGAATAGATGGAGTTATATCCACTCTAAGAAACAGAGAAATGAAGGATAAGGCAAAAGATCTTCAAGACAACTTCACACAGGATCCATCTCTCTATCATGCCACTATGAAAAATCCAACAGCTGACATTAATGCTTTCTTTTCGGGAGTTGGTAATACTGGTGAGACAGACAATTGTGGTGCACAAATGGATGGAGATGATTCTTCTGGATTCATGGCTACTGATGCTGGTAACAAGGGTAAAAGGGCTAATGACAGTGCAAAGACTGGAAATATGAAATTCGGAAACATTTCATCTTCTTCTGCGGGTTACAAATCCATGCCTATGAATATGAAATCAGCTGAGGGTAGGATGAATGTATTTGCTGCTATGTGTGCTGCACATGAAGCTTTGTTGCAGGAAGAATCACAGATCCAGCACTTATTGATGAAGATTACGATCAGATAGATCCAGATGATGTTGAAGAAATGGATCTGAAATGGCAATTGGCAATGATCACCAGAAGAGTACAAAAGTTTATGAATATAACAGGAAGACAGCTTACAGGAGGTACTCAAGGATTTGACAAGTCAAAGGTGAAATGCTATAACTGCGAAGGTTTTGGACATTTTGCCAGAGAATGTCAACGGCCTAAGAAAGAGGCAAATGTTACTCCTGCACGTCAAGATAGAGGTAGTAATCGTCCGTTCAATCAAAATCCTACTAGAGCTCTTTTGTTAACTGATGATCCTATTGAAAATGTCACTGGAAATGACAAGGCTATAGTAGCTGTTCAACCAGATGGTTCTTATGTTTGGAATCTTCCTCATGATGAGAACAATAACACTTATTTGGCCGAAATTCTTGATGATATGGCTCAAATAGTTGATTCTCCAGATGATTTCATGGACACCACAGTCTACCACAGTAAAGAGCAATTGTATGAAAATACTAAAAGTTCGAATGTGGAATCTGTTGCTGCTGGTGTATATGATACTGATTCCGAATCTGACAATGAGTTAGAAGAAGTCAAGAACCTTGATGAAGTGAAAGCTACTGAAGAGGTGAAAGCAGCTGAGGTTAAAGATGATTCTGCCACAGAAAAGAGTGAAAAGACTATTGAGGAGCAGATGCAAGATTTTGAGATTCCGGCTGGCATGACTGTGGATGACTTTGTAGCTTACATGGCAGATTGCAAAGAGGCAGACCAACAGGTATCTTATTCTTTACATACTATTGTTCATGTTTGCAAAATTGTTAATCGCATGTTTGATGAACTTGAACAAAAGAATGAACAAATTAAGAAATTAGAATCTGTTGTCAATACTGCTCATGATGAAAGAGATAAATTAATTAAAAAGGGTCTAACTGTAAATGATAAGGAAAAATTTTTCAAGGAAAAGATTAGATCCTTAGAATCTGACATTAGAGCAATGAAAGATAAAGTCAATCATTCTGTGGCTATAGAAAGAGTGTAACATCCCGAACTTTTATTTAATGTTTGACTAATGCCGTTAAGTCAAATTGGGGTGTCGTTAAGTCTTTACTTAATATCTGAATGTAGTTATGTGTGGTTAACGTAGATAAAGTAGTTAGGTTTAAAAGCCTAAATTTTAATGACGAATAAAAGTGTGATTAATGTCGCTTAAAGGCTATGTAGTGCCTTTTAATGAAGGACTAATGTTGTATATGGTCAATAATGCAGTTTGTGACCAATAATGAAGGGTTTAGAAGTTCAAGGGCTGATTTTGACATAGGTTGAAACCTAAAAACGGGATTAAGGTTTTGATGGGTGTAATTAGGGTGTTTTGAGCAGCCATTAGTAAATAATAACTCAAACCCAAAGTCTCTAATCCTTTCTTGAATCCTAAAGCAATTAATCTAGTTTTTGGGTCTAACAATTGTGTGTTTTGGTGTTGGAATCGATCGATCATCGAGTCAAGCAGGTAATCATTGATATATTGATTGTATTTTCAGATTTAGAGGTTGATATTTATGAATCAAATCTGATTAAAAAGGGGTTAGCAAGTAATTAGGGCGTAGAAGGTGTTTTGGTCAATTAACATTCAAAATGGTGTTAAACGAGTCTATAGTCGATCCGGATGATCAAAATGTGTTTAATTGTGTCAAAATCATGTTTTGGGTGAAGCCTAGATGGATCGTTTTCGGGAAAATCGAAGAACTTAGTCGTTTTTGAAAAGCAGTCGAACCAGCGTTCGAACGAAGTTAATCTTCGTTTATGACTATCTTCGTAAGTTATGATTAAGATCGTTCTAATACTATTTTCGTTGGCCAAGTTCGTAAGAAGGAGTTTTATTAAATTCGTTGGTTAAATTCGTAAAGAAGCTATTTTCGTAAAGTATATTGAACGAAGATGAAGTTCGTATGAAAATTAAGTTCGTAATCTATTTTCGTAAAATGAAGCCAAACGAAGTTATGGTCTAAATTCGTAAGTTGTAAAGTAACGAAGTTAATACTTAAGTTCGTAAGAACAATTGAAACGAAGATAAGAACTAAGTTCGTTAGGTGTAATTCTGGAACTTTACATAGTCAGTATTAAGTTCGTATGAGGGTCCATTTAAGGTCCTAAATGACTTATACTTTATATGTTAATGAACGATAGGTGTCGGAGATTACTGATAAGCAATATTAGCTGTTTGTTTGTGCGCGTGTACTACAACCAGGTAAGATACACTACTCTGACACGCTGGGGGATCAACTAAAAGCTGGTTTCAAATCGTAAACACTTCCATTCGGTACCTTATTATTGCATGTGGGCATATGGGTTACTGGGGAGGTATTATGGGTTATGCAGTTGACCATGAGACCTGAGATGCAGTCCCTATTGTAGTGTAATGCAGTATTGCTTAATGTAGTATGTAGTTATGCAGTTGATGTAGTTTAATGAAGTATCTTGATATGTATGATATATAGAAATGAAGTTGATGTGTGATATGCATGCCTGACCTGTACGCCTAGTTCACTAGACTTGCTAGGTTGCTATGTCACTTGCACGTTTAAGGATCCAAACGTAATGAAGTTAAAGTGTGTGAATGTCTAGGAATGTGTGTTACCTAGACTATATGTGTGTGAATGTTTGGGAATGCAGGGACCCAATCTATATGTGTGAAATTGAGCTCATAAAACAGATGCAGTGAAAAGTGTTAAGCTTAACCCGTACTAGCCTTAGCCGGGCGAGTGCGTAGATGCAGTTGTTGCTTGGGTGGCTCCTCGCAACATGGTCTTTATAACGCAGGGAGAGTAATACGAGGGGTTTGACCAACCTCCATATACGGATTACTCAAGGATTGGCTTGCCATTCCTTAACGACGTAAGATGAGTAGTCTTTTGACTAACCATCCAGTCGGGTGTGATGCAGGGCACACTTATATGCAGTTAACGAAGATACGTGTGAAAATGTGTGAACTAATAAAGCAGATAACGAAGATATGTGTGATAATGTGGGAACTAATGCAGGATAGGCACTTTTAGGATGATGATCCTAATTGAAACGAAGTTGAAATGCAGTATATGTGTGAACGTGTGATGTGTGTTGTGCCTAATAAAACTTGTCTAATAATGAAGATTGTTTTAATTGGACAAATGCTTTTAATTAAGTGTTATCTTACTTAGCTATTCTTATAGCTAACACTTGTTTCTTTAATGTGGTTGTTCCCTCAGGTTTAGCTTGATGGAATCTAGATGCAGGACGTGTGAGCTTGGGTAGATGCAATGCAGGAGCCTTAGCTACCCTTAGACGATGCTTACTTTAGACATTCGTTACATTTCGTATTTAATGTCGAATTTATGTAGTGATGTGTGAACGGTTGTTTTATGTTGGGCAACCGTTGGGTTTTCATTTGAACTATGTTTTGATATGGCATGTAACACCAAATAAATGCAGAAACCGAAATGTTTTGATCGGTTTTGACTTTTACAGTCTTTACTTCCGCAAGTTAACACCGTTAGGTGAAAAGTTTTGAAAACCCATATTTTTAAACGACGGGTGTTACAAGTTGGTATCAGAGAAGTAGTTTAAGTGAACCAAGGCCTATTGACGATAGGATTTGGACTTAAACTTAAGATGTGCATGCTAGGTACTCGTAGGATGCCTTAGCTAGAGATGACATGTGATGTAGGATGGGTTGGGATGAGTGCGAGTGTGATAGGGCTTACGAGATGTTTACGTTACGATGATATGTTTTAGCCTTATCTCAACGAGCTTTTTGTTTTATTTTGCGCTTATCGACTCCACCATTTTATTGAAGGAAAATGGTTAACACTCGCAACCGCAACATTCAACGCGACGGAGCTACTGCTAGCGTTACTCCACCTGTCCATCCGGGTGCAGGTGCTCCTAATGCTGCTGCTAATGCTAATGTGAATCGTGTGAACCCCCGCCGTGTTAATCAACCAGGCTCATTGGGCCCGATGCCTCCACCACCTGGCAATCCTCCGAGAGTTAACGATGTAGCGGTGGATCAGATTCCCAATCAGACGGAGATGTATAATCTTGTGCTAACTCTTCAGGCCCAGTTGGCCCAAACGCAAGAACAATTGAATCAGGCGTTGGCAGCTAACGCAGAAGGAACTGGTAACAGTCACTCTGTGCCTTCTCACCACACTGAGCCACCGGTCGATGATGTTGTTATTCCTCATGCTAATGTTAATGTGGTTCCTCCTAATGATGTTCACGCCCCTCGATTCAAGTTTGAAAGTTTCCAGAAGTGTGGAGCTCAGAAATTCTATGGAACACTTAATGCAGTGGGTTGCATGGAATGGCTTGATGATACTGAGATGGTTTTTGAAGCTTGTGATTGTCCCGAGGATAAGAAAGTGTTGTGTGCTAGTAGGATGTTGAAAGAAGGTGCTCGGGATTGGTGGAAGAGCATTACTATTTCAATGACTCTGACTATGGTAACTGCTATTACGTGGGCTGACTTTAAGCAGAAATTCATTGAGGAATATATTGGGGTACATGAGCAGCGTAAAATGGAAAAAGAGTTCCGTGCTTTGACAGCTGAAGTTGGCAAAATTAATGATTATGCTCGTTCCTTTATGGAGAAGATGAAGTTCGTAGGCCATCTGTTCCGTACTGATGCGGATCAGGTTGCTTGCTATGTTGATGGTTTGCCTCCGAGTTATCGAGGTATCTGCAGGCAGCACAAGACTCTGACTGAAGCAATCAAGGAGTCTAAAAAGCTTGACGATGATTTTGCTTCGGACAAGAAAGTAGTTGAGAAAGTCGACGACAAGAAAGTGGGATTTAAAAGAAGATCAAACTGGTCCTCTAATAACAATAATAATAATAAGAAGTTCCGTGGAAATTCTAGCTCAAGCGGTGACAAAGATAAAAAGAAGAATGGTTCATGGTGTACATTTTGCAAGACAATTCATGAAGGGCATTGTACCGACAAGACAAGAAGGTGCCATAAGTGTGGGAAGTCGGGACATCTTGCCACTGAATGTAGGGACAAGACTCGTTGCTACAAGTGCCAAGAAACAGGTCATCTCATTGCCGATTGTCCACAGATGAAGAATGCTGGAAAGAAGACCGCCACGACAGCAACAAAAGTGAGAGCTCTTCAAATGACGGTTGATGACGCAAGGAACAACGATGAAGTGGTAAGTGGTACTTTCCTTGTTAATGCAAAGCCTGCCTCTGTTTTATTTGATTCAGGTGCAAATAGGTCGTTTGTGTCCACATTATTTGCTCCTAAGCTAGAGAGAGTCACTACTCCCTTAGATTGTTCATTAGAGGTAGAAATTGCTAATGGTACGGTTAATAATATACGTGTGGGATATGACGATTGTGACATTGAGATTGAAGGTCGTTCTTTTCCAGTCCAACTATTACCTACTACCTTAGGTGGTTTTGATGTAGTGATTGGTATGGATTGGTTGGCTAGAAATGAAGCTAGTATCTTATGTTCCCAAAAGATAATTCGATTGCCTATATCCGAGGGTAAAGTGATAACGGTGTATGGAGACAAGAAGGGAGGAGGAATAAGGATTATTAGTATGATGAAAGCTATTAAATGTATAAGGAAAAACAAGAGCCATTTCTTGGCTTATGTCATAGATGCAAGAAAAGAGAAGTCTCCAATCGCTAGTGTTGAGGTAGTATCCAATTTCCCCGATGTGTTTCCCGATGATCTACCCGGTATTCCTCCCGATCGTGAAGTTACTTTTCAGATAGATCTTATTCCCGGTGCTACACCCATTGCTAAAGCACCTTACCGATTAGCTCCTACAGAAATGAAGGAATTAATGACGCAACTGCAGGAGTTACTTGACAAGGGGTTCATACAACCTAGTTCCTCGCCTTGGGGAGCTCCGGTTCTCTTTGTTAAGAAGAAGGGTGGATCAATGCGCATGTGTATTGACTACCGTGAGTTGAACAAACGAACGGTCTAGAATAAGTATCCTCTCCCGAGAATTGATGATCTTTTTGATCAACTACATGGTGCTTCGTATTTTTCAAAGATTGATTTGCGGTCCGGTTACCATCAGTTAAAGGTAAAGAAGGAAGATGTAGCAAAGACGGCTTTCCGGACTAGATATGGTCATTATGAGTTCTTGGTCATGCCATTTGGGTTGACCAATGCTCCAGCCGCGTTTATGGACTTAATGAATCGGGTATGCCGCCCCTTTCTAGATCATTTTGTTATTGTGTTTATTGACGATATTTTGATCTATTCTAAGTCAGAGGATGAACACCGTGAGCATTTGAAAGTAGTTTTGGAGGTGTTGAGGGAGAAGAAGTTGTACGCAAAGTTTTCTAAATGTGAGTTTTGGCTCCGAGAAGTGCAGTTTCTTGGTCATGTTATTACATCGGAAGGTATTAAAGTAGATCCTTCAAAGATTGAAGCTGTTTCAAAGTGGGAGCAGCCAAAGACTCCTACCGAGATTAAGAGTTTTCTTGGTTTGGCTGGGTATTATAGAAGGTTTATTCAGGATTTTTCCCGAATAGCCAAGCCTATGACGGAATTAACAAAGAAGGGTGTGAAGTACGAGTGGACTGAAAAGCAGAAAAATGCATTCCAAACGTTGAAAAAGAAGTTGTGTGAAGCTCCTATCCTTGCCTTGCCTGAAGGTACTGATGATTTAGTGGTATATAGCGATGCTTCTATTACGGGTTTGGGTTGTGTCTTAATGCAGAGAGACAAAGTGATTGCCTATGCTTCACGTCAGTTGAAGCCTCATGAGAAGAATTACCCTACCCATGATCTTGAGTTAGCGGCGGTTGTGTTTGCATTGAAATTATGGAGACATTACTTATATGGCACTAAATGCACACTTTACACCGACCATAAGAGTTTACAATATATGTTTACTCAAAAGGAGATGAATGTGAGACAAAGAAGGTGGATGGAGTTACTTAAAGACTATGATTGTGAAATCAAATACCATCCGGGTAAAGCCAATGTAGTGGCGGATGCACTAAGTAGGAAAGTGCAAAGCTCTTCTTGTAAGTTGATGAGCATGCAAGTTCAGGCCAAGTCGGGTCTATTAGATCGAATTAAAGAAGCACAAGAGATGGCATTAATGAAGGATAATATTGATAACGAGAGTATTGGGAAGAAGAAACGACTTGTGATGGAGACTAATAGCCGTGGGTTTAAAACATACAAGGGTCGCATTTGGGTGCCACTGCTTGGTGGTAACCGAGAGTTGATCCTTGAAGAGGTCCATAGAAGTAGGTATTCGATGCATCCCGGTGTCACCAAAATGTATGCAGATTTGAAGCCGATTTATTGGTGGCCGGATATTAAAGGTGAAGTAGCTCATTTTGTAGCAAAGTGTTTGACGTGTGCACGTGTGAAGACGGACCATCAAAAGCCGTATGGTTTGTTGCATCAATTAGAAATTCCCGAGTGGAAATGGGATCATATTACGATGGACTTTGTAACGAAGCTACCTAAGACGCCGAAAGGGAATGATATGATATGGGTGATTGTAGATAGATTGACGAAGAGTGCTCATTTTCTAGCTACCCGACAAGATGTGCCTTTAACGAAGATGGCAAAGATGTACATTGATGAAGTAGTTGCAAAACATGGAGTCCCTTTATCTATTGTTTCGGATCGAGACTCGAGATTTGTGTCAAACTTTTGGAAGGGTCTTCAACGGGAGTTGGGTAGTAGAATAAATTTGAGTACCGCCTATCATCCCCAAACCGATGGGCAAAGTGAGAGAACCATTCAAACCTTGGAGGATATGTTGAGAACGTGTGTACTTGAATACGGTGGAGCATGGGATGAACACTTGAAGTTGATTGAATTTGCTTATAATAATAGTCACCATGCAAGTATTGGGATGCCACCATTTGAAATGTTATATGGAAGGAGATGTAGGACTCCAAGTTGTTGGATGGAGCCCGGTGAAAAGCAGTTGACCGGTCCCGAAATTATTGAAATTACCTCTGGAAAGGTTAATGTAGCTAAAGAAGCCTTACGTGTGGCAAGAGAAAGGCAGAAAACATATGCAGATAAGAAAAGGAGACCGATTGAGTTTAATGTGGGTGATTTAGTGATGCTGAAAGTATCACCTTGGAAAGGAGTTATCCGATTTGGAAAGAAGGGAAAGTTGAGTCCAAGATTTATTGGACCTTTAAAGTGGTGAAGCGCATTAAAGATGTGGCATATCAGTTGGAATTACCTCCAGAATTGGATGGAATTCACAACACCTTCCATGTATCCTACTTGAGGAAATGTTTAGCTGAGGAGTCGAGTGTGATTCCTATTAAAGACGTGAGTATTGACCCAATGAAGAGAATAGTAGACGAACCGGTAGCGATACTTGGAAGAAAGCAAAAGAAGTTACGCAGAAAAGTGATTGAACTTGTCTTGATAAAGTGGAAGCATAATCATGGAGAAAGCTTGACTTGGGAAACTGAAGCAGTAATGAAGGAGAAATATCCCGAGTTGTTCCTATCTGATGAGATTCCGGGGACGGAATCCTCTTAAGGGGGAGGTATTTGTAACATCCCGAACTTTTATTTAATGTTTGACTAATGCCGTTAAGTCAAATTGGGGTGTCGTTAAGTCTTTACTTAATATCTGAATGTAGTTATGTGTGGTTAACGTAGATAAAGTAGTTAGGTTTAAAAGCCTAAATTTTAATGACAAATAAAAGTGTGATTAATGTCGCTTAAAGGCTATGTAGTGCCTTTTAATGAAGGACTAATGTTGTATATGGTCAATAATGCAGTTTGTGACCAATAATGAAGGGTTTAGAAGTTCAAGGGCTGATTTTGACATAGGTTGAAACCTAAAAACGGGATTAAGGTTTTGATGGGTGTAATTAGGGTGTTTTGAGCAGCCATTAGTAAATAATAACTCAAACCCAAAGTCTCTAATCCTTTCTTGAATCCTAAAGCAATTAATCTAGTTTTTGGGTCTAACAATTGTGTGTTTTGGTGTTGGAATCGATCGATCATCGAGTCAAGCAGGTAATCATTGATATATTGATTGTATTTTCAGATTTAGAGGTTGATATTTATGAATCAAATCTGATTAAAAAGGGGTTAGCAAGTAATTAGGGCGTAGAAGGTGTTTTGGTCAATTAACATTCAAAATGGTGTTAAACGAGTCTATAGTCGATCCGGATGATCAAAATGTGTTTAATTGTGTCAAAATCATGTTTTGGGTGAAGCCTAGATGGATCGTTTTCGGGAAAATCGAAGAACTTAGTCGTTTTTGAAAAGCAGTCGAACCAGCGTTCGAACGAAGTTAATCTTCGTTTATGACTATCTTCGTAAGTTATGATTAAGATCGTTCTAATACTATTTTCGTTGGCCAAGTTCGTAAGAAGGAGTTTTATTAAATTCGTTGGTTAAATTCGTAAAGAAGCTATTTTCGTAAAGTATATTGAACGAAGATGAAGTTCGTATGAAAATTAAGTTCGTAATCTATTTTCGTAAAATGAAGCCAAACGAAGTTATGGTCTAAATTCGTAAGTTGTAAAGTAACGAAGTTAATACTTAAGTTCGTAAGAACAATTGAAACGAAGATAAGAACTAAGTTCGTTAGGTGTAATTCTGGAACTTTACATAGTCAGTATTAAGTTCGTATGAGGGTCCATTTAAGGTCCTAAATGACTTATACTTTATATGTTAATGAACGATAGGTGTCGGAGATTACTGATAAGCAATATTAGCTGTTTGTTTGTGCGCGTGTACTACAACCAGGTAAGATACACTACTCTGACACGCTGGGGGATCAACTAAAAGCTGGTTTCAAATCGTAAACACTTCCATTCGGTACCTTATTATTGCATGTGGGCATATGGGTTACTGGGGAGGTATTATGGGTTATGCAGTTGACCATGAGACCTGAGATGCAGTCCCTATTGTAGTGTAATGCAGTATTGCTTAATGTAGTATGTAGTTATGCAGTTGATGTAGTTTAATGAAGTATCTTGATATGTATGATATATAGAAATGAAGTTGATGTGTGATATGCATGCCTGACCTGTACGCCTAGTTCACTAGACTTGCTAGGTTGCTATGTCACTTGCACGTTTAAGGATCCAAACGTAATGAAGTTAAAGTGTGTGAATGTCTAGGAATGTGTGTTACCTAGACTATATGTGTGTGAATGTTTGGGAATGCAGGGACCCAATCTATATGTGTGAAATTGAGCTCATAAAACAGATGCAGTGAAAAGTGTTAAGCTTAACCCGTACTAGCCTTAGCCGGGCGAGTGGGTAGATGCAGTTGTTGCTTGGGTGGCTCCTCGCAACATGGTCTTTATAACGCAGGGAGAGTAATACGAGGGGTTTGACCAACCTCCATATACGGATTACTCAAGGATTGGCTTGCCATTCCTTAACGACGTAAGATGAGTAGTCTTTTGACTAACCATCCAGTCGGGTGTGATGCAGGGCACACTTATATGCAGTTAACGAAGATACGTGTGAAAATGTGTGAACTAATAAAGCAGATAACGAAGATATGTGTGATAATGTGGGAACTAATGCAGGATAGGCACTTTTAGGATGATGATCCTAATTGAAACGAAGTTGAAATGCAGTATATGTGTGAACGTGTGATGTGTGTTGTGCCTAATAAAACTTGTCTAATAATGAAGATTGTTTTAATTGGACAAATGCTTTTAATTAAGTGTTATCTTACTTAGCTATTCTTATAGCTAACACTTGTTTCTTTAATGTGGTTGTTCCCTCAGGTTTAGCTTGATGGAATCTAGATGCAGGACGTGTGAGCTTGGGTAGATGCAATGCAGGAGCCTTAGCTACCTTTAGACGATGCTTACTTTAGACATTCGTTACATTTCGTATTTAATGTCGAATTTATGTAGTGATGTGTGAACGGTTGTTTTATGTTGGGCAACCGTTGGGTTTTCATTTGAACTATGTTTTGATATGGCATGTAACACCAAATAAATGCAGAAACCGAAATGTTTTGATCGGTTTTGACTTTTACAGTCTTTACTTCCGCAAGTTAACACCGTTAGGTGAAAAGTTTTTGAAAACCCATATTTTTAAACGACGGGTGTTACAAAGAGTAAGTAGTGAAGCTTATTCCTTGTTAGCTAGAAAGTGTGCTACCGTAGAAAAGGAACTTGCTGATGCTAGGATAGAAATCTTGGAATTTAAGGCTAAATCTGATTCTGCTAGACATTCTGAGCTTTTGATGCATATGAAAAAGTTTGAGAATTCTTCTTCTAAGAGTCTTGAAACTGCTAAGATTTCTTATAATGATGTGCCTCCTCCTTTCAATAATAACTATACTCCTGTTGAACCTAATATTCCTGAAATCTTACTTCAACCTAGTGTTGTAGATGGTAAACCAAAAGACTCAATTTCCGAGGCAAAGTTGCCTGAGGGAACAAAAGAGTCTAAAGGAGGTTCTTCTCAACCTAACAAGGAAGAGAAATTGAAAGGTGTTGCTTTAAATCAGTCTACTACTTATGGTCAGAAAGACAGTATTGTACACTTTACACTTCATAAGAGTAATAGGGTCTATACTGAGTTAGAATTCCCATTAGAATCTATTGACCCTAAGAGGATTGATAAAGTCTGGGATGTTGCTATTGAGGATATGAAGAAATTAAGTCAGCAACGTCTCACTCCATTACCTAAGCAGTCTAGAATTAGAAAATCTGAAGATAACTTAGCCGTTAATGAAGAAGCAACTAAGGTTTTAAAGCACATCTTAATGCCTGCACTTAAGAAATCTTCAAGTAAAGATAGACATGAGAAAGATGGTGCTAGGAAGTCTAGGATTTCACCAACTAAACAAGACCCTGAAAAGGAAAATCAAAGAAAAACAAGTAAGTCAGTGGACACCAGTGCTAATAATGAATCTGTAGGTACCGATAAAAAGGTAGATACAAACAAA
The DNA here is from genome assembly GCA_034093135.1 of Erigeron breviscapus. Taxonomy (NCBI): domain Eukaryota; kingdom Viridiplantae; phylum Streptophyta; class Magnoliopsida; order Asterales; family Asteraceae; genus Erigeron; species Erigeron breviscapus. The sequence continues at coordinate 158,991,869 of CM067168.1, forward strand.
AGTTCAAGGTCCTCTCTTGCTTTGCTTGTCATGAAAAGGGTCATGTTTATAGTGTATGTCCAAATAGACCTCGAAGATCAGGTTCTCCTTCAAAGGCTTCCACTTCAGAAGGAAAAGGGGGTTGGGTAATAATAAACAGGTTTATGAGGCTAAAGTTCAATCTTCTCCAAAACCGTTTACTATACCTCAACGACGTGAATCTCCACTGAAAGGTTCCTCAGGAAATGTTCATAGGACTTCAAATCGTTTTCAAACAGCTCCACGACCTGATCGTTCTGTTCCTAAAAGTCAAAATACATTCTATGACCAAATTCATTCGAGTGTTCGATCTTCTTATGGCCCTCATTCTCCTAGATCTTCTCCGACGAGAGGTCATAAGTCTTCTCCTGTGAGAAGACGAGATGAGAATCATGTTCTACCCACGGCTTCTAGCAATGGGTATTGGACTGAACTGATTCTAAGGGAATGAGAAGGGACGACCCAAACCTCAGAAGGTTTGGGTCCCCAATGAAAACTAATTTCTCTCATTTTATGTGCAGGGAGTTCCTAGGACACCAATTCATTTATGGTACCTTGACAGTGGATGCTCCAGGCACATGACAGGGGACAGGAAACTCTTGTCCAATTTTACTGGTATAAATGGGTCGTATGTTTGTTTTGCTGGATCCAAGGGCGGCAACATCACCGGTCAGGGAGATGTCGTCAATGGACAACTTACTCTAGAAAGAGTAAACTATGTGGAACAACTTACTCATAATCTAATGAGTGTCTCACAGATCTGTGACAAGGGCAACAATGTTCATTTCACAGAAAAGGAGGTATTCATCTTGAAGCCGGGTTTCGTTATTCCAGAAGAATGGATTATGCTCAGAGCTCCTAGGAAGAGAGACATCTATGGCTTAGTTTTAGGTGTTGATAATCCAACGGAGCCCCTATGTTTGTTGAGCAAAGTAAATTTTGGTACAAATGTGGTAATTGTCAGTCATAAACCTGCTGTACACATTGGTCCTGCTAATGACTTCGATTATGATGGTGTCTTCACCTCTTTTCGTGGTCCTGTTTCTTTTACAGGTGTTCCGATTGTGGAAGATGTAGTTACTCTTCATGATCTACTTGAAGGCGGTCCGGTTCCTGTCTCTTCTCCTGTTTCTTCACCATTCATTAAGCCTGCTTCTAAATCTGGAGAGTCAAGTGGGACCAAAGAAGCAGACTCTACTTTAGAGACTGCTCCTAAAAATCTTACTGATCCTTTACATATACCGCTACCTGATGATCCTTTCTATGATACTGACGACACGGAAGGTGAAAATCAGGAAGAGCCTAAAACTCCAGAACAACATGTCCAGACTAACTTGGGGAATGATCTTACAGTCGACACGGTTCCTCAAACAAGAGTCAACAAGGATCATCCAGTAGAGCAAATCATTGGTGATGCTTCTGCCTCTGTTCGTACGAGAAATCAGAATAGGAAAAATTTGTCAAGTATGTTTGCTGAAGTTAAGGATTCTGGGGCAATTACTTGGTACTTGTACTTTTGCTTCATCTCTCAGGTTGAGCCTAAAAATGTTGGAATGGCTCTTAAAGATCCGTCATGGGTTGAGGCGATGCAAGACGAATTGGCTCAGTTTCGGAAGCTTGATGTATGGAAGTTAGTTGACTTACCTCATGGTGAATCTCCTTTATCTACGCGATGGGTTTTTCGTTGTAAAAAGGATGACAAAGGTGTTGTCACTCGCAATAAGGCTCGGTTGGTAGTTAGAGGATTTGAGCAACAAGAAGGTTTTGATTACGATGAGACTTTTGCACAACAAAAGCCCAATTTGCAAAATGTTGAGCCATTTGGTGTTCCTTGTACTTTTCTTACGGTACTTCCTCAGGGTAAATTTGATCCTAAATCAGAGGAGGGTTTCTTTTTAGGTTATGTACCTAGTACACCAATTCGGCATGTGTACAATCAGAAAACTGGCAAAGTAAATTTTGGTACAAATGTGGTTATTGTCAGTCATAAACCTGCTGTACACATTGGTCCTGCTAATGACTTCGATTATGATGGTGTCTTCACCTCTTTTCGTGGTCCTGTTTCTTTTACAGGTGTTCCGATTGTGGAAGATGTAGTTACTCTTCATGATCTACTTGAAGGCGGTCCGGTTCCTGTCTCTTCTCCTGTTTCTTCACCATTCATTAAGCCTGCTTCTAAATCTGGAGAGTCAAGTGGGACCAAAGAAGCAGACTCTACTTTAGAGACTGCTCCTAAAAATCTTACTGATCCTTTACATATACCGCTACCTGATGATCCTTTCTATGATACTGACGACACGGAAGGTGAAAATCAGGAAGAGCCTAAAACTCCAGAACAACATGTCCAGACTAACTTGGGGAATGATCTTACAGTCGACACGGTTCCTCAAACAAGAGTCAACAAGGATCATCCAGTAGAGCAAATCATTGGTGATGCTTCTGCCTCTGTTCGCACGAGGAATCAGAATAGGAAAAATTTGTCAAGTATGTTTGCTGAAGTTAAGGATTCTGGGGCAATTACTTGGTACTTGTACTTTTGCTTCATCTCTCAGGTTGAGCCTAAAAATGTTGGAATGGCTCTTAAAGATCCGTCATGGGTTGAGGCGATGCAAGACGAATTGGCTCAGTTTCGGAAGCTTGATGTATGGAAGTTAGTTGACTTACCTCATGGTGAATCTCCTTTATCTACGCGATGGTTTTTCGTTGTAAAAAGGATGACAAAGGTGTTGTCACTCGCAATAAGGCTCGGTTGGTAGTTAGAGGATTTGAGCAACAAGAAGGTTTTGATTACGATGAGACTTTTGCACCTGTAGCTAGACTAGAAGCTATTCGATTATTTCTGGCATTTGCTAGTTATCAAGGTATAAAGGTGTATCAACTTGACGTAAAGAGTGCCTTTTTGTATGGAGAAATTAGAGAAGAAGTGTATGTAGATCAACCTCAGGGGTTTGAGGATCCAGATTTCCCCAATAGAGTATATCGTCTTGATAAGGCTCTATATGGTTTACATCAGGCTCCTCGATCATGGTATGAAAAACTGTCTACTCATTTGCATGAAAATGGTTTTACTCGAGGTTCTATTGACAGCACGTTGTTCATCAAATGGAAAGGGAAGGACTACTTGCTTGTACAGGTTTACGTTGATGATATCATTTTTGGTTCATCTGATAAGAACATGTGCAAGGAGTTTGAGCAGAGCATGAAGGCTAAGTTCGAAATGAGTGCTATGGGGGAATTAACTTTCTTCCTTGGATTACAGGTGGATCAACTGAAGGATGGGTTCTTTATTCATCAGAGCAAGTATGTTCAAGATCTTCTTACCAGGTTTCGAATGACCGATGCTAAAGATGCAATTACTCCCATTCAGACTAATCATGGGCTGTGTCCTGATAAGACTAATGATCCAGAAGTCGATGCAACTCAATATCGGGCTATCATTGGTTCCTTGATGTATCTGACGGCTTCACGTCCAGACATTACCTTTGCTGTTTGTATATGTGCTAGATATCAGGCTAATCCGAAAGAGTCACATTTGAAAGCTACGAAAAGGATTCTTCGTTATGTGAAGGCCAAGCCTCGTCTAGGGCTTTGGTATCCCATGCATGGTTCCTTTGAATTCAAAGCTTATACTGATTCGGATTATGGTGGCTGCAGTTCGAATAGGAAATCAACGTCTTTTTTTTTTTTTTTTTTTTTTTTTTTTTTTTTTTTTTTTTTTTTTTTTTTTTTTTTTTTTTTTTTTTTTTTTTTTATTCTTCACGATAATTTTTTTTTTTTTTTTTTTTTTTTTTTTTTTTTTTTTTTTTTTTTTTTTTTTTTTTTTTTTTTTTTTTTTTTTTTTTTTTTTTTTTTTTTTTTTTTTTTTTTTTTTTTTTTTTTTTTTTTTTTTTTTTTTTTTTTTTTTTTTTTTTTTTTTTTTTTTTTTTTTTTTTTTTTTTTTTTTTTTTTTTTTTTTTTTTTTTTTTTTTTTTTTTTTTTTTTTTTTTTTTTTTTTTTTTTTTTTTTTTTTTTTTTTTTTTTTTTTTTTTTTTTTTTTTTTTTTTTTTTTTTTTTTTTTTTTTTTTTTTTTTTTTTTTTTTTTTTTTTTTTTTTTTTTTTTTTTTTTTTTTTTTTTTTTTTTTTTTTTTTTTTTTTTTTTTTTTTTTTTTTTTTTTTTTTTTTTTTTTTTTTTTTTTTTTTTTTTTTTTTTTTTTTTTTTTTTTTTTTTTTTTTTTTTTTTTTTTTTTTTTTTTTTTTTTTTTTTTTTTTTTTTTTTTTTTTTTTTTTTTTTTTTTTTTTTTTTTTTTTTTTTTTTTTTTTTTTTTTTTTTTTTTTTTTTTTTTTTTTTTTTTTTTTTTTTTTTTTTTTTTTTTTTTTTTTTTTTTTTTTTTTTTTTTTTTTTTTTTTTTTTTTTTTTTTTTTTTTTTTTTTTTTTTTTTTTTTTTTTTTTTTTTTTTTTTTTTTTTTTTTTTTTTTTTTTTTTTTTTTTTTTTTTTTTTTTTTTTTTTTTTTTTTTTTTTTTTTTTTTTTTTTTTTTTTTTTTTTTTTTTTTTTTTTTTTTTTTTTTTTTTTTTTTTTTTTTTTTTTTTTTTTTTTTTTTTTTTTTTTTTTTTTTTTTTTTTTTTTTTTTTTTTTTTTTTTTTTTTTTTTTTTTTTTTTTTTTTTTTTTTTTTTTTTTTTTTTTTTTTTTTTTTTTTTTTTTTTTTTTTTTTTTTTTTTTTTTTTTTTTTTTTTTTTTTTTTTTTTTTTTTTTTTTTTTTTTTTTTTTTTTTTTTTTTTTTTTTTTTTTTTTTTTTTTTTTTTTTTTTTTTTTTTTTTTTTTTTTTTTTTTTTTTTTTTTTTTTTTTTTTTTTTTTTTTTTTTTTTTTTTTTTTTTTTTTTTTTTTTTTTTTTTTTTTTTTTTTTTTTTTTTTTTTTTTTTTTTTTTTTTTTTTTTTTTTTTTTTTTTTTTTTTTTTTTTTTTTTTTTTTTTTTTTTTTTTTTTTTTTTTTTTTTTTTTTTTTTTTTTTTTTTTTTTTTTTTTTTTTTTTTTTTTTTTTTTTTTTTTTTTTTTTTTTTTTTTTTTTTTTTTTTTTTTTTTTTTTTTTTTTTTTTTTTTTTTTTTTTTTTTTTTTTTTTTTTTTTTTTTTTTTTTTTTTTTTTTTTTTTTTTTTTTTTTTTTTTTTTTTCTTTTTGTGTCTTAGTAGTTTAAGTCGTACAGAGATAGAGTCAAAAATACAAAAAGAGTTGTCTTAGTATAAGTCTGTATATATCTAGTGTCAGAAAAATACAAAATACAAAAACATCTGAAAAATAGAAAATCCAAAAATATAATAAATAAAGTAAGGTTACTGCACTACATGATTAGACGTGACGATACTTTAGCTTTTAAGCCTACCAAATTGTACTTTAAAATGCTCAGTTCAGTGATACCATTATATGATGTATCGATAGGCACAAAGTACCAATTCCTTATAATCTGAACTTAAATGTATACAATGTTCTTATGGGAAACGTATTCAGATATATGGCTGGAGAATACTTGTTCTTAAAATAGGCAAGTCCTTTAAATCTTATGAAAGATCTTGCATTATAATTATGTATATTTGGTCTTTATAAAGAAGGTCTCGGGTACATATATGTGTATGTATTGCTTTTTGGATGTATATTTGTGACAAAATATTCAAATTCAAATATCAAATAAATCTGTTGAAAGTATGAAGCTAATGTGGCCTTTGAGATTCGAACAAGTAAGTCCTTGGGGTGTCTTTGTATACCTAGCCTACCTAAAGTTTCCAACTTGGGATAGGTTGTCAGAAAGTTCGCTACACGGGTCTCATAGAAAGTCACGGGTTTCATAAGTGCTTTAAAGTAAAATTAATGTCACAAATATGCAAGTACTTGGCATTAAGCAATGTTAAGTATATTTCCGTACGTGAGTCAAGTTATGTCGCTTTACGCGTGAGGAATCACCGACCTGTCACCGCTGACTTGATTCTTAAAGACTTTCTCACTTTAATCACCAAATGTCTTAATCTTAGTGCTTGTTTTGATTATGAGAGTGTATCTGAATATGGGGCACATAAGTTCGCAAACTAAAATTGTGGCATGAGTAACTTACTAGGTTACATGGTGACTGTCTTGGCTCAAGTAATACGAAAGTGCCACAAACCAAAAAGGAGACTGGAAGTACCGAGTGTTTAAGAGGACAAACATATTGGTAATCGTTTTTGGATCACTGTTCATAACTAAATAATGAATAAATTAAGATAACTATTGTGTATAGAATAGTTTATTCTGTAATTTTTATTCTAATTTATTTTTCTATTTTATTGAGTCAAAATAAGTATTTTCATAAGTTCTTATTGCACGAGAGATTCTACTTAAATTCTGTTGAGTATATGTTTTGCTGAATTCATTCATTTGAATTCTTGATGAGGTTATGTGATTAGTTCAAAAGAAGATTTTCTGATATGGACATTAATTTGTTTAAGTTTAGAAAATGATCTTTTAAATCTTATGTGACAAGTCAATGATATTTGAAATCTCACAAGTTTCAGTGTTTACAAGTTATGAATTTAATTAATAACTTGGTGATCTTTTAGGGTTTGACAATGGAATGACCTCCCTTGATCTTTTATTAGAATCTTGAGTATTTCGTAATTGTTAATCCTAATTTTGTGTGTTTTCACTTGAATTTTCTGCATTATTATGCTTTTGCTCTTGTTGCGTTAATGAGTTTTTGGTAAGTGTGCAGTGTTCAGGTTAAGAAGATAAAGTTGGAGTGCTGATCTTTGTTGCAATAATGTGTTATTCATACTGATGATATTGTGGAGACAAGATTTTTGGTGTGAAATGACAATATTGTGATGCAAATATGAGCACGTGAAGGAAGAATACATGAATATGTCTTTAGAGTATTTATTTACTTTACATTTCATGTATTTAGTGAAAATAATTAGTGTTGATACGTGTTTCCTTTGATTCCCGTACCTTGACTTATGACTTGATTTCGGAAACTTTATAAAGTTCTTCATTGGATTTTGGACTATTCATTGTTTGTTAATTTTGTAGACGGCATCTAATATGGGACTTAAGTGTTTCAAGATGGTTTGCCGTCAAGCATCTCAATGATTAGAGACATACTCTCCGTATCATGGTCGTGGTTGGTATCGCTGTTAATATGTTCATTGATTATTTTCAGGTTTGTTAATGGTTGATTTTAGACCTTGGGGTTCTGTTTTTAATTCAAGATTATAATGTTTGTAAAATACTTACATTATGATGATGATTTTCAGATAGTGGTACTTTTTGGTACAAGGCATGAACAAGTTGCTTTTAACGAGTGGTTGCTATGTACAGGATTAGGTCAAAGGGGTCGCATCGTGGAAAGTTTCGTGATGACGAATCTTGAAAAATTTTCTAAGTACAAACTTGTTCTTACGAAGATAGTGATTAACTTCGTTTGGAATTGTACTTCAGAAAATTGGACTCATTTTGTTACTTCTAAATTCGTTTCATTTGGTTTTAAACGAAGATAACCTCTATCTTCGTTCGAGTTGATTTTACGAAGGTTAACTTCGTTCTACCTTATGTTCGACCGACCTTTTTACCCGACCCGTTTTGACCCATCTTTTAACCATCTATATAAATATCAACTTAATTCGTTCTATCTTTTACATTGCCTTCATTCTTAAAGAAAAACGAATTTAAGCTGAATAAACCCTTATATTTTCATCAATTAAATCACTTGATTTCATTTGATTCTCTGCTTGTTGTCTTGATTATTGTTGAAATAAGTGATTCAGGTATATTATTGAGCATCGTCATTCACAAATCCCCAATTCTAGATTCTTGATTTTGCCCAATTTTTACATGAACTCATTCGGTTTTGATATATATTTTTTTTTAGGGTTTAATTTCGTTTTTAATTTTAATCCATTGAATCCTTAATTCGTTTGTACAATCGAAATGGGTTAAGCTTCATTTAAGTGTTACAAATGTTTTTGTAATTAATTTTGGGCAAATCAAGTGTTCTTCAATGTTTTGAGAATCAAATGTTTGCTTTTGGAACAAACTGTTGATTCAGAACCACTACGAACTTAGACTTCGTTTATCTCTACGAACTTAGGTTCTCAAACAGAGTGTACGAACTTAGACTTTTCCTTCAACTAACGAATTTAGGAGATTTTGTGACAAACGAACTTAGTAATGCTTCTAAGCTATCTTCGTTCATTGTTACCCAACGAACTTAACATCTATTTTCGTTTATTTTTATCCAACGAATTTAAAGTCTATCTTCGTTATTGTTATCCAACGAATTTAAAGTCTATCTTCGTTCATTCCTAACTAACGAACTTAAGGTCTATCTTCGTACATTCTTCACTTAAGAACTTAAAGACTAATTTCGTACAGTTCCAACTTATGAGATTATTGATTAAGTTCATCTAAGACTGCTATTCATTTCTTGTGCTAATCCTATAATTGTTTTTCAATTATGATTTGTTTTTGCAGAAATGGCTCTTGCTCCACGTCAGTTCTTTAAGAAGAACAATCTGGCCTTAAATCTGGATCCAGATCAGCATAATTGTGAACGCTATCATGAAATGTTTGATTTTATTGCTCGTTCTAGGCTTTCTTTTGCATTCTGTGATTCACCTAGATTGGTGAGGAAGTATATCGATGACTTCTGGAGGACTGCTCATCAGGTCATGGTTAATGGTCGTAGCTTTGTTAGAGCAACTGTCGAAGGAATCACTTTTGATTTTAATGCTGCGATACTTCATGAAATTCTACATTTGGGTGAAGAATCAGACGACGCAGTAGAATTAGCTTATGATTTTGACCTAATTCGTCGGTGTTTTCAAAGAATGGGATATGTTGGTCAAATAAAGCTTCCTTTTGATAAGAGTGGATTTCAAGGACGTTGGAGATACCTTGCTTACGTGTTGTTAGTAAGTCTGAGCAATCGTAAGGCTGGATTTGATCAGCTTTCTGCTCAGATCTCTTCGCAGATGGTTGCTTTGGTCTATAATCGACCTTATCCGTTTTCAACATACTTCTATCATGCGTTTGTTGATCAAATCAATGCCAAGGCGAAGAATAGGTTTCTATTATATCCTCGTTTTGTTATGGCGATTAGTTAGACATTTTTGTCCGAACTTGGTATTTGATCAAGGTCCTCGCTATGTACCACATGCTTGGCCTTTACGTATATTTGCTGATTTAGATGCCAATACTCGAAATGTAGCTGGTCTAAATAATCCACCTTTGTTTGGTCACTTAATTAATCCAAATTATCGATCTCGTTTTGAGAATGATATGTTAGTGGATGATGAAGACAATTCTGATCATGAGAATGATGAAAGTTCAGATGATAGTTCGGATGGTGATTCTGATGATTCTGATAGTGGGAATGATGATGGTGATGATGTTGTTGAAGCAGACACAGATGAATATGATAGTGTCGCTGCTGATTCTGGTAATGAGCATCGAACTAAGATGGCTCATGATGTACCTGCTGCTTCAGGAAGTGATAATTCATTCACTTTTCTCGAGAAGATGTATCTGGTGCTTTACGCCGAGAGCGTCGGAGTAAGGCATGTCATTCTTTACAGG
>CM067168.1:159002462-159048331 GCA_034093135.1 Erigeron breviscapus
CTAGGGTTAATAAATTTGCTGCAAATGAGGACTTGGTGTTTCAGAAGTTGAATGAGTTAGTCACTGGCTGTAACAATCTGGCCACTTCTTTAAAGGAAGCCTTTGACTTAACTCAAACCAAGGTCACCACATCTATTTCCAACCTGCTGGGTAACACTGTCAGATCATCAGAGGTTGAGCTGAAGGAAATAGAAAAACAGGTCCAAGAACTGGTTGGCAGACCTGCATTAAATGTGACTGAACTTGGGCAGCAGTTGGCCACTTCAGTTGGTCAGGTGATCAAAGATACCTTGGCAGATAGGGAAGAAGCGTTAGTTCAAAGGGTGATGTCTGAGATCACCAAGATTACCCCTTCACCAGTTGACCTGGCCCCAATCACTGCCCAGGTTGATTTGTTGAAGGGTAGTCTAGGTAATATGGCTGCCAAGGTGTCTGAACATTGAACTGCCATAGATAAACTGGCAACTGAAGTTAGCAAGGAAAAAGAAAAGGAAGTTGTGCAGGAAAGCGAAGGTGCACAGGTTGGTCTCTCTCCCGATATTGTCAAAATTTTGGAAGAATTAAAGACTGGTCAAGGACAAGTTGCTGGTAATGTCTTGACCCAGTCACAAGAGACCAACCATCTTTGGAGATCTTTTCGTATGGTTTGCACGATCTTCAAAGAGTGCAAGGACATGCAGTCGTGGCAGCCTCTTGACTGGTTGCCCAGCAGCAACACAGACTGGCAAGCAATTCGGGCAGGTCTAGATGCTTCCAAGGGGGGAAGAACTGCCCTTGCACCACGATTGCCAGATGCAGGCACAAGAAATCTGGTGGAAAGGCAGGTTGTTATTGCTGGCGCTGGTACTGATGCCAGTCAGCAAATGATTGAAGAATTTGAAGATGCTAGTGATAGGGGAATGTTGATAAGGGAAAAATGATTGCAACCGATGAATCTGCCCAGCCGGCCACTGATACTCCTTTATTAGAAACTGGAAATGTTGATCAGCTTCCTCCAGTGACCGAAAGTGAAAGCAGAAAACTGGCAAGAATTGGTGATGGCATTAAAGAAAGAAAGAAACAAAAACAAGCAAACCAATTGGTCGCCAGAGGTCAACTGGAGAGAATGAAGATACTTGATGCAAGTGATGCCAACCTGTTGAGCATCCCACTTGATCAATATCTGAAAGTCAAGCATGATGCAAGGATTGTTGGCATGCTAAAAGAAATGCTTGACATTGAGCTGGACAAATTTTATCCTGATGATGAAGCTGAATATGATGCCAGAGATCTTAACATATCAGTGGAGAAGGCTAGAGAGGTTAGGGCCAGTGGAATTCAAAGGAGATTGGAGAATGTCCAGAAGGTGGTCAGGAGAGTACTGAATCCACCCAAGTCCAAAGGAAAGTTGAAGCAACTGCCAAGAGATGCATATATAAGGACTTGGGTACAATCAAATGAACCCTCAACTGAGGTTATCCGAGCTGCAGTGCAAAATCTGAGCACTGGCCAGATTCAACTGGCTAATGAATCTGAAGCACGAGCATACTTAACTGAAGTACTGCAGCGAAGATACAATCCAGGCAAGATTGTTGATGTGAAAGTATCGATCAGGCCTGGAACTCAACACTTTATAGTTGGGGTTCAGTACTTCAATGGACCAATGCTTCAAACTGAGAATCCAGACATTCACCACTATGGCCATTCTTAGCATGTGGAGATGCTGAAATTGTTGGAGGCTAGGCAGCTTAAGAACAAGTTTGAAAGGGGTTGGATTTATGTTCTCCAGCAACTGATCAAGTTCAAAGAAAGTGTTGAAGAAAAACTGAACTTTGATCGTGAAGACAAACTGCCCATTTCTTCTGCTGCCAAAAAAAGGAAAACTGGCGAAGGGTCATCTATATAAGTTTTTCCTTCAGTTATCTTGTAATTTTATTTACATTCTTGTAACTTGTATAAATTTCATTTCCTTGTATAAATGAAGTTACCAGTTTGTAACCACAAGGTAGATAACAGATTAAATCTATCAAACTAAAAAGAAAAACCCAAGGCATTTATTGATCTATAAAAATGCCTTGGATAATTTAGATAGATTTAGTCAAACAAGTCTTTCCAGTTCATACTTGTACAGATACAAGAACTCGAAAAAACTTGGCAATATTTCAGGACAAATAGGGGGAATTTGTTAGGACCAGTTTTGCTGAAAACTGGCCAGTCTCCAGTTGCATCTGGAGACTAGAAGATTTGTCCAGAAATATATTGAAGTCCAGTTGCAACGTACAGTTAATGCAACTGAAGACTTCCTCCAGTTGAGATCTGACCAGATGTAAAGATATTCCAATTGAAGTCGAAGACAACAAGTGGAAGACAAAAAATGACAATGGCAGCGAAGCCCAGTTGACATTCTACTCAGATATAAACTGGAGATCATCAGTGTAAAGCACTTACAAAGCTTTACACTGATTACAAGGAAGACCTTTATGCTTTATGTGCTATTAACCGGACAATAACAATTGTCTATGTTTAAAGTACAAAAGTACATAAAGCAGGTTGAATAAAGTGACTTTATGTCATAACTTTATACAGCATTTTAAGGAATTAAATGATATTCCGGCCTTAAATGCTCCCAACCATATTTGTACGGCCAAAGTTGACATCCCAATGTCAACTTTGCCTATAAATAGAGGTCTTTGCACAACCAAGAAAACAACTTTTGCATATTCACACAATTGCATTTTCTTGGTGAACTTGTGCAATATTCTCTCAATCGCTAAAAGGAACATTTCACAACTTTAAGTGTTTCGATTGTTTAGAGAATTTCCAAGTATTAGATCGATTGTATTTCATAGGTTGTTAGGATATTTACTCTTTTGTATTATCTTGGTTCCGCAACAACCTTGTAATTTATTTAAAGTTAATAAATAAATTACACTTGAAAAATACATATCATCTCACCAATTTACTTAACAAGTATTTACTTATTGCATTGTCATTTACTTATTGTCACCTTAATAAGTAATCTATCTAAGAACTTGGTATACACTCACGTAACTGGTCGTCTCCAGTTCAGTGTTTATATTGCAAAGTAACCCCACCATCGACATAGAGGTGTCTTCAGTTAGTACCATCTAGTGAGTTGGGACTTACAATATATTAAGAATTGATATTTATTTAAAATCATGTGTATAAACAAACTATAATTAAGATTGAATTTATGATATATGTTAAATATGTTAAAACGTGACTAATGAAACATAATATTTATAAATTATAAAAATTCTTTAGATTTAAATAATATAAATCACAATTTATATATACAAAATTATAATTAAGATTGAAATTCTAGATTTTGATTATACTAATAATCTTCTTATATATTTAGAAACAGTTACTCTAATAACTTATCGACCAATCACAATTTTTGATTTTCTTAAATTGACTTTTGATTTCAATTTTGACTATAATTTACACTTTTTTGCTTTTCATAACCAATTTACACTTCTTAACAAATAATTTTAATATAATAATAAACCAGAATAATATCTAATATATATCAAATAGAATAATAACTAATATATATCTTAATAGTACGTTGTATCTTATAAATTACTACCAAATGGGCTAATAAAGTCGCAGATACATTTTTAAATGGATTGTTACAAACCAAACATATGTTACTTCATATATTTTATTTCACGACTTTTGTCATGAAATCATTTAAGTTTTGTTTATTTGTAGAATTTTTATATATACCTGTATATTATTTACCTTTATTTTTTGTCATGAACTAGTTTTTTTTACTTGCCGTTCTTAAAAAAGAAAAGAAAAAAAATGAACTAGTTTTTTTTACTTGCCGTTCTAAAAAAAGAAAAGAAAAAAAATGAACTAGTTTTTTTTACTTGCCGTTCTAAAAAAAGAAAAGAAAAAAAATGAACTAGTTTTCTTCTGATTCAACTAGTTTTTTATCTTTTTATTTGTAATTATTTAATTGGCAGTTTGTCTGAAATCCGTCGGTAATCCGTCGAAAATTTAGGACGGAATTTTTGGCCGTCGAAAATCCATCGGTAAATTCTTCGATACAACTTAGAATCATAGAACACAAATGAAGAATAGACTGCATAATAATTTACTTCCTTTATTTCAGTATAATTATTATTTTATTGAAAAAAATAGATATAAAAGTTTTAAGAGTTAATGCTTGATTATTGTATTGAGTAGTAAGAAAAGAAGATGACAATATTTTTTTAGTAGTTTGATGAAAAGTTCATCATAAATATTATGACAGAATATGTTTTTTGTGAAATTAGCATGCAGAAAACAAGCTAAAAATAAGCTTAGTCAAAACTAGTAGGATTCGAATCATCCCTGCTGGGAGAATTGTTTTTATATTCTTTTAGCATTTGATCAGTTGCGGCATCATACACTTATTAAACGTTTTTTTTTTCTTTTTAACAAAATATCATTTTTTTAATGGTAATTTTAGACTTATCTGTATTTCTTGAATAAAACCCAGAACTTCTGAATACCTAGATTGGAACCTAGGATTTTTAATAATTCTATTAATTCATCGTTATAAATTATATTAGAAATGAGACTTATTCAAAGACTTTATCGACGAGTCAAAATCTTATTGGCTATACTTATTAACCTTTACTTAGTTTCGAGTTGTAAAGGGGGAGGAGTGAGTGAGGGAGATCAAAGGGAGATGGGAGGGAGCTCGGGGATGAGAGGGGTTCGGCCGCCACTCAAGGGAGATGGAGGGAAATGTTGAGGGAAAGGTTGGGAGCTCTCTGAGGGATGGGAGGGGGTTGGAAAAAAAGGTTGAGGGAAATGGAAATTTCAAAGGGGGGAGTCGAGGGAGATGGAAAAAAGGTTGAGGGAGATGAAAAAAAGCGAGAGTGATGGTTGCCACTAAAAAAAGTTGAAAAGAAAAATTAAAGAGTTGAAATGAGGTACGTGGAGTAATTTGATTGGGTAAGTTGAGGAAGATGGGGAGACGGAGATAGATCACTCCCTCCCCCTAAAAGTTTACGTCCATTTATTTGTTGTTATCATTATTCTTTTATAGTTTTATACACTTTGTTATGTTAAACTTCTTTAACACTCTCACATTTATTATTTTTTTATATTAATATTTCATATTAACAGTTTTGATAAATAATAAAAAGAATTTTGCTATAATGCAGCTTTATAAAATAGTTGTATTTTTATCATAAAATTTAAAAGGTGAGTTTTTAATATGTAAATTATACATTTTCTTAATGGAAAATAATAATTACTAATGTTGTTTTCGTTATTATTAAATTGAAGTATTATTGTTAGGGTTTAATTAACCAATGATGTACCAACGTAATTATACATTTATATATGAATGCATTATAAATTTTTTGTATTGATATGTTTTTAACAAACTTTTTAACAGGTTGATATTTATATGACCTGCTGACATGATTGTATAATATTATAAACTTTTCTAAATAGAATTTTTTTCATCTTAATTAGATTTGAAATAATATTTTTGTTATCGATCTACCGACTATACGACTAGAGTTAGCAATTCTCATAAATATATTTGGTTAAAGATTGATACTCTTATAACTTTTGGACCAAATTGGACAAAATAAAACAAGGGAAATGACATTGTTTGCACCACGTACACACATTATCATGAAACAACATATATAGTAAAACCTCTATAAAACCTCTATAAACACTACTCAGTACTCACGATGATATTAAATATTCGTTGATATGACAAATATGAAGACTTTCGGTAAGTTTTCGCGGATTGAGTTGACGGCTCTAGCACTACCAACCATCAACTTCTAAACTTTGTACCGTAAAACATCTATAAATTACATTACATTACATGCTATAATAATTGAATTTTATATGAATAGTAACTCGCCAGCATTACATACTATAATAATTGAATTTTATGTGAATAGTAACTCGCCACGCTGGTGGCGAGTTACTATTCACATAAATTCAAGCTGGCGAGTTACTATTCACATAAAATTCAATTATTATAGTATGTAGGCGAGTTACTATTCACATAAATTCAAGTGGCGAGTTACTATTCGTCATGTTATAACCCGCATCATTATCCGGATTTTGCCAAATCGCATCCCGTTCTGGTTTTCTAATACGAGTTACTTCTTGGTTTTTTCCATATGTTTTTCCTTTCGGGTTTTCAAAGAATTATATTGAAAACGTTTATTCTTTTTTTGTAACAATATTCAGATTTTACCATATTGGATCCCTTTCAGGTTTAAAATTACGGGTTATTTTTTGATTTCTTACATATTTTTTTTTTCTTTTGGGTTTTCAAATAGTATATCAAAACTATTTTTTGTGGTATTGCTTTTAAATAAATATCTATTTCATATGTCAAAAATTTTAACAAACATATATAACGACACATCATCAATAACAAAACATAATCGTTTCCAGGTTTCCAAACAATATATTAAAAACTTTTTTTTTGTCGTATTGTCTTTGAATAAGTATATATTTTATATGTCAAAGTTTTTAGTAAACATAAATCATCAATAATAAAAAATAATCGAACTAATTGAAAACGCGCAACACGCAGACGAAAACTATTGTGGTTTTGCCCTTGTATAAATATATATTTGATATGATAACTTTTAAACAAACATATCCATGAGACCATGACAAAATGTTTGTCAATTCAACGCAAGTATACTAAATAACACAATCGTTTCAACACGACAATTGATGCCCCGCAACGCGGGGCCGGAAATTCCCTAGTTAATAATGTTACGATAAAGATATTTCGAGTAGATGAAGTCTCTCCTTGAGAGCCTGGATTTGGGGAAATCCAATTTCGAGTCTGAGGGGTGTTGTCGCGCTTTTGGACAGACTATAAGGTTTTTTTCCCCCTCATATTAGGTATTCGATGAGTGGGCTCTCTAGTGTGAACTTGGTTATAACAACATAGTCTAAATCTCCGTTGTGATATACGATATATAAAAAAAACAAAACCAGAAAAAAACTAGGGACGTGCTTTCTTAACTTTATTTCTACCTTTTTTCCTTAATTGTGACCTATCAACGATCATCTCCGAAGGTACTATAAGAATGATTGGATATTTGGATGCAAACGTACGTGGCCAAAACTTTGTGTGCTTTCTCTGTGTAGTCTTGGATAATCAATTATTTAATATGCCACATTATACACGAGGACATTAAAATACAAGCTATGACTAAAAGTAAAAGCTTTAACCTATTATTTTTGAACATGCATCTATGTTATATTTGTTAGCGTCTCTATACTTGTCACCTTTTAGAAATTGATTCTATATATGCATTTACTTTTTAAATGTAGTGTTGGTATGTGATCACGTTATAATAAATGCATGTCCGGAAATAATTTAAGCCTACGTGGTCACACGAAATGACACGGTAACTCTATATTATTAATTAATATATTAATTGAAATAATCACGAAATGATTAATTAAACTAAATTAAAGGTTTAATAGTGTTTAATTAATTAAAGAGGAGGTGTAAAAGTGAAATTAGGAATTTGTATTGTTTCCTAATTCCACATCAAAGGGCCGAAAATTTCAAGGCTTGAGATAACTTGTTCATCAAGGTAAAAACCCTTTAATCTAAGCCTATAAATATAATGCAAGGCTTAAGGGTTTTTTTACACACAATTACATAATACAGTTAGTTGTAGGTTTTCTCTCCTCTACTCTCTTTTAGTTCGGCCGAAACC
Source organism: Erigeron breviscapus (assembly GCA_034093135.1). NCBI lineage: Eukaryota > Viridiplantae > Streptophyta > Magnoliopsida > Asterales > Asteraceae > Erigeron > Erigeron breviscapus. Next base: position 159,010,187 of record CM067168.1, read on the forward strand.
CCTCTTCACAAAGGGTTTTGGATTTCGACTTTTAGGGTATTAAACAAAGGGTTGTTGATCGTGATTTGGTACTAGCATACGGTATAGGGGTGTCTAGTGTGCGATCGTAGAGGGGTTTTACTTTAAACCCTAAATAATAATAATCTTATTATTAATAATAATTATTGGAAGCTTTGCGCAAAGGTACACGTTTCGATTCTCTCTTTGTTAATTAATAGTATTACATATACGATCTTTCCGCTGCGTACTCGTGAATTGTTATTTGTTTATGTGTTCATATTCTAACAGTGGTATCACGAGCCACATATGTGATCTATTAGTTACAAAGATCAAAACTTGAAGGGGGGTTTAGGGTTGGTTCAATTTTAATTAATTATTAAATATTAAAATTAGTTTTCTTTATTTAATTTTAATTAAATAAAATTAGGGTTTTGTTTAATTAATTCAACCTTATTTTAATGGTTAATTGAAACCCTCTAAGCAAGTTTTGAGTATGTGAATTGACATGTTTATTAGATATAAATTGCATGTTGTGTATCTTGTTATTTAAAGTTGTTAAATAGAAGTAAAAATCATAAGGAATTCATGCAAAATTCTTTATGATTATTACTTAGATATTTAGATATAAATTGCTTAGCTAATGGTCCAATAATTAGGGTTAATTATTTGATAATTGTGTGACTATGTGAATTTTTTGTGTGATTTTTTCTGCTTGACACCAGTTCACTAAAAATTCATATAAAATCAACTGTAATGAGTTAGGAGTTGCCCTTTGGACAGTAGATGCTCAACTCATAGGGCTACAACTTTGTAGTTCTGGTCGAAGCTTGATTCTGACCAGAAACAGGTCTAAACAGGTCGTGAAGCTACTGGAAATTTCCAGTCAGCATGTTTATGTGAATTACTTGCTAATTAGTTGTTTAAAGGCTTACGCAATCAAGGCAACTTGATGTATGTGGTCCTCTTCTTCAGAGGGGGGAGCCGACTTTAGACATATGCATGAACCATAGTGACCATGTTTAGGTGGCCCACCTTAACTCGTTGCGTAATTAATTGTTAATAGTTAGTAAGTTTATTATTTTGCGTATTTATTGAGGTATAAAGGTGATGCAAAATAGTTTCTTGGAAAAAATAAACTTGACTAAGAATTATTGAAATAGATATTTTTTAATAAAATTGGAGTCTTACAACCTTGAGATACACCGGCTCACCCATTTGAACAAACTCTAAGAGAGGTATAAGTCGGAGTGCGTTAGCCTCCTAAAAGGGCGGGTTTTTTAATTGCGTCTATCGCAAACCTTTGTCCTTGCGCTTCTTTGTGCGTTCAAATGGAGCTACCGAGCTCTCTTGTGTTGTTAAGACTATAAAAATGATTTTATTAAATATTATGTCATGAAGATTTGCATGAGTCTTCATACATAAACTTTTGATTCACATCAAATGCATTACCCATTCAAAGTTAAGTCATTGCCACCCACTTTGCTAAGAACACTTGCCATTACTTTTTGCTCCTACGTGAGACCGTAGGCGAATTGTATCTCTTCAAGGTAGATTACCACTCCACCGTGAGACCGGTGGTGGACTATTTACATGTTCTTAATTGGCGACTTAAAGCGAGTTAAGAGGTGAGATCCTTGACCCATGGCATAAGATGGGACAAAACATGTTTACAAAACACTTAACACCCCTTTAAAGTGTTGTTGTAAGTCCCATAACTCTAGGAATTGCATGAATGCAATTATTGATCGTCGATTACATTTTGAGTACGTCATTTCTAGCTGATCAACAGATGAAATGATTGTATGTCAATTGGATCCTAGCCTTAATGAAATTAATTGTTAAATTAATTTAACATGGGTAAATTATATTTCTTAAGGATTATTATCGAAAATACCGATAATTGAACTTTTGTCTGTTTTGTAGATGGCAACAACAAATCCTTCTCAAAACATACACCAATCGGCTTTTAGGTCGATGCTAGAAAGAGAAAAGCTTTCTGGACCCAACTTCAATGACTGGTTTCGTCAGCCGAGAATAGTTCTAAGAGCCGAGAAGAAATATCAAGTCCTTGAAGAGCAGACACCCGTTGTTCCGGGAGCCAATGCTACAACTGAAGAATTGGCTGCATACACTGCTCAGTACGATAGACACAATGAGGTTGCTTGTTTGATGCTAGGGAGTATGGTTCCCGAACTTCAAAAGCAATTTGAAAATTATTTTCCATGTGATATGATCAAAGAGCTCAAGTCTTTGTACGAAAAGCAAGCTGGAGTGGAGTTGTTTGACCTAGTTGACACACTTCATGACTTGAAACACGAGCAAGGAACACCGGTTAGTCCTCATGTACTCAAGATGAAAAGGTACTTTGAGCAATTGGAAAGGTTGAATTATGCTTATCCTCAGCCTATTGCTATTGGCATGATTCTCAAGTCTTTATCTAAAGACTTTGAGGAGTTTGTGCGCAATTACAATATGCATAGCATGAATAAAACCATTGTTGAACTCCATGCCATGGTAAATGAGTATGAGAAGAAGCTTCCAAAGAAGTCTGCTACACCCCAAGTTCTCACGATCAAGGGGGAAGGATCCAGAAAGGGAAACAACCGAAAGCTAAGGGCAAGAACGATGGTAAGGGAAAGCAAAGTGCTTCAGTCTCGAAACCAAAAAAGACCCCTCCGGCGAAAAAGGAACATCCGGCTAAGGACCAGAGTTGTTATCACTGTAATGAAGTGGGACACTGGAAGAGGAATTGTCCTAAATATCTAGCTGAGTTGAATGCGAAGAAGAAGCAAACTGGTTCGGCCAGTACTTCAGGTATCTTCATGTAAGTCCCAACTCAATAGATGGTACTATCTGAAGACACCTCTATGTCGATGGTGGAGTTACTTTGCAATATAAGCGCTGAACTGGAGACGACCAGTTACAGTGAGTATATACCAAGTTCTAGATAGATTACTTATTTAAGTGACAATAAGTAAAGAACAATGCAATAATATAAAATACTTGTAAAGTAAATTGGTGAGACAATATGTATTTTTCAAGTGTAATTTATTTATTAACTTTAAATAAACTACAAGGTTGTTGCGGAACCAAGATAATACAAAGAATGTAAATATCCTAACAACCTATGAACTACAATTGATCTACACTTGGAAATTCTCTAAACAATCGAAACACTTAAAGTTGTGAAATGTTCCTTTTAGCGATTGAGAGAATATTGCACAAGTTCACCAAGAATATTGCAGGTTTGCAAAGTGTGTTCTTCATGTTGTGCAATGACTTGTATTTATAGGCAAAGTTGACATTGGGATGTCAACTTTGGCCGTACAAATATGGTTGAGAACATTTAAGGAATATCATTTAATTCCTTAAAATGCTGTGCAAAGTTACAGTATAAAGTAACTTTGCTCAACCTGCTTTATGTACCTTGTTGTACTTTATACATAGATAAATCCTTTTATCCGTGTAAGAGCACATAAAGCATAAAAGTCTTTTCCTAGTAATCAGTGTAAAGCTTTGTAAGAGCTTTCCACTGATGGTCTCCAGTTTGTAACTGACTAGAATGTCAACTGGGCTTCCCTGCCATTGTCATTCTCTATCTTCCACTTGTTGTCTTCGACTTTAACTGGAATGTTTCTTCAACTGGTCAGTTCTCAACTGGAGGAAGTCTTCAGTTGCGTTAACTGTACGATGCAACTGGACTTCAATATATTTCTGGACAAATCTTCTAGGTCTCCAGGTGCAACTGGAGACTGGCCAGTTTTACCGAAACTGGTCCTAACAAATTCCCCCTATTTGTCCTGAAATATTGCCAAGTCTTTTTCAGTTCTTGTATCTGTACAAGTGTGAACTGGAGAGACTTGTTCGATTAAATCTATCTAAGTTTTCCAAGGCGTTTTTATAGATCAATAAATGCCTTGGGTTTTTCTTTTGAGTTTGTTAGATCTAATCTATTATCTATCTTGTGGTTACAAACTGGTAACTTTATTTATACAGAGAAATGAAATATACACAAGTTACAGAATGTAAACAAAATTACAAGCAGATAAACTGAAAGGAGAACTTAATCAGATGGCCCTTCGCCAGTTCTTCTTCTCTTTGCAACTGAAGAGATAGGCTGAGAGTCTTCAGGATCAATATTCAACTTCAGCTCCAGATTCTCTTTGTGTTGAATCTTGCCCTTCAAGAAGTTGACCCAAGCTTTCTCAAACCTATTCTTTTGTGCCTTTGCTTCCAAAAAGTTCACCATTTCCACCCATTTCGAGAACCCATATTGCATTGCACCAGGATTGTCAGTTCTAACCAGTGGCCCTCTAGCATAACTGACTTCAACATGAAAGTGCTTGGTGCCTGGCTTAATTGTTACAAAGACACCATTGATTGCCCCACTGTGTCTTCTGGTTGCCATGATCTGGGAATAATACTCTCTGGCTTCAGATTCATTTGAAATTTTAATACTCCCAACTCCAGCAGCCAGCACAGCAGACTTGATGTCATCATTTGATACATCGCCATTTGGTTCAAGGAAGGTTCTAAGATCAGCATCTCAATGCAGTGGTTTTCTTGGTTGAGGGTTCCTTCTAAGTGGATTCAAGACCCTTTTCACAACCTTTCTTACATTTTCAATTCTTTTCTGAATCCCACTGGCCCTGTTCTCCTTTGCCTTCTCCACTGATATATTTAAATTTCTGGCATCATGCTCAGCTTCATCATCAGGATAGTGCCTGTCCAGTTCAATGTCAAGCATTTCTTTTAACATACCCACTATCCTGGCATCATCTTTCACTCTAGCATACTTCTCCTTAGTGATTCCCAACAAGTGAGCATCACTAATATCAAGCAATTTTATCTTGGCCAGATGTTGTCTGGCTTCAGCTTGGTTTGCTTGTTTCATTTTCTTTCTTTCTTTAATTTGATCACCAAGCCTTGCCAGACGTTTGCTATCACTTTCAGAAACTGGAGGAAGTACATCAGCATTGCCAGTTTCCAACATTGGTACATCAGTGGCCGACTGGGCTTCATCAGATGCTATTGCTTTACCCTTATTCACATTCCCCCTATCAATCACATTGGTCTCTTCTACCCTTTGCTCACCAGCTTCAGTACTGGCAGCCACAATCATTTCACCACCAGATTGACTTTCAGATGGAGTTCTTCCAGGTGCAACTGGTGCAAGGACTGCACTTCTTTCCCCCTTGGCAGCATCTAGACCTGCCCTTATAGCTTCCCATTCAGAAGGGTGAGATGGCAACCGGTCGAGAGGTTTCCATGTTTGCATGTCCTTGCATTCTTTGAAAATTCCACACATCATCCTGAAAGACCTCCACAGATGGTTGGTCTCCTTTGACTGGGTCAGAACATTTGTTGTAACCTGTTGTTGACCAGTTTTCAGTTCATTCAAAATCTTGGAATCTTCATCCAGACCAGAAACCACCTTATTCTTAACCTCTTCATCCTTTTGTTTCAAATTATTTACTTCAGTTGTCAGATTGTCAATAGACTGAGTATGATTAGATACCTGGGTGCTCAAATTATCAATGCTGCCTCTCAATTGGTTGATCTCATTAGTGAGTGGGGCCAGATCAACCTGAGGAGTGGCCAGCTTGGTGATCTCAGCTATCACCTTTTCAATCAACTGTGTATCTCTAGCACCCAGCGTATCATCAATTTTCTGACCAACCGAAACCATCAACTGCTGCCCAAGCTCAGTCACATTCAACCCAGGCTTTTCAACTAACTCTTTAACCTGTTTTTCAATCTCCTTTAAATCCACTTCAGATCTTCTAACAGTGTTACCCAGCAAATTGGAGATTGAGGTTGTGATATTGGACTGAGTAAGGTCAAAGGCTTCTTTTAAAGATGTTGCCAGATTGTTGCAGCCAGTGACCAACTCATTCAGCTTCTTTAACACCAAGTCTTCATTATTTGAAAACTTGTTAATCCCCAGATCAACCACTTTAATATTGGTCAGATGATCCTTGTGGTATCTGGAGAAGGACTTGGTGTTTTTGTCAAGTGTCTTTTGAATATCCTCCACCCTGGTAAGAAGGTTTTAGATATCGGCTTGAACAGACACAAATTGACTGTCCAGTGACGGAGGGGAAGGTGTCACTGGACCAGCAGCAGTTACCACTGGAGTAACTGGAGGAGGCAAATTGAGAGAAGCCTCCCTAGTTGACATCGCAGCAGTTGAGGAAGTAATAATATGAGTGGTAGAAGAAGAAGGGACTGAAGTAACAATGTGTTGTTCATGCTGAGAATGCTCAGGTGTGAACAACGGCGGCGGTGGGGGTGGCATTTCTCGAAGGAGTGAGAACTGCCCAGATGGTGATGGTGCCATACGTCTGTTTCCAGACATATAGTTATAAGTGGGAAAGGAATTTCAGTAGGCTCATTTACTTGGGATGGTAAAACTGAAATTGAAGCATCTGGAGGCGAGACTTGAGATGAAGGGTTTTGATCTTGTACAGAAGACTGAAAAATCTCCAAGTCTGATGCAGTACCTTCAGAATCCGAAGACTCAATAAGGATTTCCTCGTAATTAACATTCATGTCCAGATCCATGAATACAACTGAGGGCTGACCAGATGGGTCAGTCTCCAGATGACCTTCTCCAGTTTCCTGGAAGGTTACATCTGTTGGAGGATCAGTTACCGAGGTAACCTCACCAGGGATAAAGGTCACTGGGGTTGCCTCAGTTATAATTGCTCTATCCACAATCATAACATCATCAGCCGTAGAGTTGGGAACCTCAGTCTCCAGCAGTGACTGGCCAGAGACGTCGTCAGATCGTGCAATAGAAGTGTCAGAAGATAGGCCGTGGACACTTTGTGCTGACTCAAACTCAATTCTGGGATGGGGTAGCCCAGTTTCATCTTCACCACCCTCTCCTACAAAAATTGTGAGGGTGGTTGCTTGCGGTTGTCCCGTTTGACTATCTCCAGGTTCCTGTTGGGAGGAAATTGGAGGGCTGGTCTGGTTTCTACTGTCAGTGTCAAGTGCTGACAAAGTCCTAATGCGACGTGTTCTTGTTGCCTTTGGAATACCTGAAAGACCTGTTGGGAGGTCTCCAGGGTAAATGGTTGTGGGGACAGACACGCTGGAGCTGGAGGGGTTAGACTGTTGCCCGGGTTCGGCAATGGTCACAATTCCAGCAGACGAACTGGTGGGTCCCTCATTATTTTGAGGCCCGCCCAGTTGTCTTTCTGACTCACCTTGGACTGGTGCATCGGTTTTTGCGAATGCCAGCCGCATTCTATCTGGAATCTCGACCTCTCCAGCTTCAGATACTAGAGAGTCAAGATTCCTCAACAAATCTGGGACAGTGTATAGTGAATCTGTGCTAAAATAAGCTTCACTGCCTAGAATTTGTAGAAAACAGAGAGAGAGATACCTAGAGAAGGGGATACATAGTCCCTTGGTGCCTTTCAGTTTTTGAACCAGGCTTCTATATAGGATATCAGCAAAATCCACTCTCAATCCATTCCACAGGCAGTATGCCATTTCTGCCTGTGCGGAGTTAATCTGGTCAAGTCCACCAGAACTCCCACCCATACTTTCCACAAGGTGGATGAAAAAGTACCTCCATGAAGGTGTAAGGCCCTTCATGGTCATCGCACCTTTTGTTTTCAAAACCCCTTTTTCTAGGCACTCCTTGTGTCCCATATCAAGGAGGACCTGACGAAAATTTATGTTAGGGGAGATGACAACAGGAGACTCTCCTTGTCTCCAGTAATTGAGGTGTAGAGCATCCCTCAATACATCTGCTGATAAGGTACACCGGACTGTTCCACTTTTTAATGTGAAACTGATGGAAGAACAGTCGGAAGAAAGAGAAGCGGTGTACCAAAACTCACACAAGTAGTCGTGAAACATCTTGCGTGGGTTTAAGGAGAAGGAGGGTCCGATTGGAGAATCCCTCAAAAATCTTTGGATTCTCCCAATAAGGGTATCGGACCCTTGGGTTCCTTGTAAACTCGCCATCGGATTATTTGGATTTAGTTTGATGAGCGAAGTATTACCAGGAGCACCAGATGCCTGTTTGACAGCTGGTGGGGGAACATATGGGACAGAGAGGAGATTTACATCTCTTGAACGTGATGATTTAGGTGCCATTTGAAAGTGAAATTGAAACTTTGGAATTAGGGTTCTTGATTTATGAAGCAGGGAGAGAAAAGAAGTAATTTTAGATGATTGGGAAGTAAATGAAAGAATGTAAAGGGAAGTAAATGTGATCGGAGTAAATAATGGTATTTATAAGGAATTCAAGATCCCAATGAAATACCAAAAATTATATTTTATTAACAAAAATCAATTTGGTAGATATTTTTACAAAATAAGTTTGAATTTTGAACCAAAAACATAATTCACCGTGTCAGCATTAAATGCTACGACGGCTTAACTTACCCACGCGCCCACTAATTTTTATTTTCCCAATAAAAACAGTTGTCATTTACCAAAATAACTTTAAACACGTCAAATGACGATATCAAGTGGGTTAAAACACTCGAGTACCATCACGTGTCACAAAGATTGACCAAGTATTTTCTAACGTTATGAAAAATTAAGACAAGACTGAATCTGGACACTGGAGGATTAGTCCAGTTCCAATTTTCAACTGGAGAGTTCTCCAGTTGCCATTTTCAAACAAAACGAATTTTAGTCCGAAAAATATTTTGAGTCTTTCCCCTAAAATGATGATCCAGAAATCGATTAATGACAGGATAGTATCACAAAGGCGTTCGATAGCCTGGCGAGCAAAGATTATCTGGACCTCCTCAACTGGAGAACTTCATCAGTGTCACTGACGCGTTCATAACAAAATCTCCAGTTTTAAGGATTTAACATTCCCAGTTCGCTGATGAGATGTTTAAAGGTTTTCTCATCAAGAGGTTTTGTAAAAACATCAGCGAGCTGTTTGTCAGTGGGGATGAAATGAATTTCAATGTCTCCTTTCATAACATGATCGCGAATAAAATGATACCTGATGTCAATATGCTTTGTCTTGGAGTGCATCACTGGGTTGTGAGATATGGCAATTGCACTGGTGTTGTCACAAAAGATTGGGGTCCTTGTATACTTTTGACCATAATCTAGTAACTGGTTCTTGATCCAGAGAATCTGGGCACAGCAACTGGCCGAAGAAATGTACTCTGCCTCAGCAGTGGACATAGAGACTGACGTCTGCTTCTTGCTGGTCCAACTTACCAGTTTTCCTCCAAGGAAATGACAACCACCAGTTGTTGATTTTCTATCTATCTTACAACCTGCATGATCTGAATCTGAATAACCCATTAGATCTAACCCTGAGCCTTTGGTGTACCAAAGACCAAGATTAGGACACCCTTTCAGGTATCTGAAGATACGCTTAACAGCGTGTAAATGTGATTCTTTAGGGTTAGCCTAAAACCTGGCACATAGACATGTTGCGAACATTATATCTGGTCGACTGGCAGTTAAATACATCAGTAACCAACCATTCCACGATATTCAGTGATGTTCACTGGTTTGCCAGTTGGGTCAGAGTCCAAATTTAATGGTGCTACAATAGGTGTGTTTTTCGATGGGATAGAATCATATTTGTATTTTCTTAACAAATCTCTGACATATTTTCCTTGGTTTATGAAAATTCTATTTTCAGTTTGCTTAATCTGAAGACCTAAGAAAAATGTTAATTCTCCCATTAAACTCATTTCATACTCAGATGACATGATTTTAGAAAACTTTTTACACATTGCATCATCAGTTGTACCAATAAGATATTACCTCTTTCTTTCAAGATAAATAAGGTATTATCTATTGCACCTCCTTGAAAGCCATTTTTAAGAAGATGTTTAGTTAAAGTATCATACCAGGCTCTTGGGGCTTGTCTAAGACCATACAAAGCTTTGTTCAGTCTATATACCCAGTGAGGATGCTTCTCATTGATGAAGCCTGGAGTCTGCTTAACATACACAACTTCTTCCAATGTTCCATTAAGGAACGCACTTTTGACATCCATCTGGAAGACTTTAAACTACAGATGGGCTGCATAAGCCAGAAATATTCTGATGGCTTCAAGTCTTGCAACAGGAGCAAAAGTTTCATCAAAGTCAACGCCTTCTACTTGACAATAACCCTGGGCAACTAATCTTGCCTTGTTTCTTACAACATGGCCATCTTCATCCATCTTGTTTCGGTAGACCCATCTTGTACCAATGGGTTCTTTCTTTAACCCAGGTGGACAAGGAACAAGTTCCCACACATTATTCCTTTCAAACTGGATGAGCTCTTCTTGCATAGCTTCCACCCAGCTTGGGTCTACCATAGCCTCGTCAATCTTCTTTGGTTCAATTAGTGATAAGAAGGTGACGTTTAAGCATTGCTCACTGGTGGCTCTTCTAGTCTGAACCCCACTACTTGGATCTCCCACAATCTGTTCAATTGGATGTGCTCGAGTCCATCTAGTGTATTGACTAGGCTGTGTAAAACAATATCAGTGCAAGTCACCTGGCGATCTTCTTCAGTTGCAGCAGCTTCTGGAGGAGGATCAGTCCAAACTACTTCTACATCCTCATCAAAGTCAATGAGGTCACGATTTGCATCATGAAATTCTTCATTAAAAGGCATTTCTTGAAGAACTGGAGAAGTTGGAGTTTGAACTGGTGCTGATATTGGAGTGGTACGTACATCAGATCCAATCACCAATTCCTGTGGTAAATTGAAATTGATGGAGGGATAGAATGAAGTGTCACTGGTGGTGCTCTTCTTCTTAACTGGTTCCAATTTGTTGTAACTGGAAACATCTTTTAGTGAAACAACTGACTGATGAACTTGGTCAGTTTCACCAAAATTTATTGGAACGATTGGAAAAATATCAAGGCTTGGTCTCTTGTTGATTGCTTCAGTTGATTCGTCGAATGTGACATGAATTGTCTCATGAACCTTTTGGAGTCTATAATTATAAACTCTAAAGGCCTTTCGAATATCTGAATAGCCTAAAAATACACCTTCATCAACTTTTGCATCAAACTTTCCAAGCTGACTGGAATCGTTTAAAATATAAACTGGACAACCAAATACATGAAAATATCCAATATTTGGTTTACGATTCCTGAGTACTTCATAGGCAGTCTTCTTATGTCTCTTGATGTAGACTGACCGGTTTTGGGTGTGACAAGCAGTTGCAACTGCTTCAGCCCAGAAACTGGTGGGAAGACCTGATTCAAATAGCATACTTCTGGCTGCTTCTATCAGTGTGCGATTCTTTCTTTCCACAACTCCATTCTGCTCTGGAGAATGTGCTGATGAGAAGTTTTGAGAGATGCCAGTGTCATTGCAAAATGTTTCAAGTACCTTATTTTGAAATTCAGTACCATTATCACTTCGCAACTGACAGACTTTTCGAGTATACTTTAGTTCAATTCTTTTGATGAGAGAGATGATTTCAGCAGGTGCATCACTTTTAGATCTGAGGAATACCACCCAACAGTATCTGGTGAATTCATTGACCACAACTAGAGTGTACTTCTTTCCAGCTCTAGTTTGAACATTCACTAGACCAAAGAGATCCATATGTAGCATGTGAAGAGGTTCAGTGATGCTAAAGTTTTGCCTGGTCTTGAAACTGGCCCTTTTCTGCTTGCCCATCTCATACCCTGGACATGGCTTTTCTTTACTGAAAGAAATCTGTGGTATCCCATCAACTAGTTGTTTGCGAGACAACTTGTTAATATTTTTGAAATTAAGATGGGATAATCTTTTATGCCACAGCCAGTTGGTGTCCTCATCAGCCTTGGTATAGAAGCACTTCTCTTTTGGAGCAGGTTCCATATCCATGATGTACACATTTCCTTTTCTTGGTGCAACCATCACCACTTTCCAATCCTTGTTAAATATGGTGCCTTGAGCAATATCGAACAAAACTCTGTAGCCATCATCACAAAGTTGGCTGACACTAATCAGGTTGTATTTCAAACCATTCACAAATGCAACTCTTTTGAATTTGACCTGTCCGTTATTAAGCACACCATATCCTTCAGTCTTTCCACTTTGATCATTACCAAACGTCACTGCCGGTCCATCTTGGACAGTGAACTCTTCAAGCAGGGGCTTACATCCGGTCATAGTCCGGCCAGCTGCGCTGTCCAGATACCAGATATTCTTCTTTCGATCGCCCTGCACACCCACAAAAATCATCAGTTATTTTTGTGAACCCATCTTTTTTTTATGGGTTCACTGGACTTCTCTACAGAAGTCACAGTTGATTGTTGTGGGGGTAAACTGAAGACTACATCTGGATCTTTTTCACCAGATCTAGGTGCAGGAGTAAAAACGATTGGTATTTGATACTTGCTCCCCTTTTTCTTATCAGATTTAGTTCCAGATGGAACATTCTTTTGTTTTGGTTTTGAAGGGGGTTTAATATTTTGTTTTACAACTGGAGGTGATGAACCTCCTTCCAGATTTTAATCCGGGCAGTACAACTCTGAACCTGTCGAGACAAAAGTTGGAGTTGACTTTCCAGTTTAAACAAAATATTGTTTTCATCAGGCTGCTGAACCTTGGACCTTGGTTCAGCTGGAGTTTTAGTCTTTTGGGTCTTGGGCTCCTTTGACTTCTGAGGTAAAGGCTTGTTACCAGTGGCCTTTTTGACTAGAGCACTAGCCTGTTTGGCTCCAAGTTTAACCTCAATGGGGTGGTCTCAATGGGTACAGTCTTGACTGTCTCAGGTTGATTGTATGGAGTTTCAACCCTGAGAGCTGGAGGCAATGCATGAAGATCTGGTATGAGAGCTGCCATTTCCAGATCTCCAGATTTCCATGCATTTTTCTGGGCATCAATTGTTCTAGAAAATGCATCATAATTCTTTCCAGATGCTTTTACCCAAGATTTGATAATCATTTGTTCTTTTTCAAGATCAGAAATTAATTTTTGATTATCAAATTCTAAAGCCTCAATTTTCAAAACTGACTCCTTGAGAGCCAACTGGACACTTTGTAAATCATTAAGTTGTGGTTTAACATTGTTCAGTTCAATTAAGATAGTATCCAGATATCTTTCACTATCTGCTCTAAGTTTCCACAAAAGCCAAATCACCACTTAATGATTCAGCAAGGTCCAGTTTCAGTTCTGGATCCACCTGATTGTCATAATCACATACCTTTTTCAAAATGATGTCCACCCATCTTCCAGTGATGACATCTTCTTTCGCCACGTGTTGCTGTTGATCTTCCAAGGCCATGAAACACATATCCCTTTCCTCTTCATCATCAACTGATGAGTCATCAGAGTACTCCCATTTTCCCTTAGTTTGTGCCATTAAGCACTGATCCTTTTCTTTTTCCATGGACAGGAGGGCAATCTGGGCCTTAAGCTTCTTATATTTAGCTTTGTAGCTATCATTAGGTCGATTGAAATTTGGGACAGAGGGACCAGTTTGGTTGTTCATCTGACTAGATCTGCATTCCTTCATAAAATGACCTTTCTTACCGCATTTATAGCAGGTAAGATTGGTTTTATCCAGAGAGCTAGAGCTGGAAGCATTGTTTGAGCCATTAAATCTTTTGGATTTATGCTTAAACCTATTGAAGGTTTTAGCAATCATGGCTACCAGATCATCATCGTCAGTTTCATCATAACCATCACTGATTTCAGTGGTCAGGCCAGAGTTCAAGAAACTGTTTAACATCTCCTTTATTGAGTGTTCCTGGACACTCTCTGTAGACATTAAAGCAGTACAAGGTCGCTCAGTTACACTAGCAACCTTGGGACTCTGGGCATGGTTCATGGCATCCTGCTCAGCCACCAGTCTAGCAGCATTATTATCTTCAGTGAATCTGAAGGCTCCATAGAGCGATGCAAGAGTATGGCTGTGCAAGGTTTTACCTTGTCTTAAGACAAGAACCATATTTTCCCATTTGGAAGGAAGAATATCACAAAACTTCTCAAGAAGAATATCCTTATCCTTCTCTACACCCAAGCCTCTCAACTGATTAATGAGGCTAGAAAACCTGGTGTAAGTACCACTTAGACTTTCATTGGGTAGAGCAAAGAAGGATTCATACTTCTTGTTCAGGGCAACTTTTCTGGTGACAATGGTGTCATCACCTCCTTCAAACTGAATAACTAATTCATCCACATTGACTTGGCACTGGGGAACAACACAAGTGTTGGAATTAGATCTTCAGGGACAGCTCCAAGGATCATGTTCTTGAGTCTGGTGTCCAGATCTACAAGTCTACGATCCTCATCAGACCAGTGGTCTTCGAGCTTTTCTCTGGAAAATCTTCTTCCAGTTGGATCTAGAAGAGGACTTACCCCAAGAGACATGGGTATATACGGTCCATCCTTAAGGATTTTTAGCATATATCTCTCTATCCCACCAAAATGCAAAAGCATTCTGGCCTTCCATGTACCGAAGGTATCACTGTTTCCATCAAATTTTGGAACAGGAGTGTTAGAATAATGTACATGGACATGGTTTGGGGCAGTAGGAGGAGGAGGGTTTGTATTAACATTTTGAACAGGTGGTGTATTAGTATTCAAAGGGTTTTCACCTTGACCAGAACCATCTCCACCTTCAGTAGTAGTCATCTAAGCAGATCTAGGCAGTTTATTAGCCTTCTGCTCTGATACCACTTGTAAGTCCCAACTCAATAGATGGTACTACCTGAAGACACCTCTATGTCGATGGTGGAGTTACTTTGCAATATAAGCGCTGAACTGGAGACGGCCAGTTACAGTGAGTATATACCAAGTTCTAGATAGATTACTTATTTAAGTGACAATAAGTAAAGAACAATGCAATAATATAAAATACTTGTAAAGTAAATTGGTGAGACAATATGTAATTTTCAAGTGTAATTTATTTATTAACTTTAAATAAATTACAAGGTTGTTGCGGAACCAAGATAATACAAAGTATGTAAATATCGTAACAACCTATGAACTACAATTGATCTACACTTGGAAATTCTCTAAACAATCGAAACACTTAAAGTTGTGAAATGTTCCTTTTAGCGATTGAGAGAATATTGCACAAGTTCACCAAGAATATTGCAGGTTTGCAAAGTGTGTGTGTGTTGCAAAGTGTGTTCTTCTTGTTGTGCAATGACTTGTATTTATAGGCAAAGTTGACATTGGGATGTCAACTTTGGCCGTACAAATATGGTTGAGAACATTTAAGGAATAGCATTTAATTCCTTAAAATGCTGTGCAAAGTTACAGTATAAAGTAACTTTGCTCAACCTGCTTTATGTACCTTGCTGTACTTTATACATAGATAAATCCTTTTATCCGTGTAATAGCACATAAAGCATAAAAGTCTTTTCCTAGTAATCAGTGTAAAGCTTTGTAAGAGCTTTCCACTGATGGTCTCCAGTTTGTAACTGACTAGAATGTCAACTGGGCTTCGCTGCCATTGTCATTCTCTATCTTCCACTTGTTGTCTTCGACTTTAACTGGAATGTTTCTTCAACTGGTCAGTTCTCAACTGGAGGAAGTCTTCAGTTGCGTTAACTGTACGATGCAACTGGACTTCAATATATTTCGGGACAAATCTTCTGGGTCTCCAGGTGCAACTGGAGACTGGCCAGTTTTACCGAAACTGGTCCTAACACTTCACAATTAAATTATATTCCTTTTCTAAGCGTAATTCGTGGGTTTATGACACCGGGTGTGGAACTCATATCTGTAATTCTTTACAGGGGCTTAGAAGGAGAAAGAAACTGAAGCCAGGATCTTTACAACTGTTCGTGGGAAATGGCCTACCGGCAGCTGTAGAAGAAATAGGCGACTATCATTTAGTTTTACCTACTGGTTTAGTTATTGTTTTAGACAATTGTCATTATGCACCATCTATTACTAGAGGTGTAATTTCAGTTTTTTTGTTGAAAAACAACGGATTCATTAATGTTTTTAATGATTATGGTATTTCAGTTTCTCGAAATAATGTTCATTATTTTAATGCTATTGCTTGTGATGGTATTTATGAAATTGATATGCACGGATGTGATTCAAATGATAATTCAATGTATAGTGTTAGCAAACGAGTCAAGCCCAATTTGGACTCGACTTATCTTTGGCATTGTCGTCTTGCTCATGTTGGCAAGAAGCGCATTGAAAGGCTTCAACGTGAAGGGATCTTACAATCAAATGATGAATCATTTGACAAATGCGTGTCTTGTGTTTCCGGCAAGATGACAAGAAAACCTTTTCTGCATAAACCGGAAAGGGCTAAAGAGCTACTTGGACTAATACATACGGATGTATGTGGCCCATTTAGACATGTGTCAAGGAAAGGAGCTAGCTACTTCGTCACTTTTACGGATGATTTCAGTCGTTATGGTTATGTTTACTTGCTTAAACATAAACATGAAGTCTTTGAAACATTCAAGGAATTTAAAAGTGAGGTAGAAAATCAACTCGGTAGAACCATCAAGATTCTTCATTCGGATCGAGGTGGTGAATACTTAAGCCAAGAGTTTAAAGATTATCTTAAAGCTTGTGGAATAGTTCAACAGCTTACTCCTCCATATACTCCACAGCATAATGGTGTATCGGAGAGGCGAAATCGAACATTGCTTGAAATGGTTCGATCAATGATGAATCTTACAACTCTTTCATTTTCGTTTTGGGATTATGCCCTAGAGACTGCTGTTCGCATTCTCAATATGGTTCCAACCAAGAAGGTTGACAAGACACCGCATGAATTGTGGCATGGGAGTGTTCCCAAACTGTCTTACTTAAAGGTCTGGGGTTGTGAGGAACTTGTGAAACGAGATACACCTGACAAACTTGAGTCTAGATCTATTAAGTGCATCTTTGTAGGATACCCAAAGGAAACAATGGGTTACTACTTCTACTTTCCTACCGAAAACACTGTTAAGGTATCTCGATTTGCTGAGTTCCTTGAAAGGAAACTCATATCTCAAGAAGATAGTGGGAGGATTGTTGAACTTGATGAGGCTCAAGTAGAAGATGTGTCAACTTCTGAAAATACTAGCAATCATCAACTTGGGGGGAAAATGTTCAAAGAGATGAATCTCAAGATGAACTACAAGTTGAAGATGAAGCGATTCCAATTCATAGGTCCTCAAGGACAATACGTGCTCGTGAAAGATTAAATCTTATGGTTGAATCTGAAGAACACGTATTAGGAGACTTAAATGAACCTCCTAATTTCAAAGTTGCATTATCAGATCCGGAATCTGAAAAATGGCTTGAAGCTGCGAATGTGGAAATGAAATCCATGAAAGATAATCAAGTTTGGAGCTTAGTTGATCTTCCACCAAATGGTAGAACTGTTAGAAATATAAATGTAGGAGATTTGACAACGATGAGAGACTTCAGAAGAAGTAATGTAGCAACTCTCTGGCATACAATGTACAATATTCTTTCAACCTGCTTGATGCCGTCACAGAAAGGAATTGATCTGATGACAAAAGATTCTTTGGCAATCTATTATGCAGTCACTCACAATGTGCAGTGTGACTTTGCGGCGATAATATGGAAAAAGCTGATTCAAGTTGTTAAGGGAAAGGATAAACAAGACCGAAAGTACATTCCCTTCATCAGATTTTTCACTCTGGTTATCGAAGATGCTCTTGATAATGCAGAAGAACTTCCAAGGTTGGAAGACAGATTTAAATGTGTGATTGCTTTATATAAATCCAACTTGAGAGGCACAAGTTGTGAAACCGTAAGACCTTTTCCGATTCCACCGTTTTTGATAAACCTGGTTCCTGCTCAGAGTCCTCACCTTAGGGCTTATCTTGAGTGGTTAGTCTCAGCGATGGGGTCTGATAGCCGACAGACTCTTTCCCAAGCTGAACATAGGTCGCCAAGTGAGGGTCCTAGTGTGTCAAAAAGAAAAAGAGGGGTTAGTGATGAAGGGGCCTCTGAGCAGAGGAAAAGAAAGTCTAAAAGAGTTATGTTTCAGCAAGATGTTGCTTCACCTGAACCTATTTCATCACCTGTTTCACAATCCACACCGAACGTTACATCACAAACATCACCTTCACAATCTACACAATCTACACCAACCGTTCCCCTTTCACAATCTTCACCTTTACAATCGACACCTTTACCATCCGTTGTTTCACCGAATCCACCAATTCTAACACCACCTCGATCAATTGCTTCAATACTACCTGATGAACCAACTCACCACCAGGTAGACGACTTAAAATGTCTGCTAGAAGTGCTCTAAAGCAGACTTCAAAGAAGAAGAAATAAAAAAGAAAACATAAGTTGTCTAGCTCTGCAAGACAAAGACTAGAATCTTCTTCAGCAGATGTGAATGACCAACCTGGTGCCTCAGCGGAGTTTGATGTTGAACAAGCAACAAGAATTGTGCATAATGTTGAATCTGAGATTGAGCCTGAGAATGTTTGCACTGGAGATGATGTTGTGCAGGAGGAACAAGGCGGGACTGAGGGAGGAGTTGAAAATACCAGAGAGGATGTGCGGTCCGGGTTAGGACAAGGGCAAAAAGAAAAAGATGGCCCTCCATTAGTTCAAACAAATGTGTCTAGCCGGGTTGTTTACCCTAGGGTAGAAATCGAGAACTGCCCATTCTCGTTTGCACCAACCTCTCCCAGCCATTCTGACTCCTCACAACAGGAGTTAGTCTCAGAAATACACGGGGATAAACCATGCTCACCACACTCTCCTCATTTGGAGGATGAGAGTGTTGAAATTAGAGAGGACCAGCCCCACCTCTCGCCTTCAGTTCTTGCACAAGAGTCTAGATCCCCTAGGGACACTGATTCACAAGCCCAGTTGAGTACTGGAGCCGGAACAAGCGGAGAGGGACCCACTTTGTGTGACCCTCAAGGACAGCTTGGAAATCCTTCCTTAGCTAACATCACGCCAGCTTTAGCCGCAGGTAACAGTCCTCAGACCGAGACTGGGGAGCAGTATGAACGCCGTAGTGACACTGTTGTTCCTCAGGATCAACCTGAGACTGTATTAACGGGCATTCTCAGTGACCCCGGTGTTGTTAGTGGTGTTGCCCAACAACAAGTCCATGACAGTGATTTATCACAGTCTAGGACACCAATTGATTCGGGTTGCAAAGCCCATGAATCTGAAACTGCTGGTGAGGGTATAACCCGAGGATCCGTAGGAAATCCTGAATCAGCATCGCTGAATTTAGGTCACACCACAAGTGTGCCAACAACCCCCGGGTTGGCTACTCCACCTCCAACACAAACACAAAGAACACCAACACCAAATGAAATTCCATCAACCTCAACAAATTTACCTACAAAAGACGCTGCTTGTGAAGTTTTATTGAATATTTTAAGGTCTGAGGGTGATTTGTTGACGGTAACTGAAAGAGGGGTGTTGAATGCTCTTGAGGTGCGAGAAAGAGAAATAGCCACTGAAAGAAGAGTGAAAGAGTTACAAGATAAAGTAGAACGTCAAAAGGCTGAATACGATGCAAAGCTTGCTGCTTTTGAATTGAGATTGTTGGCGTTAGAGTCTTGCCGACCGGCCTCGGTTCCTTCTCGTCGGGATGATCCTGATTCTGATGATCACCCCGAGGGGGAGAACCAAGGAGAAGGTCAAACAAACATTGATAGTACTTCGGCAAGAGTTGAAGGAAATGTTGGAGATGTGGTGATGGAAGAAAGAGCCGAGGGTGTGAATGTTGAAAATGTTGAGAATGATTCTTTGAATGATGAGATTAGAAGAAGGTTAATTGAAGTTTTTGGTGATGATTCTGATGATGATGATGATGAAGAAAATGAAAATATTGTTGAATATGAAGATGAAGGGTATGTGATTGAAGATGAGATAGTTGAATATGCTGAGAGAGATGCAGATATTGAAGCCTTAAAAGATAATGTAACATTGGATGAGCCGGAGATAGTTGAGAATCCAGCAAATGTAGAAGCAGTTGAGGAGCCTGTGTTTGAAGACTTCCCAGATCTTGATTATTTTGGAACAGGTTCATCAAGCAGAAAAGAAGCTGGAGAATCGTCTACTCAGGGTTTCACAACTCCTCAACACTATACATTTGAAGACTTCAATA
The DNA here is from genome assembly GCA_034093135.1 of Erigeron breviscapus. NCBI lineage: Eukaryota > Viridiplantae > Streptophyta > Magnoliopsida > Asterales > Asteraceae > Erigeron > Erigeron breviscapus. Next base: position 159,030,207 of record CM067168.1, read on the forward strand.
GCTTTGATGAATTGAGAAAGACTCCTGAGGCTGCAAATCAGAACTTCAAGAAATCAACTTATAAGCAAGTGTTGAAAGAAGCAATAGTATCCGAGGAAGTTCTCCCTGATTATTTTCCAACTGAATTGACTGATGAACAAAGGAGGTTCATTAATCGGGGATACTTCTTGAGGGATAAGGAAAGAATGGTTGCGCTGGGTGTTAAGCCAAAGGAGGCAGCTAAGAAGTCTAGATTTTTGGAGGAAAGAGCATTTCCAATCTTTTGTGGAGCTACCAAAGTTACTAAAACCAAAAGACCTGAGTTGGAGTCAATGTACAAGTTTAAGGAAGCAAGACAAGTAGAAGAATACAAAGAGCTTCTTAAACTCACCAAGCAATATAATCCCAAGCTCCTTGAGGAACAAAGAAATCACAAAATCTTGGTGCTGATCAGAGTCATTTTGGTTAAAAGAAACACTATCTCAATCCCAAGTTTTCATGTCAAAAGAGATAATGGCAAGAGCTACAGATTTACTGAAACACAGTTCAAGCTGCTGCCAGTTGATGACATTATCTTTCTCTACAATCATTTTGGTTAAAAGAAACACTATCTCAATCCCAAGTTTTCATGTCAAAAGAGATAATGGCAAGAGCTACAGATTTACTGAAACACAGTTCAAGCTGCTGCCAGTTGATGACATTATCTTTCTCTACAATCATTTTGTGAATGCTATGCAGAGATATCGTGAAGATGTTATTGCCTTTGAAGCTGTTAAAAGATATATGTCAAGCTGCATTCAATATGCTTCATTGGAAGATTTTCAGATAGGTTTTGAAGTTGTAAAGAGAAAGATTAATGTGCCGTATCCAGATCAAAGTCTATACACCACAGATATTGAACAGCTAAGTATTGGTCATATCATTGAAGAACCATCCTTCGGTGTTGTCTTTTTGAATAGCAGAAAAAAGAAGATTTTCATTCGCATGGATGAACTTGCTTCCTATTCTGATGGAACGTTGGAGTTTTGTAAGAATGTGTTGTTGTGCCTGCAAGATGACGAGCAAGATGAAAAGAAAAAGGAAGTGTTTGACAAAGCAATCTCCAAGATTAATCAAAGACTCGAGTACAGAGACAGCATTAGAATGATGAGAGAAGCAAAGAATGCTCAGAAGTCTAAGTACGTCGTACGTCGAAGAGGAGGTTGTTGGATCAAGTATGCGCCCAGTCATCTTCCAGGTCCACAGAACATTCCTCCAAGAAACTTTGCAGACAACATGGTTGTTCCTGATGACAGACCCGAAGGAGAAAATTGGTTCTGGCATCCAAACAAAGGAAGACCAAATACAAGAGCTTAAAGAAAGATAAGACTGGATATTTTTCACAAATCACTACTAAGGGGGAGATTGTTAGAAATATAAATGTAGTAGTTGATTTGTATACCTTATGTCATTTGTACTTAGAATGTAAACTTGTTAATATGGAAGGGGGCATAGTGTAAATAGCTCTTATGTATATAAACCCCCTCCATAATGTAATTTGTAACCTTTTACCACATAATACAAACTAATCTTTCCCTGACATCTCTCTACTCTCTCTCTACTTTCTCTCACTAGAAAACTCCATTAACACACACTAAAGCTCGAATTCTAGTTTATCAAGAACCGTTGGGTGTAAATGGATCTTCAAGAAGAAGACCGACATGGATGGAAATGTACACACCTATAAAGCTCGTCTTGTGGCGAAAGGCTATACTCAACTTTATGGAGTTGACTATGAGGAGACCTTTTCTCCCGTTGCGGACATTAGAGCTATTAGGATCATCTTAGCCATAGCAGCGTACTATGACTTTGAGATATGGCAAATGGATGTCAAAACCGCCTTCTTAAATGGTTTTCTAGACGAGGAAGTCTATATGGTACAACCAGAAGGTTTTGTCGATCCAAAATATCCCGACAAAGTGTGCAAACTTCAAAGGTCCATTTATGGATTGAAGCAAGCATCAAGAAGTTGGAATAAAAGGTTTGATGAGGAGATCAAAAAGTTTGGTTTTGCTCAAAATCCTGATGAGCCATGTGTATATCGCAAAGCTAGTGGGAGTAATGTTACTTTCCTTGTCTTATATGTAGATGACATATTGATAATAGGAAATCACATTCCAATGTTGCAAGGCGTTAAATCTCATCTTGGAAAGTGTTTTGCTATGAAAGACTTGGGTGAAGCAGCATTCATTCTTGGAATCAAGATCTATAGACATAGAAGTAAACGGTTGATTGGATTAAGTCAAAGTGCTTATATAGATAAGATCTTGAAGCGATTCAAGATGGAGAATTCTAAGCGTGGTTATATACCGATGCCAGAAGGACTTAATTTATCTAGCAAGAACGGTGCTTCTACACCTGAAGAGGTGGAGCGTATGCAAAGAATTCCTTATGCTTCGGCTGTGGGATCTATCATGTATGCGGTAAGATGCACTAGACCTGATGTTTCGTTCGCGCAAAATATAGTTAGCCGCTATCAGCAAAATCCTGGAGAAGATCATTGGACTGCTGTAAAGAATATTCTTAAGTACATGTGTGCTACTAAAGAATTATTTTTGGTGTATGGAGGAAATCCCGATGCAGAACTCAAAGTAACTGGATACTGTGATGCTGGATTTCAGACTGATAAAGATGATACAAAATCTCAGTCAGGATATGTCTTCGTTCTAAATGAAGGCGCGGTGGATTGGAAGAGCAGGAAACAATCTACAGTTGCTATGTCTGCTATAGAGTCTGAGTATATTGCTGCCGCGGATGCCGCCATGGAAGCTGTCTGGATCAGAAAGTTTATTTCTGGGCTTGACGTGATGCCCTCAAATAACTTACCTATGGATCTGTACTGTGATAATACGGGAGCTATTGTCATTGCCAATGAACCTGGAGTTCAGAAAGGTGCCAGACATTATCAGAGAAGATATCACTATGTTCGTGAGCAAATCGAATCACGTGAAATCAAATTACTCAAAGTTCACACAGATTGTAACTTAGCAGATCCTTTTACAAAGGCTTTGTCAAAAGGAAAGCTCAATAAGCATGCCGAGGGCATAGGTCTTAAATTAGCTAGTTATATCATGTAAATCTGTGATTGGTATTTGGATAATGGGATGTTAAACAATTGTTATTTTAATAAATGAATTATATACTTGGTATGAGTGTTTTCATTTTATAATGATTGTGTCCTATATTTGCATGTTTAAATCCATGAATATTTTAAAATATTCTAAACGTCCATTGTCGATTAACTATATGGGAATATAGTTAAACTAAGACAAATCTGAGAGATTGGTTAAATATTTAGGGAATATTTTGAAGATGGTCCTGCCAAACTCACATGGTATCCATAAAGATGCATATCGGACTTACTTAACGAATTTTCATTTTATAATGATTGTGTCCTATATTTGCATGTTTAAATCCATGAATATTTTAAAATATTCTTAAGTACATGTGTGCTACTAAAGAATTATTTTTGGTGTATGGAGGAAATCCCGATGCAGAACTCAAAGTAACTGGATACTGTGATGCTGGATTTCAGACTGATAAAGATGATACAAAATCTCAGTCAGGATATGTCTTTGTTCTAAATGAAGGCGCGGTGGATTGGAAGAGCAGGAAACAATCTACAGTTGCTATGTCTGCTATAGAGTCTGAGTATATTGCTGCCGCGGATGCCGCCATGGAAGCTGTCTGGATCAGAAAGTTTATTTCTGGGCTTGACGTGATGCCCTCAAATAACTTACCTATGGATCTGTACTGTGATAATACGGGAGCTATTGTCATTGCCAATGAACCTGGAGTTCAGAAAGGTGCCAGACATTATCAGAGAAGATATCACTATGTTCGTGAGCAAATCGAATCACGTGAAATCAAATTACTCAAAGTTCACACAGATTGTAACTTAGCAGATCCTTTTACAAAGGCTTTGTCAAAAGGAAAGCTCAATAAGCATGCCGAGGGCATAGGTCTTAAATTAGCTAGTTATATCATGTAAATCTGTGATTGGTATTTGGATAATGGGATGTTAAACAATTGTTATTTTAATAAATGAATTATATACTTGGTATGAGTGTTTTCATTTTATAATGATTGTGTCCTATATTTGCATGTTTAAATCCATGAATATTTTAAAATATTCTAAACGTCCATTGTCGATTAACTATATGGGAATATAGTTAAACTAAGACAAATCTGAGAGATTGGTTAAATATTTAGGGAATATTTTGAAGATGGTCCTGCCAAACTCACATGTATCCATAAAGATGCATATAACTTACCTTGAGTGTTTTCATTTTATAATGATTGTGTCCTATATTTGCATGTTTAAATCCATGAATATTTTAAAATATTCTAAACGTCCATTGTCGATTAACTATATGGGAATATAGTTAAACTAAGACAAATCTGAGAGATTGGTTAAATATTTAGGGAATATTTTGAAGATGGTCCTGCCAAACTCACATGGTATCCATAAAGATGCATATCGAACTTACCCCACTTAACGAATTTTCATTTTATGGATCGGCATCATTAAGTGAAATTCGTGAAATGGTTACTTTATTTATCCTTAGACTTGAGATACAAGCAGGTTATGCATATGTGGATTGCATTTACTTGATATAGTTCTAACTGTCCTGAAAAAGGTAGTAATAAAGGGCTATTTTCAGAAATGTATTGAAACGACATGACTGACACGTGTAGTCAATATAGGATTTGTTCCTTCAATTTGAAACTGAAGTATGATACCATTTGGGCCCCTCATTAATTAATTAAGATGTTTGTATGCGCATACCCAAATGAACTCAAGAGGATGTCTTGATTATTTTGGTAATCTTGATTAATTGTAGAAATGAGAAACAGAATCGTTAAATTATGAAATGACATTGATCCATATTCATAATTAACAAGGGTATCTGAAACAAAGGGATAATAAAGACTAAATCATTTCAAATGATACTTTAAGAAACTATACTTAAATATTTCTGGGAGCATTGGCGTGTTGCTAGACGCTAACCAATGTTATTGCCTTTATATAACATGCTCAAGTGGGAGCTGTTAGTATGTGATCACGTTATAATAAACGCATGTCCGGAAATAATTTAAGCATACGGGGTCACACGAAATGACACGGTAACTCTATATTATTAATTAATATATTAAAGTAATATATTAATTGAAATAATCACGAAATGATTAATTAAACTAAATTAAAGGTTTAATAGTGTTTAATTAATTAAAGAGGAGGTGTAAAAGTGAAATTAGGAATTTGTATTGTTTCCTAATTCCACATCAAAGGGCCGAAAATTTCAAGGCTTGGAAAGCCTTGAGATTACTTGTCCATCAAGGTAAAAACCCTTTAATCTAAGCCTATAAATACAATGCAAGGCTTAAGGGTTTTTTTTTACACACAATTACACAATACAATTAGTTGTAGGTTTTCTCTCCTCTCCTCTCTTTTAGTTCGGCCGAAACCCCTCTTCACAAAGGGTTTTGGATTTCGACTTTTAGGGTATTAAACAAAGGGTTGTTGATCGTGATTTGGTACTAGCATACGGTATAGGGGTGTCTAGTGTGCGATCGTAGAGGGGTTTTACTTTAAACCCTAAATAATAATAATCTTATTATTAATAATAATTATTGGAAGCTTTGCGCAAAGGTACACGTTTCGATTCTCTCTTTGTTAATAATAGTATTACATATACGATCTTTCCGCTGCGTACTCGTGAATTGTTATTTGTTTATGTGTTCATATTCTAACATGTAGTACTGATTACGGGTCATGGGCAATTTGGAAAGCTTAAAATAACAAGATTTCCATCACATATAACATGGATGGTGTACGTAGTTTCATTTTGTAATGAAAGAAATCCGCTCTACCAAATTACCTCGGGGTGAAAAATCAATCAACATATAAACATGTTTCATGGAAAGATTGGTGTAGTTTCATTTTGTAATCGTGTTATTATTATATGTAATCTCTTGTAAATGATTTTGTGATGTGTTAGCTATTTGTTAGTAATTATATCTTAATGAAATTCAACCGCAACAAAAAGGTAGGGATTGTGAATCATCACCAAATGATCTAGTGTAAGGAGGCTTTTTTTTTTCCATAAGGATTCAGGTTTGGGTCTTATCTAGGACATATTTGGGGGTGACCACAACTATATAATTTCCACCTATGGTGGTTCCTAGTGAGTTTTCTCTTTCAAGATCTTTGCGTGATAGAGTTTTCTCAATGAGGGTTTAAATAAGGTATCATTTTGCGAGAGAGCTCTCCAGTGCCAGTTAAGACAATGTACGTTAAACCTTCAGACATTCGCGAGTGATTCACACCTTAAAAAAAGTAACGATTACAACTTTAAACGAATAAAATATTTATTTGTGAAATCGTCTGTCAGAAAGTTTATTTATATTAGTAGTTTCTAACAATTGTTTAATTTTTGAATATATTTACTTATTATTGTAAATAAAATACATAGTTGTTAAATCAGGCATTTACCTAAATACAAATATTCCAATAGCATATGAAATCTACATAATCAAATAAGGTGTTCTAATAAATACGTATAGTTTTGAAGTATTGATAAGAATCAAATACACAAGAGAGTAACATGCACAAGTTTACCTACTTTTTTAAGCAGACGTTGAGGCATTTTATCATCCATTAAATTTATAGGCAAAGTTCAAACCGATGTACATTTTGTTGTATAAAATCTGGTTAAATTCTTTTAAGAAATTTTTACTAACCGTAAATTCAATTAAATGTGCTGTCAAATTGATCTTGAGCATTATGTTGATTTATCTTGGCTGCTTTAGAATTGAAAGTCGTTATATGCAAGAGTCGTACAAGGTACGGATCAAGTATTATGTTATAAAGTACATAAAATAATTCCTCGTAATTAGTGCAAATTTATTTTGAAGACTTTCGTAATGATATTGCTCAAGTCTTCATACCAGTTAAAACTTCTCGACCCTGCAGTCTCCGGTATTAAGAAGGTCTTTTATCCATTATCTCTAGTCTTTGATTTTTGTTAGAGTTTCGGTAATGTTGCTTGGGACTATAGTGAAGCTTCATAAATCATCTGGTTCACTATACATGTATTATTATCTGGCTTCAAATATTATATGCCAAATAAAAGTATGGTGGAGAACCTAGACTCTTAAAAAAAAAAAGGCTTGAAAAACTTAGGTTGTGCTTAGTTAGTTTTCGGCCGATCCGGCCAGGCGTAGCCCGTTCAGGTCTTAATAGACTTGATATTTTCTTCATGCAAGTCAGCTAATCCCAATTATCTAACAATAAAAATTGGGGTTCTCAATTGTACGTCTTTTAATTCTTGCAACTAATTCCTTCTCTTTTTAACGGACTATCAAAAAATTATTCTCTTCGATGCACGAAATATTGCATAATGCATGGACTCATGGAGAACTAAAATAAGGAAGCATAAAGTACGAACACAAAGCTAGATGCACAAAATCATTGTATTGCATGGAGTATTGGAGTAGTAAAATAAGGAAGCATAAAGCATGAGCACAATGCTAATGGAACGTGTGGCCCAATGTGTCTAACGTCAATTACGTGATTCGTGAGAAAATTTATATTATATTATAGGGTTAAATACGTAAAAAGGTAATCTATTTTCCTAAAATTCCTAAAAAGGGTAACGTTTTTATGTTTTGATTATTAAAGGGACTCTGTTTTCAAATTGTATGCAATAAAGGTAACATCGTTAGTTTTTAACGTTAAACATTCGTTAAGTGTCAACGTGACATGCCACATCAATAAAAAAAGACCACGTTGTAACACCCCAAGCTAGACTCAGAATATTACTGAAAAGATATAGCGTATGCATGAGATTATCGTAGAATAAGACTAAATGAATAAAAGGGATCCGGTGAATCCCAACATCAATTATAAAGTACAAAATGCACAAGGAGCAAGTAACCATCAAACGTTTACAAAAGACTATCAAAAGATGGCTATCGATCCTAAGCATGATGCAACAGATGGGCAAATGAATCTGAGATCCACGTAAGTCCAAGCCCGAGTCCAACATAAGCAACAATCAAACTTCACGTCCAAGATTCGCCTGATTACCTGAAAAGTGTACTAAACAAGGTCAACACTAGGTTGGTGAGTTCGTAGTAATGGCTCACAAGGAACCATCGTCAATCAATCACAATATGAACAAGAATGAGGCAAGTAATAGCTTACGAGACGTCCATATATTACACATGAACATAAATGAGGTTTGCTCAAGTGCAACCTAGCCACACACATAAGTATCCGTACAAAGAATTACATAAGATAGTTAGAGAACGCATAATAAATGTGTACAAGTATTAGTATGCTAACTAAAGTATCAAAAGTATCCCACGACAACATTAATACAACCACAACCACACCATTCATCAAGTATAAGATACTTGGGAGTACGTCGAACCGAGTAATATCATCAAGTGTAAAACACTTGGGAGTACGTTGTACAAAACCATATCATCGAGTGTGTAACACCTAGGAGTACGTTGCACAAATCATCAAGTATGAATACTTGGGAGTACGTCGAACCAATCAACAAGTACGTGCATAACCAATCCCAATCACAAGTCCATCGTACAACAAATCATCCAAAACCACAATGCACATACATTTCATACGACTTTACATTTAAGGAATCATAGATGCTTATATATAGGGTCATCCGCAGCCTTCCCACCACATCTACAACTCATTAAAGGTATCATCGTCTTCCATGTATGTACAACTATCCTAATCACATCATATAATCAAAATCGAAAGCATAATCCAACAAACAATAAGTTAAACCGTCAATCAAATCAATCAATCAAGCAAGCAAGCACGTGTACACTTTTCAGCCCGAATCTCAATCGAGTGGGGGACTACGGAACTCACCTTGATCGGCAATAGCAATTTATGAATGAGTTATAAGCGTTCAACGATCGTCACAAGTCCACACCTATATATATACGTCACATATGTATTAATATATCAAGTAAAACCCTAATTAGGTTCTTAAATGTGATTCAAGGCATTGACCGACTCCTGAGACCCAATATGGTCATTAGAGAAGTCAAGAAGTAGTTTAGAACGACTTAAAGTTGTCTAAAGGTCATCTCGTGTCCACAATTTATCACTATGTTCATTATACACATTCTTATACAATTATATGTTAACCTTTCATGTTCATCTAAACTTTTGGTTGCACACTCGACTTTGAACAGCCCTAAAGACACGTATAGGACTCCATAGGAGTTGAGGGAAGACTCGATTGAAAGCTAAACACGACCCAAGGACGATGGTAACCAAGCTGGAACAAAACAGAAAACTGCACAATGCAGCCCGGTGTCTAGGACGTTAAGACGGTGGCCCAGATTTCCTTTACGCTGGAACTTGGCTGTCTTACGCTGATCTCTCGAGCCAGACGCTGAAACCCACAAAACCAGACCACCGTCTGGGACGGTGGGTCTGGCGTCTGAGCGCTGAACACGAGTTGGGCGTACAGCAGCAGCAAAACATGACAAAGTCGAGCCAAAGACACCACAAACTCGCTTTTTGACTTGCCATCCGATTGGTAATGAACCAAAACCCGTTTTCAAGCTTTGTTAAACATCAATGAACATAATTAACTATAACCCACTTCAATTTATCAACTCGAGACATCAAAATCTTGTTGAAATTCGGTTTTGACCCAACAAACCCTAACACAAACCCTAATCGACCCATTTTAGCTTTTGACCCGATTTTTAACTCAAGGATACTTAGTTTTGACTAGAAACAAGTTTACAAACATAAAATAATCGATTTGGGAGAAATTTGACTTACCAAAACCACCACAATTGCTCAAACCAGAAAATTGACCCGAATGGAGAATTCTTGCACTTTGAGGACCCAATCTTTTGAGATGTTGTTTAGAAGATGATGAAGATGATATTCCTAACTTGAATTTAACTCAAACAACATTAATTGACGATAAGATTTTAGAGAGAGAATGGGAGTGTGTGTGTGTTTCTTGCATTTAAGAGAGAAAAAAAAGATAGATAAGGAAATGAAATGGATGGATGAAAGAGTGAAAGGGTGGGGATAGGGTTGGGTTGTCTTGTGGGTCATGGGTCATGGATCCTAACCATGGGTTGACCCGTCTACACAACTACTAGCTTAAACAATCGTTACATCGTATCGATTAGCATCATAACATATAGTAAGTGGGTCTACCGACTCGTCAAGTGTAATTATCCGTCATTTATTCATGAAATAAATTAAATTATGTCGTTAAATCATAAAATGGCTCCAAGTACATCACAACTTATAATTTGTTAGTCAATTTGCATATAAAGTCAATCGGTCAAAAATCTCGGATGTTACACACGTCATCAAAGAAAATGTTGATCTAAACAGTTTACCCAACAACATCGTCATTTCCAACAATTGGGTATCATTTATCGGAGAAATAAATATAAATCGGTGATGGATAGAAATATGGTGGAAGAAAAATCGGTGATCGGTATGAAATAGGGTTTGCATTGCTATGTGTATATAAATGGGATGTGCACTACGAAGATAAATGTCACGTAGACTTTTTTTTAATAATGTGGCATGTCACGTTAGCACTTAACGAATATCTAACGTTAAAAATTAACGATATTACCTTTATTGCTTACAAATTGAAAACATAGTCCCTTTAATAATCAAAACATAAATACGTTACCCTTTTTAGGAATTTTAATAAAATAGGTTACCTTTTTACGTATTTAACCCAATATTATATTATATTATCTACCAATAAACTAAAACAGGATTGAGATGTTTTTAAAACGACATGTGACGTAATCCTTGATCGACACGTGTCCTTTTAATTTATTTATTTTATTAAATTAGCCTTTTTAATTGTATATAGATTCAATTTCCTTATTAGACTTAGAATTAAACTCTAACTCTTAGCTTATAGATACAAAACATATTATAACCTTATTTGATTGATCGTTTTCTCATTAATAAAATTGTCTCTTTTTTTTTCTTAATTCTTCAACTCCTATTACTTATAATAAGTTAACTAGATTTTAGACCCGTGTCCAACACTGGACACGGGGCTTACGATATTATCAATATTAGATCTTCATACATTTAAGTTATAAAAGCTTATAATTTCAAAGATATACGGTTCCAAGTGTTATACTTTGCAATTTGTAGTACAATAATCACAAGTTCGTCGCTGTCATTATTAGCTAAAACGTATTGATTGAATTGTTTGTCGTAGTCAAGGCACATGCTACAATAATTTCTCTATTATAGAACTTTTTGAAACCAGTTGTACTCATAATGTGATATTATTATGAAAGATAATTAAGAATTAAAATATAAACAAACTTGTGATCCTGTACTTGACATTCAATGTAACACCCCAAGCCGAGGTTCGAAATATCACGGAAATCATATAGCACAAGGTGGGATTAATGTAGAACATGAACTAAATGCAAATAAAGGATTCAGTGAATCCATACAATACGAATAACAAGTATCAAAATACATAAGGAGCAAGTAACCATCAAAGTTTACAAAAGAACATCAAAAGATGGCTAACAGTCCTAAGTACAATGCAAAAGAAGGCAAATGGATCCTTGATCCATATAAGTCCAAGTCCGGGTTCAACAGCAAGCAAACAATCAAACTCCACGCCCTGGAATAACCTGATAACCTGAAAAGTGTACTAAGCATAGTCAACACAAGGTTGGTGAGTTCGTAGTAATGGTCCATAAGGAACCACCGTCAATAATCACAATATACGAGTAGATGCGAAACATGACTTACAGTGAGCCTCTACGAAAACACAATAACATCCACAATAAGATTTCACAAGACAAGCAAGCGTGTAATGAATATGCACAAAAGATGTCAATAACCAAATCGTGTATCGCATGTATGCATATCCATAATGTATGTCAAATTCGTATCAACCATGTCACAAATGCATCAAATAGGGTGTGCTTGCGTGTAGACGCATAAACAGAGTATGCATGCGTGTAAACCGCGTATATATTTATATATAGTATGCTTGCGTGTAAACCGCGTATTATATATATATATGGAATGCTTGCGTGTAAACCGCGTATATACATATAGAATGCTTGCGTGTAAACCGCGTATATATTTATATATAGTATGCTTGCGTGTAAACCGCGTATATATATATATATATGGAATGCTTGCGTGTAAACCGCGTATATACATATAGAATGCTTGCGTGTAAACCGCGTATATACATATAGAATGCTTGCGTGTAAACCGCGTATATACATATAGAATGCTTGCGTGTAAACCGCGTATATACATATAGAATGCTTGCGTGTAAACCGCGTATATTACATATAGAATGCTTGCGTGTAAACCACGTACATACACTTAGGAGGATTCTACATTCTTCGAGTCCCAGATGCTTATATATAGGGTCACCCGCAGCCTTCCCACCACATCTAAAACTCTTTGAAAGTAAAACCGACTTCCATGTATATACGTCTATCCTAATATTAATGAAATACTTTACAAACATAAACCAAGTCAATCAAACTTATAAACCAACTCGTCATTCAATCATTCAGTCAAACATTCAATCGACGACTATTAATTCGTAAGTTCATCAATACAACGATAAAAGTATGAATGAGTGCGTATCACACTAGTCAAGTATATCAAGGCATTCATGTCTATTCCAAACGTATTCCCAAGTCCATCATTTACTCTAAACAACGCGTATATATACTTCGGAGGATTTTACTTTCATCAAGTTCTAGATGCTTATGTATAGGGTCATCCGCAGCCTTCCCACCACATCTAAAACTCTTTGAAAGTAAAACTGACTTCCATGTATGTACTTTTATCCTAATAAATTACAGTATCATAATCACATTCGTAAACCATCACACAATCAATCAAAACTATCTATCAATCGACAATTAATCAGAAATTAACTAGACAGTTCAATCAAATCAACCAGACAATCCAACAAACACGTATATGTACACTTTTCAGCCCGAATCTCTATTGAGTAGGGAGCTACGAAACTCACCTCGATTGGCTATGAAAAGCTAAGTTTGATATAAAGTCAAGTTACTGTCGTTCAATGATCACTTCACGTCCAACACCTAAATATTGATCATATACATTCATATCAACACACATAAACACATATACGTAGTTATTAAATATTCGGCAAAACCCTAATTAGGTTCCCAAAGTGGTTCTCGACGTTTGGTGACTTCTAAGACTCTTATTCATTGTTAAATAAGTTAAGGAGTGAGTTAGATCGAAGCTCGATGCGTTACTAGGGTTCTGGAAGTCGAATTAGGTCAAACAAGAAATCAGAAACTGGACAACTGGCGTAAGCTACGCCCCTATGGGCCGTAACTTACGCCCATACAAACTTAGCCTAGCGTAGCCTACGCCCTCCATGGCCGTAGGTTACGCCCCCTACTGGGCAGACCCACGAACAGCAGCCATTTATGCAGAAAAACTCAACCCAAAACCCTTTTTCACTTGCACCAAAACCCTAAATCGATCTACAATGCTATAGGACCCGTTTTGAAGTTACATTTGACCTTCTAACACCTAAATACACTTACCCAAACCCATATTTCATTCCATAACATCATCAAATCTTCCAAATCAACCAAAACCCTAGTTAACCCTAATTTGACCCAAACTTCATTTTGAGTCGTTTTAAGACCTGTAAATTCACGAAACGACTAGAAATGCATAAACAAACATAAATAGATACAAATGGGATGAATTTGACTTACCAAAACTTCCTTCCCGAGATAGAACCCGAGTTATGGCAAAATGGGTAAAAATGCTTGAACTAAGAAACTAAACCCTTTGCTAGACGATAATGAGATGAAGACGATGATGATTCTCGAGTTACACCAAATCTAGAACACCAAATATTGCAAGAGAAATGAAGAGAGGAGATGGATGGTCTAGCTTTTTCACTTAGAGAGAAAAAGAGAAAGAGATAGAAGAGATATGTGGTAAATGAGAAGATAAGGGGAGGGAATGGGTCATAAAGGGGCTGGTGGGTCGTGGATGACCCACGGGCCGACCCGTTTCCTTCTCAAGCCAAAATACAAGTCGTTATACATTTAAACACCGATTAAACACACTATCGACCCGACTAACATACCACATTGTCATTTAGTCACAAAACGACCCAAACATTTCATTAACTCAAATTGTTAGCCAAATTACACATAAAGTCAACGGGTCAAAACTCACGGATGTTACATTCAAGCATATGTCTTTGATCATGATGCGGACACATAACACGAATAGGTTTATTTTCAATCACCTGTCCTATGATAATTAGATAACAATTAGGATTGTTTTCATATTCTTTGATGACAATTAGGACTCTTGATTTGAGTGACAATTGTAACTTTAAACATTAATACGCAAAACTAATATATGAAAAGGGAGAAAATTGTGTAACTTTTTTATTGAATGATAAATGAATCTTGAATGGAGTTCATATTGATTTGAATTTAGTATGCAAGTAACTCTCTGTTATAAATCGTACTTTGTTATGTGATCGTCTCATGTTCTGTGATTCCTATTGTGTTTAGGATAAGAATGTTGTATATCGTCATCTGTTATTATGTTTGAGATAGGTATTTAGAGTTCATATTGTGTTTATATTAAATATTAATATTCATAATTTATAAAAATCTAATCTAATATATTATTAAATTGGACGACATTATCAATATTGTATCGGGATACCAATGTACGACATTTATAGGTATCAATTTATAATATTTTATACGTATAAGCTAATATTTATCTTTAGTCATGTAGTCGACATTGATATTTTTATGTGTAAATCTATATTTGTTTATATAATGGATGTGATTACGCGGATTGTTTATAACATTTTAAAGATAAGATAAATATTAAATATATAAATTTAAATGTAAAAAATGTAAATAAAAACAAATTTAAAAGAATATACTTTTAGAACATTGAACACATATATTGTATTTCATCTTTTGAAATAATTTTTGTAGACAATATTTCATATGTTGAAAAATTTTAATTAATTAAATGATTAAAAATTCTTCACAAGTTGATGGCTAAAAATAAATACAAATTAAGTATTCAGGGTTAAAAATTGTAAATTATTGATGGAAAACAAAAAAGTCTAAATTAATGAGACTTTTTCTATAAATATCATATAACAATATATTTGGATAATGATTATTAGGATTTTTAATTTATAATAAAAGTAAATGACGACATAAGCGGAAATCAATTTGATGAAATTGACCGATTTGATTGGTTAACAAGTCATTAGTTCAACTGCCTTATAGTATATATTAAGATAACATGAAGACTTCAAAAATTGAGTTTACGATCCGAAATCACAAGGCTATTTGACGTCATCCTCTATGCTTACAAGTTCCGATTTTTTAAGATTTTTTTAAATTTTTTATTTGCTTATTAAATAGATAATTATATAATATCCTTGAAACTCTCCAAATAAATTATTATATATACAACCTAAATTTTTATTAATCATTCTCATACATATTATTCCTTTGTATATTTAATAAATAAATCAAGTTCAATAAAACAAAAACAAAAAAACATACGGTTTTTTATATCACTTTAATTTTATTTTTGGTATTTTGTTTGTGTTTGTTTATTTATTTGATATTGAATTGTTATGTTATTGTTAATTTTTATTTGCTTATTAAATAGATAATTATATAATATCCTTGAAACTCTCCAAATAAATTATTATATATACAACCTAAATTTTTATTAATCATTCTCATACATATTATTCCTTTGTATCTTTAATATATAAATCAATTTCAGTAAATTTCTCACCAAAAAAAACATACGGTTTTTTTATATCACTTTAATTTTATTTTTGGTATTTTGTTTGTGTTTGTTTATTATTTGATATTGAATTGTTATGTTATTGTTATTTTTCATCTCTTTTAATTTAGCTTGTTGTCAATTGTAGTTTGATTATGACTTTTTCTTCTACTACAAAAGAGTTTATTCTTTTAAATAAGTTTGTTCATGTTTTGTTATTTTTTACCGGTTTTGTTATTTATTATTTTGATATTTACCTTTGATATATATATTTTGAGACTATCTGTCCATCGGACGGCAACCAACTGAGACATATGTTTAAAAAGGGCATGAAATTTTAAAAAGTATAAGATATATTATATGTATAATGTACAATGTGTAATTATATACATATAAATAAATATATGTATTTGATTCGATTAAACTAATTAATATTATGTTAGTTTTTTAATATATAAAAAAAATTGTTTATATATTTGAATTCGTTAAAAGTTATGGGCGGTTTTTTACTGACTCGGTCTGGGTATTTCAATTCTCAGGGCCATCACTGGCTTCTGTGTTAACACAGACACTTTAAAATAATTACTATATAAGTATGTTTCATATGTAGTTAAAATTATTTAGTCAAAAAGAACAATTCTTTCAAAAGTTTCGATTAGAAACAGACATAAAATAAGTTTTGACATGAAGTAACCAAGTAACTTTTCATGTGATCGCGGAAGAAATTTTATTTTTAAAGAAAAATTAAACATAATTAAATGACTTGTTATTTTAACTAGACATACACCCGTACAATGCCGGCGGGGATGGGTGTGACGACAGCGGTCTGGTGACGGTGACAGTGGCGCCGGCGATGGTGGTGGCGATGTGGTGGTGAATGTAAAATTGATTGATGTAAAAAGAGTTAGTATGGTTATTTAAGGGTTAGAAGATCAATGTTGTAACTTATTTCATTAAGGGTATTATAGGTATATTAAGTGAAAGTAAAAAGAAAAAAAAGGTAATGGAGGGAACCCTAGCCCCGGTACCACAATTGGATACCCATCGACTCACTCCGTATGAGCCATATGATGCCGGTAACAATACCTCCATCCTAATCCCACATGATCTGGGCACCCGAAGGATCGAACCCGCGTATTTAAACTTCACATGTGGGTCTAGGCTTCATTGGTAACGGGTACCTTAAAGAAATTATTTTTTGTGCCAAGCGGGGATCGAACTTGAGACCTTACCACTAGACTAACTCCTTGTTAGTATTAAGTGAGAGTATTTTTATTAGTGAATATAAAAAGGGGTAACATAGTCATTTCAAAGTATGAATTATTTAAATGGAGAAAGATAGTTTATTTTACATAGGAGTAAAGATAAAGGGTATGTTTGGCAAAAAGCTTTTAGAAGCTTTTAGGGGCTTCAAGCTTCAAGCTTTTAGGAAAAACCTCATGTTTCATAAAAAAGCCTTGTTTGTTTAAGGAAGCTACAAGCTTTTAACTTGGAGCCAAAGTGTCTGTTTGGCAAGGGGCTTTTGAAGGCTTTTAGGAGCTTAAAAGCCCCGAACTTTTAAATATAAGTCCATTTTAAAACTATAGCCACTTCTGGCATTTTGTTTGATGAAGCTTTGTTTAGGACTTGGTTTTCATTGAGTTTTAAAGATTCATAAAGAGTATGAATGGTGAACTTGGTCAGATTTTGATGTTGCTTGATCTGTGTTCCAAAATCTTCCCATTCTGGACCAAGAGCTTTGATGAATTTGATGTTTAGCTCAATCTCTGTTTTCTTGACATTGTTCTTCCTCGGCTCATTTATGACATTGCAGAATCTGTAGTAGACAGCTTCAAGAGTTTCATTAGGCAATTTCGCGAAGTTGTCAAACTCAGTCAAAATATTGGTCAATCTTATCGTCGAAGTCACGTCAGCTCCTTCCATCTGTCTAGCCACCTCATCCCATATCTCCTTGGCTGTATCATAAGAATCAACAGAGCCATAGATTTCATCCGGTAGAGCTTTGTATAGGCATGACCTAGCTCTGTTATCTGCAGCTGTTCGATCTTTTGTTCAGCATTCAAAGATCAGGAGTCAGAATAATTGCATCAGTAGTGGGATGGCGATGAACGGCAAGTCCATTCAGGATGGAATCTTTCATCATATGACCATTTGTTTGACTTTCCACATAGTCCATAAATCTTTTCTTCCATAGTCCATAGGAACCACGGTAGAGAACTGGAGG
>CM067168.1:159049331-159056831 GCA_034093135.1 Erigeron breviscapus
ATTTCTTTACTGCTTTACTATTTTAATGATTCCTGCACTTTACTAACTTGCTTGATATTCTTTATCTGAATCTTAAAACGTTTTGTGTTTAAAAGTTTGTAAAGATTGTGGAAAGTTGTATTCACCCCCCTCTACAACTGTTCTGTGTTCAATATACTTTGGTATATTGATATACCGTGGGACATATCACAAACCATTTACATAAGCAACCTTGGTGAATTTGATGAGACAATTAGAGAGAAGGCCATATCCTTCAGTTTGTCCTGTGGAGTTATCACCAAACACTACAGTAGGGCCAGCAGCCTCTACGTAGTTATCCAGCAGGGTCTTAGTGCCAGTCATGTGTTTTGAACAACCACTGTCCAAGTACCACACACCTTTTCCCAGCGAGCCCTGCATGGATATAACAGAAGGATTTAGATTGGTTCACTGTTAAACTCACTGACAGCCATGTCAGCGGGATTAAAGCTTTAAGCTTCAGAGGATTCCTCTCTACTGATAGTATCATCAGTAGAGAGAGGAAGAGGAGCAATAGGGTCAGTAATATCATCTCTTGGAGAGTTATCAACAAGTTGATGAGCAGGAAGCATGTCACGATCAACCACATAGGTGAAGTATTGATCAGCAGAGGTGACAGTGTTTCCAGTATCTAGAACAGTCAAGTTGCTGACTTGATTGTTGTTCCCATACTCGACCAGAATGCTACCATGACCATTAGAAATGATCTCTTGAGACAGAGGAAAGGAAATTCGCTGAGCAGCAATGAAGTCAGCAATGTTTTCCTCAGAGAGAACAGTTGTATCTCCTATACTATTTTCAAGTTCAGCGGAAGAAGAACTTTCGCTGACCATAGTGGAGGAGGAAGCAACTGCTGAGGAAAGAGGATTGGGTTGAATGACAACCTCAGGAGCATCCCTGGAGTTGTCACAGTCAGAAGCAACATGACCTCTGCTGCCACATATGTAGCATTTTTTAACAGAGTTGCTGCCTTTTTGATTTTGAAGGAAGAATTCCTTCAGTTGAGAGGAGAGATCATTAACTTGCTGAGCTAGCTCGTTAATTTTAGGGTCAGAGGAGGAAGATGCCCTTTTCTTTTGCTTTGACTTTTGCTTATGCTTAAGTGTAAGCTGAGGCATCTTAGGAGCAGGACCCAAAATAGACTTTCCTTTTGGATCCTCAGATTGAGAAGTAGAGGGATTTTGTGATCCCTTGACTACACTCCAGGCTTGTTTAACAGCAGGGTGAGAAGAAGAAGAAGGACCCTGCTGATGAGACTGATGCACTCTTTTAGGAGTGATCGGTCTGGGTTGCTGGTTTGGAGTAACTGACCTCACTTGCCTATGAGGTAGGTACTGCCTATTAGGGGTAGTAGATCTTACTTGCTGATGAGGCAAGTGCCCTCTTTGAGGAGTGATAGGTCTTACTTGCTGATGGGGCAAGTATCCTTTCTGAGGAGTAATAGACCTATTTTGAGTATTAGGCATTCTTTCTTTTTGAGGAGTTTTATGCCTCAAAATGGAAGGAATAGGCATCGATTGGGGTGCCTGCTGGTGGACCTGTTTATCAGCAGGTCTGACCTGAGAAGGTCCTACTTGCTGATATCTAGCGTCACCGAACCTGACGCGTCTTTTCATAAGACGATCATGCTGAACAGATTTACTGTCAGCATGTGCAGGTACATGATGAGAGGTTGAGGAAGAAGGAGTTTGAGAAGCAACTTGTTGGGGTTGCTGACTGACAGAGCTAGCATGCTGAGGCATGCTGTAGTCATAAGGTACAGCAACTGTGCTTCTCTTAAAAGGATCAGCAGCTTTAAGAGTAAGTTGTTGAGGAGCAATTGGTTTAAAACCATCACTGTCAATGTCTCCCTCAAAAGATTCCCCAGAAGAGTATTGAACTCTTCCTTCATTAGGCATCATGCCAATAATGGGAAGATTAGGATAAAGATTTCTAGTGCTTGCTGAGGAGCTAGCACCATTTTCCTCGGCAGGAGTAGATGGGTCGCTGGTGGTGGTAGAAGTAGAACCAGCTTCCATTTCATTATGGTAATCATTACGGCCCCTAACGAAATACCATTTTCTCATTTCTTTAGGAGAAATGACAGCAGAAGGAGGAATGGAGACTTCAGGTTTCACGTCGTCATTGAACAAGTCAGAGAGAGTGGCAGCGACTTCAAAGTTACCGCCAATGACTGCCTGAACTTGGGCAGGGACTTGTTCATTTAGGCATTGATGATGAAACCTGGAAGCTTTTGACCAGGAGGTCACAATCTTTTAAGATTGGCAACTTCAAGCTTGAGTTTTTCATTCTCAAGCTGAACTTTTTGTGCCAGCAACTCATGAGATTGGAGTTCAACATGAACATTACTCAGCTCAATGAGTTTTTCAGTTTTGTCACTTAACTCTAAGGAGACAGAGTCAAGTTTAGATTGGATATTAGCTCGTATAGATTCAATGAACTGAATATCACAAAGCAGAGATTCGAAGATTTTAGGTTTTATCTTCATCCGAGGCAGAAGAATGAGCACGTACCTTTTTAATGGTGACATTTACCCACTGACTGGAAGAGACTTGGTCTTTAGTCAGTGCATCACCATCAGCGAGTGCCATAAGACACATGGCATCAACGTACTCTTCACTGTCTGAATCATCTGATTCAGCTCAGTCATGCTCTTCAGCGACCAGTCCGTTTGCTGGTGTTTTTGCCTCCTCCATCTCAGCAACCTTTGCTTTAAGCTGATAGTATTAGTTCATGTACTCATCAGCAGGTTTAGATGGGTTAGGTTTAGGAGTAGCAGGAGTTGGAAGAGCAACTCTGCACTCCTTTTGGTAGTGTCCCTTTCTACCACATCTCCAACACTCCTCTTGAGTTTTGTCAACAGGAGGCTTATATGGAGCAACCGACTTACGGTTGTTCCATTTACATGAGTACCTCTTGCCAGCGACCAGGGCAAAATCCATAAAGTCGCTGAACATCTCTTGTTTCTCATCAGAGTCGAGATCATTAACAAGAGATTGAATAGGAGGTGGGAGATGGGAGAAGCTGGCACCATTATTAAGATTAATGGGCTCAGTAGAGACAAGGGCAAGGGGGTCAAGAACAGAATAAGCAGAAGAAGAGGTAGAAGAGGAGGGACCAGCACTATGTTGTGCGTCAGCAGCAGCTCTTAAAGTTTGAGCAAGAGCTCTCTCTTCAAACTGAAGCATGCCAAAGAGAGACTCAAGGTCAAGACCATTGAGTCGCTCAGTGGTCCTAAGGATTTGTCTCAATCCTTGCCACTTGATAGGAAGACTATCAATGAATTTGTGACACGCCTCAAAGTTGTCATGGGTGATACCAACATTGGTCATGTCATTTAGCAACCCTTTAAATCGGTATAAGTGCCATTGAGACCTTCAGAAGGGAGAGAAAATAATTTTTCATAGGCTCTTTTAAGGTCAATCTTTTTAGTGGCGATTGTAGCAGCAGAGCCCTCATACATGCTACATAATCTATCCCAGACTTCTTTAGAAGTGGGATATTTGATGATGAGCTTCATGATGTCAGTAGGAAGAGTGGAGATAATCATGTTTTTGAGCCTGGAATCAAGATTTACCAGTCTACGCTCATCATCGGTCCATTGTACCTCTGGCTTGACAATGTCAATCACAATCTCAGGAGCATCAGCAGTTGCTCCTGGTGTTCTTTATACCAGAGTAGGTACGTATGGACCTTTAGTCATTATGGTTATAAGGTAGGGTTCTACACCAACTATGTGAAGAAGCATTCTTTCCTTCCAAGATCCAAAGTCATCAGGCTCGAATCTTGGAGGAACAGACACGTAACCAAAGTCACATGTGTTCACGAGAGTTGGTACAGAAGACATGTTCTTTTAAGAAAGAAAAAGAATTTTGATAGGAACAGAACAAAATTTAGAAAGAAATAAGTATGCAAACGGATCTTGTTTCAATGATTTAGAAACGATGTCTCTCATACCACTTGATAGTCCACGATTTGCACACTTATAATTAATTAGACTAGACAAGAAAGTAAATAGAAAGTAAAGAACAAGAACAAGAGTGAAGTTCAAGTATTAAGAAACTATGCAAGTCTAATCATATGTATCATTGATTAAACAGTGAATACATGATCGATATTACAACTTGTCTTACAAGAAAATACAAGAACATACAATTGTTAAGTTTTAGACTAACTAGAAAACTTAAACAATTACAAAGAGAATAAGTGACACACACTTAAATGGTGACAAACACAAAGTGTAAATGATGCGGCTGTGTTGCTTTATATAGGGGATGAATTAGGGCAACACAGCCTTACAATGATCGTGATAGAATGGTGGTTGTCGACTTCTCATAGGCTCGAAGTACTTGGATCCAGGAGCCTTTGTCTTCTTTACCAAAACGGGTATGAAAGAGAAAACCCTTGTTTTGGTCCCAACTTTACCTTTGCCATACAAGGTAATATTCAGTTGGAAGAACCACCATGTGACTTCTTTTCTTCTTGTGATTTGAAAACTTCCCGCCTTGACATACAATTGGGAAGTAAACCACCCGCTGACGAGAGTCACTGACTTCGCTGATGACTCGCTGTCGACACACGTCAGCGACCAAGTCTGGTCAGCGAATCCTTGACTCAACAAAATGCTTCATTTCTTTGAACCTCTACTACCTTCCTTCTCAAAGCTTCCTTTGCTTTCTGCTTCTTTTCCCAATCTTCAATTGCACTAGGAGGTGGTACATCTTTAGGCCAAATGGGAACTGGGATACCATCACTTCCACCTATGAACGACTCATTAGTTACTGGGTCAATACACAAACCAGCACCCCACCATTTAGGATACCTATGAGGACCTATACATATATTTATATATTCAAATCATCATTCATAGTTATGACTAACAATTATTAATAATATATATAATATATATATATTCAAATCATCATTCATACTTATGACTAACAATTATTAATAGATTAAATACACATAGTGTGAATATTAAATGAAGGCATACCTTGTGTTTTCACTCTCTGGTAGCCAGCACTAGTAACTCCCAAAGCAGCACTTGCCCTAGTTATGGAAGATTGGGAGCCAATGACCACATTATCTTGAGATAAAGGAGTAATTTTGGGCCCTGCACTAGTCCCTTTATTTGGTGATGTTTCTTGTAAGATCTTACATTTAGTCCATTTTTGTTTAGGCAAAGTTGCCTTCCTCACAACAAATCTAGGTGGTGTTGTTTGGCTTTCTTGGGTGGTAATTGGGGTTCTTTGTGATTCTTGATTTGGTATGTTTTCACTTTCTCTTTGAATGCAGGGTGAGCCTTGGTTATTCAATGACACAGTTGCCTCAAACCCATCTTCTCCTCTTACATGAACACTAGCCTGACCCCTTGCTTGGCTCCCAACTTGAATACTAGCTTTAGCTACTGGTTGGCTATTCACTTTGACAGATGCAGACCCTCTACTTTGTTTTTGATGAGGGGGTTGCCCATCTTTCCTTGGCCTTCCAGGAAACCTTGATTCCTTAGGAGGGCCAGTAGCTTCCTCATTGTTACAATATCTCTTGTTGTGACCAGGTTGTCCACATTTTGTACATTTCATGACAATGCCTCCTCTTGATAATCTTGTAAAATGCTCGCTTGGTTTGACTACTCCACCTTCATGTGCTGCCCTTCTCCTTTTTTTCTTTGGCCTACCTGGCATTACCCTAGGATGAGGTGGTAATGGTTTCTCATGGTCATTAAAATTCCATTGTGACATACCACTAACTGGCATAATGAAGGTGTTGTATGTTTCAATATACTTGTTCCTACTAAACCAGCCAGGCACAAACTCTTCTGGAGACCTTCCTAATTTGAAAATCACTGCACATGCATGTGGACAAGGGATACCTGACAGCTCCCACATCCTGCAGCTGCAATGTCTGTATGCATCATTAACCTTGAAAGACTCATTCAGTTGCCTTACTTCCCATTCATTGCCACCACAATGAAATGCTTTCCAGAATCTATCATGACATAATATTTGTTACACGGTTAACATCATAATATTTACATAAGTAATGCCAAATGAAAAAGCAGTATATATTGATTAAATACCTTTGTTGGTCCTTAACCCAATCCAACTTTTGAACTATGGAAGGACTGATATCTGTTTTCCACCTATGGCACAACTCCCTCATGACAGCTTGCCTTTCCAAAATTATGACCCTTATAGCCTCAAACAATGTGATGATTGGCTTGTTCCTTACAGTAAGTATCACTGAATTGAAGCACTCACTAAATCCATTCTCCACATTTTCACATGCCCTATTCAACTTAAAGAAAGCCCTACTCCATGATCTTGGATTCTTGTCCATTAAGTATTGGTAAGCACCAGGGTTACAAGCCCTTATTTCTTTCATGACTCTCTCAAAAAGTTGTGGATAACTTGCCTTAGAGGCTTGCTAGAATAGACTTCTAAAATGGACTCCACTAAACTTCTTTCTAAAAGACTCATATATGTGTCTTGCACATTGTCTGTATTCAGGATAAGGCATTACAGTTTTCACAGCTTGAATTAACCCCTATTTGAGTACAACAACAAAAAATGTGTGTATGACTATACAAATGTAAATACTTAACCCCTATTTGAGTACAAAAAAAATAAATGTGTGTATAAGTATACAAATGTAAATAATTAAATACTTAGTAAAATATGTATATGGGTATATTGCAAACACACCTTGTGCTGATCAGACATAATTGTGATACCCACACCAGCTTGAATTTCCAAGTCAGCTGCCAGCAATTCCAGAAACCAGGTCCAGTTATCAGTATTCTCCACACTGACCAATGCCCATGCTATAGGATATATATGGTTGTTCCCATCTCTTCCAATTGCAGTCAAAAGCTCACCAGTGTTAGGACTCTTGAGAAAACAGCCATCTAGAGCAATGACCTTCCTACAGCCTACCTTCCAACCTTGTTTTAACCCTTGTAAGCATATATACATCCTGTCAAAGTATACCTTCTTATCTGGGTTCCTTGTCACCTGAAGATTGACAGTTGATCCTGGGTTTGAAGCCAACAACTCATCAGCATAAGACCTCAGCATACCATAGTGGGCTTCTAAAGATTTTGTGTACTCATTCAGTGCATAGTTCTTGGCTGCCCTACATTGGTTTGCAGAAACAAAACACTTATATTTCTTCATCACCAGATCAGCTATTTCACATAATTTAATACTTGGGTGTGCCCTTATCTTGTTGCCAAATTATTTCCCAAGCCACTTATAGTTGATCAAAGAGCCAAACCTAAAGTTCCTGGCACATGTAAAGAAGCAACTTGGAAAGAGTTCTCAGTATTCATCTTTCTAGCAAAACACCTCCATGGACACTTGGGCTCTTCACCCTTGATAGTAGCTGGGTACATATGTTGCTTTCTTTGTTTTCCCACAGTTGGGTCTTTGAGGGTAGGAGGTCTTTGGCCACATCTAGCAATAACCTTGTTCTGTGTACTTT
>CM067168.1:159061831-159096681 GCA_034093135.1 Erigeron breviscapus
CACAAATCATTCATGGCTGCTACTGCTGATGTCTTAGTCAATGATCCGCTGCATCTTGCTAATTCTGATCATCCAGGAATGGTTCTCACCAACACTCCTTTTAATGGAACCAATTTTCTTGGATGGAGTCGCACAGTGAAAATGGCTCTTGGAGCCAAATTGAAGATAGGGTTCATTGATGGAACTGTAACCAAACCAGATGCTACTCATGCAGACTATGGAAGATGGACTAGATGTGATTACATGGTTACATGTTGGTTGCTGAACTCTATGACAGCAGAATTATCTGAAGCATTTCTATATGCTCAATCTGCTAAGGAGTTGTGGAAAGAAACTGCAGAGAGATATGGTCAAAGTAATGGACCTCTCATATTTCAAACTGAAAGAGAATTGAGCAGAGTTACCCAAGGTAATATGTCTATTGCTGCTTACTATAACAAAATGAAGAAATTTTGGGATGAGTTGCATAGCTTGAATGGGATTCCTGTTTGTACTTGTGGAAAAATGGGAGAGTGTAATTGTAAGATAATGGATAAGTATGCTGAAATTGAGAGTAGGTCTAGGTTGATGCAATTCCTTATGAAGCTTAATGATGACTATGAGTCTGTTAGGAATCAAATCTTGTCTATGGATCCACACCCAACCATCAATAAGGCATACTACATAGTCCAACAAGTAGAGAAACAAAAACAGGTTACTCATAGCACCCCTGATCACACTGCATTTTTTGCCAATAATACAAATAGAGAAAATCAGAATTTCAAGAAATATGTGTCTAATGATAATAGGAGAGAGAAACCTTATTGTACTCATTGCAAACAAACTCGTCATGTGTATGAACAATGCTTTGAGAGATTGGGATATCCTGATTGGTATAAGGGAAAAAAGGTATAAAAAAAAGGGAGGAAGAATGGCTGCTCAGATTAGCACCAATCTTGGTGAAATTATTCAGAGGGATTCTCCTTTTGACATGGATTATGAAAATGAGATTAATAGTGATCATAAGTCTGAACTTGATCAAAAATTGGTGGCTGCTGTGTGTAATGAAATGATGAAGATGTTGAAAGGAAATCATGTGCTTATGGGACAGAATGCTGATTGTGGTAAAATTGGTCAACCACATGCAGGTATGTCCTTTCATGCCAGATTACAAGCATTGGTTTCTATTGTAGAGATTGATTTTAAGAAGGATTGGGTTAATGATACTGGTGCCACAGACCATATGTCACCTCATTTAGAACTATTTCATGACATTATTGACCTTAAATTTCCCATAAAAGTTAAACTGCCTGATGGTTCTTATAAGCTTGTTACTAAAATTGGCAAGGTCAAAATCAATTCCTTCCTAACCTTGACTAATGTTCTCTATGTTCCTGATTTCCAAATCAATTTGTTGTCTATTGGTAGACTCTTAAATTCCAGACCCCTTATTGCTATTTTTGGTGGGTCCTGGTTTGCTTTTCAGGACCTTACAACTAAAAAGGTTGTAGCTGTTGGAAGAGGCACCAAAAATCTCTATGTTTGCAAAGGGCAATCTCCTTCTGCTCTTGCTTCCTTTTCAATTGTTGTTGCTTCTTTTGTAAATAAAGTCTTGAATAATACTTGTAAGCATATTGATGCTTCTTTGTTTCATCATAGACTTGGTCATACATCTGTATCCAAATTGATTCATATTGATGAATACAAAAATGTTAATATCTCCAATTTTTTCTGTGAAACCTGTGTTTTATCCAAACAACATAGACTGCCTTTTCCTGTTAGTCATTCTAGGACTAATAATCCTTTTGAACTCATTCATGTTGATCTATGGGGTCCATACAAGATTTCTGCTCTAAATGGAGCTCATTACTTCTTAACCATTGTTGATGATTTCACTAGAAGTACTTGGACCTATCTCTTGCATACCAAAGACCAAGTCTCATCTGTTCTTCAGAGTTTCATTTCTTATGTTCAAAATCATTTCAAAACCAAACCCAAATATATAAGGTCTGATAATGGTTCTGAAATAGTTAATAATGAGTGTATGGTCTATTTGAGGTCTCAAGGGATTTTACATCAAAAATCCATGGTTTACACACCTCAACAGAATGCAGTGGTTGAAAGAAAGCATAGGCACCTACTTGACACTGCTAGGGCTTTAAGGTTGACTGCAGGCTTGCCTAAACAATTTTGGGGGCATTGTGTTTTAACTGCTACTTACCTAATTAATAAGATGCCTATGAAAATTCTGAACTGGAAGACACCTTATGAGATTCTTCATAAGTGTCTACCTACTTATGATAATTTGAGGGTTTTTGGATGTTTATGTTATGCTGCTGTGACAAAGCCTTATAAAGACAAATTTTAGCCAAGAGGAATTAAGTGTGTATTTTTAGGATATCCATGGACAGAAAGGGTATAGTCTATATAATCTTTCTACAAAGGAACTCTTTCACAGTAGGGATGTGATTTTAAGGAAACACAATTCCCTTTTAAGGAAAATTCTTCACATACAACTGTTCAACAAAAATCTCTTTTCCCCAATGGTCCTATCATTTTGGAGGATGAAGAAAATAGGCTGCCCACTAATGAAATTCCAAGTGAGATTCCAACTCATAATAATGATTCTGGTGAGGTTTTACCTAATATAGGTCAATCTGTTCCTGATAGAAATGACTCTAATTCTGCACCATCTACTTCAAATACCCATAGTTTTGTTAGAAAGTCTACTAGAAATGCAGCTCCACCAAAATGGCTGCAAGATTTTGTTGTTCCTAAGGGCAAAAATTCTATTGCTTCTATGGTAATTCATGAGTCTTCTAAAGCTTCCCCTGTTTATCCAATATTCAAGAATGAGGAATTTGAGCAGTATCCCCCGGATTATGTGGCCTCATTAGCAAATGTTCTAAGCACCTTTGAGCCTTCAACTTATGCTCAGGCTGTTCAGGATAAAGGTTGGGTGGAGGCCATGGACAAAGAATTATTAGCTTTGGAACAAAACAATACTTGGAGTTTGACTACTTTGCCTCCTAATCATAAGGCAATTTCTTCAAAATGGGTTTATAAGACAAAATACTTACCAGATGGTACAGTTGAAAGGCTTAAGGCAAGGTTGGTTATTAAAGGTTTTAACCAACAAGCAGGAACATATTACAAACACACCTTTTCTCCTGTTGCAAAGGCAGCTACTGTGAGAGTATTGATAGCCATTGCTACTGCTAAAGAATGGCCTTTACATCAACTTGATGTAAATAATGCTTTCCTTCATGGATTTGTTGATGAGGAAATTTATATGTTGCCACCTGAAGGTTATCATAAAGCATTGCCAAATCAAGTCTGCAAATTAAATAAGTCCTTGTATGGCCTGAAACAGGCTTCTAGGCAA
The DNA here is from genome assembly GCA_034093135.1 of Erigeron breviscapus. Classification (NCBI taxonomy): domain Eukaryota; kingdom Viridiplantae; phylum Streptophyta; class Magnoliopsida; order Asterales; family Asteraceae; genus Erigeron; species Erigeron breviscapus. The sequence continues at coordinate 159,065,196 of CM067168.1, forward strand.
TGGAATATTGAGCTGACTAAATTTCTTACTTCATTAGGCTTTGAACAGTCCAAGCATGATTATTCTTTGTTTGTCAAAGCCAAGGGGGACTTGTTTACTTCTATTTTGGTATATGTTGATGACATAATTGTCACAGGAAATGATGATAGTGAAATTAAAAAGGTCAAATTAGCTTTGGATAGAAAATTCACTATCAAGGATCTTGTTTGGCAAGGTACTTTCTTGGCATAGAATTGTGCAGAGATGGATCAGGGACTTATCTTAATCAAAGAAAGTATACCTTAGACCTTCTTAAGGATGCAGGTTTAACTGCTGCTAAACCAGTTGGTTTTCCTTTGCCCACATATGGCAAATTGTCTCTTGATAAAGGTCAATTATTGTCAGAACCAGATTCTTATAGGAGGTTGATTGGAAGATTGTTATATCTATCAATGACTAGACCAGATATATCATATGCTGTACAACATTTGAGTCAATTTGTATCTGCACCAAGAGAACCTCATATGCAGGCTGCTATTCACTTGTTGAGGTATTTGAAAGGAACCATTTCAAAGGGTTTATTCTACCCTGTACAGCAGTAATTAAAGGTCACAGGATTTAGTGATGCAGACTGGGCTTCTTGTTTGATGACAAGAAGATCACTCACTGGCTATTGCATTTTCTTAGGACATGCATTAGTCTCTTGGAAGACCAAGAAACAAGCAACTGTTTCAAGATCATCCACAGAAGCAGAGTATAGAAGTATGGCAACCACTACTTGTGAATTGGTGTGGCTCACTTACTTGTTGAAGGATTTACACATTCCAGTTAAGGTTCCTTTGACTCTGTTTTGTGATAATAAAGCAGCTCAACAAATAGCTGCCAATCCATGCTACCATGACAGAACTAAGCATTTAGACATTGATTGTCATTTTACAAGAGACAAGGTACAAGAGGGTTTTCTGCAAACTGCATATATTCCCACACATTTGCAGTTGGCAGACATCATGACTAAAGCTTTGGGGTCTTCACAGCATTCGTTTTTTAGCAACAAGTTAGGTCTTCAAGAGGTTCCAACTTGAGGGGGGTGTATAGAAGTTAAGTAGTGATTTATAAAGATTAGAAACTAGAGGGACCAGAAGTGTAAATATTAAGAGGTTGTTAGGAAATTAGTTATTATTCAAATTTATATTTAAGCGGTTAAATGATTAGATATAGTATAGATACAGATTTCCGATTCCTTGTATATATAATGTGTATTTGTAATCATTTTTCAATTAATCAATGAAATAACAAATTACTCTCTCAATTTCTTCTCTTCCTAAATTCTATAACAGTGGCCTGGGACCTATCGGCTATCAACTATTAGCGTATAGCGTAGTGTATATCGATTATTAGTTTTTGTTTCCATTTTTAGTTAACTAATTCAAATTTTAATGTTTAATCAAACTTTAAATAATAGATTGAACAATAAAACACATTTTAAGATTATTAAAGTTTAGGGTTTTGTTATGAGCTGTCATCAACGTGCATAAATTAGTTATTTTTTTATCATGAAATACAGTAGTTAAACTTTTGATATCAAATATACGTATTTTTATACATGTTAATAGCGGCCTAGCAAGGATGGAACTCTTAAGGGACCAAAGGGGGTTCCAGCCCCTCAAAAATTTTATTAATATTTTATTATAATAAATAATTTTATATTATATAGTTAAGGGGTAGGTTATTGTAAAACAAGTATTAAGGTAAAACAAATAAGACAAGATCTTGACCCTTAGATCATGATAAAATTGATGCACGAACATTCACGAAATACAAGTATATATATTCATGCACGATAATTTTCATGATGCACGATGATTTTTATTGAAAAGAAACCTATTGTTTTATCTTTCTACTTTAATGCTTATTTTATTTTACCTAGAACCTATATATTAGTCCCTCTAACAAAAATAGACTTTATGTTTTATTAAGTTTTTCCCCCTTATAATAAGTGTTCAAGTTCTGCCACTAGGCTGTCAAATAATATTCAAATAAGTTATTTAATTTTTCTCGTAATTAACAAAGTTATTGTAGTTTATGCCCTTGTTCAATGTAATGTTTTTTAGCCCAATAACCGTTAGTCTTGTTAAGTATATAGTTTGGACAAAATTGCATGACGCCTAGTTTAACAAAGGGGTTTTTTAATATGTGCCCTAAGGGCACATATAACAAGCATTTATTATGTTGTATATTTTTATTGAAACTAACATATTACATTAATTACATTAATATTTTTATTGAAACTAACATATTACATTAATTATATTAATCTTTTATTCTCTATCATATTTACCCTTCTATTATTCCTTTTTAAATTTTCTCATCTTTCATTACTACTAATCTATATTATTTTATAAAAATTATAACTCATGTTGAAAGTTTAGAAAAAAAAGACATGCGAATTGACCAAAATACCCTTAATGAATTAAATCACCATCAACCTTTAATATTAAATTACACCATTAGTCCATTATATTATAAAATATATCTACTAACCCCCTTTAAATCAAATACCTTTACCTACACTAATTGATACCGCCACCACCGTCGCCGCCATCACATCACCGTCATCGCCGGTCGCCGCCGCATTGCGCGGGTACCATGCTCGTTAAATATTAAACATATCCAATTCTCTCTAAAATTACTATTTCATCACAGCTAAAATGCCACCATTTTCTATACATATGTATGTCCATATAATTAAAGTTCGCTATATATGTACTCGTATAATTCTTTTTCTATGTATCAATGGTGGTGCTCATATTTTCTGTTTTAGACCGAAACTAACATTAGCTTTTATACACCCCAAATAAAAAACATTTTCATTATTAAGGTGATAAAAATGAAGAGCCACACTGTGCATCCTCGTTGCACTTTACCGCGTATTTACTATTTTACTTCGTAGAATGTTACCATCCGTACAAAAAATTCCGAAAAAATGAGGTTGTTCACTAATTGTTTTGTTGTTTTAGCTTTGCTCTTCAATAATATATACTTCAAAAGGAATACATTTAAATTTAAATCCAAAAGAATATGTCTATCCATCTGAAAGAAAAATATTAATATTGTGCTTTATATTATTTGATAGTTAAAAAAAGTAGATATTGTGTAACACCCGTCGTTTGGGCCGGTCAACGTTATGGAAATAATGAACTTGAAATGAGTCAAATTTGAACTAAGTGAATATATGAATGAGAAATGTGGTCACGTGGATAGTCATTGGAAAGGTAAATCAAAAATATATAACATTGTGTCGATGAAATATTTGAACGAGTCTTTAATCAAAAGTTTTAACTAAACGAATCATTTATCGGGAGAAACCGGAACTAGTCACGAGAGTGCAAGGGGGGGACAAAACCCATCCCCACCTCTCATTTCTCTCTTATCTCTTCCTCTAACACACACAAACACTTTCTTTTTCTCTCTATCTCAAGGAAACATCATCTTCATCTTATTTCTTCATCAAAATTCAGATTTTGTATCATCTTTGTAAGTGAAATTGTTGGTAACAAGTATAATAATAACATTTGGGTCCAAAAATTCAAGAATTCTTTATGGTTGTTGGTGTTCTTCACCTCCAAAGTCTCAAATCCAAATTTGTTTGTTCGAGGAACTTTGGTAAGTGTTATTCATCCTCAAATTACTTGTTTAAGTTGTTACAAGTATCGGGTTACTAGTTGTTACAAGATTTTTGATTAAAAATGGAGTTCTTAATCTTTGGGGTCACATTAGGGTTTCAAAAGAGGGTTTTTGATTCCGAGAATGATTTGGTGAAATTAGAGTGTTTATTATCCTTGAATATACTTGTAGTGAGTTGTGGTAAAGTTTGAAGCCTTGGCGTTGCGTCTAGATGGGTCGTTGTGAGATAAGTGAGCATTTTCGTCGATCAGACCCTTTGACGGCCGATGTTTTTTTGACGGCCTTTGTTATCAACATCGACCGTCAACTTGCTGTTTTGAACCACAACTCGTTTTCAAACTAAAACTCTTTCGTACGTACAAATGAGGCTTGATAGACATGTTGTGTCTTTGAAAATGAACACCTAGGATTGATAACTAAATAGTTAAGTGTAAAGGGATATAATTCTTATAAATCATGTTCGATCATCCTAGGTTTGGATAGGATTGAGCGTTGATCGTGTGTAGAGCTCATGCGTGCATCCGTGGATTGTATTGCGCGCGTCAGGTGAGTTCGTAGCCCCTACTATTTGCATGCTCTTGGGGTGGAAAGATACTCGCTATGTGCTAATGTGCTATGTCGTAGATTACACTAATAGTATTTACATGCATATGTTTTTGTGTTATTACATGTTTACAGGTAGACATGTTACTTGATGGTAGCAGTGTGAATATTGTTGAACGTGTAGGTTGTGGTAGTCTATGTTAAGATGGTCTTTTGATGCTATATATGATACCTTGATATAATTATATGATTAGAGTTTGGTATTGGTATGCTTAATGGGCGTTGGTAGGGTAGAGGGAAAGCCGATGGTATCACCTGTATACATATCCTACCAATATCCAAAGGGCATATCAGTACCTAGGTCCGGTTGGAGATTAATTTTGGTGATCTTGATACTTGTTGTATTCATTAATTGTTGTGACGCTTGATACTTGGGACGAGTTCCCGTTATGATGCTTGATACTTCCGCACGATTGGTGTCCCTTGTGGACTTGTGAGCTTGATTGTGTGTACACGTCGCTAATCGTGTGTCCCGTGGGGACTTGTGAGCTTGGTGATCTTTTGGGTTATATTATTTATTGATTGAGATCTTGGTGCTTAACGTGTTTATGTGTGGTGGGATCTTGACGAAACTAAAAATTGCTAGTTTACCATGGTATACGAACTTGATCATTGTGGTTGTGAACTTGATAGTTGAGGTATATGTTGTGTAAACCTTGTGATTTTGGTGTAGCTTTCGGATGAGAAAGTCGTGATATTCCAATGTGGTGGAATATCTCCCGGTTCGGGACTTCTGTTGCTCAGCTATTCGATACTCACTTATCTATGGATGTAATTATGTATATAGGGTTATATACACTAGTATCGATTCTATGGCTCAGCTTGAAACTATGTGATCCTACGAACTCACCATCCTAGTGTTGACTTTTTTGAGTATCTTTTCAGGTATACAAGAAATCGCTTGCAAGCTAGGAGTTGATGCCTATAGTTGGACTTTTTGGTTGCATTGTAGATCTTTAGACTCGGGCACGATGCCTCGGTTGTTTTCCCTCGTATGGGACTTATTGTTGTATCTTGATTTGTATTTGGCGATTTGTAGCTTTGAATGGACATCATTTAGTTTCTCTGTGTAATATCAATTTGCAAGCTTGTCTCACTTGCATCTCACGTTTCCGCCACTGGTAGGGTGTTACAGAATGGTATCAGAGCCTAGGTTTTAGAGAATTAGGTGGTTTGGCCTAGACTAAAACCTAAGCACCCGCATATAGTATATTTCATAGGAAACTATATGTGCATTGCTATATGTGAATTATGTGGATAGCTTGCGGATAAATTGAGAAATTGTTAACGATGTCTTTATTCAGTGTTCCAATGGCTTTGAAAATTGTTTGCCAACACTAATGTCGAGTTTCCAAAACCTTAACTATCTAAAAGTACCATGAAAGCTTGAGTGTAACTACATGTTTTCAAATGACTTGTTTTGGGAATTCTCAAGATCTAAACTCCTTACTAAACTTGTGGTTACATGTTTTCTTAAATGCAAATATTTCTTAAATGGTTGGCAAACTTCAAATACAAAATTTTCCATTTTGGAAGGTCGCAAATACTTTTGGAAATCTTGTAATATAAACCCAAACGAATACTCTCAAAGCTTCTGTGATGGTAACAAGGTTGGAGATTTTTCAAGTATATGCTATTTGTAATTTTGCGTAGGAAACTTTGAGGTAAAACCTATGCGAAATGGTGGATATATGCTTAGATGGCCATATTTGAGATTAAGCAAGCATACATTGAAGGATGATAATAAATTTGAGAGGATAAAATTTGTATATTCAAACACTAAAGGATTTTATTTAAAAGTGGTGAGTTCGTCATTTTCAAAAGCTAACCATATGTGAGTAAAAATTATGTACACGCTCGTTGTACCTTGTGTTTACTTACACTATTATCTGGTTGAGCGAAACTATGAAGGAATTAAAGAAACATTTCTGTGTGGTTCGTTACTGTGTGGTACATTTCTGTGTGGTGCAATTATGTGTGGTTCATTTATGTGTGGTTCATTGCTGTGTGGTTCATTGCTGTGTGGTTCATTTCTGTGTGGTTCATTACTGTGTGGTACATTTTTGTGTGGTGCAATTATGTGTGTGATGAGCGTCCATTTTGTGATAAAAACCCCTATCGAAAGGCTTCATTTCAATATCTATTTGAGTTAATATTCCGGAACTATCGATACTTAATGAATTCTATGTTTACGCAGGTTCACGGAAGATGCGAGTGAGGGTAAATGGCATCAAGTGACTCAAGATGGAAGCATATGAAATTCAAGACACAAGGAGGTGATTCAGAAGTCGAACGAAGCGAAACGAGAAGCAGCAGGAGCTGCCAGCGCCGTTGGCCCATGCCCAGCGCCGCTGGGCGGCCCAGTTCAGCAACCGACTTATTTCACTATTTACGCCGAAGCAGCCCTCAAAGCCCTAAGAGAGAGCCGATTCAGCAGCCCTAGCCGCCCATATTCAACCCTAGGTCGACTTTGCAGATCCCAAGGAGGTTTTGGAGCTTCTAACACCTTCCGATCTTCATCCTCAACCTAGATCTACTCTTTTATTTACTTTCAGTTGGTAAACAATGTCTTTCATCTCTTCAGACTTTGTTATTCCTTTAATAATGGTAGGCTAGTAGGCTGAATACTTGTTTGGATCGATGTGATCATGTAGACGTTATCTATTTTACTTTATTTGTTAGATCTGTTGGAGTGTGTTTTACTGTTTATCGTAGATCCATGTTTTACTAGTTCTTCATATTAATATAGGTTCTATATCTGCATGTATTGATTTAATTCTGATGATCGGTCGTCTATAATCATACACTAAGATTAATACATAAGGATGGAAAACACTAGTCGGTCTTTAACTAGTTGTAAAAGGTGATTCACTTGTAACCGAGGGATCCAGAACCATAGTAATTAGGATGAATAGAACATGATGCTTAACAATGTCATACGCAATCCAGTGACTTGGAAACGAGCACTGTGGTCACCGGAGAGAATTACTATCTGGTCATGGCTTAAGAGTCGGGTAACTTAAAGATGAACTAGTAACACAAACTTTAGGTCATTAATGCTTAAACAATGAATCTAACGAGAATTTGTTTATAGAGTAGTGTGAGTCTAGGGACAACACTAGTTACTTAGGCAAAGTGAATCTAACGAGAATCTGAGCCGTGATGAAGTTTCCAACAGTCTAGCAAGTAGGTAGAATGATATTTGGTCGTACCATGAGATCTGAGATGCCAAACAAGTATTTTAATTTAATTACTGTTATTTGCTTTTTCAAACTATTTTAGACTAAGCCTCTCGCTGAATAAGCGGTTGCGGCTTCTATTTACTTTTCAGTTATTTTAATTAGTTTAATAGGAAATCGTGACAACCCCCAACCGCTAGAATTACACGTATTACTAGATTAGGTAAAGCAACGCATCCCTGCGAATGATCCTGTACTTATCACTTAACTATACTACATCTGATCGGGTCCCCTGTCCGTTAAGGTGTGTATGTTTGTGTTTTGAGATAATTACTTGTACAACATTTTTATAAATTTAAAAACTAAGAAAAACAAACCCATCAAGTGTTTTGGCGCCGCTGCCGGGGACGCGACGCATTCTTAGTTTAGTAGTGTAATTGGATCCTACTTTGTGTTTCGGCACGAGGTAGTTACTTTTCAGTTTTTAGGTTTAAGTCATTTAGGGTTTAGTAGTTAAATTAGGTCAAAAATAGGTTTGGGTCAAAATTAGGGTTTAGTAGTATTTTCATTTCATTTTTAGTTTAAGTAGTTTAATTTTTCATTTCATCTTTATATTGGTGCGTTTGATCTTTTTCTTAAGTGTTGCAGGATTATTTAGGTAGTTGATGTGTTTAAGATCGGGAACGGTTGTAAAGCGTTTCTCTACAAGCCTAGGTAAACTCAAACGTAGGAGAAGAAATAACAGACCAATTCCACCACCCGTGTTTAACCTAGAAAACCTTTTCAACATAGACACGCCTTTAGGATCATCCGACACTTCATCCGACACTAATTCAGAACTGAATTCACCTAGATCCGAAATGGACGCCTTTGACCGACCGATGATGGAAAGGACGAGAGCCATAGCACCTACACCCGGATCGGCTATAGTCCCACCAAACTTAGGAGATTCGTTTTCAGTCAAAGGCCACCACCTTAAGTTAATCCAAGACAACCAATATGATGGCCGAGCCAAATCCGACCCCCATAAGCATGTAAGCAGGATCACAAGTTTGTGCAAAATGTTCAAATACGGAGGAGACGTCACCGATGACGATGTGAAGCTTAGCTTATTTCCGTCGTCTCTCACGGGAGAGGCACGTGCTTGGTTCAATGAGCTCGATGAAGGTACCATCACTACATGGAATCAACTTCGCGAACAGTTAATCTCGCGATTCTTTCCCCCGAGTTTAGCAAGGAAAATGCTTTGAGGCATCAAGGCTTTCAAGCAAGACGAGGGTGAATCACTAGTTGATGCATGGAAAAGGCTTAGGGAAATGCTCAGAAACTGTCACGGGAATGGACTAGATAAGGACGAGATCATGGAAATTTTCTTCTATGGTTTAACCAAGAGTTCCCAAAAGGATTTAGACCTAGCCGGCGGTGGTAACTTTTTGTACAAGTCTACCAATGATGCGTACAAAATGATGGAAGATATGGTGCTAGCTAGCTTAGCTCGAGATATGGATGATAAGGATCGAGATAGGAGGACGAGAAGGACCGTGGCAAGCATCGCGAGCAGCTCCGATAATGAGATAATTCATGAACTTAAAGCTTTATCTAACCGTTTTTCTACTTTTGAAGATAGGTTGGACATTATGGACAAAGACCTCAAGGTGATTGCACACGGGTGCAATAATTGCGGAGGAATGCACTATACCGAGGATTGTGAAGAGGAGGCTACCGAGCAAGTCAATTTTGTCCAGAACCAATACCGAGGAGGCTATCAACGAGGACTATTCCAAATAAACCCCGGTAATTCTAACTTTAATTCTAGTTATGCTTGAAATAACAATGGTTCTTTTCAAAATAGGTGGCAAAGGAGTAATGGTCAACCCGAGCAACCAAAAGTGGAGAATGAAGTCAAGGAGGATCCGATTATCAAGCTTACCAACATGATGGAGAGGTACATTGAGATGAATGACAAGAGACATGACTCCTTAGCAAGCTATACAAAGTTACTCAATGAGAAAATAAGCAATCTCAATCAAAAGGTTGACGAAGGAGCAAGAAATCAACAAGCCGCAATCAAGGACTTGGAGAGGGGGATAGATAGATGGATTGAGCAGAATGCAAAGAAGGAGAGCAGCTCGAGTCCAAGGCAAATCATCCAAGGCGGCTCAAGCTCAAATCAAGGAGGCCCTAGCACGTTTCAAAAGTACCAACCACCTATGGGACGTAACAAGACTGTGAACGCCGTGTTCACCGAAGGTAATGACTCTACTGAGCTTTCTAATGATTTTTGTGAAGTGTCCGATCAGGTACAGGTCAATCGGGAACCAAACGGAGAAGAAAATGCAAAACTGGAATCTGTCCAGGCATCACCAGCGCCGCTGGCAGCAACCCGCGCCGCTCAGAGCAATCCAACGCCGCTGGGAAAGCCACCTGGGCTTCCCAGCGCCGCTCACTACCTCCCAGCGCCGCTGGCAGGTCCGTCAGCCCAGATTCGCGTGAAACTTCATTTTCAGCAGTTTTTCAAGAAGATGTCGAGACCCAATTCGCTTCAAAGTGCAAAATCAAAGATGGGGACGACTCGGACAGTAGGGATGAAGTTCAAGATCCCGAGGCACTGGATGAAGGGACACAGCTACCATAAGCATCTGAACATTTTTCGAGTACATTAGCTGATTTAGGGTCAAGTATTAATGTTATACCTACGGTGATTTATGAGAAACTTACCCTTTGTTTGCTAAAACCCGTTAACATGAGCCTTCGGTTAGCCGATCAGACTTACCGACTACCCAAGGGGATTGTCGAACGAGTCCATGTTAGCATTAAGGAATTAGAATTTTGGACTGAGTTTGTTGTGCTTGATTCTGTAAGTGAAGTAGTGACACCCTTAATATTAGGCCGACCATTTTTGCATGTTGCGGATGCTATCATCCATGTTCTTAAACGTGAAATAACTTTATCAAATGGTCAAAATAGGATTAGAGTGTCTGAACTGGACGAAGATGATGAACTAGTTACGCGAGAATGCCTTAGGATGGAAGTGTTAGATAGTGACCCAAAGCCTAATGAACAATCGAATATGTCACTAGGAGAAGAGACCATAGAAACTCAACCTAAGCTGAAAATCTCTTATGAATGGTTCATGGAATTAAAAGAATTAAAGGAGAAAATAGAAGGACAGCTAAGGAATGGAAGAGAAGTAACCAATAGGGTTAGGAGAATTCTAGGAAATATTAAGTGGAAAGAGCGTGTAGCCGACCTAGAAAGAGATAAGGTTAATGAGATAATAGCTAGCGAACCAAATGGTAAGTTTTATGGTGACCCTAGCATTTTTCAGATCCCCTGCTACATTAGCTCTAATTGTTTTGAGGATACCTACATAGACCTTAGAGCCACATCTAACATCTTGCCCATAGGAATTTACAAGAATAATTTAAGGAAACATAGAAATGCAGTAAAATGGGAAGATTTAGAGATTAGGTTAGTAGGAGGAGCCAAGGTTTTGACTAAAGGATTCATAAGAAACTTAGTCATTAGGATAGAGGGATTGGACATCCCCACTGATTTCTTTATAGTTGAAGACGATTCGATTACTAGAGATCACGTGATTTTAGGTCAACCATTCTTGTTTTCGGTAGGTTCATCGGTTAATGTGAAAGCAAAGAAGATAACCTTGACTATGGGATACAATCAAGTGGTTTTGACTAAGGAGGACATTAGCAAGACCAACCCCTTTGGGACTAGATGCAAAACTAGGAGTTTTGCATGGGAAATTAAGAAAAGGAGAATCGCACTTAAAAGACACATCTGACCTTTACATTCGATTTCCAACGGGAACCGGCCCCCAGCCGACCCCGTGTTCTTCCTCAACCTAGTTCCTAGGCTGAGTCCGGCTGAAGACTAGTTAAACTTAGCGCTTCTTGGGAGGCAACCCAAGCCGTATTTTTATTTTTATTTTTATTTTTTATTCTCATTTTTAGGAATATGTGACTAATTGCAATTAAGTGATATGTTTTAAATTTTATCATTTGTGACCTATTTTATGAGTATGTCTTTAGAATCACAGATGCAAGCTTTCAATGGATCGAAGAAACAAGTAACTTATTACAATCGTATTTCGTTTTTATTTTTATTTTATGTTTTAGCTTGTTATTTTCCATTTTGATATTTTGATTGAAGTGTGCAGTAGTATTTAGTTTTGTATTCTGAAGAAAACCATGCACTTGGTTAAAAGCTAAGTGTGGGGGAATGCCGGAAGCAAATTGTGAAGGAGAATCAGACGTCAAAGCACGTACAGGACTCAAAAGCGCCGCTAGGAGACATCCAGCGCCGCTGGGAAAGCCACTTGGGCTTCCCAGCGCCGCTCAACACCTTCCCAGCGCCGCTGAACCTGCACCTGTGCAGATCCAGCGCCGCTACCACAAGTCCAGCGCCGCTACCAGCTTTCCAGCGCCGCTCCCAAGTCCAGTCTGCACACTAGATCGCGATAAATCCAAAAAAATCAAAAAAACTCAAAAATCAAAAAAAAATTAAAAAATCAAAAATCAAAAAAATCAAAAATCAAAAAAATCAAAAATCAAAAAAATCAAAAATCAAAAAAATCAAAAATCAAAAAAATCAAAAATCAAAAAAATCAAAAATCAAAAAAATCAAAAATCAAAAAAATCAAAAATCAAAAAAAAAAAATCAAAAAAAAAAAATTCAAAAAAATCAAAAAAAAAAAAAAAAAAAAAAAAAAAAAAAAAAAAAAAAAAAAAAAAAAGAAAAAAATGGATAAAAAAAAAAAAAAAACTCCAATAAAAAAAAGGAAACCAAAAAAAAAAAAAAAAAAAAAAAAAAAAAAAAAAAAAAAAAAAAAAAAAAAAAAAAAAAAAAAAAAAAAAAAAAAAAAAAAAAAAAAAAAAAAAAAAAAAAAAAAAAAAAAAAAAAAAAAAAAAAAAAAAAAAAAAAAAAAAAAAAAAAAAAAAAAAAAAAAAAAAAAAAAAAAAAAAAAAAAAAAAAAAAAAAAAAAAAAAAAAAAAAAAAAAAAAAAAAAAAAAAAAAAAAAAAAAAAAAAAAAAAAAAAAAAAAAAAAAAAAAAAAAAAAAAAAAAAAAAAAAAAAAAAAAAAAAAAAAAAAAAAAAAAAAAAAAAAAAAAAAAAAAAAAAAAAAAAAAAAAAAAAAAAAAAAAAAAAAAAAAAAAAAAAAAAAAAAAAAAAAAAAAAAAAAAAAAAAAAAAAAAAAAAAAAAAAAAAAAAAAAAAAAAAAAAAAAAAAAAAAAAAAAAAAAAAAAAAAAAAAAAAAAAAAAAAAAAAAAAAAAAAAAAAAAAAAAAAAAAAAAAAAAAAAAAAAAAAAAAAAAAAAAAAAAAAAAAAAAAAAAAAAAAAAAAAAAAAAAAAAAAAAAAAAAAAAAAAAAAAAAAAAAAAAAAAAAAAAAAAAAAAAAAAAAAAAAAAAAAAAAAAAAAAAAAAAAAAAAAAAAAAAAAAAAAAAAAAAAAAAAAAAAAAAAAAAAAAAAAAAAAAAAAAAAAAAAAAAAAAAAAAAAAAAAAAAAAAAAAAAAAAAAAAAAAAAAAAAAAAAAAAAAAAAAAAAAAAAAAAAAAAAAAAAAAAAAAAAAAAAAAAAAAAAAAAAAAAAAAAAAAAAAAAAAAAAAAAAAAAAAAAAAAAAAAAAAAAAAAAAAAAAAAAAAAAAAAAAAAAAAAAAAAAAAAAAAAAAAAAAAAAAAAAAAAAAAAAAAAAAAAAAAAAAAAAAAAAAAAAAAAAAAAAAAAAAAAAAAAAAAAAAAAAAAAAAAAAAAAAAAAAAAAAAAAAAAAAAAAAAAAAAAAAAAAAAAAAAAAAAAAAAAAAAAAAAAAAAAAAAAAAAAAAAAAAAAAAAAAAAAAAAAAAAAAAAAAAAAAAAAAAAAAAAAAAAAAAAAAAAAAAAAAAAAAAAAAAAAAAAAAAAAAAAAAAAAAAAAAAAAAAAAAAAAAAAAAAAAAAAAAAAAAAAAAAAAAAAAAAAAAAAAAAAAAAAAAAAAAAAAAAAAAAAAAAAAAAAAAAAAAAAAAAAAAAAAAAAAAAAAAAAAAAAAAAAAAAAAAAAAAAAAAAAAAAAAAAAAAAAAAAAAAAAAAAAAAAAAAAAAAAAAAAAAAAAAAAAAAAAAAAAAAAAAAAAAAAAAAAAAAAAAAAAAAAAAAAAAAAAAAAAAAAAAAAAAAAAAAAAAAAAAAAAAAAAAAAAAAAAAAAAAAAAAAAAAAAAAAAAAAAAAAAAAAAAAAAAAAAAAAAAAAAAAAAAAAAAAAAAAAAAAAAAAAAAAAAAAAAAAAAAAAAAAAAAAAAAAAAAAAAAAAAAAAAAAAAAAAAAAAAAAAAAAAAAAAAAAAAAAAAAAAAAAAAAAAAAAAAAAAAAAAAAAAAAAAAAAAAAAAAAAAAAAAAAAAAAAAAAAAAAAAAAAAAAAAAAAAAAAAAAAAAAAAAAAAAAAAAAAAAAAAAAAAAAAAAAAAAAAAAAAAAAAAAAAAAAAAAAAAAAAAAAAAAAAAAAAAAAAAAAAAAAAAAAAAAAAAAAAAAAAAAAAAAAAAAAAAAAAAAAAAAAAAAAAAAAAAAAAAAAAAAAAAAAAAAAAAAAAAAAAAAAAAAAAAAAAAAAAAAAAAAAAAAAAAAAAAAAAAAAAAAAAAAAAAAAAAAAAAAAAAAAAAAAAAAACTAATAACGAGTAAAATTTATACACATCGAGTTATGTCGCTCTGCGAGTGGGGAACCACCGACCTGTCACCGTTGTCTCAACTATTAAAGATGATAATATCGTATAACTGCTTTAGTGTTTAGCTAGTAAGCATGTCTAACTAGTCAGCTAAGTAGTGACTCACAAGTACACAAATGATGAAATGTAAATGCCTTGCTAGTAGCTAGTAGATCTGATTGCTATACAAACTTTAATTAATTGCTTAACTAGTCAGCACAAGGAAGTAAAATTGAGTTGTAAGACATGTGGAATTATAGAACGGTTTTAGAGGTATTAACACAAATATAAAGTTAACTTTTAGTTTTGATTGACTGATTATCTTTACCTCTAGCTATAGCTTACTGATTTGTCTAAAGCTTTCTCAAATCAATTGCATGACTAATCTTTGAAATGATTTTATGAAGTAGAATAACTTGAACACTTAAGTTGTCCGCTCATCATTGTTTTATTTTTCTTGGACTATTTTCTTGAGGACAAGCAAAGACTTAAGTGTGGGGGTATATGATGAGCGTCCATTTTGTGATAAAAACCCCCTATCGAAAGGCTTCATTTCAATATCTATTTGAGTTAATATTCCGGAACTATCGATACTTAATGGATTCTATGTTTACGTAGGTTCACGGAAGATGCGAGTGAGGGTAAATGGCATCAAGTGACTCAAGATGGAAGCCTATGAAGTTACAAGACACAAGGAGGTGATTCGGAAGCCGAACGAAGCGAAACAAGAAGCAGCAGGAGCTGCCAGCGCCGCTGGCCCATGCCCAACCAGCTCCGCTGGGCGGCCCAGTTCAGCAACCGACTTATTTCACTATTTAAGCCGAAGCAGCCCTCAAAACCCTAAGAGAGAGCCGATTCAGCAGCCCTAGCCGCCCATATTCAACCTTAGGTTGACTTTGCAGATCCCAAGGAGGTTTTGGAGCTTCTAACACCTTTCGATCTTCATCCTCAACCTAGATCTACTCTTTTATTTACTTTCAGTTAGTAAACAATGTCTTTCATCTTTTCAGACTTTGTTATTCCTTTAATAATGGTAGGCTAGTAGGCTGAATACTTGTTTGGATCGATGTGATCATGTAGACGTTTATCTATTTTACTTTATTTGTTAGATCTGTTGGAGTGTGATTTACTGTTTATCGTAGATCCATGTTTTACTAGTTCTTCATATTAATATAGGTTCTACATCTGCATCTATTGATTTAATTATGATGATCGGTCTATAATCATACACTAGGATTAATACATAAGGATGGAAAACACTAGTCGGTCTTTAACTAGTTGTAAAAGATGATTCACTTGTAACCGAGGGATCCAGAACCATAGTAGTTAGGATGAATAGAACATGATGCTTAACAATGTCAGACGTGATCCAGTGACTTGGAAACGAGCACTGTGGTCACCGGAGAGAATTACTATCTGGTCATGGCTTAAGAGCCGGGTAACTTAAAGATGAACTAGTAACACAAACTTTAGGTCATTAATGCTTAAACAATGAATCTAACGAGAATTTGTTTATAGAGTAGTGTGAGTCTAGGGACAGCACTAGTTACTTAGGCAAAGTGAATCTAACGAGAATCTGAGCCGTGATGAAGTTTCCAACAGTCTAGCAAGTAGGTAGAATGATATTTGGTCGTACCATGAGATCTGAGATGCCAAACAAGTATTTTAATTTAATTACTGTTATTTGCTTTTTCAAACTATTTTCAGACTAAGCCTCTCGCTGAATAAGCGGTTGCGGCTTCTATTTACTTTTCAGTTATTTTAATTAGTTTAATAGGAAATCGTGACAACCCCCAACCGCTAGAATTACACGTATTACTAGATTAGGTAAAGCAACGCGTCCCTGCGAATGATCCTGTACTTATCACTTAACTATACTACATCTGATCGGGTCCCCTGTCCGTTAAGGTGTGTGTGTTTGTGTTTTGAGATAATTACTTGTACAACATTTTTATAAATTTAAACACTAAGAAAAACAAACCCCATCAGTGTGGTTCATTGATGTATTGTTCATTTCTGTGTGGTTCATTACTGTGTGGTACAATACCCTCGGTGTTCCCTGGCTTTCTGTGTGGTTCGATGTTGTGTGGTACAATATAGCGGGGAACACACTTATCGAGGAGGATTTCTGTGTGGTTCATTACTGTGTGGTGCATTTCTGTGTTCCCGACTTACTGTGTGGTGCATTTCTGTGTGATACAATACCCTCGGTGTTCCCCGACTTTCTGTGTGGTTCGATGCTGTGTGGTACAATATAGCGGGAAACACACTTATCGATGAGGAATGGATTATGGAAAATGATTATGAATGTACTTGTTTATGTTATGAATGGTATTGTAGATTGTGTTGTCATATACATATTATTGGAATTGATATGTGTTTTTCATGTGTGATGACGGTAGGTGACTTCTCACACTTTATGCCTTATTTTATGAGATTTTGTGTACAATGACACGACTTGTGTTTTTGTCTTTGTTGAGACGGCATTTGTTGAGATGAATCTTGTTGTGGTATTGGTCATGTGTAAGATGAGGGAGTGTGAAATTTGTTGTGTTTATTACTTATGGCAAAGTGAAGTGATGGCAATAATGCAGTATAACAGTGGGCAACCCTAGAAACGCCCGATCAACGGTTCTACGGCAACCCGGTGGTATATGCAAGTTATTGGTATCATGCATTGCACGTGTTTGGTTAAAGTATAGTAGGTAAACCGGTATGTTTGATGGGAGTTGGTTGGGTGGGGGGAAAGCCGCTGGTATCACCTGCATACATACCCAACCAATACCTAGAAGGCATATCGGAACCGAATCCCGACATGCATCTAATGTGCTAGTGGTGTGGAGGGAAAGCCGCTGGTATCACCTGTATACATACACCACTAGTAGATTGGATGTAGGAGTTAGATTCAGACTATACTTTAACTACATTGTTTAGGGTTTCGTATGTGTTTTGTTATGGTTGGAACTTGGTTATGGAATGGTATGTTGTTTGTATGTCCAAACTTTCTTGCCTAACTTGCTTAATCAAATAAATGGGTAGAAATTGAAAGTGCATGCATGATCGTAGCCATTAATCGTAAACAATTGTATGCATAGTTGCAATGCTAGCCTAACTTGATTGTCTAAACAAATCATTAGAGATTGATAATGCATGCATAGTTGCACTCAATGTATGAGAGATCGTACGTATGATTTGGTATGCGGGACTAGTTGCTAGAACATGCAAAATCTTACCTCTTAATTTGGTTATGAGGATGAGTTGTTAGGTTATGGTAGAGCATGTATGGTTTTCATGCTAGTCTAAGTGTTGAATATGCCCTAATCTTGTTTCCTAACTTAATTATTGAATAAATTGTTGGGAGATAAAATGCATATATAGCGGTAGTTGGCATCTTGGGTAATTGTATGTATCATATGATATGACGGTTAAGTTACTTGTATAAGCTTCATCCTTGTCTACTATGTGGATTATATGACTTAGTTGGTAACGTGTGCAATAAGTATAGCTGTATTATGATTTTGGGAACCTCGTTATAGTATACGCCCCTAAGATCAAACCTTAGGACAATGCTTGAGTTAGCTAAGGCGAGGTGACCATATGAGGACGACAGCGAGGGAATAACGAATATATCATGAGTCTTGATACAACTATAAATTTTTTCTATATGTGAGAAGAAACGATCTTGGTTAGGCTAACCATAAATTTGAACAAATAAATTGGCATTTAAGAGTCTACCTAATATGTAAAATTGTGTGGACGTGAGCGTCGCGAAATAAAATCAAAATGAGTACGATGTCGGGTAGTATTTATGTATATATATATATACGAGTATACGGTTGGTAAAAGTTGATCAAATGAATGCCTAACTTAATGCGGGATCGAGAGTTCCCAAGCATATGGATGATGGGCCGGATGAGTACCACAGTGGGAGTCATACGTGAGATGTGAGAAGTTTTGATACTTATAGCATGCGATTCTCAAATCTTCTTGACCTTAAACGAATCGCTAGATCTTTCTTTATCATATAAATGAAGGTGTCGTCAGAATTGGATATCATGAATAAGATCCCTCCCGTTATCAGATGGATGTCCTGGGTGGGAGCAGAGTTTTGGCTTCATTGAATGAGCCACCAACCAACGGGTGAGACACGTCATGAGTACTCTAACTATATGTCAAATCGTCATAATAAGTGATTGTGCACCGAACCGCGCAAGCTTTATGAAACGGATTGGGGGTAAAAGGGGTTTTAGTTTATGTTTGTTGGCGATTCCCCGAAGGTAGGAGCGGTGCTCCTTTACGCCAATCTAGGGTTGTTGATGTGGTTGTCGAATCGTGTTCGACTTTGATTAGGGTTTTCTTTCGATCTGTGATCGTATGCATGTGTCCCGTTTGTGGGGAAATCCTCCTCCTTTTATAGGAGGAGGTTTCTTGGAGGAGAAGGCTAGGGTTTTCCCCTTTCCTTCTTTGAATCAAACTCTTCTTGCCATGTTTATCCGATCTAGTTTTCTTAGGAGGATACCCTAGAATATTCCGGACTAGGCAAGAGTATGTTTATCTTTGGAAAGGATTTGTGTTAATCTTTTAACTATTCGGCCGGGTTAAACACCTCCGGGCTTGTACCCTTCGTAAGGGTGCTTCGTGTTATGTGGTCTTCGGGTAATGGCTTGGAGGGGTACATCGTCAATAAGTGTTGCCTATTCGTAACTAAATGCGTTTAATGTTAATCAAGAGGACCAGACTATAACCGTGATGTGAATTGGGGGCAATAAATCGAAATACTTGGAAGCGTCAATGAACTCGTTTGGGAAAGTGAGATTAACTCGGAGATCGATGAATCATGGCAAAAGATTCAATACTTGGTATGAAGGATGCGTATGACGTCACCCGGTCTTAATAATCTAACAATTATAAACTAAAGTGTATAACCTAAAATGGCGCCTATAATCGAACGGGTAAAGGAAAGTTCGAAAGCGTAAAAAAATTCTTTTAACTGGGGAATTCCCTGGGACGTCAAAGTAAGATCTCGCTCTGGTAAGATTCTTCCTTAACTGGGGAATCGACCAAGAAGCGTGTGAAGCGAAACGGCTCGGAGTGAACGACATTGGGTATAACTTAAAATCTCACGTAATACTAAACGAGATGTTATTTACCTTGTTTATACTTTTATTGACTTTTGGTAAAGTGAGAAGAGTCGGTTTTAAGCTCGAAAGGTCAAGTTTCAAGTTTTGTGTTCTTTCTTTGAAATATTTGGGGACGGCCTATGTTGAAGAGGACGGCTATTGCAGAGGCCGTCAATTTTCATTTGATGGCCGCTGAAGAAGCCTTGAAATTTTATTTGATGGCCGCTGAAGAAGCCGTGAAATTTCATTTGATGGCTGATGTTAGGCCGTTAACATCAGGAACGACTGTGAGCTTCTGTTCCGGAATTGTAACTTGTTCGTTCGGTGTTCAATCGACTTTTAATGATCCAAAATTTGCTTATTTGTCTTATGTCATCAATCTAAGGTCGACAAAATTGATTTAACTCATCTCTGAACACTTTAATTATCATGCCGAATTTTGGCGCTAAGTAATTGAAACATATTTAACCAAGACACTCCCTTTGTCGTTAAACGTTCTTGAATCACTTTTAAAGCATCTTTGGGAATTGTGGCAAAGTGGGTCGTAGTGTAATTTCGAGTAAGGTGACGTTGAGCACCGTTCGTCCTATACATGTAATTAAATGACGAGTATGAATGTATTTAGGAGATTGAACTTTGTTGAGAATGGGAATCCTTTTAATTTCGAGGACGAAATTCTTTTAACTGGGGAATGATGTAACACCCGCCGTTTGGGCCGGTCAACGTTATGGAAATAATGAACTTGAAATGAGTCAAATTTGAACTAAGTGAATATATGAATGAGAAATGTGGTCACGTGGATAGTCATTGGAAAGGTAAATCAAAAATATATAACATTGTGTCGATGAAATATTTGAACGAGTCTTTAATCAAAAGTTTTAACTAAACGAATCATTTATCGGGAGAAACCGGAACTAGTCACGAGAGTGCAAGGGGGGGACAAAACCCATCCCCACCTCTCATTTCTCTCTTATCTCTTCCTCTAACACACACAAACACTTTCTTTTTCTCTCTATCTCAAGGAAACATCATCTTCATCTTATTTCTTCATCAAAATTCAGATTTTGTATCATCTTTGTAAGTGAAATTGTTGGTAACAAGTATAATAATAACATTTGGGTCCAAAAATTCAAGAACTCTTTATGGTTGTTGGTATTCTTCACCTCCAAAGTCTCAAATCCGAATTTGGTTGTTCGAGGAACTCTGGTAAGTGTTATTCATCCTCAAATTACTTGTTTAAGTTGTTACAAGTATCGGGTTACTAGTTGTTACAAGATTTTTGATTACAAATGGAGATCTTAATCTTTGGGGTCACATTAGGGTTTCAAAAGAGGGTTTTTGATTCCGAGAATGATTTGGTGAAATTGGAGTGTTTATTATCCTTGAATATACTTGTAGTGAGTTGTGGTAAAGTTTGAAGCCTTGGCGTTGCGTCTAGATGGGTCGTTGTGAGATAAGTGAGCATTTTCATCGATCAGACCCTTTGACGGCCGATGTTCTTTTGACGGCCGAAGTTGACGGCCTTTGTTATCAGCATCGACCGTCAACTTGCTGTTTCGAACCACAACTCGTTTTCAAACTAAAACTCTTTCGTACGTACAAATGAGGCTTGATAGACATGTTGTGTCTTTGAAAATGAACACCTAGATTGATAACTAAATAGTTAAGTGTAAAGGATATAATTCTTATAAATCATGTTCGATCATCCTAGGTTTGGATAGGATTGAGCGTTGATCGTGTGTAGAGCTCATGCGTGCATCCGTGGATTGTATTGCGCGCGTCAGGTGAGTTCGTAGCCCCTACTATTTGCATGCTCTTGGGGTGGAAAGATACTCGCTATGTGCTAATGTTCTATGTCGTAGATTACACTAATAGTATTTACATGCATATGTTTTTGTGTTATTACATGTTTACAGGTAGACATGTTACTTGATGGTAGCAGTGTGAATATTGTTGAACGTGTAGGTTGTGGTAGTCTATGTTAAGATGGTCTTTTGATGCTATATATGATACCTTGGTATAATTATATGATTAGAGTTTGGTATTGGTATGCTTAATGGGCGTTGGTAGGGTGGAGGGAAAGCCGATGGTATCACCTGTATACATATCCTACCAATATCCAAAGGGCATATCAGTACCTAGGTCCGGTTGGAGATTAATTTTGGTGATCTTGATACTTGTTGTATTCATTAATTGTTGTGACGCTTGATACTTGGGACGAGTTCCCGTTATGATGCTTGATACTTCCGCACGATTGGTGTCCCTTGTGGACTTGTGAGCTTGATTGTGTGTACACGTCGCTAATCGTGTGTCCCGTGGGGACTTGTGAGCTTGGTGATCTTTTGGGTTATATTGTTTATTGATTGAGATCTTGGTGCTTAACGTGTTTATGTGTGGTGGGATCTTGACGAAACTAAAAATTGCTAGTTTACCATGGTATACGAACTTGATCATTGTGGTTGTGAACTTGATAGTTGAGGTATATGTTGTGTAAACCTTGTGATTTTGGTGTAGCTTTCGGATGAGAAAGTCGTGATATTCCAATGTGGTGGAATATCTCCCGGTGCGGGACTTCTGTTGCTCAGCTATTCGATACTCACTTATCTATGGATGTAATTATGTATATAGGGTTATATACACTAGTATCGATTCTATGGCTCAGCTTGAAACTATGTGATCCTACGAACTCACCATCCTAGTGTTGACTTTTTTGAGTATCTTTTCAGGTATACAAGAAATCGCTTGCAAGCTAGGAGTTGATGCCTATAGTTGGACTTTTTGGTTGCATTGTAGATCTTTAGACTCGGGCACGATGCCTCGGTTGTTTTCCCTCGTATGGGACTTATTGTTGTATCTTGATTTGTATTTGGCGATTTGTAGCTTTGAATGGACATCATTTAGTTTCTCTGTGTAATATCTATTTGCACGCTTGTCTCACTTGCATCTTACGTTTCCGCCACTGGTGGGGTGTTACATATTGAATACTTATTATTATTTTGCTTTTTCTTGGCAAGTGATCTCAAGTAACACTACGACAAGTGTTTGATTAATATGAAAAAGTTATTACCTTTTAAATTCAAATGCTAGTGCAGGTTGTTTAATAAAAAAAATTTCACTGTTAATTTGGGTGTAATATAGGATAAACAGCGGCAATAATACATTCATGCATTTTAGCGGTGATGAAACTGTAATTTTAGAGAGAATTAAAAATATCTAATTAGTGGTTGTTAAAAGAGGAAAATTTTAAGGTTGAAGATAAAAGGATAAATATGGTAGTAAGTATATAATGGGTTGTGATCATTTGAAAACTAAAATTTTCGTGAAAACTAGAAAAATGGCCAAAACACACTGTGATCTGAATTTAACACAATGTGTTTTTAATTTTTTTTAGAAAACACATTGTGTTAAGTTCATATCACAGTGTGTTTGAACAATTTTCTGATTTTCACGCGCTATCAAAAACACATTGTGATTTAAAACTTAACACAATGTCTTTGTAGATTACACAATAAAAACACATTGTGTTAGATTCAAATCACAGTGTGTTTTGGCCAGTTTTCTAGTTTTCACAGAAATTTTAGTTTTCAAATGAACATTTCACAGTATATAATTAATGTAATTAATGTAAAATGTTAGTTTCAATAAGAATATTAAACATAATAAATGTTTGTTACATGTGCCGTTAACGCATATATAAAAAAAAAACCTTTAACAAAAATAGTGAATTGGACAATATCTGGTTGCAAGAAAATCATCCTAAAAGTAATTTCAAGTTTTCATAAATTTTCACATAAGACATTTAACTTTTCTCGAATTTAAAAGAAATCGTTATAAATCATATCCTTGTTCAGATTTAATGTTTTTCAATACCAAATTACCAATACTAGTTACCTATTTAATACCGATTTTAATTGCTGCCAAAGCCCAGACAACATACAATGTGACAAAAATGGTTCGCCATTGTATCAAGGAAAAATAAACCCCACCCAAAATGCATTTTAGGGAGGGAGTGATACTAAAATTGGGTAAAGTATCTAATTTGTCACATCATTTCTACTTGATTAAAATTTTCCAATTCAAATTTACCTAATTATACCCAAAACTACCCGATTTTGATGGCAATGGTATGATATATATAAACATATAGTTACATCGCATATTGCATGATATCAAGACTTGTAAACAAGATTCACTTTATTAAATTTCGAAAGATTTATTTGCATGTCTTTAAATTTTTAAGGTTAATTAGTAACCGAAGGATTTTCGTATATTTTATTTCACACGATAGTGGGGAACGATTGTTGCTTTTGTTTGACAATTGGACTTCATTTATAAAGTGTCTTTTCTTGATTAGAGCATCTGACACTCCTTCGGGATTGCCAACTAGTATTACTTTCTCTCTGAATTGAAAATGTATTTGTTATTATGTGTAATGTTCTCTGGTTTGAAAATCAATTTGAATAAATCCAATTTATATGGGATTGGGGTGGATAATGGGGAGACTGTTAGTATGGCTAAGTTGATCGGGTGTAAGTCTGGTGACTTGCCTTTTATCCATCTGGGCACTTGGGTGGGCGCTAATATGAATAGGGTGGGTAACTGGAACTTTCACTCTCGCGACTAGTTCCGGTTTTAAATAGGTAATAAGTATGGGTTTTGTTCCCCCCTTGCACTCTCGCGACTAGTTCCGGTTTCTCCCGATAAATGATTCGTTTAGTTAAAACTTTTGATTAAAGACTCGTTCAAATATTTCATCGACACAATGTTATATATTTTTGATTTACCTTTCCAATGACTATCCACGTGACCACATTTCTATGTTAAGATGGTCTTTTGATGCTAAATATGATACCTTGATGTAATTATATGATTAAAGTTTGGTATTGGTATGCTTAATGGGCGTTGGTAGGGTGGAGGGAAAGCCGATGGTATCACAAATAGGGTGGGTAACTGGAACTTTCTTTTCGACATCTTTGAAGCTCGGCTATCTAAGTGGAAAGGTAAAAACTTATCTATTGGTGGGAGAGTTACTTTGATCAAGTCGGTTTTAGAAAGCTTTCCCACTTATTTTATTTTTTAACAGTTAGCCGGTATTCGACATCAGGGAACACCTCACCGTATAATGGTGAAGCCCTGCACGTACTCTAGACTACGAGATGTAGACCATAAGCCGTTACAGGTGATTCAGGGAAAAAACCCACAGACTTGTCACTCCTAAGTTTGCCCACATATTACTTATCTTTATTCAAGGCTCCTATTAAAGTGTTAGATGGGTTAGAGGCCATTATGAGACGCTTCTTGTGGGGTGGTTCTGAAGGTAGCAGGAAAATCCATTGGGTCGCATGGGATAAAGTGACCCTCCCGGTTGAAAGCGGGGGTTTGGGTCTTTGTAAACTTTGAGACACAAATTTGGCTTTGTAATCAAAGTGGATGTAGAGGTTCAAAAACAAGCAAAATAGCTTGTGGTGCAAGGTGATCTTTGCAATTCATGAATCTAAGAATGGTTGGTCGTCCCTTCCTGTTAACAAATACATCACCGGGGTTTGGGCTGCCATTGTAAAGACTGTGGAATCTGTGAATGTTTTGGGGAAAAATTTGGGTCAATCTCTTAAAGGGATTGTGGGTAACGGTAAGGACATACACTTTTGGCTGGATGTGTGGGCGGATGATAAACCATTCAAAGAAAAATTTCCGTCTTTGTTTAAATTGGAAAAGGACAAATGTTGTCAGGTTCACGAGAGGTATTGCATCATCGAGGGGTGGCAGGCGAATAAATGGTGTTAGGCTCGCGACAGATTCAGTCAATCTGAGGCAACGGACTGGGCTGGTTTAATGGTGTGTCTTGCTAATATCAGATTGTCTAATGAGGTTGATAAATGGTCATGGATTGGGGGTAACATCAAGGAGGCGTCTGTAAAAACGATAAAGTCGTTCTTGATAAACAACAGGAACAACAGCACGGTAACAGATTTCAAATGGTCAAAATGGATTCCGAAAAAGTGTAACATATTTTTATGGAGAGCAATCATGGACAGAATCCCCACGATGGAGGCTTTGCAAAGAAGGAATTGTTGCTTTGGGGATTCAATGTGTGTACTTTATAACAAAATGGATGAATCATGTAGTCACCTGTTGTGTGCTTGTGAGGTTGATGTTGGAGTTTGGTATGACATTTGCAAATGGTTTAATGGTCCAGGTTCTTTAGTTTTGATGTCAACGACCTCTCAAATCTACATGAGTTTGTGGGTCTTGATGAAAGGAAGAAAAATGTGCTCAAAGGTATTGTGAGGATCACTTGCTGGATGATTTGGAAGGCGAGAAACGAAAAAAGGTTTTCTAACGTTACAGTTAATAAAGACACCATTGTCCATCGTGTTAAATCCATGGGGTATCTTTGGTATAGTAATAGAGCTAATAAGTTCTCCATCTCTTGGGAGAATTGGTGTTAATTCGATATCTCATAATTGTGGTTTTGTTGTTGTACTATCACCCGCCAATTTGGGGGTGTTTATGTGAATAAAAGTCAATTTTCCAAAAAATATTATGTGTAATTTTCTTTTTCAAATGCCATACTTTATAACTCCGTTAATTCTATTTTAAATGTCTAAATTCACTACTACAAAATTGGAGAATACCGACGGATTTTTCCGATGGAAAAAATCCGTCGGAATTTCCGACAGATTACCGACGAAATTCTGACGGAATATCAATTAATTTACTTATTGGAAAACTTACGACAGAATTCCGACAGATTACCGACGAAACACATATCCGTCGGAAATCCGTCGGAAATCTGTCGGAAATTACCGACGGACTTTTAAAAGTCTGTCGGAAATCCGTCGGAAACATAATAATTCTTAAAAAATTAAGTTTTATTATTACGTCCGTCGGGAATCTGTCGGGAGTTACCGACAAAATACCGACGGACTTTGAAACCCCGTCGGAAACATTATTATTTAACAAAATTAAGTTTTATTATTACGTCCGTCGGGAATCTGTCGGGAGTTACCGACAAAATACCGACGGACTTTGAAACCCCGTCGGAAACATTATTATTTAACAAAATTAAGTTTTATTATTATATCCGTCGGGTAATCTGTCGGCATTTACCGACGGATTTCCGATGGAAACTTAAATTCCGTCGGAAATATAATTGTTTTTTAAAATGTTAAATTTTATCATTATCCTTGGGCATTTTCCAACAAATTTGCACATTTACCATGTTTTGCTATCATAGATTTTCAACTTTAATCGTAATGTTTCTATTTATATAGGATAGTTCACTTTCAATTATGTTCGACAAGTTTCATGATATAAACTTGAAAAGCTATAAGATCAAAACGAGGACGCCATATATGATATAAATTCCTAATATAATTAGAAATCTTATATATGATATATATTTAATTTTTAATTTAATATATATATATATTTGATATAAATTTCTAACATAATTAGAATTCTTATATTAAAAATCATATTATATTTGTTGTTATCATAAATTTAAATTTCCATCACCATTATTATTTTTTATACATGTGTCACAATCATGTTATTATTGAAGCAACAAATGCATATGATTGAGTAGTTCAAACTTTTCTTTCTTTATAACAAAATCAGTCGTAGAATATATATAGTCAATTTTTAAGTTAGGCCGAATATCGACAATTCTAGATTTTCCTTTTTTTATTCAATTTAATTGTTTGTTTTGTTTTATTCTCACTTTAATAATAATGAACTAACTTCGATACAACTTTCGTATAATGTAATTACATAATTATATTCATTTAACCTGGTCACCGACATGGTATTAAGCTAGTTACATGTTATTTACGTTATCCATAAAGATATTTTAAACAAAATACAAAATCAAGTATTTGCGGTAAATTTGATACAGTAGTTCGAGAAAGGAAGGATTATTAGTTGTCTAGATAAATGTCAAATAAAATTGAAAACACTAAAAAATAAACTAGACTAAAATTTATTAAACAAACATGGTCGTATATATAGTCATCTTAATCTTAATCTTAATCTTAATATATACTATAAGACAGTTGAACTAATAACTTATTAACCAATCAAATCGCTTAATTTCATTAAATTGACTATCGCTTATGTCATCATTTAATTTAATTATAAATTAAAAATCTTAATAATCATTATCCAAATATATTATTATATTAGTATTTATAGAATAAGTCTCATTAATTTACACTTTTTTGTTTTCCATCAATAATTTATACTTTTTGACCCTAAATACTTAATTTATATTTATTTTTAGCCATCAACTTGAGACTTTTTTAAAAATTTTAAATTTATAACAGAGGGTTACTTAAATACTAAATCCAAATTAATATGAACTCCATTCAAGATTCATTTTATCTCTCAATCAAAAAGGTACAAAATTTTCTCCCTTTTTATATATTAGTTTTGCATATTAATGTTTAAAGTTACAATTGTCACTCAAATCAAGAGTCTTAATTGTTATCAAAGAATATGAAAAAAATCTGATTTTGTTATCTAATTATCATAGGACATGTGATTGAAAATAAAATTATTCGTGTTATGGACCTGCATCATGATCAAGACATATACTTGAATGTCAAGTACTGGATCACAAGTATGTTTATATTTTAATTCTTAATCATCTTTCATAATAATATCACATTAGGAGTACAACTGGTTTCAAAAAGTTATATAATAGAGGAATTATTGTAGCACGTGCCTTGTGAAATGACTACGGCAAACAATTCCATCAATATGTCTTAGCTAATAATAACAGTGACGAACCTGTGATTATTCTACATAACTTTGCAAAGTATAACACTTTGAACCGTATATCTTCAAAATTATAAGCTTTTATGACTTAAATGTATGAAGATCTAATATTAATAATATCGTAAGCCTCGTGTCCAGTGTTAGACACGGGTCTAAAATCTAGTTAGAAAGCTATTGAAAAGTTACGTTCAATTATGGTTACAAAATGATTTAACGAGTTCCGAGTTTTTTTTAATCGTTGTGTCAAATGGAATTAAGTGAAAGTCAAACTAAGTTATAACTTGGAATGGGTACACAAAAACCCTATTCCTTCATAATTTTTCTTCATTTTCACCTTCCTCCTTCTCTCTCCTCTCCTCTCTTTTCTCCCTCTCCAGCCGACCTCTCTCTCTCTCTACAAAATTTTTCTTCCTTTTCAAGATCGTTTTTGTTCAAGAGATTGCCATTAAAACTCGGTATATATACTAAAAAACGTGTATATATGCTCGAAAACCTTAAAACCGAAAGTATATGTATAAAGAAATAAAAACCGACCCAGATTCGTGTTAGATGTGGGTAAGAATTGCGATTTGGGTCTCGTAACCTTGTTCCTTCTCATCTTCGGGAGCAGATCTGGTCGATCTGTGTTCGTGTTCGTCATCGATCGGTTGTTTTAAGAAAATAAAAGAAGATTTCGATTTGTTATCTTGTTCTTTATTGCGGTTCAGATCTGGTACTTTTGTTTTCAGATCTAAAAGGTTGTTGTTTTTCGTGGTTCGGTTTATCTAAAAGGTTGTTTGTGTGCTTGATTTATAGATCTAGGAGTTCTTTTGTTTTAACAGATCTAATGTTTCTTCTTTCTTATGTTAAACAGGAACTAAAGTGATTCATATATATATTTTTGAACAGAAAGCAGGTAGTTCTTTATTTTTAAGTGTAACATCCCAAACTTTTATTAATGTTTGACTAGAGTCGTTAAGTCAATAATATGTGTCCGTTAAGTCTATCGCTAGATTTAATGCTTATATGTGATTTATGTGTTTTATATGTGAGACTTGAAAGTCTTAATGCATGATATGAAAATATGTTTATGAAGTAATTATATGCCTATTAGGAGTGATTAACGAAGTATTTAGGTAGTATATGGTCCTTAAAGGAGTTTTTGACTAGTAATGAGCTATATGGAAGCCTAGGGACCAAACTTTACATATGGTGAAACTCAAAAACAGGTTTAGGGTCACATGAGGAGTCATTTGAGTGTCATTAGCAGATTTGTTAACTTCCTCTCAAGCCCTAACCACCCCCTTTTATCCCTAATCAATTCTTGAGCAAAAAGGCTATCAAAAGTGTGTTTCGGAAGTGTTTAATCTTGCCTTTCTCGTTCCCATTGTGAGTTGCAGGTATAGAAGGTATAATTTTATTGATTTCTGATCCTTTTGATTATAAGAGTCATTAGGAATTATAATTGGGCATTAGGGAATCAATTAATGTGTAATTAGTGATGGTTTTGATGAAATAAGGCATGTATGATTTTCCAAAAGTTTGAAATGCTTTGTTAAGGCTTTAATATGAAGGATTTTGATGTTTTGAAACTGAGTTTTCGACCTGGAGAGGGTTGGGTTCGAATAGAAGGCATAATCGATTTTTGAAAGTGCAGATTCGATAGGCATTGCGGCGCAACACCATGTTGCGGCGCAACACCATGTTGCGGCGCAACAAAATTACAGAAGGTTAAGTTGCGGCGCAACTATCTTCATTGCGGCGCAACGAATTGCTCGAGCTGCGGCGCAACTCACCTGTTTTCAGCAAATATTATAGTTTTGAACCGTAACCTCGTTTTGACACATAGCTTACTCCTGAAACCTAGTGTAACACCCCAACATGGCGGAATCAAGGGGTATCACTTAGAAAAGCACAGCACGACATGGGAATTATGTAGAGTCAAACTATATGCATTCATAAGATTGAAACAATCCATAAACTCACTCAAATGTATACAATAATCAATATCTATCAAAGATACACACTCAATCAATATTAAATGAAAATGTTTAAATGATAGTAGTTGACCCTAAGCATAACCCGTTAAAGGGAAATAAGGATCACGGATCCAGAAGTCCAAAGCTAGTCCAATCCTAGCAATGCAAGCACATAATCATCCATTTTGTCTCTGATTAACCTGATTACCTGAAAAGTGTACTAAAGAGCGTCAACATAAAGTTGGTGAGTTCGTAGGGACAAGTAACAAGGAATAACCGTATCGGATAACAACCGTTAACGATAAGCGAGGATTAGAATACCTAATCATGTCCAAGGAAACCCTAAAAGGTTTCACATTAGCACAGTTCAATACAATCAACGTTTCAACATCAATATCATTATACAATACACCATTAAACGTTAATCAATACGCCTAACATGATATATCATTAACATGATAATCAAAGCGACAATCATCATTAACCAATACGCCTAACATGATATATCATTTACATGATAATCAAAGCGACAATCATCATTAACCAATACGCCTAACATGATATATCATTTACATGATAATCAAAGCGACAATCATCATTAACCAATACGCCTAACATGATAATCTATCATTTACATGATAATCAAAGCGACAATCATCATTAACCAATACGCCTAACATGATAATCAAAGCGACAATCATCATTAACCAATACGCCTAACATGATATATCATTTACATGATAATCAAGCACAATCATCATTAACCAATACGCCTAACATGATAATCAAAGCGACAATCATCATTAACCAATACGCCTAACATGATAATAAAGCGACAATCATCATTAACCAATACGCCTAACATGATATATCATTTACATGATAATCAAAGCGACAATCATCATTAACCAATACGCCTAACATGATATATCATTTACATGATAATCAAAGCGACAATCATCATTAACCAATACGCCTAACATGATATATCATTTACATGATAATCAAGCGACAATCATCATTAACCAATACGCCTAACATGATAATCAAAGCGACAATCATCATTAACCAATACGCCTAACATGATATATCATTTACATGATAATCAAGCGACAATCATCATTAACCAATACGCCTAACATGATATATCATTTACATGATAATCAAGCGACAATCATCATTAACCAATACGCCTAACATGATATATCATTTACATGATAATCAAAGCGACAATCATCATTAACCAATACGCCTAACATGATACATCATTTACATGATAATCAAAGCGACAATCATCATTAACCAATACGCCTAACATGATATATCATTTACATGATAATCAAAGCGACAATCATCATTAACCAATACGCCTAACATGATATATCATTTACATGATAATCAAAGCGACAATCATCATTAACCAATACGCCTAACATGATAATCAAAGCGACAATCATCATTAACCAATACGCCTAACATGATAATCAAAGCGACAATCATCT
>CM067168.1:159097681-159144535 GCA_034093135.1 Erigeron breviscapus
CGTACGTAGTGCCACTACCGGTTTACCCTATTCTACAAATTTTTTTTTGCCAAAACTTGTTTGGCAAAACACCTGCCAAATACGTCCGTTTCAAAAAAAAATCGGGCTTTTGGAGATCTGTTATAAAAGCCTTACATGACAAATAGTTGGGCGCCTCTCCCAGTTAGAAAGTCGAGCATGGGAAGTCATAGTGAATGTTATTATAAAAGTTATGTTTTGGGTATAGGGATTAATTAATTAAGTAATTATGAGAGAGGTTCGGGATGGCAATATTATTCGGTTTTGGTTAGACCCTTGGCTATGCAATGTCCTTCTGAAAGACAAATTTCTAAATCTATAAAAGCTAGAAATGGCAAATAGATGCAAAGTAAGTGATCTTTAACTCGAATATAAACTGTTTGGGGGGGTTTATGGAAATGGTCTGCAAGTGTTTGTGGCGATATCGAGCATGGTGAATGGGAGGAGATCAATTCGCTGATGGTTAGATTATTGACAGGGAATGACAGCTGGAAGTGGATGGGAGGTAATAAGTGTGATTTTTTTTTATGAAGGAAGTTAAGCATAAACTTTTGGGTGACAGGGATTTCTGTAATTGATGTGTTCGAATGGTCTAATTGGTCGAGTTCCAAAAAAATGCAACATCTGTTAGAATAAACACGATTCGAATTCAGTGATAATGCAAACCCGATGATCCCGTGGAACCGTAAAATCATTAAGCATAGTTGTTATTGATTTCAGGTTCCTATAATGAGATGATTGTAAATAATAGGATGAAGATTTCGGCTGTATTAGAACCGAGATAGCACACGAATTTAACAAGAGATTAGGGTGAGATTAAGAGGTTAAAGTGAAGGTTATTTATTAGGTGAGAACTTTCACTTCTAACTCCAATGTTTAATGTGTGCGACATTAGTCCTTGAAGTTCCAATCACCTAATGAGAAACGTCATAGTATGTCTTTAAGAGTAAATACGTCCATCGTATATTTACTAGGCATAGAGATTTCAGTTATTGTCAATTATCATATCACGAATGATAAACGATTAGTGACGGACGACGGTCACATTTAACGTGGTTTCAACAACATCTTCATGTGTGCAATGCAAAGTGGATCCGGAATCCGTTGATCATCTACTTTGGGCTTACGAGATTGCTATTAAGCTCTGAACCTTATTAGTGTTTTTGGTGTAAGGCGAGTCCATTTTGGTACTCTTAATCAGAGTCTTAGTCGAGAAATATAAATATGTGGGGATTTGTTAAAGGGTTAAAAAGATATTAAAAATTATAGTTATGGTGACTTGTTGGTGTCTATGAAAAGTAAGAAATAACTATAGTTTTTGAAGATGGAGCTCAACGTTGAGCAGATTGTTCTTAAAATTAAGTTCTTGAGCTTTTTGTAGTATAAAAGTAGAACAAAAAATTATATAAACATCTTGTGGTCACCAATTGGGAACCGCCAACCGAACTAACAACAACATTATCTCCCCAAATACGCCTTATAGATCCAGGATTAACCCCCAGTACTTAAAGATAAATGCTATACCTAAACAGGTGTAGATTTATGCTTAAACATTCAACTTTAACATAAGCAATGTAAACACTTTGACCTTTGTGAGTTTTGCAAAACGTTGTGAATAATATTTACCTTAAAAAAGAAGGTAAGTGCTCAAAAATGTAGAAACAAACATAAAGGACCTTAAATATTTTTATGAATATACTTAATCCAGTAGAGTATAATCTTAAGAGATCTTTATGAAATGTCAACCTATCCTGCAATTTTGACTAGTCTCGCTACCTAGTAGTTGTCGCCCCATCTTTGCTCATGGACTTCGTTGAAGTCTTTAAGGGTGCACCTGGTTCAAACAGGGGAAAGGGAAAGGGAATGCAATCAAATACTAAGGAATATTATCATTCCATTAGTGTTGCTTGGTTTATAAAGGAATGATTACCATTGCCATTGATATTGCTTGGTTATTATAAATATACTATAATAAAAAATGCAAATGCATCACCTCAAACTATCTCATACGCAATCATCAAATGCATTATATTATAAGAGGGTTGAATCATCATCTTATAATATTTATCTAATTCATAGCAACTGTGTGTGCTTAATCAGAATAACAACTATAATACCAGACAACAATATATTGCAAGAACCCATAAACTCCAAAAGAAAAAGTCAGACAACAATAATAAAAAAATGAAGCAGCAATTGAGGGAATGGATGTGTCATAAGAGTTGCATACCCCATTCTTTTACAGTCATTTTTTTATTTACCCTCAACGAAAGCAATCCTTTCCTTTGTTACTCCGATCCTGTCTCTATTGTGACATATGTATTTCATTTTTTTTCTTTTTCTAAAAAAGGGTAATGGGGAACCCTAGCCCCGGTACCACAATTGGATACCCATCGACCAACCCCGTATGAGCCATATGATGTCGGTAAAATACCTCCATCCTAATCCCCACATGATCTGGGCACCCCGAAGGATCGAACCCGCGTATTTAAACTTCACATATGGGTCTAGGCTTCATTGGTAACGGGTATCTTAAAGGATTTATTTTTTGTTCCCAGCGGGGATTGAACCTGAGACCTTAAGGTTATCAAGTGTTTGCCTTACCACTAGGCTAATTCCTTGTTGTTTTTTTTCTTTCTATAATAACAATAACAGATATATCTTTGAGTGATGTTCGAATCCCTAATTAAAATGATCCACCTTGTTTTGATGTATAATGTGATTATTATTATTTTTTAATGAAGGAGTAGTAGATTGTAGAGAGGAAAAAAGAAAAGAAAAGAAATTGATGGGTTGTAAAGAGGGAAAAGATTATAGTGCCGGAAAAATAAGGGGTATTGATTACTATTACCCCCAACTTACTCTATAATGGTCCATTACCCATAATTGGTATTGATTACCTACTTTATTTTTAACCAAGCATAGTTAATAACTATGAAACCCATTCCCCACCCTTAAATACCCTCTACCAGGCACCCCCTAACATAATTGATGTTTTTTTCCCTTCCAAATGGTCAATTTATTTATATACTAGTATATAACTTGTAAAAGTCTGGATATCATAAGAATTTGAAGATAATTGAAACTAATATAACATAATTTGAACGACTACGTAAAAATAAGCGAGACTTTTATCAAGTTGATGTCAAACATCCTTATTTTTTAAATTTAAATATAACATCTTGATTTATATCATCAAATAAAATGAAAAATAGTTGGAGCTTTGCTAAGTTAAATGATATGAATTGTAATACAGGGATGGTCATGTAGAAAACATTTAAATATGGTACTTATCCCAGTCCGGTGTGTAAACTATACATCGATATTTTTTGGTATCTTTTTTATCGACCAAAAATGAATACCAACCCCGTCTTCATTTGAAATTCGGTACTACATTTTAGTAATAAGAATCCCGATGAATTTAGAAAATGTTGCTAATTCATAGTGTAAAATTTTGATTTTAATTGATATAAATATAGTAAGCTTTTTTATATCTGAAGACTCAAATCATATATTAATAAATAAAAAGATTATTAAAACATAAGTTAAATTTGTATTGAGAGATTCAGGATTTTTCGTATCAAACCAAAGGATTTTTGTAGTTAAGGACTATGCGTACACTTTAGTGAAGATTGTTTAATTTTTTTCAAAGTTTAAATTTAATCCAATAAATAATAGTCTACCAATATCCGCGAAAAGTGAACGGCCCAGCACTCAATCTCACCGTTAAAATAGATGGTCCCAAAATCAACGGTCAGCCATCACGATCCTTGTGATTGAAAACCCACCAATCAAAACATATTCCCATATCCTATATAAACAAACTTTGCTCAATAATGAAAAACCATCACCACATCACTCTTTCAAAATCCCTCGTCAGTTATCACCCATTCCATCTCTACTTCCTCGAAAAATAAATAAAAATGGCACCAAAGGCAGAGAAAAAGCCGGCAGCCGAGAAGAAACCAGTCGCGGAGAAAGCCCCAAAACCCAAGGCCGAGAAGAAACTCCCCCCGAAAGACGCATCATCTGCAGATAAGAAGAAAAAGAGGCACAAGAAATCGGTGGAGACGTACAAGATTTACATCTTCAAGGTCCTCAAACAGGTCCATCCTGATATCGGGATCTCCAGCAAGGCCATGGGGATCATGAACTCTTTCATCAACGACATCTTCGAGAAGCTCGCCCAGGAGGCCTCCAAGCTGGCCAGGTACAACAAGAAGAACACTCTTTCTTCCCGTGAGATTCAGACCGCCGTCAGACTCGTTCTCCCCGGCGAGTTGGCCAAACACGCCGTCTCCGAGGGCACAAAGGCTGTTACCAAGTTTACCAGCGGTTAGATGAAATTAGGGCTGGGGTTTATAAGTTTGAATTGTTGATGTAGGTAGAAGAAATTAGCTATTTTAAATTGGAAGTACCTAACAATGTCTTTTGTAATCAACTGCAATTTGGTGTGATGCAAAAGTTTGTGTTTATTCGTCTGATTTTCAATTTGTTGATTATTGTGTTTGTGAATGTTATTTATTAAGGAGTATTTAGATCAAAATTGAACAAATGCGGTATAATATCTCTTGCTATAATGTTGGTCCATAACTCTATATACCCTTCAAGTTATTCATAAAGTTTGTCATTTTTAGTCCTTTTCTGTTATCCTTTTTTATCAATGTAAGATATACCACTCCTGGCACTCCATATGCATATATATATGTAACAGTTAATAGGATAATTAATTTAGTAAAAAAGTGGGGCATTTCACTCTTTCTGTATGCATAGATGAGGTTTAGCTGTAAAGTAAAATTTTTTAACTGCATTAAACTTTCTTTAAAAAAATGTTAGTAAGAATTAAGAAACTTACCAGTATAACAAATCACAAGTTTCCATCCAGGACAGAAAACATGGCTGCTAATTCAGCGAATTGGCCCTGCTTCTAATTCTGCATACTTTTGGATTGAAACTGTCTTAACCTTTAAGTGAAGAGCTGCGTATATAGCTTTTGGTTGAATGTCAATACCATTCAGTTGATGTTACATGCTTCAGTCATGTGGTTAACTTACCAGGGCAGATGCCATTGTCCATAATTGTGTTCTGATTTTTTTAGTGGGCTTCTGAATGAAACTTTGGGTTATATATATGAACTATATCACCTTAAAAGAAGATGGAAGGTATCGGCTTAAAAGGACTGTAATGGACTAATGGCTCTCATAGTTTTGTAGTGTGTTGCTATAAACCTTCTTGTTTGGTTAAATAAGTTATATCAAATTTATAAATATGTTTTTGTACTTGTTTATTGTAATAAATCAAGAGTTCGTTCACGAGAACCAAATGATTTTGATTATTGTTTCTGTCTGTTTCGACATGGATTTTTTATCCGAAGAATGATATGCGTCAAGCTATGGACTTGCAGCAAAGGTTTACGGTATAAAACTTAGATAGATTATTGTTGCAGAAGGAGTACTACAAGTAAATTATAGGAATTTCTTACCGGAGCAAGTACTTGACGGACGTTTGATTAAGTTGCAGCCTTGCAGCATCATCAATTTGTTTAGCTAGTATCCGGGTTATAATTTTTTTTAACTGTATTAAACTTTCTTTAAAAAAATGTTAGTAAGAAACTAACCAGTACAACAAAACACAAGCTTCGATCCAGTACAGAGAACATGGCTGCTAAGTGCTAATTCAGCGAATCGGCCTGCATCTAATTCTGCATACTTTTGGATTGAAACTGTCTTAACCTTTAAGTGAAGAGCTGCGTATATAGCTTTTGGTTGAATGTTAATTCCATTCAGTTGATGTTACATGCTTCTGTCATGGCCTTAACTTACCAGGGTCCATAATTGTGTTTTGATTTTTTTGTGGGCTTCTGAATGAAACTTTGGGTTATATATGAACTATATCACCTTAAAAGAAGATGGAAGGTATCGGCTTAAAAGGACTGTAATGGACTAATGGCTCTCATAGTTTTGTAGTGTGTTGCTATAAACCTTCTTGTTTGGTTAAATAAGTTATATCAAATTTATAAATATGTTTTTGTACTTGTTTATTGTAATAAATCAAGAGTTCGTTCACGAGAACCAAATGATTTTGATTATTGTTTCTGTCTGTTTAGAGATGGATTTTTTATCCGAAGAATGATATGCGTCAAGCTATGGACTTGCAGCAAAGGTTTACGGTATAAAACTTAGATAGATTATTGTTGCAGAAGGAGTACTACAAGTAAATTATAGGAATTTCTTACCGGAGCAAGTACTTGACGGACGTTTGATTAAGTTGCAGCATCATCAATTTGTTTAGCTAGTATCCGGGTTCACAGAATCTGGTTGTTTAGCTTGTCATGAATGATGTCTTTTGCAGACAATATGGCTTGTTATTTCAGTCTTAACCAGTATGTCCTCAGAAGTTAGTAGCCTTTGTCGTACGATCTGCCTTAAATTCTCTTATCTCATTCAATCATTTTTGTGAAAAGCTGTTTCAAACTTTCGATTTAAGAAGGTTGATAATCACATCTCTCATCTTTTATAAGGTCCCATGTGTAAGTTGTGGTATCAGGTCGAGAAAATGTAGTTCAACCATAGCCCAGAGGGCTGTGTGAATGTTCTGGTTGAATGCGTATGCCATTCAGTTAAGTACAATAGTGTTTTTGTAATCTACTGCAATTTGGTATGATATGCAAAAGTTTGTGTTTATTCCTCTGATTATTGTTGATTAATTGTATTTGTTTTATCAATCATAGTCTAGAAAATCATATTCTAATTTTTATTAAGAACGAATATTTAAATCACGATTAAACAAATGACTAAATGAGGTATAATATCCCTTGTTCTTCAAAAAGTTTGTCATCTTTATTCCTTTTCTGTTATCCAGTTTATCAATGTAAGATATACCGCTCCAGGCACTCCATATGCATATATGTTATACGATAATTAATTTTGTGAAAAAGTGGGGTATTTCACTATTGCTATATGCATAGATGAGGTTTAGCTGTAGTTTATATATTTTTTTTAACTGTATTAAACTTTATTTAAAAAAATGTTAGTAAGAAACTAACCAGTACAACAAAACACAAGCTTCGATCCAGTACAGAGAACATGGCTGCTAAGTGCTAATTCAGCGAATCGGCCTGCATCTAATTCTGCATACTTTTGGATTGAAACTGTCTTAACCTTTAAGTGAAGAGCTGCGTATATAGCTTTTGGTTGAATGTTAATTCCATTCAGTTGATGTTACATGCTTCTGTCATGGCCTTAACTTACCAGGGTCCATAATTGTGTTTTGAATTTTTTGGTAGGGCTGTTATCAATCCCAATGGCTTATGTATTTACAATGCATCCTTGATCAACATTTATCGATTGGGTGTACTGCTCCTAATATCGCATATTAAACCTGATGTCTCGTCTTTGAGGAGTGCTCTAGATAAATCGTTTGTAAGTGCCTAGACTGCTTTTAAAATTTATTAAATATAACAGCTGAG
Organism: Erigeron breviscapus; assembly: GCA_034093135.1. NCBI lineage: Eukaryota > Viridiplantae > Streptophyta > Magnoliopsida > Asterales > Asteraceae > Erigeron > Erigeron breviscapus. Next base: position 159,105,168 of record CM067168.1, read on the forward strand.
ATGAGGTAGTTTCTTCTGTTGTTTTTGCACATAACATATTCACGGCCCAAATGTCTTCATACTAGTACAATGGTTTATGCCTCCTGACTGTACTTCGGTTCTGTTTTGATGTTACAAGTATGATTAAAATACAATCTTCTGGTTCAATACTAAAGCTCAAATCTTCATCGCAATAATGTTTTGGTTGGGGAAAAATGGAGATGCATGCGATGGGCCTGTGATAAAAGTTGATTTGGACCCTCTTTAGTGGGTTTCTGAATGAATGATTTATGGGTTTTATATGAACTATATCGGCTTAAAAAGAGATAGAAGCTATGGGCTTAAAAGGACTGTAATGGCTCTGATAGTTTTTGAAATAGTTGTAGCTTGTTACTTTGTTGCTATAAGAAACCTTCTTTTTTGCTTAAATAAGTTATATCAAATTTATAAATCTGTTTTTGTACTTGTTTAGCGTAATAAATCAAGAGTTTGTTCACGAGAAACAAATGATCTTGATCATTGTTTCCGTCTGTTTAGAGATGGATTTTGATTTAAGACTGATATGCATCAAGTTATGGACTTGCAGCTAAGGTTTACAGTTTAATACCTGGGCAGATTATTGCTGCCAAAGGAGTACCACAAGTAAGTTTCAGGACTTTCTTACTGGAGCAAGTACTTGACGAGAATCTGGTTATATTAGCTTGTCAAGAATGATGTCGTTTGCAGACAATATGGCTTGTAATTTTAGTCCTAACCGGTATGTCCTCACAAGTTAGTAGCCATTGTCGTACCGTCTTTCTTGTATTCTCTTATCTCATTTAACCATGACATAAGATATTAGAACTCCTTTTTAACTCAATTTATAAGACATTCTCTTATCTTATTCAACCATCTTGTGAAAAGCTGTTTCAAATTTTCGATTTAAGAAGGTTGATAATCACATTTCTCATCTTTTATAAGGTCCCATCTGTAAGCTGTGATAATAGGTCGACAAAATGTTGATCAACTAGAGCCTAGAGGGCTGTGTTAATGTTCTGGTTGAATGCGTATGCAAGCTATTCTAGCAAGTCTTCAGTGGAGGGCACTAGGCAAGTAACTTGTTTGAACTAACCATTCAGTTAAGTACACAGACTAGCCTGTTATTGAGCTAACTTGCCAGGGCAGACATCTTTTTGGTTGTGATTTGAATGGTTTATTATATCTGCTATTAGTCCCAAGGATTACATATTAAGAATGCATTGTTTAGTATTCATTTGGAACATCACTGCTGCATCAAGTGCAGAAATGGGCCATTGGATTTGGGGGTACTGCTACTAACGGGGTACTAAAATGGCTCTCACAGCAATAACATTGATTAAATGTAGGGATCTGGCGTATGAATTTCTTGAGGGTAAGGTTGACCCGGTGCGCATCTTATCTGAAGGCAACACACTTTTTTGACCACGCACGCACGTAGATGATGTCCTGAAGACTTCTCTTTTCTAAGTCCAGTAAGTCTGAGAGAGTGAGAGTTATGTTGCATCTTAACACCTAATTTCTCATCTTCACTGGGGTGTTCTATTTTTTCGATTTTACTTTGAGAAATGGTCTTGATTGTTGTTTCTGTCTGTTTAGACTTTCGGGATGGTTTTTAATTCAAGACTAAGCTACATCAAGCTATTGTATCAGTTAAGGCTTGCCTGGGTTTTCGTTGGACTGTTGTTGTGATGATGATGTACTGCTATCTAGACCAAGATTGGTCAATTTCTGTTTTTTTCTCAAATGCATAGTATAAATGGTAATTGGGTTGCAAATAGACCAACTGTGCAGGCCAGATGCTTAGGTATGGTATTGAAAACCTTAACATCCCTGAATGAGCTTTCAAATTTTGCAGCTCGATGGTTTTGGGCTCAAGTACCAACAAATGTTTTATTAAGTTGTAGCATCGGTTTGTTGCGCCAGACAGGCTGTTTAGCCTGGACATGAATTATGTCTTTTGCAGACTATACAGCTGGTTATTACTCCTCCCGGAATGTTCACAGAGGATAGTTAGCTAGTTGCCATTGTTGTACTGTCTGCCTTATATTCTTTTATTACATTCAAACATTTATAAGGTATAATTACCCTTTTTAAGTCAATGAATACATGTCATTGTTGGCTTGCAATATATTTGCATATATGTTATGGTATGAACTTTCCGTTCATAGTGCCATATACAAGGCTTATATAGAACACCTGACAACTTATAAAATATATACAAGGCTTATATAGAATACAAAATGGCTTTAGACTCTGGAGGTATGTATATGAACATATGGGGATTTGGAGATCTGTTATATAAGCTTTATTACATGACAACATTAGTTTGGAGCCTCTCCCAGTTAGAATGTCGAGCATGAAAAGTGATAGTGAATGTTATTGAAAAAGTTATGTTTTGTGGATAGGGATTAATCAAGTAATTATGGGAGACAGGGAGAGGTTGGGGATGGCAACATTATTCGGTTTTGGTTAGACCATTGGCTATACAATGTCCTGAAAGACAAATTTCCAAATCTATATATAGAAGCTAGAAATGGCAAAGAGATGCAAAGTCAGTGATCGTTTTAATTCTAATACAAGTGTTTGTGGGGATGTCGAGCATGGTTAATGTTAGATTATCAAGAGGGAATGACAAGTGGAAGTGGATGGGAGGTAAGAAGTGTGATTTTTCGATGAAGGAAATTAAGGCGTTCTTTTTGGGTAACAGGGACTTCAGTATATGTGTTCAAATTGATGGGCTAATTGGGTTCCAAAAAATGCAACATCTTCATGTGTGCAGTGTGCTATGCAAAGTGGAACCGGAATCCGTTGCATCTAATTTTGGCTTGCGAGATTGGCAGATTGCTATGAAGGTCTGGAACCATATCAGTGTTTTTGGTTCAAGGCGAGTCCACTTTCAAACAGAGTCTTAGTCGAGATTTATATAAATATGTGGGTATTGGTTAAAGGTCTAAATTTTTTTTAACTCTTATAGTTATGGTGACTTGTTAGGTCTATATGGAAGGCAAGAAATAAGTAAAGTTCTTGAAGACGGAGATCAATGTTGGGAGGATTCTTCTTAACATCAAGTTCTCGAGCTTTTTGTAGTATAAAAGTATAACAAAAAATTATGGATTAGGATCTTCTAAAGTCAGAGCAACTTTATAGGTAAATCTGGAAGGATCTCAACCCTTGAATTAAAATCAATGGTCAAGATTCAAACATGATATATAAATCTTGATCTATTGTCTATATTTCACTTTTAAAGTTAATCTCAACTTTAGAAGATCCATATCCAAAAATTATATACGTATAAGTTGGGAAATTGGTGTAAATTCAACTTAACATAAGCAATGTATACACTTTGACCTTTGTGGATTTTGTAAAACGTTGTGAATAAAATTTATCTTAAAAAAAAAAGTAAATGCTCAAGAATGTAGAAACAAACATAAAGGACCTTAAATACTTTTAAAATAGTATAGTATAATCTTAAGAAATCTTTACGAAATGTCAACTTATGCCTGCAATTTCGACCAGTCTCGCTATCTAGTAGTTGTCGCTCCGCCTTTGCTCATGGACTTCATTGAAGTCATACTTCATGGTTCTTTTCTCCAAATGGTCAATTTATATATATAACTTGTAAACTAAGGATATCATGAGAAATACTGTATAACATAATTTGTACGACTACATAAAAATAAGCGACATTGTTATCAAATTGATGTCAAACATCTTTATATTTTAATTGATATAACATATTAATTTTTATCATCTATATGTAAATAAAATGAAAAATAGTTGGATCTTTACTCAAGTTAAATAATATGAATTGTTATATAGGGATGATCATGCATAAAACAGTACTTAACCTAGTCTTGTATAAATGAAACTGTTACCAGTGCCGGCTGAAGATTTTTGAAAGCATTAAACGAGATCAATTTTGAACGTCTTTTTAATTAACATACAAAAATAAGATAAACAAATAAAGGAAAAAAAAACCTAAATTCTTCAATACAATCTTGAAACATACAGATCAAGTCATGTACTACAACTATCCAATACAAACACCACTAGCATAAATAGTACTACCAGTCTACCACTTATCATTATAAGCCTAATTTACATACCATTATACCAAGTCATGTGATGCAATTTACACTACCAAATTAAATAACTAATAGAACGATAAAGTTTAAGATTAAATAGTATGTATTTGATAACGCAGACCTGATGGTGAACTTTAAACTATGGCAAAAAATGAAAGAGGTATAAAATTACAGAAAACAAGATACTATAAAGAGGCAGAGAGCAAGAGATTGAGAGTTGAAAATTAGGGATAATTATAATCACAATCAACATATCTATATTCGAATTTCTCTAGGAGAATAATGGAACTTTGATTTCCAAGAAAAGGGTTGATGGTAGAAACGGACAAAGGAAATATTTTCAAGCCCTAACTATAAAATTTATTAACCTTTAGGAAAAATATAGTTGTAAACCTATACTCATCAGATAAACTATTGAAAATTGGTGGGCCTTTGTTACTGGTGGGCCTTAGGGCATTTCCAATGGAACTTTTTATAAAGCTTTTTATTAAGCTTTTTACTATTTGAAAAAGCTTTTGTAAAAGCTTTTTTTACCATGGGAGTTAAAAACTTTTTATCAATATCTTTGAAAAATTTCAAGTCTTTGCAAGAACATGACTCTCTCTCTTCACTATTTTATAATTAAAAGACTTTTTTTGAATTTTAACAATTGAAGCCATTATTTGATAAAAAGCTTTTTATAAAAAACTTTTAGAAAAAACCTATACCATTGGAGATGCTATTAGTTTGTGTTTATTCCTTTTTTTTTTTTATCATTTATTGATTATGGATTAATTGTATTTGTTAATTGAATTTGTTGCATAATTTGGTTTATCAACTATATGATTTTATAAAATCATAACCTAATTCTTATTAAGATCAAATATTCTGATCAAAATTGAACAAATGAGGGCTAATGATCCTTTTTATACATTCAATTATTTTGGTTTTTGTTATTCTTCTAATTGTTTCAATTTGTGTATTCTACCAGGTTTTGTCCCTGAAACACAAAATCTAATCAGTGATCACATTATTTTGTATATTCAGTTAATTTAGTAGAAGAGTGGGGTATTTCACTATTTCTGTATGCATAGATGAGGTTAAGCTGTAGTAATGTATGCCATAGTAATTGGATGTATAAAAAAAGATTATTATATTTCATTTGGTTCTAATTCTACATACTTTTGGATTGAAATTGTTCAAGTAAAGAGCTGCGTATATGGCTTTTGGTTGAACTGTCTATTTCATTCAGTTGCGTATAGATGTTTGTTTCATGGTGTTAACTTACCAGGGCAGGCAGATGCCATTATCGATCATCGTGTTTTGAAAATTTTTACATGGCTATTATCAATCCTAATGGCTTAACTATTAACAATGCATTTCTGATTTCTGCTCCTAGTATTGCATTTGAAACCTAATATCTTATCTTTGAGGGATGCTCTAGATAATTCGTTTCTACGTGACTTACTGCCTTTGAGATGAGGCAGTTTCTTCTATTGTTTGTGCACATAACATATTCACGGCCCGTATATTTTCTATCTAATACAATGATTCATGCCTCTTGACTGTACTTCGGTTCTGTTTTGAGGTTACAAATATGATTGAAATACAATCTTCTGGCTCAATATTGAAGTTCGAAACTTTATTGTAATAGTGTTTGGTTAGTCTTTTTATGAAGCCCGGGAAAATGAAGATGCATGCGATGGGCTCGTGATAATACATAGACCAAAATAGCGTGTCCTGCCAAGCCAACATGTTACATAAGCTGCGACTCGCCCATCTTGCTAACTAACTACTGTATTGATTGAAGCTTCTACAATCACCAATATCTCAGGTTCTTGATTTTTATTTTTCTAATTTTTCGATAAGAGCTATTTAGATTTTTTTTTTCTTGAGTTAATTCATTGTTGCGAGAAAGATGCTAAAGATGCCAATATTCCAAATAAAATGGGAATTTTTTGTGCATTAATGTGGTGCAAGTCCTGTGTGCACAGATCAATTGGCGAACCAAGTGCATTTCAAATGGGGCTTTTTACAAAGCTTTTTATAAAGCTTTTTAGTCTTTGAAAAAGCTTTTGTATAAGCTTGATCTCATTGAAGTGAAAAGCTTTTTATGAATAGGTTGAAATTCTTCAAGTCATTGGAAGAATTTAACACTTTCTCTCTTCTTTGTTTTGCTATTAAAAACTATTTAAAAGACTTTTTATTAGCTTTTTCCATTGGAGTAAAGGCTTGATCAAAAGCTTTTTATAAATAGCTTTTAGCAAATGACTTTAGCATTGGAGATGCTCGAAGTATCGCGAAATAAAATGGGAATAGTTGGAGTTCGGATTTCAATTGAGCATACTATCTTTTTCATCTTTGAGTTGTCATAAGTAGCAATAGCTAGAGCTGTTGTCAAAAGTCTAAAGATACTATTGTTGGATGAGGCTACACGCGCACTGGATGCCGAGTTAGAAAGAGTCGTTCAAGATGCTCTGCATCGGGTAATGGTTAACAGGACCATAGTGGTGGTTGCTCATTGATTGTCAACCATCAAGAATGCAGATGTGATTGCATTGGTCAAGAATGGAGTGATTGTTAAGAAAGTAAAGCATGAAAAACTAATCAATATCAAGGACGCGTTCTATGCATCTTAGTTGCACTTCACATGAGCTCCACTGGCCATAGTTGCTTGGCATGGCATGGATCATACCATGCTAGAGTACAGAATGTCACTCAGCTCGATTCATTCATGAGTAAATGGAAGTTCCTGCATGTAAATTTATTTATATATGCTTTACTTTGTCTAGATATGTATCTAAATTTTCTATCAATTGATAGGTTAGATATGCCGTCAGTTGAGTTGCCTTAGTTTACTGGTTTACTTGCATCAACAGGTTCTGGATTGAGATTCAGAAGTGAAGATCCGGCCAGCATGAAATACTTTATTGTTAGCATACAGAACAAGGTGACAGAACTGAAGGCTGCTTCTCAGGATAAACTAGAAGTAAACGATGTTTTAGTACTTAACACTCACTAGAAATAAACAAGTATGCACTTCATTGATTCATTTTTAACATTTTATATGAATTATCTTCTCATTTTAGCTTGGGCAACAGGATATGATCCATGCCATGCCTCATGAGTCATGACTATTATTCAATAGGTTTACTAATAGAAAGATATTGCTAAGCGGGTCAGACATCAAACAAGTAAAAGGTAGACGTCCCTGTAAATAAACATGATAGTTAGGGGGGTTATGGATTGTGTTTCTGTTACTGTGTTTTCAATTTGCAGACAGTGTTTAAATTATGCTGAAATTGATTATGGTTTTCCAAATTATACATGGGCCAAATGACCAGTTTAGGAGTAGGTGCAACATAACTGATTACGATTATTACCTTTTAAGATCTTAAATAATCAGATTTACCAAGTACTTAAACATCTAATTATCTCAAGTTCAATCAGAATTACATCCTGGTACTATATAATACATAATCTCTATATATCTTCTTTTAACTACCGAGTATTTGATTTGTTGTAGTTCTTTCTTCTGACGGTCATTTTTGTAATTACTTGGTCCATTAGTCTGGGTTTGTTGATGGTAGTCGATTATTTGACTGTCCTACAACAGTTTCTAGGTTCTATTTCTGTATCAAATATTAAATTTCTAGGTTCATGTACTAATATGTATCGCAATGAAGTTGTGTGCACGGAAGATGATACTGTGCTTTCTTATATGTGAATTGTGACATTACAACCCATTGGTGAAGTAGAAATGAGACAATACAAGTGTCAAAACACCACCAGGCACCAGCCACCTCCTCTCTATATCTATATCTATAAATCTCCGCCATTTCTCAAAAGATGAGGTCTGTTGCGGCTTCAGCAGCTTCTATGCCAGCAGCACCAGTACAATAGCTGTTCCTAACGAACTGCTTGCAGCACTTGTAACCCCATTGATGGTCCTTCCACCACGAGCCCCAAACAGCTGTGTGGTTATTGATATAAACATCCTCTTCGTATTTGCTCTTTGGAAGGGCCATTTCCTGCAAGACGCTCATCATTCATCAAGTCAGTTATATAATAACAAAGCTTCGTTAAAGATTTGAAGACAGGGAACATCGGTATTAAACAATAGTTAGGTCATTCAAAACAAGGGCCCCTATTTTAAAACATGAAAGCCTTCTTTGTTACAGTCTTCTTTAGAATGTGGGTTACTAAGAGGACCATAGCTAGATGGGACTTGAAACTAGTTGAAGACAAATTTGGTAATTACAGGCACCTTCAAGACTAGTCAAAGTAATATATAGGCAATACTAAGCGGGCATATGTATACCAATTCGAAACATCCAATGTTGGGGAAAACAATTTTACAAAATGAAAATCACCTTTTATTAATCTCAGAATACATGAAGCAAAATAGGATAGGGCATAAATGCAGAAAAAAGACCCATGATTAGCTAAGAAAAATAAGATATAGCATACTTGGCCCTTAATGATCATACTCAACTTGTCGCTCACTTTGTTAAGAGCTCTCTCGGAAGTGGATTTCCGGCAGCTGCATTCCCATACTTGTCCACAATCGTTTCCTTCACTCGAGATTTCAATTTCTCTTTATTAACCTTTAAGACTTTTGTGCAGTAACTCAGCTTGTGAAGGAGCCGCTTGCATATGCACATCATTCCCTATCTTAAATGCTTCCCAGGGATGCTGCATAAATTCCAAAGCTTGACCACTTCCCAGACAATATGGCTTGTTATTTCAGCTTCCTCCCTTTCCCTCCTAAGTACTAATCCGTATGTTCTCAGCAATTAGTATCTTCGTACTGTTTGCCTTGTATTCTCTTGGCACATTCAACCATGATATAAGATATTAGAACTTCTTTTTAACTCGATTATATAAGATATCCTCTTATCTCATTTAATCATTTTTTGTTAAAAGCTGTTTCAAACTTTCAGTTTAAGAAAGTTGATATAAGATATTCTCTTACTAAAATGGCTCTCACAACAAGAACATTGATTAAATTAAGGGATCCGGTGTATGACTTTCTTGAGGGTAAGGTGGACCCTGGTCGCATCTTATCTAAAGGGATCACGTTTTTCTGACCGCACACGGACGTAGATGATACCTAATTTCTCATCTTCACAGGGGTGTTTCTTTTGTTGATTCTGCACATAAAAATTGCAAGAGGCTTAAACGTCTTCATTATAGTAAAATGATTCTCAGATGCCTCCTTACGGTTATTCGGTTCTGTTTTGAGAAGCAAATGGTCTTGATAGTTGTTTCTGTCCATTTAGACTTTTGAGATGGTCTTTGATTCAAGACTAATCTGCATCAAGCTATGGTATAGAAGATAAGGTTTGCAGTTTAAAAACTTATGCAGATTATTGCAGCCAAAAGAGTACTGCTTGTATGTTTTAGGACTTTTTTATTGGAGTAAGTGCGATAGGCATGGATTGGCTTATGATGGATGTCAAATGCGATGCCTGAGTTTCGTGTTGTGGTAATTGATGATGTGCTGCTTTTTGGACGAAGATTGGTCAATTTCTGCTCTTTTCTCAAATGCATAGTACAAATGGTGCTTGGGTTGCAAATAGACCAACTGTGCAGGCCAGATGGTTAGGTATGGTATTGAAAACCTTAACATCCCTAAATGAGCTTTCAAATTTCACAGCTCGATGGTTTTGGGCTCAAGTACCAACAAATGTTTTATTAAGTTGTAGCATCGGTTTGTTGCGCCAGACAGGCTGTTTAGCCTGGACATGAATTATGTCTTTTGCAGACTATACAGCTGGTTATTTCAGCTTCTTCCCTGCATGTTCGCAGAGGATAGTTGGCTAGTTGCCATTGTTGCACTGTCTGCCTTGATTCTTATACTACATTCAAACCATGATATAAGGTTAAGTCAATGAATACATGTCATTGTTTGCTTGCAATATTTTGCATATATGTTATAAAAGCCTTACATTATTTGGGCGCCTCTCCCAGTTAGAAAGTCGAGCATGGAAAGTCATAGTGAATGTTATTGAAAAAGTTATGTTTTGGGGATAGGTATTAAAATCAAGTAATTATTGGAGAGGTTCGGGATAGCAATATTATTCGGTTTTGGTTACTGGTTAGACCCTTGGCTATGCAATGTCCTGAAAGACAAATTTCCAAATCTATACAAGCTAGAAATGGCAAAGAAATGCAGAGTAAGTGATCGTGGGGGTTTATGGAAATGGTCTACAACTCTACAAGTGTTTGTGGGGATGTCGAGCATGGTGAATGGGAGCTGAGGAGATCAACTCGCTGTTGGTTAATGTTGGATTATCTAGAGGGAATGCAAGTGGGAGTAAATGGAAGTGAAGTGTGATTTTTCGATAAGGAAGTTAAGGCGTTCCTTTTGGGTGACACGGACTCAGTAATAAATACGTGTTCAAAGAGTCTAATTGGGTTCCCAAAAAATGCAACATCTTCATGGGTGCTATGCGAAGTGGAACCAAAATCCGTTGATCATCTATCTCTGGCTTGCGAGATTGATATGAAGGTCTAGAACCATATGTAGTGTTTTTGGTTCTAAGGCGGGTGAGCGAGTCCATATTTGGTACTCTTAATTAGAGTGTTAGTCTGAGATATATAAATATGCGAGGATTGGTAAAAAGTCTAAAAAGATATCAAAAGTTATAGTTACGGTCTCGAGCTTCTTAACATTAAGTTCTTAAAGATGGAGACGAGAAGATTATTCTTAACATTAAGCTCTCGAGCTTTTTGTGGTATAAAAGTAGGACAACAAATTATAGCATTAATTAGGAAGATTGATGTAAATTCAATTTAACATGAGCGATGTATGCATTTTGACCTTTGTGAGTTTTGCAAAGTGTCGTAGATAAACTTTAACTCTAAGAAATAAATGAAAATGATGTGACGATGACGTGGGAGTAGGAAGTTGGAATTGTGTGAATGTGAGTTCCTAATTGTTATAGTGAAATACTGGTGAATTCAGAACATGAGAATGGAGAATCCTTTTTGTTAAGGTGAAAAATTCTAAAAGGATCTTGGAAGCTAGTAAAAAATGATGCAGCAGTCTAAACGTGAGAATGATGACTTGATGAGTCTTTATGCTTATCCCAATAACATCTTCCACACTGCAACATCATTTTTTCTCTCTCTTCATCCACCTCTTCCACACTCACTCCCAATAACCCTCTTCCACAACTTTTATTTATTTTATTTTATATTTACACAAAAAATAAACTAAACTTAATTTTATTTAAAATAAAACATTACAACTAAATTAAAAAAACATTACAACTAAACATTAACTAAAAAAAAACACCTAATACACTTAAAAATAAAACATTACAATGAAAAATAAAACATTACGATTTAAAAAAAAACTACTCGTCGTCGGCGGTCTGGTCGTCCTCGTCGTCCTCCGGGTCGTGGCTAGGAGCCGGCGGTGCCACCGGTTTTCGTTGTTTGACATGATTTAGAGATAAAGTTTGTGAAAGATCTTTTGATAGTGTGTGTTTTTTTGTGTGAAGAATGGAATGAGTTGTGAAGAATGGGTTGTGAAAAATTAGTATATATAGAAGGAAAGTTAAAAATAAAAAAAAATAAAAATACTAGCCGTTACTTTTGCAATTTTGAAAAAAAAGGTTTTTTTTTTTTGTTTTTAGCCGTTGCAAGATACCCCACACGCTCCTCCCCCTCGTCATTCTTCATCGATGCAACGAAACGACCGGACGAAGACCCCCATCGACGAGCTACTACCAATAAAGTCCTCGTCGACGAGGCTATCGAAGGCCTGTCGACGGGCTTATTGGGATAGGCCTTATTGACTGAGGTCTATTAGTTGTCATCTCATCTTGCACATGGACTTCGTTGAAGTATTTATCATAGTTTGATGGGGTTTTTTTTCCAAATGGTTATATATAAACCTTGTAAAATATATATATATATATATATATATATATATATATATATATATATATATATATATATATATATATATATATATATATATATATATATATATATATATATATATATATATATATATATATATATATATATATATATATATATATATATATATATATATATATATATATATATATATATATATATATATATATATATATATATATATATATATATATATATATATATATATATATATATATATATATATATATATATATATATATATATATATATATATATATATATATATATATATATATATATATATATATATATATATATATATATATATATATATATATATATATATATATATATATATATATATATATATATATATATATATATATATATATATATATATATATATATATATATATATATATATATATATATATATATATATATATATATATATATATATATATATATATATATATATATATATATATATATATATATATATATATATATATATATATATATATATATATATATATATATATATATATATATATATATATATATATATATATATATATATATATATATATATATATATATATATATATATATATATATATATATATATATATATATATATATATATATATATATATATATATATATATATATATATATATATATATATATATATATATATATATATATATATATATATATATATATATATATATATATATATATATATATATATATATATATATATATATATATATATATATATATATATATATATATATATATATATATATATATATATATATATATATATATATATATATATATATATATATATATATATATATATATATATATATATATATATATATATATATATATATATATATATATATATATATATATATATATATATATATATATATATATATATATATATATATATATATATATATATATATATATATATATATATATATATATATATATATATATATATATATATATATATATATATATATATATATATATATATATATATATATATATATATATATATATATATATATATATATATATATATATATATATATATATATATATATATATATATATATATATATATATATATATATATATATATATATATATATATATATATATATATATATATATATATATATATATATATATATATATATATATATATATATATATATATATATATATATATATATATATATATATATATATATATATATATATATATATATATATATATATATATATATATATATATATATATATATATATATATATATATATATATATATATATATATATATATATATATATATATATATATATATATATATATATATATATATATATATATATATATATATATATATATATATATATATATATATATATATATATATATATATATATATATATATATATATATATATATATATATATATATATATATATATATATATATATATATATATATATATATATATATATATATATATATATATATATATATATATATATATATATATATATATATATATATATATATATATATATATATATATATATATATATATATATATATATATATATATATATATATATATATATATATATATATATATATATATATATATATATATATATATATATATATATATATATATATATATATATATATATATATATATATATATATATATATATATATATATATATATATATATATATATATATATATATATATATATATATATATATATATATATATATATATATATATATATATATATATATATATATATATATATATATATATATATATATATATATATATATATATATATATATATATATATATATATATATATATATATATATATATATATATATATATATATATATATATATATATATATATATATATATATATATATATATATATATATATATATATATATATATATACTATTATATATATGTATATCTCATCATTTGTATATGTATATGTATTGTATATATCTATATATGGATTTAAGTATTTATCATAGTTTGATGGGGTTTTTTTTTCCAAATGGTTATATATAAACCTTGTAAAACTCTAAGGTAATCATAAGAATTTGAAGAAAATTGAAACTAATATAACGTAATTTGAACGACTACATAAAAATAAGCGACATTGTTATCAAACATCTTAACTTTTAAATTGATATAACATATTGATTTTTATCATCATCTATATGTAAATAAAATGAGAATAGTTGGACCTTTACTCAAGTTAAATGATATGAATTGTAATATAGGGATGGTCATGGTGAAAACATTTAAATATGGTACTTATTCTAGGTGTAAACAGACATCGATATTTTTCGGTATTTTTTTTATCATTCAAAAGTGAATACCAACCATGTCTTCATTTTAAATTAGGCATTACTTTTTAGTAATAAGGCTCCCTATGAATTTAGAAAATGTTGCTCATTCATAGTGTAAACTTTTGATCTTAATTAATATAAACTAGTATTTTACCCGCGCAATGCGGCGGTGGTGGTATCGGCGGTGTAGTGATGGTAGCGATGTGATGGTAGCGGTGGTGTGGTGTTGTAAATTGTTTAATTAAAGATAGGGTAAATTACACAAATCATACCTGAGGTTTGTTCGAAACTACACTGGTCATACCTACAATTAAAAAATTACGCGAAACATACCCATCGTTATCAAAAACTTACACTGACCATACCTATCGCTGACAGTCGTCTATTTGGCCGTTAAGTCAAGTCAAGTGCCGTGCATGTCAGGTATCAAAACCGTAATTTCGTGCATACTTCAGGTATTATCCTTGTAATTCACCCTAAAAATAATTATTAAGAATTTAAAGTTTTATTTATGCTTTAGTTATTAAGTTGGATAGATATGAAATTTATTATGAAAAAATAGTTTTCTTTTTTTCAATGAAAAGTATATCAAGAAAAATAGTTGATACAAGAATGCATTTATTATTATATATATCATTATTATTTTGTTATATGTGTATAGTGAATTAAACAAGGATTAGAACCATAAAACCACTAAAATTTTCACTTTTATATTACTTAATTATTATTTTATTTTATTTTATAATTTATTCTTTTTAATAGAAACCTTTTTAAAAAAATTCAAAAAAATAATTAAAAAAGCAATTTAATTTTTTCGTATGGTTTGATGACATCCTCCTCAGATTAGAGGGTAAAGCAAAGTCAAAGACTCGTCACGGTTATAGAATGTAATTTCACCTCAGATTAGCAATCTGTAGCATTTTGGGTTTGAAGTTCCAGGGTTAGTCGTTAGTCTAATCTTAGAATTTCTAAGCCTTAACATGTATCGATTGATCACATTTTTTCATAAATTTTTTATTTTTATTTTGAAATAGGTTCTTAAAAAAAGTAAATATATATATTTGAATTTTAATATAGAATATCTACCCACTTTAATAAATGAAATATAAATATAAATATCTTAAAAAAAATTTATTAGGTAAATTACACGGATGATACCTCAAGTATGCACGAAATTACGGTTTTGATACCTCACATGCACGGCACATGACTTGACTTAACGGCCAAATAGACGACCGTCAGCGATAGGTATGGTCAGTGTAAGTTTTTGACAACAATGGGTATGTCTCGCGTAATTTTTTAATTGTAGGTATGACCAGTGTAGTTTCGAACAAACCTCAGGTATGATTTGTGTAATTTACCCTTAAAGATATTATAGGTATTTTAAGTGGAGATGTTTAAATTAATAATAAAAGAGAAAGAAATTAATTAATTCATTAAGGGTAGAATGGTCATTTCGCATGGAGACATTTTTATGAGAGAGAGTGTTGAAAAGTGTTAGGAGAGAGAGTGTGATAATTTTTATAAAGTAGTAGAGATATAATAGATTTTCTTATAACTAAAAATAAAATATTTTAATCTAAAAATTATTAAATAACTGATTTCATTTTTACGAGTAAGATTCTGATAAACGCCTAAATTGTCTAACTTTAAGATATAAAATTGACATGTTTTGGTGCTTGTTAATAGACGATTAGGGCGGTTTTATGTTTGTTGAGTGATTTCAGGTCATAAGTAGCAAAATGGAGCTAATTGGATGAAGGAACGAGTCAAGAAAGGTCAAAGCAAAAATCTGGAAAATTGCCATTTCTGGGGCACAGTGCAGGACGGCCAGAACCACAGTGCGGGACGGTGGCACCTGTGCAAAAATCCGAATTTTATGGATTTAATTATTTTTCAGTTTATATTACTTTCAAACACGAACTTGGAAGTTATCTTTCACATTTTTCACACACCTGGAGCAGTTTTTCATCCTCTCAACACCCCAATATCACTATCAATTCATAATTCCATGGAGATTCTTTTATAATTTATTCTTTTTAATAGAAACCTTTTTAAAAAAATTCAAAAAAATAATTAAAAAAGCAATTTAATTTTTTCGTATGGTTTGATGACATCCTCCTCAGATTAGAGGGTAAAGCAAAGTCAAAGATTCGTCACGGTTATAGAAGAATCAATGATTAAGATTTTAGGCTAATTCTCTTTTGATCATTCTCATGTGAACAATTATGTAAGACAATTGTATTCAACCTTTCTTATATTCAAGTTGGATTAGATGTTTAATTCTTAATTAGGGTTTTGCATCTAATGTTGTTTGGATTGTTTGAATGATTATTAGTTTATAACCTTGAATGAAATTCATCTATCTTTTGATTTCAAATTCTTGTTAATCATGGATTATTGAATGAATCTCTTATGAACTTGTAATTTTATTTTAATGAATTAGAAATCTAGTTGTGTCAATTCCCCGGTTTTCGTTATCGTGAATCATCACAACCGATCAATTTAATTCTTAAGTTCATTCAATCCAAATGTTATAACGGATCATGTCTATGTGATTTCCAACGAATATAAGTTAGGTTATACTTTAGAAAACATAAT
Organism: Erigeron breviscapus; assembly: GCA_034093135.1. Taxonomy (NCBI): domain Eukaryota; kingdom Viridiplantae; phylum Streptophyta; class Magnoliopsida; order Asterales; family Asteraceae; genus Erigeron; species Erigeron breviscapus. The sequence continues at coordinate 159,122,176 of CM067168.1, forward strand.
TTGAAGCATGAGAATGGTCTCCCTTTTTATTATTGCATTATTTTGTTAAGTTCACAAGTAATTGTAGTTTAATCAACTCAATCAAAATCAATCAATCAATCGGTTTTAAGTTTATGTCTAGATTAATTAACTTTTGTAACTTGTTTAACACTTTCCTTTGATTCCCTGTGGAAACGATACTCGACTTACCCTAGCTAATTAGTGGTATTTAGTTTATATTTTTGATCGGTCCAACGACATCGATCAAATTTTGGCGCCGCTGCCGGGGAATCGGTGTGCAAAGTGTTAAAGTTTGTTTTAAATTGGTTTAGTTCAAAATTTTCAAAAAATTCAAAAAAGAATTAGTTTAGTTTTAGTTAGTAGTTTGTTTATTTCCTTTTGAATTCTTGTAGTTCAGTGTTACACGAGGTGTGTTGTTTGTGTAGATTACAGGTTGTGTATGCATACGAGGTATTCAAAGAAGAAGTCACCTTTGTTGTTTGATCCGGAAATTGAGAAAACAACTAGGAGAAACCGAGTACTTCACCGTGCAACCATGAGCGACCCCGGTAACTCACAAAGAAATATTCCACCAGCCGGAATCCAACTAGAACCTAACCTTGAACAAAATGCCCAACCTCTAAACCAACATCAACCACAACATCCACCCCGATCAATAAGGAGTGGTTACACAAATCCCAACCGACAAGGAACACCAACCTATGTTGGAGATGCATCACGAGGTGCGGAGGAGTCGGTATATGATAGGGTTGATAATTGGGATGATGGGAGATTTGATGATCATGCGGATGGGTATGGTTGGAATGATGGGGAAGATTATGTGCAACCGCAAAACTATCAATACAACCAATATAACCAACCTCAATACATCAACCAAAGAGTTCCTCAAGGACCACCACCTCGCCACTACCGTCGTGGAGTTCCACCCAATAACCAACCACATAACCGAGCCATGCCAAACATGAACTATCAACCTCCACCATAAGGAGTTGATAGTCATTTCCGACCCGCCATAGCCGTTAATGCTTCACCTATAGTACCACCGGTTTTGAGGGGTAGAGCTTTTGAAGTTAGACCGCAATGTTTGAGCATTTTACCGAGTTTCTATGGGAAGGCATCGGAAGAGCCTTATTTGCACATATCGGAGTTTGAGGCTATTTGTGGTACCATTGGAGGTCAAGGATTCTCACCGGATGAAGTTAAACTAGTCTTGTTTCAGTTTTTTTTTTTTTTTTTTTGGTTTTTTGGGTTGTATTTTTTTTTTTTTTTTTTTTTTTTTTTTTTTTTTTTTTTTTTTTTTCTTGTTTCAGTTCACTTTGAAGGATAAAGCAAAGCAATGGTTCTTGGCATTGCCATCGGGTAGTATTTTCACATGGGCTGAAATGCAACAATAATTTTTGGATGAGTATTACACCATGCAAAAGACTAGTGATGCAAGGACTTCCATTAGAACTTTTCAGCAACAATCGGGTGAAACATTTCATGAATCATTCAAGAGGTTTAATGAGTTATTGAGAACATGTCCACACCATGGGATTGCTAAATGGGAGTTAATCACGGCGTTTTATGATGGATTGTTACCGGAAGAAAAACGAGATGTGAATTCTATTAGCAATGGTACTTTCTTGACTAATCCCGAAGATGTTGATTGGGAATTCTTGGAGAAAATGAGTGTGAATTCGAAAAGGCAAGCTCAATCGAATAGGAGAGCAAGGCATCCAATAGCTTCTACTTCATCAACAAGTGATCAAGCCACTAAAGATCGACTTGAAGCATTGGAACGAAAGTTTGCTACGTTGGGGAAAGCTGAAAATCGGGGTGTTGCTCAAGTTTCTCAAGAATACCCGATTTGTGAAAGTTGTGATGAGCTTGGACATACGGCTTTGCAATGTCCATTGGTCCCGGAACATGTTGAAGAGGTGAATCAGGTGTATGGAGAAAAGAGGCCATTTGACATGAACTCTAACACTTATCACCCGGGAATGAGAAACCATCCAAATCTTCGGTATGGAAATTCTTCAAATCAACTTAACCCCAACTTTTAAGGAAACAACCAAACCGGTGGAGCACCATCTCAACCATTCCAAGGCCGAAATTACAACCAAGGGAATTACCAAGGTGGCCAAAATCAGGGAGGATTCAATAGAGGCTACCCAAGGAACTATCAACAAGGTAATAATCAAGGTGGACCTTCGGGAGGTAATGATGTGTCAACCCGGGAAATCATGGAGTACTTGAAAGAAATGGATAGGAAGAATGAAATCCGGGATAAAACGGTTGAGAGTTTGCAAAAGCAAGTTGGGCAATTGGCGGAGGATGTATCGGAATTGAGGAAGAATTCGGGAAAGCTACCAAGTGATACGAAGATCAATCCACAACATCAAAGTGGCGGCTCAAAGAATGTCAAGAATGTGGAGATAAACAATGTAAGTCTTCTTCGTAGTGGTAAAGTTTATGATAATAAAGTTATGCCTCCATCATCACTTGTTGATGGTGTGGTGGAGGATGTTGATGAGAATGAAGATAGTGAGCATGAACCGGAACTTGTTCTACCTAAATCAAATAAAAAAGTGTCTTTTAAAGAGGTAGAAAATAATAGGTCTAGTGGTAAATTTTCTGAAAAACAAGGAAAGGATATGGAGGGTAATACCATTCCTTTTCCTTTGGCTTTGATTGATCCAAAACTTAGGCCTACACTTAAGAAAAGAGGTCCACATGAGGAAGAAATGTGGGAAATTTTTAAACAAGTGAAAATCAATATACCTCTTATTGACATAATCAAGCAAGTTCCGGCTTATGCTAAATATCTTAAGGAGTTGTGTACCCAAAAACGGCACCATAAACTTCCCAAGAAAATTGTTTTAAATGAAGAAGTTAGTGCCGTTGTGATGGGTATACTCCCACCTAAACTCTAAGATCCGGGAGCGCCTTTAATTACAATTCAAGTTGGTGACTTTAAAATGAATAAGGCACTTTTGGATATGGGGGCGGGTGTGAGTATCTTACCGGGTATTTTGTATGATCAATATGACTTTGGACCCTTGGAAAAAGTCGACACCACCTTGGTGATGGCTGATTTGTCACTAAAACTTCCTAGAGGAATTGTCCAAGATGTGATCGTTAAAGTAGAGGACTTTTATTACCCCGTAGACTTTTTGGTACTTGATTTTGCATCAAGTGGTAATGTTAGGCAGCCCAATGTCATCATGGGTAGACCCTTTTTGGCCACCGCTAATGCATTAATTGATTGTAGAAGGGGTACGGTTGAAATGACTTTTGGCAACCGTAAACTGAGGTTAAATGTTTTTGCTAGTGTTCCTAACCCCGTAGTTAGTGACGAATGCTTCATGGCGGACGTCATTGATGAGTGCATTCCTCATGAAAATGAGGAAGACACACGGGAGACTTGTGCTTTGGTTGACAGGTTAATCATGGAGCATAGTGAAGCGTTGAAAAAGGAGGAGAAAGATTGGGAGATTATGGCAATTCAAGAAGGTAGACCACCATGGACTCATTTGGTGGAAAGTCTACCGGACCATATTGACACCCATCTCAAACCATCAATTGAAAGTCCACCACAAGTTGAGTTGAAAGAGCTCCCATCTCATTTGAAGTATGCATTTTTGGGAGATGAAAAGACTTTGCCGGTGATCATTGCATCAAATTTGGAAGAAAGGAAAGAAAGAGCATTACTAAAGGTGCTCAAGGAGTATAAGGCGGCCATTGGATGGACAATTTCCGATTTAAAAGGCATTAGTCCATCGATTGTGATGCATAAAATCATCACCGATGCTGAAGCTAAACCTTCACGTGATGCTCAAAGAAGATTGAATCCTCATATGCGTGAAGTTGTGAAAAAGGAGGTGCTAAAGTGGTTGGATGCTGGAATTATTTACCCAATTTCGGATAGCACATGGGTAAGTCCAACACAAACGGTACCTAAGAAAGCTGGAATTCAAGTGGTGAAAGGAGATAGTGGTGAACAAATTGCTACTCGACCCATCACCGGGTGGAGGGTATGCATTGACTACCGAAAGTTGAACACCGCTACTTCCAAGGATCATTTCCCATTGCCATTCATTGATCAAATCATCGAAAAGCTTGCAGGTCAGAAGTTTTATTGTTTTCTAGATGGTTATTCGGGCTATAATCAGATTGCTATTCATCCCGATGACCAACATAAGACCACATTTACATGTCCATATGGGACTTTTGCCTTTAGGAGAATGCCATTTGGGTTATGTAATGCTCCCGCCACCTTTCAAAGGTGCATGATGAGTATCTTCTCGGATATGGTCGGTGATTCCCTAGAAATCTTTATGGATGATTTTTCAATTTTTGGCCAAACTTTTGATAATTGTCTCAATGAGTTAACTAAGGTTTTGAAAAGATGTGTTGAGACAAATTTGGTTTTAAGTTGGGAAAATAGCCACTTTATGGTTCAAGAGGGGACGGTTTTGGGTCATGTGATTTCAAGTAAAGGCATGGAAGTTGACCGGGCCAAAATCAAAGTCATTTCTACTTTACCCCCTCCAACCAATGTTAAGGGTGTCCGTTCTTTTCTTGGACATGCCGGTTTTTATAGAAGGTTTATAAAAGGGTTTAGTGTCATTACCAAACCATTGTGCAATTTGTTGTTGAAAGATGTACCTTTTGTGTTTGATAATGAGTGTTTGAAAGCTTTTGAGACCTTGAAAGAAAAATTGGTTGAAGCCCCCATTTTGCAATCACCTAATTGGTCCATGCCTTTTGAAATTATGTGTGATGCAAGTGACTTTGCCATTGGGGCTGTTTTGGGACAATGGGTGGACAAGAAACCCGTTGTGATTTATTATGCAAGCAAGACTTTATCGGATGCCCAATTGAATTATACCACCACCGAAAAGGAATTGCTTGCGGTTGTTTATGCTCTTGACAAGTTTCGTTCTTATATTTGTGGTAGCAAAGTGATTGTGTACACAGATCATAGCGCGGTTAAGCATTTGATGGAAAAGAAGGATGCAAAGCCAAGGCTAATTAGATGGGTCTTGCTACTACAAGAGTTTGACTTGGAAATCCGAGACAAGAAGGGAAGTGAGAATGTGGTGGCGGACCACTTGTCAAGAATTCAAGCTATGGATGATGATTCAACCAAGGAGATCAACGAGACATTTCCGGATGAATATTTACTAACCGTTTCTGTTGTTCCTTGGTATGCAAATATTGTGAATTTTCTGTCCGCAGGTAAGCTACCGGAGCATTGGGCTAAGCGAAAGAAGCAACAATTCCTTGCACAAGCAAAGCAATACATTTGGGATGAGCCGGACTTGTTCAAAGTTGGCCCGGATCAATTGGTGAGAAGATGTGTTCCGGAAGAGGAGATTCAAGAGGTGTTGACGCATGCACACTCATTTGCATGTGGAGGTCATTTCAGCGGTCAAAAGACAGGTTACAAGGTTTTAAATTGTGGTTTGTTTTGGCCTAGTATCTTTAAAGATGCCGCTGAATTTGTCAAGAAGTGTGTTAAGTGTCAACAACTAGGTAGTATCACCAAAAGGAATGAAATGCCCATGCAACCTATTTTAGTTGTTAATATTTTTGATGTTTGGGGCATTGACTTTATGGGTCCCTTCCCTAATTCCTTTGGTAATTACTACATTTTAGTGGCCGTAGACTATGTTTCCAAATGGGTAGAAGCCATAGCCACTAGAACCAATGACCATACCGTTGTGTGTAAGTTTGTGCAAAGCAATATCTTTTCAAGATTTGGAATTCCCCGTGTCATCATAAGTGATGGGGGATCTCATTTCAAAAAATTTCAATTTGGCAAACTTCTCAAACGGTATGGCATAAACCACCGGATTGCCACCCCATATCACCCACAAACAAGTGGGCAAGTAGAAGTGTCTAATAGGCAAATTAAAGAGATTTTGCAAAAGACGGTAAGACCCGATAGAAAAGATTGGTCAACCAAACTCAATGATGCTTTGTGGGCTTACCGTACCGCTTTCAAAACACCTATTGGCACTACTCCTTACCGGTTGGTTTATGGGAAGGGTTGTCATCTTCCAATTGAGCTTGCACATAGAGCATTGTGGGCCGTTAAGGCCGTTAACATGGATTTTGAGAATGCATGCAAAGAGAGAAAGTTGCAATTGTGCGAATTGGAAGAATTAAGGAATGAAGCATATGAATGCGCATCTAATTACAAGGACAAGATGAAAGCGGTTCATGATGCTAAGTTGAAGAAGAAAGTGTTCGAAGTTGGCCAAAAAGTGTGGCTTTACAATTCAAGACTCAAATTCTTTCCGGGAAAGCTCAAGAGCAAGTGGATGGGTCCATATGTTATTACAAGAGTTGGAAAGTTTGGAGAAATTGGGATTGAGGATCCGAAAGATGGAGTGAAGCAATTGGTCAATGGACACCGTTTGAAGCCTTATTTGGATGCAAGTGACATAAATGGCTCTACAAAGGAAATGGTGAACTTCATCTCAAGTCCACCATCATATGAGGTTGCATGAATCGTTTGAGGTAATGTCGGGCTGAGGACAATAAACTTAGCGCTAAACGGGAGGCAACCCGTCGTTTGTTGTTTTTCTAGCTTCATTTTCGGTAAGTTAGTTTGTTTGCTTTTGTTTGGTTGTTTTCATTGCATAATCACACAAGTTGGATAATTCTCAGTACCTAGACTTGAGAATTAAGTTGGGGAAGGATGGTTTGGGTGAAAAGTGAGCGTTTTTGCAAATTGTTGAGTCGAGTAACTCATCTCTAATTTCGGGCGTACATTGGGGACAATGTACCTTTAAGTTGGGGAAGGGAGTTTATTTTTATAAACAATTGCAATTAAAGTTTTAAAAGTGTTGTTGTGGCTGTACTTAAAAAAAAAAATAATAATAAAAAATAAAAAAAAATCCGAGGTCGGCGTGTCAGACGGTGAACCGGCGTCTGGGACGGTCCCCTAGATTGCTCTAAGACGCTGCACGCTTGCCACACAGTCTGAAGGTCTGTTTTACGGCAACATAAACGCTAAAACATGTTTTTCCAGGCCACCGTCCCAGACGGTGGCTGTGGGCGTGCGGCACAATGGGCCAAAACGGGCCGGCGTCTGAGACGCTAGTCTGGGCCGTTTGGGACGGTGCTGCAAGTTTCAGAATTTTTGTTTATTTTCTATTTAAATTCGAAAAAAAAATCCTTTTAATTATAGCCACATACAAACCGATCCATTCACCCACACATATCTGAGCATCTATCTTTTCTCTCGATCCCTCTCTATTTTCTTTCTTCTCCAATTATTTTCTCCATAATACCTAATACTTCAAATCATCATATCTCCTTCAATTCTTAACCAAATCAAACAATTCTTGAGTCAAAATCGCATAATTTTTCGAGAACTATAAAACCCCTCTATTTGTTTGTTCAATTTCAGCCTCGTTTGTGAGATTTATGTGAGTCAAGAACGAATTTTTTTCAAAAATTTTCTTGTTTTTGTTTTTAATTACTAACCTTTAATAAAGTTTATTGCTTTTTGGTTAGTTTTGTGATAATAGGATGAAGAAAGCAGCAGGAAAATTGATGAAACGTTTGGCCAAGTCAACCGAGCCTTCTTCAAGTCAACCGAAGAGGAAGAAGAGGCAAGTCATTATAGAAGATGATGATGAAGATGAAAGAACATCTCAACAAGAAGAGATGGAGGTCGAACAAGAAGAAAAACCCGAATGGGGATATGGTACTCCCTTATACTCTTTACCTCGTAAATGGCAATCCGAATTGTTTAGAGATAAAATTGGGGGGGAGGGGGCAGAAAATATGAGTAGACAATTGTTGGGAGAAAGAAAAGTTGATTGGCCAGAATTTAGAGGGTTTGGTTTTATTGAAGCAATTGAAGACATGGGTTGGAAAAATGTTTTAAAATGGAATAACAATGATGATGCTGAAGTTAATTTGGAAGGGATTATTGAATGGATGGGCACTTTAGAGAGACAGCTTGGGAAGAACCCTCCAGAGACCACTAAACTAGTAGGTACGGTGGATGGTAAAAAAGTGACTATGTCTTTTGCTAACCTGGATAGAATAACTCAGTTTGATATAGGTGCTAAGTCAAAAAGGCCATTTGATTATTTGTCTGATGATGTGTTGAATGGGGTAGATCAGGGTACGAATTGGATAGAAATGGTAGCTGAGTTGTTTACCTATCCTGTAGATGCTTTGAATTTAAATCTTAAGTTAAGTCGTGCTAGATTGAAACCATTGCCCCGATTGATTATGAGTGTCCTTAGCTGGAACATTTGTCCAAGAAGTAGTGACAAGGCTGCAGTGAGACACCAAGAAGTTGTGGTGTTATATGCATTGGTAACAGGAAGGTTAGCATTGTCACTTAGACACATCATCATGACAAACATTTGGGATGCCCGTAACAAGAAAGGGAAGTTGATCTTGCCCTACCCGAGGCTTATTTCTCGCCTCATCTTGTTACAGAAAGCCGCCACCATTAACTCACCCACAGTGAAGGTTAATCAAATTGTTATTTCTATGAAAAGGTTGTTGCAAGGAAGCGAGTGGAGATTGGAGGATAGACCCTATTGTAGAATTCTTAATGATTTGAAATCAGGGGGGCGTTTGATAGCTCCTAAGGAGGGGTTTACTCTAGAGGATGTGATGGCTCAGCTGGAGCCAGTGGGTGGTAATGGTCGGGGTGAGTCTAGTGGTGCTCGGGAGGTTAATGAAGAAGAAGAACCTCAAAGGAGGGATGGTTTATTGGGTGCTGGATTTGGAGGTGTTGGGCCGAGTTTTGGTTATGAGCAGCCTAGTGATTATAATCAGTGGACATCCTATGAGAGGAATATGTGGGATATGACTGCTCAGCAGGGTGTGTAGCGGAGGAGTTATGAGTTAGGTATGGCATATGCTCAGGAGCAGAATGTGAGGAGGCAGTTTGAGTACTCAGAGCGAGTACGCCATCACCAGGACCACATTGCGGGACTTGACTATGTGGAGACTCCTCCTTCATATGATTACAGGCAGCCGTATGTTCCTACATCCCATCCAGCTTATCCTCAGAGCCACGATTCTGAGTGGTTTCCCCGACATTCTTGTGTCGGGCGAGTTGAGGATACTCCGGGTGCTCCACCAGCAGCCTCTGATCCATTTGAGGCCCAATCTCTATATCGGGGCCTAATGGAGTCGATCTTTGGACCGCAAGGTCCACGACAGTGATGGTACCTTCTATTTTATTTTTCTGTTATTCTTGTGTGACTATGTGTTTTTATGTGTTTGTTTATTTTGTGTTCTTGCATTTTCAATTCGTAGGTAGATTTCAATTTTTAGTTAATTTCATTTATGTTTCTAGTTTAGATGTTAATCTACTTTCTTGTAATATGGAATTGAACCAAAGAGACAAAATATTCGAGTTATATTGGCTATACATGTTTGTAAAATGAGATTTTCTTGTGATTGGATTTATACATGTAAGTGGGGCTAGGTAGTGTAGATTAGATTGCATGACATGGTTGACTTATGAGCGTCTTGATAGAGTTGCTAGCAAGTAAAAACATAGAAATGTGCAAATAAGGGTAATATGCCAATTATGAGCTACAATGCAAGTATCACACTTATATATCCGTTATATCCTTCAATTTCATGAGAGAAAAACGCCTCGTCGACGATTGATTTTGATTGTTAGCGTAGCATGATTTCTCGTGATAACTATATTGTGTGAACCATTATTGTACATTAGGTTAGAACTAGTGCACTTACCGTATTGAGACCTCTAACCCGGATTATGTGCTTAAAATGACAAAACAATCATACAATTCACTCCATATTTCACCTCGCCTCGTCATGAAATCCGTTAATTGTTCAAAGTTGTGTTGTTTATGATGAATTGAAAGAAAGAACAAAGTCAAAGTCAAAAATTGCAATATCCGGTTGAAAAAGTCAAAGTATATGGTCATAAGCGAAAATCAATTCAATTATCCATGTAAGTTGATCAAAAAGAACCAAATGAGAATCATTACCGTGTTTCATTCCATATTTCCATCAATCTTGTATGAATGCCGAAGTGATAGTTTGGTGTTATGAGGTCTTGGTTCGATTTGTGTACTAGCCTATGACTTTTAGTGTGCAATAATGGGTTGAGAGCTTCATATATACATATTAGCACATTTTTTGCTAATTCACTCAAATATGAACCCGAGGGGAGTGCACATTGTGAGAGTGTGATGCATGTATTATGGCAAACTTGAGGTTTATTAGGTTTAATTGCACATTTATATATTTCTATTTGCTAGTCGTAAATCTTTTGATGGTTGTAAGTCTCATGAGTTGGTTGTGTTATGTGGTTTGGTTTGCATTATTTGGTTTCACCCAAGTGTACTTTGAAGATTGCTTGAGGGTTGAGTTTTACAAGTATGTATAATTGATATAACTCTTATATGGTGTTTCTTTGGTGATAGGAAGTATTATGGGATTGTAAATTAACTTGTCACATGATGAATGTCTTTTTCGAGACGAAAAAGATTTAAGTTGGGGAATGTGATAAACGCCTAAATTGTCTAACTTTAAGATATAAAATTGACATGTTTTGGTGCTTGTTAATAGACGGTTAGGGCGGTTTTATGTTTGTTGAGTGATTTCAGGTCATAAGTAGCAAAATGGAGCTAATTGGATGAAGGAACGAGTCAAGAAAGGTCAAAGCAAAAATCTGGAAAATTGCCATTTCTGGGGCACAGTGCAGGACGGCCAGAACCACAGTGCGGGACGGTGGCACCTGTGCAAAAATCCGAATTTTATGGATTTAATTATTTTTCAGTTTATATTACTTTCAAACACGAACTTGGAAGTTATCTTTCACATTTTTCACACACCTGGAGCAGTTTTTCATCCTCTCAACACCCCAATATCACTATCAATTCATAATTCCATGGAGATTCAAGCCTTAATTGAAGAATCAATGATTAAGATTTTAGGCTAATTCTCTTTTGATCATTCTCATGTGAACAATTATGTAAGACAATTGTATTCAACCTTTCTTATTGAGAGATTCAGGATTTTTCGTATCAAACCAAAGGATTTTTGTAGTTAAGGACTATGCGTACACTTTAGTGAAGATTGTTTAATTTTTTTCAAAGTTTAAATTTAAATCACTAAATAATAGTCAATATCCGCGAAAAAGTGAATTGGCCAGCACTACTCAATCTCACCGTCAATTCACATGGTCCCAAAATCAACGGTCAGAGATCACGATCCGTGTGATTGAAAACCCACCAATCAAAACATCTTTCTACACCCTATATAAACAAACTCCCCTGATAATCGAAACCCATCACCACATCACTCTTTCAAAATCCCTCATCAGTTATCATCACGCATACCAATCCCTTCTTTTCTCAACAAAAAAAAAATGGCACCAAAGGCAGAGAAGAAGCCGGCAGCCGAGAAGAAACCGGTGGCCGAGAAAGCCCCAAAACCCAAGGCCGAGAAGAAACTCCCCCCAAAAGACGCATCATCTGCAGACAAGAAGAAAAAGAGGCATAAGAAATCGGTGGAGACGTACAAAATTTACATCTTCAAGGTCCTCAAACAGGTGCACCCGGATATCGGGATCTCCAGCAAGGCCATGGGAATCATGAACTCTTTCATCAACGATATCTTCGAGAAGCTCGCCCAGGAGGCCGCCAAGCTCGCCAGGTACAACAAGAAGCACACCCTTTCTTCCCGTGAGATCCAGACCGCCGTCAGACTCGTTCTTCCCGGTGAGTTGGCCAAACACGCCGTCTCTGAAGGCACCAAGGCCGTCACCAAGTTCACCAGCGGTTAATTAAGATCTTGTTTAGGGTGGCTGAGTAGGGGTTTGTTATATGACAAATGTTGGTTTATAGTATCTGGTTAATTGTTTAGATCTAGAAATTTGCAGCGCTAAATGTTTTGGATGTCTGCAATTATCATTATTATTATGGTTTAGTTAATACATAAGAGTATGTTGTTTTGAAAGATAATTTAATGTGGTTTTGGAATATTGGTTCAGATTTTAATTAGTTATCGTGTTTCCCCAAATTGGATTAGGTTTTTAAAATTTAGGTCACAATTAAATAAATCGTGTAAAGCGAGCAGTTTCTCAATCTTTCCCTTGTGGTGAATCCCTTGTTATTCATTATCTTTTGGTTTTTTGAGTTTTGAAGGCGTAATCATCGATATATATTGTTGGCATGGTTAATTGGTTATTGAATTTTGACGTGATTTTGTGGGGAAATGATTCTTTAAAGTTATCCTTAAGTTGGGATAATCATCTTGACCCTTGGATGAAAACCAAAAGTCTAAAATTTAATCATAAGTTTTAAATCTTAGACCTTTGATTTTCATCCTAGTCAAGTTGGGATAACTTTAGGAAATCTCTCCCGATTTTGTAGGCGTCCGTTGATATGATTGGCCCATACTTATTTTTTTGGTTTCTATTGATATGTTTGGCCCGTAGTTGATTTCTTTGAAGCCCAACAAAACTTTAGAGGATAAAAGGAATAGAACAAACATGAATTGTTGTAAAAGTAAAACTAAACCAACTCAAGTACCGTTTTTTATGCATAATGAGTTTCAATGCATTTTATACAGTACATGGAGAAGGTTAATAATACATAGAAAACTTTATTGCAATCTAAGGTAGAAAGGTAATTTTAGGTCTACTTAAAATAAAACCAAAACTAATGACTTTGTAAGGAGCAATGATCGAATTCATGCCTTCAATCTTTAGATCAAGTCTTGTTATCTAACGACATAAATTGATGTGACAAGGTTAAATATTTTACCTTATGATCCATATGCATTTTAAGGAGTTTTATATTTATAAATTTCGAGGTGCAACAAAAACAAATATGTTATCAAATATCAATATAACTCATCATTTCTAAATTAATATAGCTTATATGCATATTCTATTGAGTCATTTCTAATTTTAAGTTTTCATAAATCATTTTTATATATTAATATTCCACTAAGAAATTATACATACTCATGTGTTAAAACAATTGAAACCGACGATTGGCAAAACCATTGACGGGCCAACCACTTCACCTCGTATTACATGTACAAATTGAAGTTAATAAATTTAAATTTAAAAATATCGTAGAATGATATTCTTGTTATTGTGTGAGGTATAGTTTGATGAGAAATTATTCGGTAACAAATATGCAACATGGCTCAAGTAACAATTTTTTTATTTATATAATTGATTAGTTTTAATTGATAGATATAGTAATTTACATAGAAATAAAAGGCAAACGGGCAACAAGCTGCGCCGCCACTCCTTTTTGTATAGCAAAACTAAGACGTTTAAAAACTACATTCATCGATCGTGGCGTCATAACATTATTATGCATGACCCGTTGGACCCTTCCAAGTAGCTCGACGGCCTCAGGTGCAAGAAATCCAAAGGTATCAAATGCAAAGGGTATAAATACGTGTTGGTTGTCAAGACACGCCTTCTAACAATTTAATGAAATAAACACAACATGTACTTCTTACCATGGCTCCTTTGAGTCATGTTAGAATTTTAAAGACGGTTAAAGCTTTAAGTTCGTGAATTATCTCAGATTCGGAACTGCTGTCGATGCTAGCCAAGGTTTTCCTATATCTCCTTTCTCGATCATTCTCATCAGTGTCACGTGTTAAGCTAGCTTGCACTATATACTGCATCATCTTGTACACATCCTATGTAGATTTGTACAAAAAGTTGTCACCCGGCTAAGTCCAGATCCTTTTGTAAGTTCTTGTTCAAATTGTAGAAAAAGATCTCTACTATCTCTCCCTTGTCGAGCCTGTGCCCATGACAGCTTCTAAGCATTTTCTTAAGCCGTTTTCATGTACTAACTAATGATTCCCCCCTCATCTTGCTTGAATCCTTGATTATCACGAAGTAATTTTCGTGCTAGACTGGGAGGAAAGAATCGCGAGACAAAATTTTCGCGAAGTTGATCACATGTAGTGATGGTATTTTCATCGAGCTCTTCGAACAAAGCATGTGCCTCTCCCGTGAGAGCCGAAACAAATAAGATAAGTTTCACATAATCCTCGGTGACATCGGCATATTTGAACATTTTTTCATAAAATGGTGAACTTGCGTATGTGTTTGCGTGGATGGGATTTGGCTCGGCCATTGTATGGGTTGTCTTGAATCATCTTGAGGTGATGTCCTTTGACCGAGAACGAAAGCTAGGAGGCAGGATAGCCGATCCGGGTATGGGTGGAACGACCTTCGTTCTCTCCATCATCGGTTGGTAAAATCTATCCACCATTTTGGTTTCGTTGATTGGTGAGTTTGGTTTTAGGTGATTTTGGTTTTGGTGACTTAGATAATCAAGTTGACTCACCTTAGACTAGCTCAGATCAGGTCACAAAAACACAAAAGATTATTAAGTGTTACCTATTAGATTAGTCATCACCAAATGTATACATTACATTGGGACTCAACAATGTGAATTAGTCGTGAATGACAGGATGTCTAGTATACGTTGTCTTAACCGGGTCTGCCTTAGAAAGCTTCCCCGTTGAGCAGATTCCAATTTAAACCTCTCGATTAAACTTTATCATCTAAAGATATGGAGGGGGAAATTCATTCATGTGAACCATAATAAAAACTAAATAGCTATGGTCACCATGAAATATATTTAGAGCAAGACTTGAACCTTTTATGAAATAATAAGTCCCTTGGTTATCTTTGGGCAAGACATCGAGCTAGACAAGTGGTTCTCAATGGAATGATTTATGTTATTAGACTATATCTGTATTGTTGATATTACTGCCTTGCAAGTATGTCCTAGTTTAACCGTTTGAGTTTTTTTCCCCCCAACTTTGACAGTAAATAAATTTGTTTGTATTACATAATACTTGATGAAAGTTATATGATAAGTGACATTACTAAAACAAACTTTAATCATCTGCAACAATTCTTGCATTATACAGTTGTACACTGTAGAATAAATTTTGTACCTTTGTTGTAGATGTCTAAATTTTGTTATAGAAATATCACTCCCCAAATTATATTAATGATAAATACAGTAAAAACATAATCGATTCATATATATCATAAATGTTGTGTGACACAAACAAAAATATTTATTATTATAATTTAAAATAAACTTTTAAAATATTAAATCACTACTACAAAATTGGAATATAACGACGGAAGATTCCGTCAGAAATCCGCCGGTAAACAGAAATTAGGCGTCGGAATATATGCGTCGGTAACTCACTTCCGTCGGTAATTTCCGTCGGAAACTTTTAATTCCGACAGAAATTCTGTCAGAATTTTAGTCGGGAAATTTTTTAGAATAAAACTATTTCTGTCGGAAAACCTAAATCTGCCGACAAATTACCGACGGAATATTTTTCAGTGATGAATTTTTCTGACAGATATCTTAGCTACAGATTTCCGACGGATTCCGAATAAAAGTTCAAAAAAAAAAATATATTAAAATTTTTCCATATCCATTTTTACAATACAATAAAACAAATGAAACGAAACAAAACAAAAGTTATAGAAATATAATCTCATTTACAATAATATTCAACCAAATAAATCTAATTTACAATAAAAATAATAATCATTTATACAATAATATCAACATTATCTCATTACATCATAATTAATCTACATACAACCAAAATCTTTCATTCTTTTTTTTCCACTTTAAACCATAATTAACTGGTTCAGATCTGAAACAAAACAAAGAACATGACCAGATATATATTTATATATATGTACATTAAAAACCAAAAACTAAATATTACATATAAAATACAATTACAGAATAAAAAAAAGATCAGAACTTAATGTAACACCCAACATTTAAAAATACGGATTTTCAAAAACTTTTCACCTAACGGTGTTAAAGAATGCGGAATATCATTTCAAAAGTCCAAACCATAAAATTCAGTTTGGTCTGTTCATAAAATAGAAGGTGTTACTCGTCACATCATCAAAATAGTATAAATGGAAATCCTACGGTTGCCCAACATAACACAACCGTATACAAGTCATATCAAAACATAATAGTCATAACGAAATCAAATGTCTAAAAGGAGCAGCAACTATGGGTAACTAATAACATCTTCAAGTATTCTACCCATGCCTCGCTCATTATCCATCAACACACTTCTAGCTTGCTAAACCTGAGGGGACAACACATTTCAAGAAAACAAGTGTTAGCTAACGAATTAGCTAAGTAAGATAACACTAAGTTAATATAACGTTTGTCCAATTAAAACTTGGTAAAGCAGCTTTTCATATTAAAGACACATTTCGCATATCATCACATACATATCATAGCATCAACATCTTTCATGGTAGGATTAACCATCCTAAATGTGCCTAATCATCATTTCATCATCACATATCATCACATTAGGTGTGACATAAGTCACGCATATCATATAAGGTGTAAGTTTGTGTGTAGGCGGTCATAAGACCTAACGGGAACCTCACACCCGACTAGATGGGTGAGCCATACGGCGGTCCATCAAGTGTCGTTAAGGAATGGCAAGCCACTCCAGGAGTAGTCCGTATGTTCAAGACATTGGTGGGTAATCACTCCACCCGGAGATACTCTAACCACGTAATTACGTTGCAAGGAGCCACCCAAGCAACAACATTTACGCACCCACCCGGCTAAGGTGAATACGGGTTAAGCTTAACACTTCATCATATATACGAGCTCGATTTCATCACATATAGTTTAGGTGACAAAGTTACCTAAACATAACATATAATCATCTTTTACGTTTGGGCCCTTAAACGTGCACGTGACATGGCAACCTATAAAGTCTAGTGAACTAGATGACCAAGCCACACATACATGCACATCATAATCAACATATACTTGCCTCACATTTCATTACATTTCATTACATTGCATATAATTTAATAACATAACTTTGCATTGCATATATAAAGGGGAATGCATTTCAGGTCTCATAAGTCAAATACATATCCCATATAACCTCCCATATAACCCGATTACCCTTAAGTATACAAGATAAGATTAGAGAAGTTATATTCTGAAAACCATGCTTTTGTTGAATCCCTCAGCGTGTCAAAGTAGTGTATCTTACCTCAAAGTAGCACGCAATAAAGGATAGCTAAGTTACCGAACAAAGCAACAACTCTCGTCTACCTATGATTAGTAAACGGCCATTAGTACATTCATAAATTAGACCATATACTGGAATTACACATCTAGGGACACACTCTAGGTTTCAGGAGTAAGCTATGTGTCAAAACGAGGTTACGGTTCAAAACTATAATATTTGCTGAAAACAGGTGAGTTGCGCCGCAACATAGAGTTGCGCCGCAGCTCGAGCAATTCGTTGCGCTGCTGTAACACCCGTCGTTTAAAAATATGGGTTTTCAAAAACTTTTCACCTAACGGTGTCATATTGCGGAAGAAAGGACCTTAAAAGTCAAAACCAATAAAAACATTTTGGTTTCTGCATTCAGTTGGTGTTACTTGCGACATCATAAAATAGTTCAAATGAAAACCCAACGGTTGCCCAACATAAAACAACCGTCCAAACGTCATTACATAAATTCGACATTAAGTACTGAATGTAAACAAATGTCTAAACAAAGCGTCTATAGGGTAGCTAAGGCTCCTGCATTGCATCTACCCAAGCCTCACTCGTTCTGCATATAGTTCCTTCAAGCTAAACCTGAGGGAACAACCACATTAAAAGAAACAAGTGTTAGCTATTAAAATAGCTAAGTAAGATAACACTTAATTTAAAAGCATTTTGTCCAATTAAAACAATCTTCATTATTAGACAAGTTCTTTAGGCACGTCACACATCACACAAATCTGCATAACAACTTCATATCAAATAGGATAATCATCCTAAATGTGCCTATCCTGCATTACTTCATTAACCACATATCTGCTTTCTACATTTCTGCTTTACTACGTTATTAACTGCATTAAGTGTGCTCTACATTGCACCCGACTTGATGGTTCACCAAAAGGCCACCCATCGTACGTCGTTAAGGAATGGCAAGCCAATCCGAGAGTAATCCAAAATCCTGAGGGGGTCAATCCTCCGTTAATTACTCAAACTGCGTGTGACCACGTTGCTAGGAGCCACCCAAGCAACAACTGCGTTAGCGTACTCATCCGGCTAAGACTTGTACGGGTTAAGCTTAACACTTTACTGCATCAAGTTTAACGAGCTCGAACCTACGTTATTTAGTTTAGGTGACTGCATTACCTAAACATTTACTGCGTTACTGCTTTTACGTTTTGGGCCCTTAAACGTGCAAGTGACATGGCAACCTAGCAAGTCTAGTGCACTAGGTGTTCAAGCCATACAAACATGCACACAACATACATCAACTTCATTTCGACATTTCGTGCATAATACAATACTTCATTAGACTACATCAACTGCATAGCGTCATACTACATTAAGCAATACTTCATTATACTACATAACTGCATAATAGATCACTACATTAGGCAATACTTCATTCTTCTACATTAGGGACTGCATTTCAGGTCTCATGGTCAACTACGTAATCCCATAATACCTCCCAAGTAACCCCATAAGTCCACATGCATTATAAGTTACCAATTGGAAGTATGTAAGTTTGAAACCTGCTTTTAGTTGATCCCCCAGCGTGACAAAAGTAGTGTATCTTACCTGATAGAAGTATACGTGCGCAACCAAAAGCTAGTATTGCCTATAGGTAACCTCCGACACCTATCGTACATTAACATAATGAATATAAGTCATTTAGGACCTTAAATGACCCTCGTACGAACTTAAGACTGACTACGTAAAATTCCAGAATTACACCTAACGAAGTTAGCCTTCGTACGAACTTAAACTTCGTTTACTCAGTTCTTACGAACTTAAGTATTAACTTCGTTACTTTACAACTTACGAATTTAGACCATAACTTCGTTTAGTTCTTACGAACTTAATCTTCGTACGAACTTCATCTTCGTTCAATATACTTTACGAAAATAGTTTACATCACACGAACTTAACTCAAACGAAGGTAGCTTTTCAACTTACGAAGATAACCTCAAACGAAGATCATCTTCGTTCAAACGCTGTTCGACAGCTTTTCATAAACAGACCAAAATCTTCGATTTTCCCAATAAACGACTCATCAAAACTTCTTCCAAAACATGTATTAGACACCAGTAAACACCTTTTGATCAACCAAATCGGCTAAGGACTCGATTGACACCATTTTGAACGTTAATTTAATCAAAACACCATTAAACACTAATTCTTTGAAAACTCTTTTAAAAATCAGATTTGAATCCATCTAATTCGACCTTAGATCTCGAAAATACATTCAATGATTCAATAATTACCTGCTTGACTCGATGATTGATCAATTTCCAACACCAAAACGTTTGATCAAAACTCAATTAACGGCTTTAGGACTCCAGGAAGGGTTAATTACTTTGTTAATTGCTAATGGCTGCCAATTAACACTAGATTAGGGTAATTCTAACCTAAACCCGTTTTTCACTTTCCACCTATGTCAAAATCAGTCCTCGGACTTCTATATCCTTCATTATTGGTCACAAACTGCATTATTGACCATATACAACATTAGTCCTTCATTAAAAGGCACTACATAGCCTTTAAGCGACATTAAACACACTTTTATTCGTCATTAGTATTTAGGCTCTCAAACCTAACTACTTTATCTACGTTAATCACACATAGCTACATTCAAATATTAAGTAAAGACTTAACGACACCCCAAATTGACTTAACGGCATTAGTCAAACATTACATAAAAGTTCGGGATGTTACAATTACCTCCTCCTTAAAAGGATTCCGTCCTCGGAATCTCATCAGATAGGAACAACTCGGGATATTTCTCCTTCATTACTGCTTCAGTTTCCCAAGTCAAGCTTTCTCCATGATTATGTTTCCACTTTATCAAAACAAGATCTATCACTTTCCTGCGTAACTTCTTTTGCTTTCTTCCAAGTATCGCTACCGGTTCATCTACTATTCTCTTCATTGGGTCAATACTCACGTCTTTAATAGGAATCACACTCGACTCCTCAGCTAAACATTTCCTCAAGTAGGATACATGGAAGGTGTTATGAATTCCATCCAATTCTGGAGGTAATTCCAACTGATATGCTACATCTTTGATGCGTTTCACCACTTTAAAAGGTCCAATAAATCTTGGACTCAACTTTCCCTTCTTTCCAAATCGGATAACTCCTTTCCAAGGTGATACTTTCAGCATCACTAAATCACCCACATTAAACTCAATCGGTCTCCTTTTCTTATCTGCATATGTTTTCTGCCTTTCTCTTGCCACACGTAAGGCTTCTTTAGCTACATTAACCTTTTCAGAGGTAATTTCAATAATTTCGGGACCGGTCAACTGCTTTTCACCGGGCTCCATCCAACAACTTGGAGTCCTACATCTCCTTCCATATAACATTTCAAATGGTGGCATCCCAATACTTGCATGGTGACTATTATTATAAGCAAATTCAATCAACTTCAAGTGTTCATCCCATGCTCCACCATATTCAAGTACACACGTTCTCAACATATCCTCCAAGGTTTGAATGGTTCTCTCACTTTGCCCATCGGTTTGGGGATGATAGGCGGTACTCAAATTTATTCTACTACCCAACTCCCGTTGAAGACCCTTCCAAAAGTTTGACACAAACCTCGAGTCTCGATCCGAAACAATAGATAAGGGAACTCCATGTTTCGCTACTACTTCATCAATGTACATCTTTGCCATCTTCGTTAAAGGCACATCTTGTCGGGTAGCTAGAAAATGAGCACTCTTCGTCAATCTATCTACAATTACCCAAATCATATCATTCCCTTTCGGCGTTTTCGGTAGCTTCGTTACAAAGTCCATCGTGATATGATCCCATTTCCACTCGGGATATTTCTCCTTCATTACTGCTTCAGTTTCCCAAGTCAAGCTTTCTCCATGATTATGTTTCCACTTTATCAAAACAAGATCTATCACTTTCCTGCGTAACTTCTTTTGCTTTCTTCCAAGTATCGCTACCGGTTCGTCTACTATTCTCTTCATTGGGTCAATACTCACGTCTTTAATAGGAATCACACTCGACTCCTCAGCTAAACATTTCCTCAAGTAGGATACATGGAAGGTGTTGTGAATTCCATCCAATTCTGGAGGTAATTCCAACTGATATGCTACATCTTTGATGCGTTTCACCACTTTAAAAGGTCCAATAAATCTTGGACTCAACTTTCCCTTCTTTCCAAATCGGATAACTCCTTTCCAAGGTGATACTTTCAGCATCACTAAATCACCCACATTAAACTCAATCGGTCTCCTTTTCTTATCTGCATATGTTTTCTGCCTTTCTCTTGCACACGTCAAACACTTTGCTACAAAATGAGCTACTTCACCTTTAATATCCGGCCACCAATAAATCGGCTTCAAATCTGCATACATTTTGGTGACACCGGGATGCATCGAATACCTACTTCTATGGACCTCTTCAAGGATCAACTCTCGGTTACCACCAAGCAGTGGCACCCAAATGCGACCCTTGTATGTTTTAAACCCACGACTATTAGTCTCCATCACAAGTCGTTTCTTCTTTCCAATACTCTCGTTATCAATATTATCCTTCATTAATGCCCTCTCTTGTGCTTCTTTAATTCGATCTAATAGACCCGACTTGGCCTGAACTTGCATGCTCATCAACTTACAAGAAGAGCTTTGCACTTTCCTACTTAGTGCATCCGCCACTACATTGGCTTTACCCGGATGGTATTTGATTTCACAATCATAGTCTTTAAGTAATTCCATCCACCTTCTTTGTCTCACATTCATCTCCTTTTGAGTAAACATATATTGTAAACTCTTATGGTCGGTGTAAAGTGTGCATTTAGTACCATATAAGTAATGTCTCCATAATTTCAATGCAAACACAACCGCCGCTAACTCAAGATCATGGGTAGGGTAATTCTTCTCATGAGGCTTCAACTGACGTGAAGCATAAGCAATCACTTTGTCTCTCTGCATTAAGACACAACCCAAACCCGTAATAGAAGCATCGCTATATACCACTAAATCATCAGTACCTTCAGGCAAAGCAAGGATAGGAGCTTCACACAACTTCTTTTTCAACGTTTGGAATGCATTTTCCTGCTTTTCAGTCCACTCGTACTTCACACCCTTCTTTGTTAATTCCGTCATAGGCTTGGCTATTCGGGAAAAATCCTGAATAAACCTTCTATAATACCCAGCCAAACCAAGAAAACTCTTAATCTCGGTAGGTGTCTTTGGCTGCTCCCACTTTGAAACAGCTTCAATCTTTGAAGGATCTACTTTAATACCTTCCGATGTAATAACATGACCCAC
>CM067168.1:159145535-159263117 GCA_034093135.1 Erigeron breviscapus
TTTAAGATCCTGGGCAAAATTTTTTTTTTTTTTTTTTTTTTTTATGTTGGAATTGGAATTGGAACGGTCTTGAGAAGATCGTCCTGTGTGAGATCGTTCTAGGTGAAATCGTCCTAGGTGAGATCGTCTTGAGCAAGATCGTCCTAGGAGTTTGATGAAAATTTGGTTAAGTCTAAAAAATGAAACGATCTTGGAATGAATAGAGAATGAAACGATCTTGTCAAAATCGTTCTGGGTGAGATCGTCTTTGATTAAGATCGTCTTGGTACTTTTTGATGAAAATTTGGTTAAGTCTAAAAAATGAAACGATCTTGGAAAACAGAATGTGAAACGATCTTGAAGAACTGGGACGATCTTGATTGAAGATCGTCTTGGAAATTTTGATGAAAATTTGGTTAAGTATAAGAAATGAAACGATCTTGAAAATTGGAAGATCGTCTTGGAAATTTTGGTGAAATTTGGCTAAGTATGAAAATGAAACGGTTTAGATGAAGATCGTCTTAGGTGAAACGATCTTGATTTGAAGTTCGTCCAGGGTAAAAAAAATGAGACGATCTTGGTAAGAAGATCGTCTTGTTTTCTTTCTCAAAAACTTTTAAGTGTATGAAACGACCAAACCAATCCTTTTGGATTAATTAGCCAGAATCAACACTTACACAACACACTCTTAGCTAAAACGATCTTGTTAGGATCGTCTTAACAAGCTACAAAGCACTGAACTAAAACGATCTTAGGAAGATCGTCCTAGTGAAGATCGTCTTGGTCATCTTCTTCATCTCAACATGAACAGCAGCAGTTTTCTCCATTAACGACATGGCAAAGCTTCAATAACTTTCGATTTACTAGGAGTTAGATCACGAAATAACTTGCAAACTGTTTGTTTTCACCTCCGCAACAAATCTATGAACAAAATTCAACACCAAACACAACAGATTCAAAACCCAAAAAATCGCGCCAAAATCAAAAAATTCAATCTCGAGATTTAGATCGAATTGGAACTTGAAACTTGACAGGATTATGTTTACAACTATCACGAATCTATTGGTGAACAAATAACTGTGATTTTATGTGATTTGAGAGTGTGAATTTTGATGAACAGTGAAAACGATTTTGAAAAAAAATTCGAAAATTGGATGAGAATTGCAGCAAATCGAGCTATGGATCGTTCAGATTAACTGATTTTGCTCTGATACCAATTGTTAAACAGAAATTTGAGCTTGATTTGTGCAAAAATGGAGTTAGTGTGTGAAAAGGTGTAGTGTGTGTTTTGGAGGTTGAAGATGAAGATCAGAGAGAATTGAGGTGGAATTATTGTGATTAATTAAGGAAATGGGGGAAAAGCTTACAATTTTGGGTATGGAAAGGAGTATTTATACACTTGACTAACTTTCACTAATACTCCTTCCATTGTTAAAATAATTACATTTTAACACCATTTTTGGATTTCTAACACAGATCATATTACAAGAACCAAAAGATTATTAAGTGTTTATAGGTCAGATTTGTCATCATTAAATTTACAATTAACATTGGGACTCAACAGTTTGAAACATAATCTTATCAGCATAAGCCAACTTTGTGATGCTGACTACAAAGTGATTCTTGATAAGCATCAAGGCACTGTTGTAAATGTAAACAAGGAAGTCGTCTTGGTAGCTCCATGAAAACGAGATATATATCTGGTGGACTTTACTCCTATCAAAACTGATAGTGAGACTTGTTTCTTTGCTAAGTCAGCAGCTGAACTCAACCGGTTATGGCACAAGCGTATGTCGCATGTGAATTTCAAAACCATCAACTCTCTGGCCAAAAAGAACCTTGTTCGTGGCCTTCCTCATCTTTCTTTTGAAAAGGATAGACTCTGTGGTGCTTGTGATAAAGGTAAAAGCCACAGAGCCACTTTCAAAACGAAGGAGGCCAATTCTATCTCTGGTTGCTTTCATCTTCTTCACATGGACCTTTTTGGTCCAGTGAATGTCCAAAGCCTAAAGGGTAGCAGATACACCTTAGTAATCGTGGATGAATATTCACGATACACTTGGACTATCTTTCTTCGTTTTAAGAGTGATGCTGCTGAAGAGATTATCAATTTCATCAAGAAAATGGAAAATCTCAACAGCATAAGGGTTAAAGAACTCAGGAGTGATCATGGTACTGAGTTCAGAAACCACACTCTTGAATCCTTTTGTGCTGATCAAGGGATCTCACAAAACTTTTCTTCCACCAGAACTCCTGAGCAAAATGGTGTTGCTGAAAGGAGAAACAGAACTCTAATTGAGGCAGCACGTACTATGCTCAGCGAGTCTTCCTTGCCTAGTAAATTCTGGGCAGAAGCTATCAGCACTGCCTGTCATACTCAAAACAGATGTCTTATTGTCAAAAGACATGACAAGACAGCTTATGAGGTTTTGAAAGGTAAGAAACCTCAAATTAAATACTTCCATGTCTTTGGATGTCCTGTCTTTATCTTAAATAACAAGGATCACCTAGGAAAATTTGATCCTAAAGCTGATGATGGCTACTTTCTTGGTTATTCTTCCATCAGCAAGGCATTTAGAGTATTCAATACTCGCCTTCAAAAGGTTGATGAATCAATCCATGTAACCTTTGATAAAAGCTCATCAGCTCTTAAGGACATTCAAACTACTTCATCTGAAGTCATTTTCAATGAGCTCGCTGATCCTTACTTTGAGGAAGCTGACTCATTTGTTGATGCATCTTGCTCGCTGCCTGATAATAATCAGCATGACAAACAGGATAGTTCAGCAGATGCTGAACCAGAGCAAGTTGCTGCTCATATCTACTCGATTGAGCCAGTTGAGCCTATCTTAAGATCAATCCATGCAGCATCAGCCAAACCTAGATCACTGGGTGATGACGTGCATGCTGATGACTCTACTGAGGAAGAGTTTCATGATGCATCAGCTAATGCTGAAGAAATGGAGTCAGCTGATGACTCCAGCATCAATGATAACTCAAATCAGTCGAATGGCTCTACTGATCTTACTCCTGAACCCATTCTTACCATTGATTTATCATCTTACAATAATCCCTTTGCTGGACCCATCTCTCAGTCTTCCGCTGCCACTCAACTAGGTTCATCAAGTGTTCCTGTACTTAAATGGACTTCTAGTCATCCAGCTCACCAAGTGATTGGTGATCCTTCTAAAGGGATTGTTACTCGATCAGCGACTAGAAACACATGTCTCTATGTGAATTTCTTGTCAATGATCACCCCTAAGAATATAGGAGAAGCAATGGCTGATCCTTCTTGGGTAGAGGCTATGCAAGAAGAACTTACCCAGTTCAAACGACAGCATGTCTGGTTTCTTGTCCCTCTACCTACTGACAAAGAACCCATTGGCACAAAATGGGTTTATAGGAATAAAATGGACGAAGATGGTGTAGTTACTCGTAACAAGGCTAGGCTGGTTGCACAAGGATACCTTCAGGAAGAAGGTGTTGATTACGATGAAACTTTTGCACCAGTGGCCCGACTAGAAGCAATTCGCTTATTCTTGGCACATGCTGCTTACAGAAACTTCACAGTATATCAGATGGATGTTAAGAGTGCTTTCCTAAATGGAAAACTCGATGAGGAAGTTTATGTTAAGCAGCCACCTGGTTTTGAAGATCCAGCCAAGCCACACCATGTCTATCGTCTTTATAAGGCTCTATATGGTCTTAAACAAGCTCCCAGAGCTTGGTATGACACTCCTTCTGAATTTCTTCTCTCTAATAAGTTTCAGCGAGGGTCCATTGACAACACCCTCTTTATCTATAGAAAGGGTGCTGATGTTCTTTATGTCCAGATATATGTGGATGACATCATCTTTGGGTCCTCCAGCAAGAAACTTTGTTCTAAGTTCAGCTCACTGATGTCTTCTCATTTTGAGATGAGCATGATGGGTGAGTTGACTTTCTTTCTTGGTTTACAAATTCGCCAACTCCCAAATGGGATTTTCATTAATCAGGAGAAGTACATTCGAGACATGCTGGCTAAATTCGACTTGTCCAATGTAACCACTAAAGCCACTCCTATGTCTCCTCCTAATAATCTCCATGCTGATCCTGATGGTAAGCATGTGAATCCCACTCTCTATAGGGGAATGATTGGCTCGCTGATGTATCTCACAGCGAGTCGTCCTGACATCATGTTTGCTACTTGCTTATGTGCAAGATATCAAGCCTCTCCTAGGGAGTCACATCTTCTCGCTGTCAAGCGAATCTTCAAGTATCTAAAAGGTACTCCCACACTGGGTCTCTGGTATCCCAAAGACTCCAGTTTTGACTTAGTTGCTTATTCTGACTCTGACTATGCTGGTTGCATGTTAGACAGGAAAAGCACCAGTGGTGGATGTCAAATGTTGGGGGGGAAGCTGACTAGTTGGTCTAGTAAGAAATAGCATACAGTGTCCATCTCCACTGCTGAAGCAGAATATGTATCAGCAGCGAGTTGTTGTGCACAAGTCCTCTGGATGAAAAACCAACTCGCTGATTATGACTTAGAATTCTCTAAGATTCCCATAATGTGTGACAATACAAGTGCAATTGCTATCACACACAATCCTGTTCAGCATTCTAAGACCAAACACATAGACATTAGGTACCATTTCATTCGTGACCATGTGATGAAAGGGGATGTTGAAATCTACTTCATTCCCACTGATGACCAACTTGCTGATATTTTCACTAAACCATTAGATGAAACCAGATTTAAATATCTGGTCAGCAAGTTTTGAATGGTTAATCAGCGACATAACTTGTCATGTCTGCTGATGCTTCAACTGACAACTCTCTCATAAGTTGAAAAGTGACCTTATGGTCAAAATTTCTTTCAGCAAGTTCAAGTGTGTCTTACTTGCTAAACAAAACAACAACAATAGAGAGCTAAAAGTCTCTATCTAGTCCAGCAGCAAACGGCTGCTGGTAAAGACTTCTCAAATCCGTTGATCCCTGTTGCTTTGGGAAAAAGCAAAACAAAAGCAATAGAGAGCTAAAAGTCTCTATCTAGTCCAGCAGCAAACGGCTGCTGGTAAAGACTTCTCAAATCCGTTGATCCCTGTTGCTTTGGAAAAAGCAAAACAAAAGCAATAGAGAGCTAAAAGTCTCTATCTAGTCCAGCAGCAAACGGCTGCTGGTAAAGACTTCTCAAATCCGTTGATCCCTGTTGCTTTGGGAAAAAGCAAAACAAAAGCAATAGAGAGCTAAAAGTCTCTATCTAGTCCAGCAGCAAACGGCTGCTGGTAAAGACAAATTAAATCCATTGATAGCTGACAATTTGCTAAAAATTGTACTCCTTATTCATCAGCGACCAACGTTTGCCGTAAAGTCGCTGACTGAAACTCTTTCTCTAAATGAGGTAACCAGATTTTCAAAATTATCAGTGGATATACTTCAATCTCAACTATTTTATCGTGTGAATATATCCACCAAGTATTTTTATCAATATTTTATTGAAATCTCAAAACGGTTACCTCGATTTTCTCCCTAATGGACAACTTGTACACTGTATCCGCCGTAAAACTCGAGTACTTTTGAAATAATGGTACAAGTTGTCACATCAATCCTTTTTTATACGTTACTCA
The DNA here is from genome assembly GCA_034093135.1 of Erigeron breviscapus. Classification (NCBI taxonomy): domain Eukaryota; kingdom Viridiplantae; phylum Streptophyta; class Magnoliopsida; order Asterales; family Asteraceae; genus Erigeron; species Erigeron breviscapus. The sequence goes on from CM067168.1 coordinate 159,151,124, forward strand.
AATACGTATATATATGTATATATTACGTATGAAAGAGAGTATTGGTGACGGTTCACTGTCATAGTTATGGGGCCCATATCCATGCTATATATACTCAAATCTTTTTCAATCACCATTCTTCATACTCTCATAATTCACCTTCTCAATCCTTCTCTCCTATTCTCAAAATCTCCTAAAAACACTCTCAAATTTCCTAATATTTTCTTTCTTTTAATCCTTTCAACTTCTCTTTTGCATACTCCTAAAAATGTCTTCTTCATCTTCACAACAACAACCACAACAACAATCAAATAATCCTCCTGTACCTCCCACTCATGTTGAGTTGCCAGATGACTTAGGAACTCGAAAGGCACTTAAACACGTTCCTCTTTATATGCATTCAGAAACATTCGATCCAGAAACTATTCCTTCATCTCAAAAAGTAAACTTTCAAGCCCAAAGACTCACCATAAAATCCAATAATTATTTGGGTTCCCTTGAAGTTCCATCCGGCATAATTGGGTACCAACATATGCTTGATTTCATAAAAGCATGCCCAGTGACAAATGCCATTTATTCTGATCCTGAAGATATGTATGTCTATCTTCTCCGGGAATTCTGGTGGACGTGTGATTATCACGTAAGTATCGGTGCTATTTCTGGTACCGTAAAAAAGAAACAGGTACGCATTTCAATCACACCCAAAATTCTTCGCACCGCTCTTGGTCTTCCTGATCAAACAAAGGAGAGACCATTTGTGAATCCAGCAACAATAGAACAATGGAAAGCTTGGCTCCCAACCATTGGGTATGGGGCAGACTTGCCAAACAGCAACCCCCTGAAGAAGCATCTCCCTGGCATTTGGAGATTATTGTTCGCTCATGTCATCCAGTGTTTGGGTGGCAACTCTGGATCCTTTGATCATGCTACTGCCTTAAACATGCAAATCATCCATGCTTTGGCCACTGGAAGATTTATTGATTTTGCCTCGGTTATTTTTGAAGACATGAAGGCAAAAGTTCAAGCCAGCAACCGCTCATATACAATTCCATTCACCAGGTTCTTCTCTCTCATTTTCAAACAAGAACTGAAGGAAAAATATAACCAATTTGGTGCCACTGTCTGCAAACCACCAAGAATTGGTCCTTCAGTATACAAACAGCCTGCTTGTGATCCTGAATTCTTTGACAGCAAGCTTGCTGAACTCACTCCTCCGATGAAAGAGGTACTTTTCTCTTCTTATCCACACCTGTATATAAGAAAACCCTCTGGTGTGGATGTTGGCACTGTAATTATTCAAGAAATCACCAAGGCTGCAAAGAAAGTCAAACAGGCACGATCAAAGTCTTCCAAAACTTCATCTGCTCCACCCTCATCCGCTGCCGATGCTCCAAAAAGAAAGAAGAAAGCAGCAAAAGGTGTGATGATTAAGGGGTTGGAATCCTCTCAGCTGTCTCTCATTGATGAGGAGGAAACCTCTGCTGCTTGATATAGTAGTTGAAAATATTGAAGGAAGAGTTGTAGAAAGTGGTGCTGGTGATATAGTAGTTGAAAATATTGAAGGAAGAGTTGTAGAAAGTGGTGCTGGTGATATAGTAGTTGAAAATATTGAAGGAAGAGTTGTAGAAAGTGGTGCTGGTGATATAGTAGTTGAAAATATTGAAGGAAGAGTTGTAGAAAGTGGTGCTGGTGATATAGTAGTTGAAAATATTGAAGGAAGAGTTGTAGAAAGTGGTGCTGGTGATATAGTAGTTGAAAATATTGAAGGAAGAGTTGTAGAAAGTGGTGCTGGTGATATAGTAGTTGAAAATATTGAAGGAAGAGTTGTAGAAAGTGGTGCTGGTGATATAGTAGTTGAAAATATTGAAGGAAGAGTTGTAGAAAGTGGTGCTGGTGATATAGTAGTTGAAAATATTGAAGGAAGAGTTGTAGAAAGTGGTGCTGGTGATATAGTAGTTGAAAATATTGAAGGAAGAGTTGTAGAAAGTGGTGCTGGTGATATAGTAGTTGAAAATATTGAAGGAAGAGTTGTAGAAAGTGGTGCTGGTGATATAGTAGTTGAAAATATTGAAGGAAGAGTTGTAGAAAGTGGTGCTGGTGATATAGTAGTTGAAAATATTGAAGGAAGAGTTGTAGAAAGTGGTGCTGGTGATATAGTAGTTGAAAATATTGAAGGAAGAGTTGTAGAAAGTGGTGCTGGTGATATAGTAGTTGAAAATATTGAAGGAAGAGTTGTAGAAAGTGGTGCTGGTGATATAGTAGTTGAAAATATTGAAGGAAGAGTTGTAGAAAGTGGTGCTGGTGATATAGTAGTTGAAAATATTGAAGGAAGAGTTGTAGAAAGTGGTGCTGGTGATATAGTAGTTGAAAATATTGAAGGAAGAGTTGTAGAAAGTGGTGCTGGTGATATAGTAGTTGAAAATATTGAAGGAAGAGTTGTAGAAAGTGGTGCTGGTGATATAGTAGTTGAAAATATTGAAGGAAGAGTTGTAGAAAGTGGTGCTGGTGATATAGTAGTTGAAAATATTGAAGGAAGAGTTGTAGAAAGTGGTGCTGGTGATATAGTAGTTGAAAATATTGAAGGAAGAGTTGTAGAAAGTGGTGCTGGTGATATAGTAGTTGAAAATATTGAAGGAAGAGTTGTAGAAAGTGGTGCTGGTGATATAGTAGTTGAAAATATTGAAGGAAGAGTTGTAGAAAGTGGTGCTGGTGATATAGTAGTTGAAAATATTGAAGGAAGAGTTGTAGAAAGTGGTGCTGGTGATATAGTAGTTGAAAATATTGAAGGAAGAGTTGTAGAAAGTGGTGCTGGTGATATAGTAGTTGAAAATATTGAAGGAAGAGTTGTAGAAAGTGGTGCTGGTGATATAGTAGTTGAAAATATTGAAGGAAGAGTTGTAGAAAGTGGTGCTGGTGATATAGTAGTTGAAAATATTGAAGGAAGAGTTGTAGAAAGTGGTGCTGGTGATATAGTAGTTGAAAATATTGAAGGAAGAGTTGTAGAAAGTGGTGCTGGTGATATTGGTGTTGGTGTTCATACTGAAATTATTGAAGGTGCTAGTGTTAATCTTGAAACAGTTGAAACTGTTGGTGGGAGTGTAGAAAGTGTTGAAGGCGATGGTGGAAATACTGAAGCAAATGAAGGTGCTGGTGGTAGTGAAACAGTGATGGAAGATGCTGAAAGAAGCAATGTTGATCTTGGTGATGTGTCTGCTGTTGAAATAGTTGAAGATGATGGTGTTAATGATGAAAGTGATTTTGAGTTGGGTGATTTTATTGCTGACGATTTTCAGCTTGATTCTTACAGTCATGCTGATGAAAAAGAAGCTAGTGATATGGAAGTTGAGAAAGATGATGTAGATGTGGTACACACTGATGCCATGGTCTCTGAAAATGTTACAGTTGCTGAACCAGAAAATGTAGACACTGAAAGTGTATCAGTGGCTTCAATTGCAAGACCAGCAACTCCACCAGTACAACCAGTGAACACCATGCTATCTCTGGGCATGCCTTCCTCCTTCCAAGCTGTTCCTGGTTGTTCTTCTCACTTGCCAATTGAAGTAGAGTCTCTTGCAGTTAAGGATTTGGGTATTTCTTACTCCACCTACTCTGCTGATAGGTTGGAAAGGGTAGAGCATCAATTAAATGATCTCACCAAAGATGCCAATCTTGCTATTGACTTGAAGGACAAGGAGTCTGGTAGGCTGGTTTCCACATTGACCAGCTGGTACAACAAACAGAATGAAAATAGCACAGCGATAAGCACACTGAAAGACAACACAAGTTCAATGGCTGCTACTCAAGATAAAATAAATGCCACAACAAGTGTTATCAAGCGTGATCAGCAGATCATTAAATCTGGTGCCTTATCGCTGATCAAATGTGCAAACTCCACCAGCTACTCAGCAAAGAAAGCAGCCTCTACCAGTCTCTCCGCTGCTACTGAAGTCAAAAAGCTAAGTCATCTCATCACTCCTCTAACAACTCAGATCGAAAACAACACCAAAGCCATCAAAACCTTAGAAAAACAAATGGCTGATCTTCCTACTCCTCAAGCTTCTTTCACTGAAGAAGATCGCCAGAGGCAAGTAAATTGGAAAAAGAAGTGGGTGATATCAAAAATCTGCTTACCCAACTGGTGACCCAGCAATCAAAACAGCCAGCCACTGTGGAAGTTGTCATTAACAATGCAACTTCCAAGGGGGAGAAAGTCGATGCTGCTATTTTGGATATTGTCAGTGAAGCAGTTAACAAAGCTGTGCAACAAATCTACGATGAATCTGCTGAAAAAGTGCTGGAAACCAATGATGAAATGGAAATTGTGGCGGTCAATAATGAAAAAGAAAGTGAAATTCCCCCTGCTGGTGCTGAGGGGGAGATAGAGAAGGAAGTAAATGTTGAAGATCCCCCTGCTGGTGTTGAGGGGGAGTCTACTGGAAAAAAAATTATAAGTGTTGAAGTTCCCCCAGCTGGTGTTGAGGGGGAGCAACAGATAGTTAATGCTAATGTACCCCCTGCTGCTGTTGATGAGGGGCACATTGAAGTATTTGATGATATAGGGGAGCAGTTTGACCCCAAAGAACTCGAAACAACATGGAAGGCCAGATTTGCTGTAGAGATGGCCACTGACAGATCCAAGGAAATGCTTCCAATTTTTCACAAACGCTTCATGGGAAATGCTGAAATTACTCCTCTCTCTGATGATCGTCGAAGACAGCTCACTGAGTCTGGATTCTTCAAGAAACCTCCCACCGTTCTTCCAGCAGAACAAGTGATCGCTTCTCCATCTTCTCTCCCTGCTGCTCAACTTCCTATCCAACCCTCAGCAGGCCATCAACATCAAGTGATAGATATACTTGCCTTGACTGCTGATGGAAAAACTCAAGAAGAAGCTATCAAGGAGCTGGATAGGATCAAAGAAAATCAAGAGAATGAAAGGAAGAATCTTGAGTATATCAAGCAGCTACCTCTCCTTGAAAAAGATCAGTTGGATGGTGAGCAAAGAATGCTGCTGAAAACGGGTGGAGTTGAAGCTTTATACAGGCAGAAGCATACAGAAGTTGAAAAGCAACTCAGCGAGAAAAGAGCCAAGTTTGAGGAAGAAAAGGCTAAATGGTTGAAGCATATGAAGGACAGAAAGAGGCCTCAAAAGATTGTTGCTGCTGAAGCCTTTCGCGCTGAAATGGGTCTTAAGACCAACTTGAAAATCTTAAGAGAAGGTGCTGACAAGCCAATCAAACTGGAAGGGGTCAAGCCAACCTCCTTGGGTGCCTCTGAGTGGGTTGAAGTCTATATGCTGGTGAAAGACAAAAAGGCTGTCAGCTACGAACAGCTTCAGAATATGCTCAAGGAATACTTTGAGAAAGCCAGAGAGTACGAAACCAAGTTCAAAACTGATTAGCCAATGCTGAAGCAAGTTTTCGGTACTCCTGCAGCTATCTCCACCTCAGCAGGAAGAAGGATTCAAAGAAAGAGGAAAGAAGAGCATCGAACCATAGCTATTGACCTTCCTCCTATCACTGGTGATGCCTTGCTGAACACCAGATTTCCTCCCAGAAGCTTCTTTGAGGAAGGGAGAGTGATAGAAAAACCTGTTGGCATCTTCTTCACAAACTTTCAGAACAATCAACTGTTCTTTCGCTTGGATGAACTTGAAAAAGCGTCCACTGGGTTCATCTTAAGCATAAGAAGAAGGTGTGCTGAAACATCCAACAACAGATGGTTCATCAGCAAGTTGGATGAAGAATTGATAAGGCCTCATAGAAGGGATGACCCAGCGATCAGGATGGCCAAGCAAGAGGAAGCTTGGGAATTTGAAGCTGCCAACTTTTAGATGTCTTAAAAATGAAAAACTATATGTATCAGCTTGTAATATTTTAAGATGATATATAAGACATCTTTTCACCATTCCTTTATTCTTATCAAGTCTAGTCTACTCAGCAAGTCTTCTCAGCGAATAGGGGGGATTGTTGAGTCAAGGATTCGCTGACCAGACTTGGTCGCTGACGTATGTCGTCAGCGAGTCATCAGCGAAGTCAGTGACTCTCGTCAGCGGGTGGTTTACTTCCCAATTGTATGTCAAGGCGGGAAGTTTTCAAATCACAAGAAGACAAGAAGTCACATGGTGGTTCTTCCAACTGAATATTACCTTGTATGGCAAAGGTAAAGTTGGGACCAAAACAAGGGTTTTCTCTTTCATACCCGTTTTGGTAAAAAAGACAAAGGCTCCTGGATCCAAGTACTTCGAGCCTATGAGAAGTCGACAACCACCATTATATCACGATCATTGTAAGGCTGTGTTGCCCTAATTCCTCCCCTATATAAAGCAACACAGCCGCATCATTTACACTTTGTGTTTGTCACCATTTAAGTGTGTGTCACTTATTCTCTTTGTAATTGTTTAAGTTTTCTAGTTAGTCTAAAACTTAACAATTGTATGTTCTTGTATTTTCTTGTAAGACAAGTTGTAATATCGATCATGTATTCACTGTTTAATCAATGATACATATGATTAGACTTGCATAGTTTCTTAATACTTGAACTTCACTCTTGTTCTTGTTCTTTGCTTTCTATTTACTTTCTTGTCTAGTCTAATTAATTATAAGTGTGCAAATCATGGACTGTCACATTTGATGCATTAAAAAGGAAGTATCAAGTAGGTGGGAGTGCAGCTGTGACAACAAAAGCTGCAAGTGAAGGTATTGGTATGGGAAAGAAAAGATTGTTTCAAGTTGATGCAAGCTCAAGTGTACAGGAAGGTCAAAAGAAGCAAGCAGTTGAAGGTATCCATGTCTATGCATTGCAAATTGCAGAAGAGACTCAGAAGAGGAGGGCAATTGCAGATGTTAGAAAGCAGTTAGCAGAACTTCTTTTGTTTGTAACTTCTTTTGTTTGTAACTTCTTTTGTTTGTAACTTCTTTTGTTTGTAACTTCTTTTGTTTGTAACTTCTTTTGTTTGTAACTTCTTTTGTTTGTAACTTCTTTTGTTTGTAACTTCTTTTGTTTGTAACTTCTTTTGTTTGTAACTTCTTTTGTTTGTAACTTCTTTTGTTTGTAACTTCTTTTGTTTGTAACTTCTTTTGTTTGTAACTTCTTTTGTTTGTAACTTCTTTTGTTTGTAACTTCTTTTGTTTGTAACTTCTTTTGTTTGTAACTTCTTTTGTTTGTAACTTCTTTTGTTTGTAACTTCTTTTGTTTGTAACTTCTTTTGTTTGTAACTTCTTTTGTTTGTAACTTCTTTTGTTTGTAACTTCTTTTGTTTGTAACTTCTTTTGTTTGTAACTTCTTTTGTTTGTAACTTCTTTTGTTTGTAACTTCTTTTGTTTGTAACTTCTTTTGTTTGTAACTTCTTTTGTTTGTAACTTCTTTTGTTTGTAACTTCTTTTGTTTGTAACTTCTTTTGTTTGTAACTTCTTTTGTTTGTAACTTCTTTTGTTTGTAACTTCTTTTGTTTGTAACTTCTTTTGTTTGTAACTTCTTTTGTTTGTAACTTCTTTTGTTTGTAACTTCTTTTGTTTGTAACTTCTTTTGTTTGTAACTTCTTTTGTTTGTAACTTCTTTTGTTTGTAACTTCTTTTGTTTGTAACTTCTTTTGTTTGTAACTTCTTTTGTTTGTAACTTCTTTTGTTTGTAACTTCTTTTGTTTGTAACTTCTTTTGTTTGTAACTTCTTTTGTTTGTAACTTCTTTTGTTTGTAACTTCTTTTGTTTGTAACTTCTTTTGTTTGTAACTTCTTTTGTTTGTAACTTCTTTTGTTTGTAACTTCTTTTGTTTGTAACTTCTTTTGTTTGTAACTTCTTTTGTTTGTAACTTCTTTTGTTTGTAACTTCTTTTGTTTGTAACTTCTTTTGTTTGTAACTTCTTTTGTTTGTAACTTCTTTTGTTTGTAACTTCTTTTGTTTGTAACTTCTTTTGTTTGTAACTTCTTTTGTTTGTAACTTCTTTTGTTTGTAACTTCTTTTGTTTGTAACTTCTTTTGTTTGTAACTTCTTTTGTTTGTAACTTCTTTTGTTTGTAACTTCTTTTGTTTGTAACTTCTTTTGTTTGTAACTTCTTTTGTTTGTAACTTCTTTTGTTTGTAACTTCTTTTGTTTGTAACTTCTTTTGTTTGTAACTTCTTTTGTTTGTAACTTCTTTTGTTTGTAACTTCTTTTGTTTGTAACTTCTTTTGTTTGTAACTTCTTTTGTTTGTAACTTCTTTTGTTTGTAACTTCTTTTGTTTGTAACTTCTTTTGTTTGTAACTTCTTTTGTTTGTAACTTCTTTTGTTTGTAACTTCTTTTGTTTGTAACTTCTTTTGTTTGTAACTTCTTTTGTTTGTAACTTCTTTTGTTTGTAACTTCTTTTGTTTGTAACTTCTTTTGTTTGTAACTTCTTTTGTTTGTAACTTCTTTTGTTTGTAACTTCTTTTGTTTGTAACTTCTTTTGTTTGTAACTTCTTTTGTTTGTAACTTCTTTTGTTTGTAACTTCTTTTGTTTGTAACTTCTTTTGTTTGTAACTTCTTTTGTTTGTAACTTCTTTTGTTTGTAACTTCTTTTGTTTGTAACTTCTTTTGTTTGTAACTTCTTTTGTTTGTAACTTCTTTTGTTTGTAACTTCTTTTGTTTGTAACTTCTTTTGTTTGTAACTTCTTTTGTTTGTAACTTCTTTTGTTTGTAACTTCTTTTGTTTGTAACTTCTTTTGTTTGTAACTTCTTTTGTTTGTAACTTCTTTTGTTTGTAACTTCTTTTGTTTGTAACTTCTTTTGTTTGTAACTTCTTTTGTTTGTAACTTCTTTTGTTTGTAACTTCTTTTGTTTGTAACTTCTTTTGTTTGTAACTTCTTTTGTTTGTAACTTCTTTTGTTTGTAACTTCTTTTGTTTGTAACTTCTTTTGTTTGTAACTTCTTTTGTTTGTAACTTCTTTTGTTTGTAACTTCTTTTGTTTGTAACTTCTTTTGTTTGTAACTTCTTTTGTTTGTAACTTCTTTTGTTTGTAACTTCTTTTGTTTGTAACTTCTTTTGTTTGTAACTTCTTTTGTTTGTAACTTCTTTTGTTTGTACCATATATGGCAGGAGAAACTGATAACCCAGGCTTATATGCCTTCTTTTGTTTGTAACTTCTTTTGTTTGTAAAATATGTGTAATGAATATGCTTCTGCCAATATTTGTACTAGTTATGCTTCTGCCTTCTTATGTTTGTAAAATTTGTGAAATGAATATGTTTATAAAACTGCCAATATTTGATCCCATTATGTAATATATTTGTGTACACTTTTGGTTAAATAACTTGAATATGGGATGTATCTGGTATGTATTAACAAACAAATGTTGCATGAATGTTTAGGGTGGTCTATGTACCATATATGGCAGCAAAACTGATAACCAACAGGCTTATATGCCTTGTTTTGTTTGTAAGGAATGTGAAATGAATATGATTCTGCCGGTATTTCTACTTGTTATACTAGAATGTCAACAAAATATTTGGTTGATCATTTATGCAATTTATCTATTTATTTTTGCATGCTTATGTTACTTGTTATGTTATTTTTTTGATTGATTTTGATGCATTGATTTATTTATTTATTTATTTATTTATTTATTTATTTATTTATTTATTTATTTATTTATTTATTTATTTATTTATTTATTTATTTATTTATTTATTTATTTATTTATTTATTTATTTATTTATTTATTTATTTATTTATTTATTTATTTATTTATTTATTTATTTATTTATTTATTTATTTATTTATTTATTTATTTATTTATTTATTTATTTATTTATTTATTTATTTATTTATTTATTTATTTATTTATTTATTTATTTATTTATTTATTTATTTATTTATTTATTTATTTATTTATTTATTTATTTATTTATTTATTTATTTATTTATTTATTTATTTATTTATTTATTTATTTATTTATTTATTTATTTATTTATTTATTTATTTATTTATTTATTTATTTATTTATTTATTTATTTATTTATTTATTTATTTATTTATTTATTTATTTATTTATTTATTTATTTATTTATTTATTTATTTATTTATTTATTTATTTATTTATTTATTTATTTATTTATTTATTTATTTATTTATTTATTTATTTATTTATTTATTTATTTATTTATTTATTTATTTATTTATTTATTTATTTATTTATTTATTTATTTATTTATTTATTTATTTATTTATTTATTTATTTATTTATTTATTTATTTATTTATTTATTTATTTATTTATTTATTTATTTATTTATTTATTTATTTATTTATTTATTTATTTATTTATTTATTTATTTATTTATTTATTTATTTATTTATTTATTTATTTATTTATTTATTTATTTATTTATTTATTTATTTATTTATTTATTTATTTATTTATTTATTTATTTATTTATTTATTTATTTATTTATTTATTTATTTATTTATTTATTTATTTATTTATTTATTTATTTATTTATTTATTTATTTATTTATTTATTTATTTATTTATTTATTTATTTATTTATTTATTTATTTATTTATTTATTTATTTATTTATTTATTTATTTATTTATTTATTTATTTATTTATTTATTTATTTATTTATTTATTTATTTATTTATTTATTTATTTATTTATTTATTTATTTATTTATTTATTTATTTATTTATTTATTTATTTATTTATTTATTTATTTATTTATTTATTTATTTATTTATTTATTTATTTATTTATTTATTTATTTATTTATTTATTTATTTATTTATTTATTTATTTATTTATTTATTTATTTATTTATTTATTTATTTATTTATTTATTTATTTATTTATTTATTTATTTATTTATTTATTTATTTATTTATTTATTTATTTATTTATTTATTTATTTATTTATTTATTTATTTATTTATTTATTTATTACATAATTTATTGATTTCATAATTAATTTATTGATTTCATAATTTATTTATAATTTATTTATTTCATAATTTATTTATTTTATTTATTTATTTATTTATTTATTATTTATTTATTTATTTATTTCATTTAATTTATCAAAAAATAGTACAAAATAAATGGACAATCTGTTTAACAAAAGAACTTGGCATTGCATATGATGAAATTCGTTACAATACTAGGCCACCAAGGCACCAATGACAATACACAAGAACATCACAACTAGTAACAAGCAGAAACAAATTGTTTGAAAGATTTTGTTTTTTGATTTGGTAATGGTGACCACTTCCATTAACTTCAAAACCTCCCTTTGTGAACTTGCAGATTCTCCATCCATCTCAGCTGTATCCTTGTCTTTCAACCTTTGCAAATTCATGTGCATTCCATAAATCAACTCCTTGTAATACTCACATGGTAGTTCATCATCCAAGAATTTGTACATTCCACACTTCTTCTTCGAATCCTAACCGAAATAAAGTTTATATACAAATTTACCTTCGTTTTCATTTACCAGAATCAAACTTAAATATACTTGTTATATTAGTTGGATTCACTTACCAAAATCGGGCATGCAAGGAATCTCCTTCCTGGGTTCTTCATAGTCCACGAAGTGCGAGGAAATATTTTGTACCCACAGTCACAATAACATACAGGGGTTTGATGCTTCGATCGAATTGAAGATGATGAACTCATAATTTAACTGAATCGATTGAATATGGGTCGTTTTAGGGTTCTGGGTTCGTAAGGGGGAAAACCCGATTGGGATTATTTGGGTATTTAAGAAATTAGGGTTTTTTGATTTTTTTGGGATATATAATTGAGTATATATAGGGTTGAGAGGGTAGTGGATTAGTGATTTGGCATGCCACGGTGGACAATACCGCTTCAAATTTTAAGTGGTATTCTTAATCCCCTAATTAAGATTAAATTACACTGTTTATCATTAGATTAGACGGTTTTTACGGAAGATACCTTACATAGGAAAAGTCGACGAGTATGATACCTTTACAACCAATTAGCCCTATTAGTTATTATTCTATCGGATATATATTAGCTATTATTTATTTATTTATTTATTATATTAAAATGATTGGGTAAAAAGTGTAAATTAAAGTAAAATTGAAAACAAAAGTCAACTTTAAGAAATCGAGAGCTGTGATTGGTCGATAAGTTATTATAGCAACTGTGCTTTAGTATAATAAAAGATTGATATAAAAATATAATATCTTATTTTCTGATTAACATAATCTATCAATGATTTTTCTGATTGGATTTGTATGTAGTCAACCATTGCTGCCTAGCTCGTCGCCTCATTCAAACGCCAATTGCATTAAACAAGCATAATACATGAAGATTGTGTTGTAGATCATGAAGATTGCTTTTTCATGTTCTAGACCTTGTCGATTGCTTTTCATGTTCTTAATTTTTTATCATTACACATCATTTTTAATTAAATGAGAATTAAACTCATGATCTTTAAGTTACAAGAGTATCTCAAATATATAGGCCTTAAACCTTTATCTTTGCATTTTATTTTCTGTTACATAATGTTGGATATTTAGCACACTACCCTTTGAAATTCCCGTGTCTTTTTACCATTTAAGGAATTTAACTAGCTTTAACTTCCTAAAGAATTGATATAACATGGAGCTTCTAATTACACTTGTAAAAAAGACATAAAAAGTAACTTAAGTTTTAACATCCATCACAATCAATTTTTGAGTTCTTTCAGATGATATATTTTCGCTTATCGGATGATCATAACCGACTCATTATAAGCCTTTCATCGAGCGATTAGGCTAAGAGGAATGGAGTTGTCGGGGGTTGGGCTACTTGCACCAGAGATCACCATGTGCCATCCTGGGTTACCAGGGGTTGCCTAGAAAAAAAGGTGTGAGTGGAGTTCCCTCATAGTGGGCTACTTGCAATGATTGAATATTATTTGTTGTATTTTTTTAATATGAATTATGTGGTTTAGAATTAAAAGGCAGGTAATTGTAACATCCCAAAACTTAAACGTATATGTTGACTAACGTCGTTAGGTCAAATTATAAGTCGTGATGTTAAGTTCGTTTGAGCCATCTTCGTTGAGCCTAAATTCGTTTTCTGGAAAACTATCTTCGTTTGACAAAACGAAGATCATCTTCGTTTGAAGCTAAAAACGAAGGCTAAGTTCGTTTGAAAACTATCTTCGTTTGACAAAACGAAGATCATCTTCGTTTGAAGCTAAAAACGAAGGCTAAGTTCGTTTGATGCTTAAGTTCGTTTGATGCTTAAGTTCGTTTTCTAAATTCGTTTTCTGGAAAACTATCTTCGTTTGACAAAACGAAGATCATCTTCGTTTGAAGCTAAAAACGAAGGCTAAGTTCGTTTGATGCTTAAGTTCGTTTGATGCTTAAGTTCGTTTTCTAAATTCGTTTTCTGGAAAACTATCTTCGTTTGACAAAACGAAGATCATCTTCGTTTGAAGCTAAAAACGAAGGCTAAGTTCGTTTGATGCTTAAGTTCGTTTTCTAAATTCGTTTTAAGCTAAATTCGTTTGACAAAACGAAAATCATCTTCGTTTGACAAAACGAAGATCATCTTCGTTTGAAGCTAAAAACGAAGGCTAAGTTCGTTTGATGCTTAAGTTCGTTTGATGCTTAAGTTCATTTATGCTTAAATTCGTTTGAGGCTTAAGTTCGTTTGAGCCATCTTCGTTGAGCCTAAATTCGTTTTCTGGAAAACTATCTTCGTTTGACAAAACGAAGATCATCTTCGTTTGACAAAACGAAGATCATCTTCGTTTGAAGCTAAAAACGAAGGCTAAGTTCGTTTGATGCTTAAGTTCGTTTTCTAAATTCGTTTTCTGGAAAACTATCTTCGTTTGACAAAACGAAGATCATCTTCGTTTGAAGCTAAAAACGAAGGCTAAGTTCGTTTGATGCTTAAGTTCGTTTTCTAAATTCGTTTTAAGCTGGAAAACTATCTTCGTTTGACAAAACGAAGATCATCTTCGTTTGAAGCTAAAAACGAAGGCTAAGTTCGTTTGATGCTTAAGTTCGTTTGATGCTTAAGTTCGTTTTCTAAATTCGTTTTCTGGAAAACTATCTTCGTTTGACAAAACGAAGATCATCTTCGTTTGAAGCTAAAAACGAAGGCTAAGTTCGTTTGATGCTTAAGTTCGTTTGATGCTTAAGTTCGTTTTCTAAATTCGTTTTAGCTTAATTCGTTTCTAAATTCGTTTTCTGGAAAACTATCTTCGTTTGACAAAACGAAGATCATCTTCGTTTGAAGCTAAAAACGAAGGCTAATTCGTTTGAAAACTATCTTCGTTTGACAAAACGAAGATCATCTTCGTTTGAAGCTAAAAACGAAGGCTAAGTTCGTTTGATGCTTAAGTTCGTTTGATGCTTAAGTTCGTTTTCTAAATTCGTTTTCTGGAAAACTATCTTCGTTTGACAAAACGAAGATCATCTTCGTTTGAAGCTAAAAACGAAGGCTAAGTTCGTTTGATGCTTAAGTTCGTTTGATGCTTAAGTTCGTTTTCTAAATTCGTTTTCTGGAAAACTATCTTCGTTTGACAAAACGAAGATCATCTTCGTTTGAAGCTAAAAACGAAGGCTAAGTTCGTTTGATGCTTAAGTTCGTTTGATGCTTAAGTTCGTTTTCTAAATTCGTTTTAAGCTAAATTCGTTTGACAAAACGAAGATCATCTTCGTTTGACAAAACGAAGATCATCTTCGTTTGAAGCTAAAAACGAAGGCTAAGTTCGTTTGATGCTTAAGTTCGTTTGAGTCATCTTCGTAAGCCTAAATTCGTTTTCTGGAAAACTATCTTCGTTTGACAAAACGAAGATCATCTTCGTTTGAAGCTAAAAACGAAGGCTAAGTTCGTTTGATGCTTAAGTTCGTTTGATGCTTAAGTTCGTTTTCTAAATTCGTTTTAAGCTAAATTCGTTTGATTCTTAAGTTCGTTTTCAAGTTAATTAAGGTCCCAAATGACTTATATTTCATATGTTAATGTACGATAGGTGTCGGGGATTACTATTAAGCACTGTTAGCTTTGTTTACGCGCATACACTACTACGAGGTAAGATACACTACTTTTGTCACGCTGAGGGTGCAACAAAAAATGGTTTCATAAACTATAACCTCAATAACGGTAATGTATAACCTATAATGTGGTTGGGTTGATATGGGAGGTACTCGGGGAATAATGATGACGATGCCTATGATGCTTCCCCGTAGTTATGTTTATGATATGTTATGATGACGGTGGTTAATGATATGTTTACGATATGATATGTAATGATTACGGTGGTTAATGATATGTTTACGATATGATATGTAATGATTACGGTGGTTAATGATATGTTGTAATGTTGATGTGTGCATGTATATGTGGCTTGTTCATCTAGAACACTAGACCTTTTTAGGTTGCCATGACACGTGCACGTTTTAAGGGCCCTAACGTGAAAAGATGATAGTATGGATTAGTTTAGGTTAAAGGTGGAAATCTAAACTAAGTACGATAAATGCTCGAGCTAATTAGATGTTAAGTGTTATGCATAACCTGTGCCTTACGGTGGTAATAGGTACATCGTGCCTTACGGTGGTAATAGGTACGTATAAACAGTGCCTTACGGTGGTAATAGGTACATCGTGCCTTACGGTGGTAATAGGTACGTATAAACAGTGCCTTACGGTGGTAATAGGTACGGCATGCCTGACGGTGGTTATAGGTATGTAAAATGAGATGACATAGTCACAACTTAATGAAATGAGATGAAACGGTGGTAACGGTAACTTCGGTTACAACTTAACGGTGACCTAGTCACAACCTAATGAGATGAAATGGTGAAATTGATTAGGCACGCTTAGGGTCATGAACTCTATGCTTATATGTGATGTGGATATGTGATGTGGATATGTGATGTGGATATGTGATGTGGATATGTTTATACGGTGGTATGAATGCCTAATTAAAATGACGTAATGTTTTAAAGTGACGATTTAAATGGATGAAATGATTTGCTTAAACCTGGTGTTATCTTACTTAGCTTTATAGCTAACACTTGTTTCTTTTAATGTGTTGACACCTCTCAGGTTAGGCATTGAGATGACGTGTGAAGCTTTGGCGAGAGATGGGTAGATGATCAAGCTGGCTTTAGTTTACCCAATAGCTTCACATAAACCTTATGTTATTGATTTCCTTTATGGAACTTATGTAATGACTATGTTATGATTGCTTTATGTTGGGCAATCTTATGGATTTCTTTTATTACTGATTTGATGCTATTAGTAACACCACTTATGTTTCTCAACTGTTTTCCTTAGTTGAGTATTTTCCTAAATCGTTTCCGCATGATTTAACGCCGTTAGGCGAAAATTTTTGGAAATCCATATTTTTACGAAACGGGTGTTACAGTTTTCCTTGAAAAGTGGGAACATGAATGAAGCAACCCATATAGATCGCCAAAAACTCAAGTTGTCGGGTGCGGGTGGTGTAACAGGCGACCTACCGACGATCTAGACATGGTTCGCCTACCTTTCCGCCCCACTCCTTTCAGCCAACATACCACTATGAATAAAGAGACATGACTTGATATTTGAATCACTAACCACCACTTCCCAATTACTAGCTAGGTACCATGGTTGAAGTTTAGATTACACGTCATATATACTAGCTACACATATCGTTTACGTTTCACAAACACTGCGACAAGAAAACACAATCTAGAAATATAACCCCATACACATTGCAAGATAAACAAAAAATTAACATTGTAACTAATCTATACGTTTTCATTAAAATATAAGAAAGAATATAGCTAAAAAGTACCTTAAAATTTCATCAGAGAGACATAAATTATTCCGTTTTGAATATCTTTATATATAGCTTCACAAAACTTTCAATGAGGTCATAGTAATAGTAAGATAAAATCTCAACCAATGAGCTTCATGACACTCTTATAATATTATAGCAAAATTTCCACCTTCATTATCCTCACATTAATCACTCACAAATCTTTGGACCTTATAACTTTCATTTTATTAGGTGCTTTTTAGATCAAAATAACATAATCAGGTTAAACCTTAAGGTATAATTTAATCAATCTATTTCGCTTTTCTTTTAAAAGATGTTATTTCAATTATCCAAACAATTGTAAGAAAAATAAAAGAATTAAGCTTTATCCATATAAAAAACATGACATAAATAATAATAAAAAGTACATTAAATTTGGTAGTAAATCCAAAACAGAAGCTCTGCTGCAGCAGCAGCTGTTCAGTTTTTATTCAAACAAATTATACCAACATTCAGAATTTTCAGGCCTTTTTGGAATCAATCTAGAAACAATCAAACATATACACAATATATATACATATGTACATCCATTATTCCATTAGTAACACACAAATTAGTCACAATAATTCAGATCTGAATCGTCTGATTAACGTTTCATATATTCAATAGTAGAATTTAATCCGCAGATCACAAAAACAGAGACAGAGGGAATAAAAAGAAAAAAATAAATATACGTACACATATTTTTATATATATATAATTCGATTTCGATCATATATCCTTGAATTTTGGATATAAATTCGTGATAATAATAATAATCGCTAAACTTTTTTTCTTTTTTTACAAATTGTATAACTTTCGCTTCTTATTCGTATTATTAGAATTCAAATTAATGAATTCAAAGCTAGAATTGAAGAACGAATCGATTTTATCACTCGCAACGATTTCGAAGAATTCAAACTCAGATATTTTTCTCTTACAATTAGGTATAAAGTGACGTTGTTTTCTCGGCGCCGGCGGACACGTGAATATCTCCGGAATCCTATTTTCCGATGACGTCGGCGTTGTACAGCTTTCAAGCTCTTCTTCGTCTTCTTCTAATTCCGATTGAACGGTACATGATTCCTGATCAGATGTTGTTGAATTTGAATCAATTACCGGCGGTGATTCTGAAAGCTTGATTTTTATAGGTGTTAATTTGATTTCAATTTCCGGTAACTGTAGATCCGTTGACATGCTGACGTGGCGGTGGTGGTGAGTGGATGAGGAAGTTTTCTGATCAAGTTTAGAGAGAGAAAGTTTTTAGAGAGAGAGAGTGTGTGGACAAGAAGTGGTGGTGAAATGGCTGTGCTTTTGCATTGTGTCCTATTTATATGTAAGTTTTGGAGAGAGAAAAATTACTATTTCCAGATGAGAATTTACTAACTTTAGAAAAAGTGCTGTTTATTAAGTTGTACGTTATGGAGTGGAATATGTAAATTGGTTTGGTGATAGAAGGATTACTGAAAGCGAGGTTAAAATAATGCAATAAATAGGTAGTTTCCTGGATTGGACAAGAATATAATAAAGGAGAGGTAGACTTCTTGTGTGACATAAGCCAACCTTTTTTATTTGTTTTACTTTTTTTACTTTTAAACATTTTTAATAAGTTAAATGATGAACTTTTCTTTTTGATAAACATTTTCAGTGTTTTTTTATTTTTAAATGATTATAGTGTGTACTTTTTATTCTACGAAAAAATAAAGTGACAAGCTTCTTTTTTTTTTTTTTTAAGTATTATTTTAGTAGAATCAAATGGTAACAACTTGTAAATGTGTTAGTTAAGCGGCTTTTATAAAGCCTTGCAAGTATTAATATATAAGTTCTTTATATTTTTAAGGGTAATGGAGAAACCCTAGCCCCGGTACCACAATTGGATACTCATCGACTCACCCCGTATGAGCCATATGATGCCGGTACAATACCTCCATCCTAATCCCCACATAATCTAGGCATTCTGAATGATCGAACCCGCATATTTAAACTTCACATGTTGGTCTAGGCTTCATTGGTAACGGGTACCTTAAATGAATTATTTTTTGTGCCAAGTGGGGATCGAACCTGAGACCTTAAGGTTATCAAGTGTTTTCCTTACCACTAGGTTAACTAATCACATATTATTAAACATATTTCATATTATACGATATCGTACTATTCGTTAATACAATATCCTGATACACAATTGATAATGTAAAACTAAAAAAGATGGTTTGTAACTCATTATCCATAATTTAGTCCATTCTCGTTTAAGTTTGTTTATGCCTAATCGAGCTTTTTACTAATCAAATTCGAATAATTCTCGAGCAGACTTGACTCGTTTACACCCCTAGTGAGATAGTATGAATGTACTCCATGCTAATATTACTTTTTATAAGCTTGCTTTTTATTTATGTTACTCTTATGTTACTATGAATAATAAAAATTATTTATATGTTGAAAGAAACTATGAATTAAAGTTAAGGAAAATGATTAATCAACCTAATAGATCAACCTAATAACATGAAGATGACACTTGACATAATTAGAGGAAGAGATTTCGAGAGAGATTGAGTAAATTACACATTTGTTATTACTTGTTAAGGAAATTAGTATATGAATGAATGAAACGGTATGGGATAATCCAGGCATATGCAATTAAGAACCACCTCAACTAGAAACATTAATAAATGAATGCATGTTACAAAACAAACAAAGCTGATACGGTCTCATTCAATGTCATTTGCTACATGGATTTTGTAATTAGTACTTTTTCAGTTCAATATTTGGCTTAAATAAGTATCTCAATGAATGCTACATTAACTTATCTTCCATACTCACAATGTGTGTTAACTGGAATATTTTCTACTAAAATTGTCTCAGTTATTACAAGGTTATTACCATATACTAAATCATTAGTTTTTTATTTTTATTATTACAAGGTTACCTTATGCTTATTTTCCACGGCTTAGAAAAAAATATAAAAAATTGAACTTTTGACACGATTAATCAAGCTTCCAACTATGTAAAAGTACGTTGATTCGGAAAGTTTGACACGACTGATTATGTAAATTTATCATCTTTTTTTAATTCCTTGACTTTTAATTGTAAACATCAGTTTTATTTGAATATATACTAATTTGTTTAAATTCTCTTTCATATTAACATTGTAGTCGTAAATTATATTTTTTTTAGAAATATACAAAATATAGTCCTAAAAGTTGTAGTTAACGTACATAAAAATTGTACTTTTTAAAGAAGTAGTTCATCCTCTAATTTTTATGATAAGTGTACAACTAGTTTATACACTTTAACTACAGCCCCTGACAAAATTAAAAATCCATGAAAAACAAATCTAAAAGGGAACAAAATGCTAAAAACCTATAAGAAAATTTTAAAAATACATGACAAATTTAATTTTTGAGGGGGCCAACCCCCCTCCCCCCCTTTGGTACCTCTCCTGGCCCTTGGGGTTGTATTTACCAAAAACCTTTTTTTTATATATATATATAATTTTGATTATTTAGTTATAAAAAAATTATAATTATAAATTATTCAGTAATGTATGATGTTAAGTTAATAACCTCATCCTCATGTATTAAAACGAATGTCATGTCAATGAGACATAGATTAACTGACAATTGCATGAAGACTGCGAGAAGACATCCCTGGTGTTTACTCGTAGATTTTTGGTTCGAATCTTCGAAGTGAAAGGACTGTGGAGTTTTTTTTCCTAAATTTCCTGTGATCACGTCGCTATGAGGATTATGTTAAAAGAAAAACAAATGTCATAAATCCCATGTTCATCAAATAGACCCTCAGACTAGTACTACTATAAACATGGAGGCCACGAGTTCAAATTATGTATCCATATCAATTTACGTGATTAATGTATATATCTTTCATATCAATTGCAGATTAGTCAGTAATCAATTATTGCGTTTGTATAAAGCAAATAAGGAAAAAAATGTGTTTCGCAAAATAAGTGATTATCTAGCTTTTTGTTAGAGAGAAAACACAGTTTTGGAAAAACAGATAATAACAAAATTTTTTCAAAACGCATAATATATTTTATAAACGTAAATACAAACACCCCTTAATTAACAAAGGGTTAATTTTTATTAACTTTTTTAGTATACAATAAAACGCATACATTAGATATTTAGGGGTAGGTTATTGTAATACAAGTATTAAGGTAAAACAAATAAGATAAGATCTTGACCCTTAGATCATGATAAAATTGATGCACGAAGATTCACGAAATACAAGTATATATATTGATGCATGATGATTTTCATGATGCACGGTGATTTTTAGTGAAAGGAAACCTGTTATTTTATCTGTTTTACTTTAATGTTTGTTTTTTTTTTTGAACAGTTAGTCGGTATTCAACATCAGGGAACACCTCACCGTATAATGGTGAAGCCCTGCACGTACTCTAGACTACGAGATGTAGACCATAAACCGTTACAGGTGATTCAGGGAAAAAACCCACAGACTTGTCACTCCTAAAAGTCGAACTCAAGACCTGTGGATAAAACCAGGGTTGCATCTGTCAGTTGAGCTGACTTCATTTGCAAAAATATATTTTTCCGCTGCCAAAACCTGTCACTCTAGCTTGTTTTATTTTACATAGAGCCTAAATATTTATCAACCAAAACTTTGGATTTATATCCGGCCAGGATTCAGGAATGTAAAGTTAAACTTCTTGCTACGTACATCCATTTGAAATCTAAAGAAAGCAAAGTATCATCATGTAGAATATGTCAATTTGAGACTTCTCTTCCTACGTCGCATATATAGATGATCAATCTGTAATTAATATGTCTCCACCACATTAATTGTGTTATTATCACGTCAGCTAGTGGTGGTTCGCAAAAAGGATCCCCTCTGTGATCACTCTAATGCGAGAGTTTCCCCGCCTCTTTATAACTTTCTTTTCAGGTTGTTAACTGAGCTTCACCGTACGATCGAGATACTGATCAATCAAAATATAATCAGATTTTCAATTCAAAGCTCAGTTAACTGATCTAATGGCACCATTCAGTCTTAATGCTAAGCATGTGGTTCACTACACAAAGTTATTAACATCTATTTATCAATGCTTAAATATGGTTATGAATAAATTAAGTAAACTCATTACTTTGAGTTCTTGTTTTGATTTCTAATTAAGTTGACCGACCATCACTATCTTGTGACCTAACTATATGCAGATATTTCTAACAAACAAAAAGCTAGAGGAACGAGATCGAACAAACGAATGATAATGTCATCAGCATATGGTCTAAAATCTCTAGTCATTTAGTTGAAGAGATTATGGAAATTGAATTGGGTCAAAGACAACCAATATATTGCACATGGAGAACCATCAATGCATGGTGATCAGTGCTACATACATACACAAATTTGAATGACTTTAAAGTGTATCATTACTCACTATGCCATGTAAAACTAGTAGTGAGTCACATACATTTGATTTAATTTGCTACCTAATTAATTTATTTTGATGTGACCTGCAACGAGATACTGCAATATAATCAAAAAACTCAGAGTTGATCTTCTACTCCAGAATTTAAAATTCCAGTTACAACATAACCAGGGGCAGGAATGGAACTACATTAAAAGTAAGGGTATGAAACGACTTGACTCGGTTTATGAAAAGAATCTAGAAATTTTTTATTTTTTTTTATATTCCACTGAGCCGCAGTGGGAGGATTCATCCCCCACTGCGCCGCAGTCAAGACCGGGACAGAAACAAAAGTTTTCCAGAGATATTCCACTGAGCCGCAGTGGGAGGATTCATCCCCCACTGAGCCGCAGTGGGAGCCCAGATTTCTCAAAACCACATCTAGTTAACTCAACTTGCAACTCATCCAACTCAAACCATCTAAACTTCAACACCAAAATCAAACACATGACATCAAAGTTTCTCACAAATCAACATTTCTCACAAATCAACATTTCTCACAAATCAACATTTCTCACAAATCAACATTTCTCACAAATCAACATTTCTCACAAATCAACATTTCTCACAAATCAACATTTCTCACAAATCAACATTTCTCACAAATCAACATTTCTCACAAATCAACATTTCTCACAAATCAACATTTCTCACAAATCAACATTTCTCACAAATCAACATTTCTCACAAATCAACATTTCTCACAAATCAACATTTCTCACAAATCAACATTTCTCACAAATCAACATTTCTCACAAATCAACATTTCTCACAAATCAACATTTCTCACAAATCAACATTTCTCACAAATCAACATTTCTCACAAATCAACATTTCTCACAAATCAACATTTCTCACAAATCAACATTTCTCACAAATCAACATTTCTCACAAATCAACATTTCTCACAAATCAACATTTCTCACAAATCAACATTTCTCACAAATCAACATTTCTCACAAATCAACATTTCTCACAAATCAACATTTCTCACAAATCAACATTTCTCACAAATCAACATTTCTCACAAATCAACATTTCTCACAAATCAACATTTCTCACAAATCAACATTTCTCACAAATCAACATTTCTCACAAATCAACATTTCTCACAAATCAACATTTCTCACAAATCAACATTTCTCACAAATCAACATTTCTCACAAATCAACATTTCTCACAAATCAACATTTCTCACAAATCAACATTTCTCACAAATCAACATTTCTCACAAATCAACATTTCTCACAAATCAACATTTCTCACAAATCAACATTTCTCACAAATCAACATTTCTCACAAATCAACATTTCTCACAAATCAACATTTCTCACAAATCAACATTTCTCACAAATCAACATTTCTCACAAATCAACATTTCTCACAAATCAACATTTCTCACAAATCAACATTTCTCACAAATCAACATTTCTCACAAATCAACATTTCTCACAAATCAACATTTCTCACAAATCAACATTTCTCACAAATCAACATTTCTCACAAATCAACATTTCTCACAAATCAACATTTCTCACAAATCAACATTTCTCACAAATCAACATTTCTCACAAATCAACATTTCTCACAAATCAACATTTCTCACAAATCAACATTTCTCACAAATCAACATTTCTCACAAATCAACATTTCTCACAAATCAACATTTCTCACAAATCAACATTTCTCACAAATCAACATTTCTCACAAATCAACATTTCTCACAAATCAACATTTCTCACAAATCAACATTTCTCACAAATCAACATTTCTCACAAATCAACATTTCTCACAAATCAACATTTCTCACAAATCAACATTTCTCACAAATCAACATTTCTCACAAATCAACATTTCTCACAAATCAACATTTCTCACAAATCAACATTTCTCACAAATCAACATTTCTCACAAATCAACATTTCTCACAAATCAACATTTCTCACAAATCAACATTTCTCACAAATCAACATTTCTCACAAATCAACATTTCTCACAAATCAACATTTCTCACAAATCAACATTTCTCACAAATCAACATTTCTCACAAATCAACATTTCTCACAAATCAAGTTGCTTTCTCAAAATCACTATATAGCTCAATCCACCATTTTCATCATCACCTCATCAAATAATGAAAATCAACATTTCTCACAAATCAACATTATCAAGTTAACAAATATATTTCTTAGTTAAACTTATCATACAACTCAATGACAAACTAGGTTATACAAGAATTTGGGGGTAATTTACATAAAACTCAATTTCTATCAAAAACCCCCAAATTGAAGATTCTCAAGAACCCTAATTGTCAATAACAAGTAAAAACTAGATTAATGGAAATCAATACCTCAAGAATGAAAGATAAAAGATTAAGATTCAATTCTCAATCTCCTCCCTCTTCTTCCTCCTACAATTTTCGGCCACCACCCCTAACCCACAAACCCTAACCCTTCAATTTCTTAGTTAAACTTATCATACAACTCAATGACAAACTAGGTTATACAAGAATTTGGGGGTAATTTACATAAAACTCAATTTCTATCAAAAACCCCCAAATTGAAGATTCTCAAGAACCCTAATTGTCAATAACAAGTAAAAACTAGATTAATGGAAATCAATACCTCAAGAATGAAAGATAAAAGATTAAGATTCAATTCTCAATCTCCTCCCTCTTCTTCCTCCTACAATTTTCGGCCACCACCCCTAACCCACAAACCCTAACCCTTCAATTTCTTAGATAATATAAGGTTATTGTTGTTATGATTCTTGGATGGATTACTTGAATTGCATGAAGGATATGATTAGAGTTAGGTTGGGAATGAATAAGAAGCTTGAAGAAGATGGTAGTGGAATTATGAGTAAGGAGGGAAAGACTTGGCTGGCAGCCTAATGGTGTGCCACGCCCCATTTCATATTTTGAGGGGGAAAATACCCGCTATCCGCTAAAGTTCCAACTAATTTAACCCCATATCCAAAAATAAAATACTAGGAAATTAATTTAATGTCAAAACTATAAAAAGGGGTTAATTTCTTTACCTTAAAAACTTTGGGGTGTTACAACTCTCCCCCACTTGGAACGGATCACGGCCTCGTGATCCAAGCCATGTGTAAAGATGGATAGTAAACAAGAACATCATGCTCGGACTCCCAAGTGCAATCGGACAATCTTCCATGCTTCCACAAAATTTTATAGGTCCTCACCGTTTTATTTTGAACCCTCCTAAGTTCTTCTTCTACTATAGCAACGGGCTCCTCAACATAGTTTAACTTATTATCGACTTCGATCTCATTCAAAGGCACATAAGAGGATTCGTCGGCAAGGCATTTTCTAAGATGAGACACATGAAAAGTAGGGTGAATTCCCGAAAGTTCATCGGGCAACTCCAAACGATAAGCAACTTTGCCAACTCTAGCTAGAATTTTAAAAGGACCAATAAAGCGAGGACTTAGCTTTCCACGCTTCCGAAATCGCAAGACACCTTTCCACGGGGAGACTTTTAACAAGACGCGGTCACCAACATTGAATTCAATCGGTCTCCTCCTTTTATCCGCATATGACTTTTGTCGATCTTGAGCCGCTTTAAGTCTTTCCTTAATCACATCAATTTTCTCAATGGTTTTCAACACCATTTCCGTGCCTCCTATTTCACGTTGGCCTACTTCTCCCCAACAAATAGGAGATCGGCATTTCCTCCCATACAACATCTCATAAGGTGGCATTTGGATACTTGAATGATAGCTATTATTATAAGAAAATTCCACCAAAGGTAAGTGAATATCCCAAGTGCCCCCAAAATCAATTATGCATGCTCGTAGCATGTCTTCAAGTGTTTGAATGGTTCTCTCACTTTGACCATCCGTTTGAGGGTGATAGGCGGTGCTAAAGTTAAGCTTGGTACCCATTTCGTCTTGAAATCTTCGCCAAAAATGAGAAGTGAACCGGGTATCTCTATCCGAAACAATGGAGATTGGAACTCCATGTCTTGCTACAACTTCCTTCACATAGATCTTTGCCAACACCTCGGATGACGATGCTTCTCGAATGGGAAGGAATAAGGCACTTTTCGTCAATCTATCAACTATTACCCAAATTGTATCGAATTGATTTCTAGGGGTTTTGGGCAATTTAGTGATGAAGTCCATGGTGAGATGCTCCCATTTCCACTTTGGGATTTCCAATGGTTGCATCATACCACAAGGCTTTTGGTGCTCGGCCTTCACTTGAGCACAAGTCAAACACTTTTCTACATACTTCACTACATCTCGCTTCATTCCGGGCCACCAATATTCTACTTTTAAGTCATGGTACATCTTTGTAGCACCGGGGTGAATGGAGTACTTGGATTTGTGAGCCTCATCAAGTAGAACTTGCTTCAACTCACAAGAGAATGGAATCCAAATCCTCCCAAAACGTAAAGTAAGGCCACGAGAATCCTTCGTGAAATATTGGATTTGACCTTGGATTCTTTCTTTCTTAGGATCTCGTTGCAAGGCTTTCTCTTGAGCTACTTTGATTTGGCCAAAGAAATCATTAGTGATCAAGACCCACAAAGGAGAAACAACTAAAGAATGATGGGAACTCTTTCGGCTTAAGGCATCCGCTACAACATTAGCTTTCCCGGGATGATACAAGATCTCGCAGTCATAATCTTTCAAAAGATCTAGCCATCTTCGTTGGCGATTGTTGAGGTCTCTTTGCTCAAAGAAGTACTTGAGGCTTTTATGATCGGAATAGATGGTAATCTTGACTCCATAAAGGTAATGGCGCCAAATTTTCAAAGCAAAGACAACCGCCGCTAACTCTAAATCATGAGTAGGATATCGTTTTTCATGTTCTTTCAATTGTCTTGAAGCATAGGCAATGACTTTACCTCGTTGCATAAGAACACAACCAAGGCCATTAGATGATGCATCACAATACACCACCATGTCTTCTAAGCGTCGGGCAAAACAAGAACCGGTGCTTGACTTAGTTTCTCTCGAAGTTGTTGGAAGGCCAATTCTTGTTCGCCTTTCCATTCAAACTTGATATTCTTTCGAGTCAACTTGGTCAAAGGGGAAGCTATTTTAGAGAAATCTTGAATAAAACGACGGTAATAGCCCGCTAGACCAAGGAAACTTCTAATCTCCGATGGATTCTTAGGTTGCTCCCACTTCATCACCGCACTAATCTTGGCCGGGTCTACCATAATTCCTTCACTATTAACAACATGGCCAAGAAATTGTACTTCTCTTAACCAAAATTCACATTTAGAGAATTTGGCATAGAGTTTCTCTTTACGTAATGTCTCCAGCACCTCTCGTAAATGAACTTCATGATCGGATGAACTTTTGGAATAGATGAGAATATCGTCAATGAAAACGATCACGGACTTATCAAGCATAGGGCGGCAAACACGGTTCATGAGATCCATGAAAGCCGCGGGAGCATTTGTAAGACCAAAAGGCATGACAACAAATTCAAAATGACCATAGCGAGTACGGAAAGCGGTTTTAGGAATATCTTCATCACGTACTTTGAGTTGATGATAACCTGATCGAAGATCTATTTTAGAAAAAATACGAAGCTCCTTGAAGTTGATCGAATAGATCGTCAATTCTAGGCAAAGGGTATTTGTTCTTGACGGTCACCTTGTTGAGTTCGCGATAATCAATGCACATACGCATGCTTCCATCCTTCTTTTTGACAAAAAGAACCGGTGCACCCCAAGGAGAATTACTAGGTCGAATGAAACCTTTATCAAGTAATTCTTGGAGTTGCTTCATCATTTCTTGCATTTCCGTTGGAGCTAAACGGTAAGGAGCTTTAGCAATGGGGTTAGCCCCCGGAATTAAACTAATAGAGAATTCAACTTGCCGTTCGGGAGGAACACCCGGCAAGTCCTCGGGAAAAACATCGGTAAATTCACGAACAATAGGAATATCTTCAATAGATAGGGAATTCTTCTCAACATCAACGATGTGAGCAAGATAGGCTTGACACCCATGAGTCAAATAACGTTGAGCACGGGTAAAAGTACAAACGGATATTGAACGCTCCTTCCTATCGCCATACACAACCAACTCTTCACCCTTAGAAGTCTTCAACCGAATCGCCTTTTCATCACACACGATGATAGCATTATGAACACTTAACCAATCCATCCCTAAGATAATGTCGAACTCGCCCAAAGGAAAAGGAATTAAATTGGCTTGAAAAACATCCGAGTCAATTTTAATCTCACAATCACAAAGCACATCATCAACCAATTCAACTTTACCATTTCCTACTTCAACTTGTAATGGAGCATCTAATTTAGATTTAGGACGAGGAATAGCATATGTGATTCTAGTAGCTACAAAAGATCTATTAGCTCCAGAATCAAATAAAGTTCGCATTGGGATACCATGTACTAGAATTGTACCTGTGACAACATCATTGTCCTCCTTTGCTTGCTCCACATTTAGTTGGAATGCTCTACCCCTTTGATTGCCTTGAGTTTGAGCGTTCCTCCTCTCCGCCTCCCGTCGTCTTTCCTCTTGTCTTTCTTCCTCGGTCAACATTGGGCAAGAACTCTTCATGTGTCCGTCTTTAAAGCATTTAAAACACCAAAGGGGCTTGTTTGGTTTGGACTTGCAATCACGGCTCACGTGCCCCGGTTTCCCACAATTATAACACCCTTTTTCCGTCGCCCTACATACCCCGGAGTGATTTTTCTTGCATTGACGACAAAAGGGAATGTTTCTTCTTGGAGGGTTATTACCGGAACCACTCTCTTGTTTGAACCGCTTATTCGGAGAGTTATTATTATCTTCATGCCTCCTTTTCACATCTCCTTCATCGATTCTTGTTTGTTCAATTTCGTGGTCTCTAGCTACATCCGCCAACATGGTGAAAGACTCCATTTGACGTAGACTTATCTTCTCCCTTATGTTCTTCCTCAATTTTAAGTAGAATTGCTCCTTGAGCAAATGATCTTTTTCTAGAAATTCTGGACAAAATTGAGCTTTATCCAAGAATCGTGAACGAAACTCATTCACACTAAGATTCCCTTGACCATCATTGAGAAATTCACTTCTCAATTTGGTTACTTCCGCCTCCGATCTAAATTCTTTGAAGAACATGTCTTTGAATTCGGGTCATTCAACTTGTGCCATCACTTCACCTTTCACAGTCAACAAACCATCCCACCATCTTTTCGCACTATCACGAAGCATGCCCGCCGCAAATACCACCTTAAGATGCGAAGGACATTGGCTAGTACGAAAGGCTCCTTCAATTTCCGATACCCATCTTGTGCAAACTATGGGATCACGGTTACCGTGATACTCGGGTGGGTGACATACTTCGAAGTCCCTAAAAGTGAATTTCTTCTTGTAAATCTTCTCCCCCGTCACTTCTACATCCCTCTCATCATCGGTTTTCTTACCCTTATCCTTGCCATCCCTCTTCTCAAATTCCCTTTGTACATTGATGGCCACTTCTTCCCTAATCATTTGAGCTATATGATTATTCATAGCTCCTTCCATAGTATCATTAAGTTTCTTGAGTAAAACAGAGGAATATTTCTCAAGAGCTCTTCCTATTTGATCCGATATGTCCATACTACCTTCGGGAAATACTTGCTCTTCTTCATTCCTTCGGTTATATTCAGTCTCCTCGAGGTTGTGTTGCTCAGCCATACTATAATAAGAGTAGGTAAAAGGATTTAAACACAAAATCTATCTCTAAATTCTATGAACCACAAGCCGAAACCTACAACTTTATACTAGACCGTTCCAAAGTTTGATGCGGTTAGTTTATAAATTTTTTTTTTTTTTTTTTTTTTTTTTTTTTTTTTTTTTTTTTTTTTTTTTTTTTTTTTTTTTTTTTTTTTTTTTTTTTTTTTTTTTTTTTTTTTTTTTTTTTTTTTTTTTTTTTTTTTTTTTTTTTTTTTTTTTTTTTTTTTTTTTTTTTTTTTTTTTTTTTTTTTTTTTTTTTTTTTTTTTTTTTTTTTTTTTTTTTTTTTTTTTTTTTTTTTTTTTTTTTTTTTTTTTTTTTTTTTTTTTTTTTTTTTTTTTTTTTTTTTTTTTTTTTTTTTTTTTTTTTTTTTTTTTTTTTTTTTTTTTTTTTTTTTTTTTTTTTTTTTTTTTTTTTTTTTTTTTTTTTTTTTTTTTTTTTTTTTTTTTTTTTTTTTTTTTTTTTTTTTTTTTTTTTTTTTTTTTTTTTTTTTTTTTTTTTTTTTTTTTTTTTTTTTTTTTTTTTTTTTTTTTTTTTTTTTTTTTTTTTTTTTTTTTTTTTTTTTTTTTTTTTTTTTTTTTTTTTTTTTTTTTTTTTTTTTTTTTTTTTTTTTTTTTTTTTTTTTTTTTTTTTTTTTTTTTTTTTTTTTTTTTTTTTTTTTTTTTTTTTTTTTTTTTTTTTTTTTTTTTTTTTTTTTTTTTTTTTTTTTTTTTTTTTTTTTTTTTTTTTTTTTTTTTTTTTTTTTTTTTTTTTTTTTTTTTTTTTTTTTTTTTTTTTTTTTTTTTTTTTTTTTTTTTTTTTTTTTTTTTTTTTTTTTTTTTTTTTTTTTTTTTTTTTTTTTTTTTTTTTTTTTTTTTTTTTTTTTTTTTTTTTTTTTTTTTTTTTTTTTTTTTTTTTTTTTTTTTTTTTTTTTTTTTTTTTTTTTTTTTTTTTTTTTTTTTTTTTTTTTTTTTTTTTTTTTTTTTTTTTTTTTTTTTTTTTTTTTTTTTTTTTTTTTTTTTTTTTTTTTTTTTTTTTTTTTTTTTTTTTTTTTTTTTTTTTTTTTTTTTTTTTTTTTTTTTTTTTTTTTTTTTTTTTTTTTTTTTTTTTTTTTTTTTTTTTTTTTTTTTTTTTTTTTTTTTTTTTTTTTTTTTTTTTTTTTTTTTTTTTTTTTTTTTTTTTTTTTTTTTTTTTTTTTTTTTTTTTTTTTTTTTTTTTTTTTTTTTTTTTTTTTTTTTTTTTTTTTTTTTTTTTTTTTTTTTTTTTTTTTTTTTTTTTTTTTTTTTTTTTTTTTTTTTTTTTTTTTTTTTTTTTTTTTTTTTTTTTTTTTTTTTTTTTTTTTTTTTTTTTTTTTTTTTTTTTTTTTTTTTAATATTCCACTGAGCCGCAGTGGGAGGATTCATCCCCCACTGCGCCGCAGTCAAGACCGGGACAGAAACAAAAGTTTTCCAGAGATATTCCACTGAGCCGCAGTGGGAGGATTCATCCCCACTGAGCCGCAGTGGGAGCCCAGATTTCTCAAAAACCACATCTAGACACTTAAATCAACTTGCAACTCATCCAACTCAAATCCAAACCTCATTAGACCATAATTCAGAGTTCATCTTATATAAAACACCACTACAAACATAGTTTGACATCCAAACACAATTCACATTTACAATTGCCATCAAATGGGTCAATTGCCCAAGTTGGCATTTGATCAAAATAACCATACAAGCTTTTGCGACCCCAAAAGACTCACATATGACCAAATTTACTGAAATGTACCAAGAACATGATTACCAAAACATCCAAGTGTCAAGAGCTATGATGAGGAGGGATATCTAAGTATCTACCAAAAACACCATTCATCTAAGAATGGCTATACCTTTAAGTCCTTCAAAAGCAACTTTCTTCTATTCAACTTCAATCAACAAGAACCTAGTTCCTTCTTCCGGAACCGCCTATATGAAAAAGAGAAACAACTAAAACGTAAGCGAATGCTTAGTGAATATACTTGCATACATTTATGAACACGAAGGAGGGCAACGCACAAAGGACTATTATATGTAACCTATGACACCGTCGTGCCATACTTACATACTCACCTTTGTACTTTAACGCTATACATGGATCCATATAAGCAAATCAACACAATCAATATCACATATCGGGATTCTTAGGCCCCGGAGGTTCTTAGGCCTCATTCACAAGGGATTCTTAGGCCCCATAAATCACATATCAAGAGGTTCTTAGGCCTCATACACAAGGGATTCTTAGGCCCCATTATCATTTTGCCCCACATGGGCTTTAACGCCAAATCGATTTCCATACATGAAATCCATCATCATATGGAAAATCGACCCAACGTATACATAAAGGTATGCAAATATACTCACCTCCTCCGCGACTTGAACAACAACTCGATATAATGTCAATGCACAAATACAAGCTTCAACCTATAATCACATCATAATATGCATATAAGCTTACATTCACTATTTTGACTAACTCAACTTAGTCTTTCATATCATTCACTAGCCTTCCTAATTCAAACCCACCTCATTTGTCATTGAGTTGCTTTCATTATCAATAAATCACTAGATAGCTCAATCCACTATTTTCATCATCACTTCATCAATTAGTGAAAATCAACATTTCTCACAAATCAACATTATCAAGTTAACAAATATATTTCTTAGTTAAACTTATCATACAACTCAATGACAAACTAGGTTATACAAGAATTTGGGGGTAATTTACATAAAACTCAATTTCTATAAAAAAAAACCCCAAATTGAAGATTCTCAAGAACCCTAATTGTCAATAACAAGTAAAAACTAGATTAATGGAAATCAATACCTCAAGAATGAAAGATAAAAGATTAAGATTCAATTCTCAATCTCCTCCCTCTTCTTCCTCCTACAATTTTCGGCCACCACCCCTAACCCACAAACCCTAACCCTTCAATTTCTTAGATAATATAAGGTTATTGTTGTTATGATTCTTGGATGGATTACTTGAATTGCATGAAGGATATGATTAGAGTTAGGTTGGGAATGAATAAGAAGCTTGAAGAAGATGGTAGTGGAATTATGAGTAAGGAGGGAAAGACTTGGCTGGCAGCCTAATGGTGTGCCACGCCCCATTTCATATTTTGAGGGGGAAAATCCCCACTATCCGCTAAAGTTCCAACTAATTTAACCCCATATCCAAAAATAAAATACTAGGAAATTAATTTAATGTCAAAACTATAAAAAGGGTTAATTTCTTTACCTTAAAAACTTTGGGGTGTTACAACCCAGATTACGGGTTGTAGCTAGTGTAAATTTTTTGGTATACGTTGTACTCTTTATTGGTGCTACGGGTAAAAGAAATATAGAATACTGGCGGTCAATATAGTTAATAAAGTTACTTAACTATACCATGATTTCTAATTTAGATATTTTGATCACATTTGTACGTAGTTGATAAAATGAAAACTGAAAAGAGGCCATCCGATAACTGAAATGCAAGCAATCAAGGCCGGCTCTAAGGAAACTTGGGTCTAGGACGAGCTTGAAGAAAGGCCCCTAAGCTAAGAACAACGAATTTGATCTGGGGATCTACAAACCAAAATATGTTTGTACCTAATATGTCTTAACTACCAATCTAAAAGCTAATAGTTTATTAATAAATGTATAAACAATATATAAAATATAATTTTTACACATATATGTATATATAAAAATTGAAAATATGAGCCCCGAAAAATCAGACCTCGGACAGTCGTCCACTTTGTCCTATGCCTAAGCCCCCATGCAAGCAATAAAAATAAGAATTAAATGCAGAAACTTTGCACAGTTGAACACCAATGTTAATTATTTTGTATTCATGAATGACTGGAATATAACGTAAGTAAGCTTTCCCAATTAAAACACAGAACTGAAACGAAATGAACATATTCGATTGGATGTAACATTACGTTTTGGTTGTACTTGTACTCTGTATAGTTCGGTTTCGATTATGATTTCTAATCCAAACAAATTAAATTGAGCTGCATGTTCCAATGTACCATACCAACCAAGCTCAAACATAAACATCTATATGCATGCGTGTATCTATTAGTTTTGTTTATAAAATTTCATTATTATTATATATAAATAGATAGATGTAGGATACGTTTGACATTCAGTTTTTTGGAGCTTTTAGGAGCTTCAAGCTTTTAGCTTTTAAGAAAAAGTTCCTACCTTATAAAAAGTCTCGTTTGGTTGGAGAAGCTTCAAGCTTTTTGGATGTATAAAAAAGCTCTATATTGTAACGCTAGTTCAGGAGAAGCTACAAGCTTTTAGAACACAAAGTTACTTAATTGCCCTTCTTTATCTCTGTGATATATATATTTCGAACTAACATATTTGTATATGTATGTAGTACATTAGTATGGTGAATGACTGCATAAGGACATGATGACTGCATAAGGACTATGAGGAGCAAGACCTCCTTTTAATGCCTCTCATAGAGGCATCTCTCGACACGTGGCAATATAATCATTAAGAGGCGTTTCTTTCTTTTCATGGGAGCAAGACCTTCCATATTAATGCACCTTTAAGGGACCCACAATGTATATTATACTATATATTTAATTAAATAAAACTTTAATATATTAATATTATATATAAAAAGGACAAAAAAGACAAAAGAAGTACTTTTTGCAGGTGGGCACAATTCCATAGGAACTAATTTGGGCGTCCAAAATGCGACTGGACAAACTTTTTTTTAGTGGAGAACGCCCCTTGGGGCAATGTAGATGGCGTCCTAGGGCGTTTTTGCGCATAAAAAGTGAAAAAAAACGCCTTGCTAGTCAGGTGGGGCTCACTCTCACTCACAAATTATTTATTTCGATTACCTCATCCATTTTAAGTTTTGTTATAAGTTTAGCTTTAATATAGTGTAGCAAATATTTTCCTTATGCATTCAATTAAGAAAAAGATCTATATATATTATGTTCAGTATTAACTGTATTTTATTTATGTCTATTTTTGTCTTTTTATACATTATATTAAAAGTTACAGCTACTCTACCAAACACATAAATATATCTAAAAAGCTTTAGCTAACAGCTTTCAGCTACAGCTACAGTTACCAGCTAACAGCTTCCAGTCAACAGCTACCAGCTAGTTTTGCCAAACATACCCGTAGTAGTAATTAATTACTACTTCCTCCCCGTGCCAAAATATATACTCCGTCCCATATTAAAGTGTCCTAGTTTGACTTTTTGAGTCTTTTTCTTTCAACTTTGACCGTAAATATTTTTGTTTGTGTTATATAACACTTGATATAGCATATATGAATTGATTGAGTTTTATATGTACTTTTCATTGATATAACTTTCATCAACTAATATATAACACAAACAAAGATATTTACGATCAAAGTCAGAAGAAAAAGACTTGACCAGTCAAAATAAGACAATTAAAATGGGACGGAGGGAGAGAGTAGTAGAATTGATGGAAAATAAAATTGGAATAACAGCTGTTGATTTCATTCATAAAGAAGTCGATCTATAGCGAGTTATTGAGATTATAGGGAGAAGGAAATTACAATATAGTTGAAACTACAAAAAATCTAAGTACACGTACAAAAGGGGTTATAGGCCGATCTAACCAATTAGATTAATTACTTGCAACCTTTACACGCTGATTGGTTACCCAATTAAAAGAGAGCTAGAAGAACATCAATATTGTCAAATAGGAGGGCTTCAGTTTTAGTTGCTTTGTCTTGAGAACTAAAATATCCAATTGCTAAACTAAACTGAGGCTGGAATCAAAAAATAGACCACTAAACATGAAAACGATGCACTTACTTAAATATCTAAAGCAGATAGAAAACAAACACCAAAACACCCACACACACCCCCCCCCCCCCCCCCCCCCCCCCCCCCCCCCCCCCCCCCCCCCCCCCCCCCCCCCCCCCCCCCCCCCCCCCCCCCCCCCCCCCCCCCCCCCCCCCCCCCCCCCCCCCCCCCCCCCCCCCCCCCCCCCCCCCCCCCCCCCCCCCCCCCCCCCCCCCCCCCCCCCCCCCCCCCCCCCCCCCCCCCCCCCCCCCCCCCCCCCCCCCCCCCCCCCCCCCCCCCCCCCCCCCCCCCCCCCCCCCCCCCCCCCCCCCCCCCCCCCCCCCCCCCCCCCCCCCCCCCCCCCCCCCCCCCCCCCCCCCCCCCCCCCCCCCCCCCCCCCCCCCCCCCCCCCCCCCCCCCCCCCCCCCCCCCCCCCCCCCCCCCCCCCCCCCCCCCCCCCCCCCCCCCCACACCCACACACACACACACAAAAACTCGATCGGGAGGTTATCGATCGGTGCCACCTACATGTCAAGTAGTAAGTAAACCTCAGTCAGTCGAGAGCATGATTCAACTTGTTGGCATTGTACAATTAATATTGTGTATTAAGTTGATGGATATTATCATATGTTGCTTTACTTTAAAATACCTACGCCAAGGGTGAACAAAAAGATTACATGCATATAATTAATCGAATTCATCATTACTTAAAATTATATTTTTGTTTGGGAAAGATAGCAAAATATTATGACAAAAAATCAAACCAAGCTGGAAAATTACAGATAGAAAATAAGATGTGGTTACAAGTTTTATTTATTTTTTAATTACTTTACGTGTCCATAAATATACAAACAAAAAGTTTAGAATTTTTTCTTTCTTTCTTATATTTATATAACAACAAATGTTAGTGCTTAGTTTTTCATTTGGTTAGTACTAAAACATCGATCAATGTTCAGAGTTGAGCAAAGAACTCCAAAAAAGCCATCCCAAATATAGTTAAATTCGGTTTGCACGCTAAACACTAAACTTGTTTACTAAAATATTGATATTATTAAACTTAATTAACATTGTAGCTTAGGACAATTTTACTCTACACAAGGCACTTATGCTATATACCTATTTCAGAATTCAGAGTACACATCAAACCACCTTTTCACGCGAGCTTAAGGAATAAGCGAAGATCTTGTAATGATCAATTCCATGTATGTACGTCACCTTTTACATAAATTGATAAAGGTAAAATTGTGTTATATAGATAAAATTAAGGGATAATTACTATCTTTGAATGTAACTAACTATGGACGAATGTCTATAGTGTGAAAAAACTAAAGTTGTGTTAATTGTATGTAATAACTTTCAAATCTTGTCTATTGTATGTATCCATAATAATATTCAATCTAGCTAACTCTTATTTTATACATTAAATCACCAACTAAAAATGAGTAGAAAAATATTTGTTGAACATGCAGCCAAACTGCTCCAAAACCATTTGAACATGCATGGTTAACAACCCACTTTAATTACTATACTAACTTTTCTTTTTCTAACTTCTAACTAATTAAGATTAATACCCGGAATTCAAAAATTACCTAATGGCGAAAGACACTTCATACATCTACGAATGACAAACATTAGTACATCACTATGTAGCCTAAACCTACTAATACCATCAGTTACGAAAAATCTTGTCGCTTAAAGACCCACTGCGATAATCTCGGTTATCTTGAACCATTGACTAGCGAATATGGTGTGTGTGGGATTTATCAACTTTATTATGTATGAGAAGGCACATGCGTCACAGTGACAAAAAGTTCAACTACCCACCAAGAATGATTGAAAGCCCATTTACGTGTGTACAAAGCAAGAAGGAATTGTCTAGAAATTTGACTTTTGACTTTGAATATATAAGTACAAGCAACGGATCCGAGGAGCAACTTCTGCTAATCATCAAAGTTTCTACACCACGTACTTTCTTTATCATCATTTGACTTTCCTCTTAATTTGTCAAGGTCAGACCATTACTAATTTTGAAAATAATATTTACGTGTTATATTGTACTAGTACTAATCTAATACTCCGTATTAAATAACCTTGGTCGATCAATTTCTGCTTTTTAAATAAAAGTTTCTTACAATTATTCCGAAATGATAATCGTAAATACGTATGTGTCAAGTATTTAATTTATCTCTTGACGAACACCCAAAGAGACAAATCTCTCTATCAAGTGGGTAACGTTATATTGGCATTCTCCAATTTGTGCTAACAAGGTGATTTTTACTAGCTCACAAAATGTACTTTCATTGTTCCATGTGAGATAGCAAAATAATTTTGGATTTTATCGTTCGAGATATATCTTGCCTGGAATATATGGTACAAAAACTGAAAATCAATCAAGGTAAATATTTATTTTGTACTATCACCTCTGCTTTAATGAATGCACATGACAATATACAATGTTTTGGGTTAAGCATCTTGTGATGTATGTAACTTGTACACTTTTATTATTGTATGAAAACAACTTTCATCTGATTCATTGTATGTAATTAACTTGTAAAATTGAATGAATCGTGTAAGAAATCGGCCGGATACGGACGTCGCACCATCTGGCATCTGAGACTTGACACAATGAGTGGCCTCCATATTAACATTTAGCCCGTTACTTACACGATTCATTAATTTTTGCAAGTTAATTAAATACAATGAATCGGATAAAAGTTGTTTTCACACAATAAAAAAAGTGTACTAACTTACATAAATTCAAATACTTAACCCATATTTTTTTTTTAGTTTTTAATGATGGCGTCATCAGTTTTACGGTCAATAGTGCAGTGGTAATTATTGTGGTGTTACAAGAAGAAAAAGTTATATGTTTTTCGGTCTTCAATATATAATTGACTCTTAACATTATTCTACTTCTTCAGATGAGACTTATTTTTTGTGCATCTAAATAAAACTTTTGGCCAAATTCACAATTGTCATATATACATAAAACAGAGTCAAATAATGCAGACAATATGGTTGATTAAATGTCTGAATATATAACGAAAATTAACTGTCGGGATGAAAATTGCAATAAACCACATGGATAATTTTGTAGAAGTGAGAAAAAAGTGATGTGAAATGACAAAAATTCACTTCACGTGACTTGCACGTGGGTGGTCCCGGGGGCGGGGGGGGGGGGGGGAAGATGAAGATGGGTGAAAAGACATAGGGGGTTAACGGATCCAAGGACGAAATGCAACCACAAGGATGATTTTGGCCAAAAGTTAATGACAGGGATGAGAATTGCAAAAATGACAAACTACAAGGACGATTTTTGCACTTTACCCTTTATTCTTAGAGTAAATTATATTTTTCGTCCTTTAACTTGATAACTTTTGCACTATCAATCCCTTATCTTTACTCCTATATAATAGAGGAGCCCTTTTTCTAAATCTCAAATTACAACTTTGAACTACCTAAATTACCCTTCTTTTTTATTCACTAATTTAAACATATCTACATAATATACCTATAATACCCTTAAATCTCAACCACTCATTTTCCTCTCTCTCCTCAAATTTCAACCACTCATTTTTTTCTCTCTCCTTCATAAACCATTTTATTCCTCTAATTCATTCAAAATCTTTTATCTCAAAAAAAATATATCGATAAATTATAAAAATTATATGGGTGTTCTTAAAATTTCATGCTCTTTCATTAGAGATGTCATTCGATATACTTTCGACGAATTTTTAAATCCGAGGGCGGAGCCCGTACGGCTAAGTCATTTGGCTATCACACTCTATGACTTATCACCTCCTATGACCTATCACCCCCACCATCTCACCGCCGCAACGCGCGGGTACTTTCTCTCGTGTTAATTAATTACAATTTACCTCTAGAGTTGGCAAAATTTTACAATTGAAGTCCAAAGCTGGTCGTTAACCCCCGCACGTGACATAGATGTGAGGATAGATTTGTCATTTCCGTTTTCCAATGCTCTAGTATATTGAGTAAATTAAAGTTTTCGTCCCTCAAGTTGTCAAGTTTTTTATATTACATCCTAAGGTAAATTACTTATGTATGATTCATCTTCATCTTTCCTCTCGGAATTTTCAAATCCAAAATATATTTAGAATTAAAATTATTCTTCTTTATCTCTTCTTTAAAACTTTTAACTTTTATATCCAACAACAGAAAAGAAAAAAAAAGAATAAAGGGTGATCTCATGTGAATATATTTTAAGTAAATATATTATAATATTGAGAACGAACTTCACTCCTACAAAATATTTAAGCAATAGCTATTCTATATAATCTGGATATAAAGGAAAAGGACAAATTACAAATAGAGGTAAAAGAGGACTATAAGTTGGGTAATTTCTTGAAATACAAATATAGATCTATAATGAGCGGCGATACCTAAGTGGCGGCAAGTTGCGGTAGGGTTTTTACGGTGTTTTGCGGTTATAATAGTGGAATCTCGTTTTAAGAGAGGAAAATCATCAAAGGTTTGATCCAATTGGCTAGATGAAAGTTCAATTAATTCAATTAGTCTTGTGGAAACCAAAGGAACTTTTGGTTGAAAAGTAAGTATCTAGGGTATTGTTAGATATTTTTCTTTTATTGATTATTGATATAGGTTTTGTTTGTACAATTAAGCTTTTGATCGGTCAATGAATCATTGGGTCAGTTGTATTTTAATATTTATATAAAGATACAAAAATTGTCATGTTTTCCACAGAATTTGATTTTGACTTTCTTTATAAATTAGTAATAGTACTTGCAAAAGGATATTCATACTTGTAAAACGCTTAGAAAATAAAACGGGTAGAAGTTATACGTGTAATTATATATAGGGAAATTGTTAACTAATGCCCAGTGGGTGTTTAATAAATTGCGTTTTCCTAAAATATCAATAAACGTGATTAATGATTAATCAAAATGCATTTAATAGTCATTAAATCAAACTAATTCTTAACATTTTAAACTGAATCATAGATACATATTAGTTTATTTTAAGAAACTAACTAGTGTCTCGACACATTAGTTATCTTAACGTAAACTTTCATAAAATATAAAGATAAATATGGTAACTTTTGAGTTAAATATATTACTTGTATTTTACGCGTATTATCAGAGATGGCTCAAGCTTTTTTATGGCCTTAAACGAGATCGATTTTGGGGGCCTAATTTATTAACATACAAAGTAAAGTAAACAAAAATAAAAAAAAATACATGCTACGGTGAAGGACCACAACTGCTACTGCCTTCTACATTTTGTGTTGTTGTCAACACCTCTTGCTCGTCACTCTGCTGATCACCTGGTCTACTCTTTTTAGCGGCTGTTTAATTCTTGCCTCGTCCCCCTTTTTTTTCCCATTCGTTTATTTCTTTTTCTCAAGAGTTAGGGCTTATTTCTAATTATTTAGTATATTATTGCCCAAGTATTATAAACCTTAAGTCCACTATACAATATTGGGGGCCTTGTAGTTTTGGGGCCCAAAGCACTGACCCATATACACATTGGAGCCGGCTTTGCGTATTATTTACGAAATTTCTCATGAAGTGGAACTCCCATCTCTCTATATATATGTGTGTATGTAAGAATAACAATTATTCGATTTCACTAAAACCCTACGGTCGTAAAATTAACACACTCAAACCCTAAATTCGATTTCAAATCATCGAAAATCTTTCCTCCGATCGAATGGGCAAAACCACTGCCAATACTTCCACCTCAAAAGTAAGTAACTTTTTCATAATATATCTATTCTTTTTACTGTTTCATCTATTCTTTTTACTGTTTCGTTCGTTCTTTACATATATTATATATATAAACATGTATGGAAATATATATATCTCTGCATGAATGTATATATTTATGATTATCATGAAGCTAATATATTTGGTTTTTAATTTTCAGATTGATTCTGCTGTTGATGTTGTTGTTGACCCACAAGTTAAAACCATGAATAAAGGTAATTAATTTCTTGCAATATTTTTGTTTCTTGAATGTATATATATATTATGTTATTATTGTAGTTATATCGATCATTAGAATTAGGGTTATATATATATACTTAATTTTGTTAATTATAACTTATCCGGTCCTGATTCAGTGAAAGGGTTCTAATTACTACATGATTAATTAAAACTTATGGTTGTTGTCCTGATTCACTACATGATTAACTGATAAACTCCCTCTTTTAATTAGATGTATGTGTGTTTTTGTATGTATAGGCAAGAGGGGTGCAGAGGAGATAATTGGGAATAAAGTAAAGAAGCCGAAGATAGTCAACGATGTTGTTGACCAGGCTGATAATAAAGAGGAAAGCTTGGAAGAGAGTTTATCGGATGATGAATTGATGACTCAGATCAAGAAAAAGATTATACAGCCATCATTAGGCCTCTCCCTAAGGGGGTGTTCGACCGATCGTCGACACCTCTTCCACGTCGACTCCATAGGGAGCAAGCTCGTCGACCCCCTTCTTCGTCCGCTGGCTTCGATCCATCGAAGAGTATAGACGAGAGAGATTGGAGCGTGTGTGGGCCAGGCCTTCAACGGCTAAACAAAAAAAAACCTTTTTTTTCAATTAATTTAAAAACCAACGGCTCCTCCTTTTTTTAAATTTTTTTTTTTTTAACTTTCCATCTATATATACTACCATTTCACATCTCATTCTTCATCACCCATTCCATTTTCTTCACACTATCAATAAAACTCTATATATTTTCACTAAATATGTCGAGTTCCGACGAAGATTCAGTTTCATACATTCGTAAGTATACAATAGATGCCGAAATGTTAAACACTTTCGTTACTTTAATTGACGAAGAAGAAGAAGAAGCAGAGAGCTCGAGAATGGCAAACAGACCAAAAATACCAAGAAGAACAATACCCAGAAACCATGTGGAAGCCGCCACACGTTTATATAATCATTACTTTGCCCCGCAACCCGTTTACCCTGCCGATTATTTTAGAAGGCGTTTTCGAATGCCCAAAGAAATGTTTCTTCGTATAGTGAACGATATACATTCCTTTAACGCCATACAACCATTACCAAAACACTTTGCATTCTTCCACAACGCTCCTACCGACGTTGTGGGTCGCCCGGCGTTAAATATTTTTCAAAAATGTACTTCCGCTATACGCCAGCTGGCTTATGCTTCTACTGCCGACCAGTTAGATGAATACCTCGAAATGGGTTCCCAAACGTCTTACGATTCATTGAACTACTTCTTCTGCAAATGTGTTGTTCAGTTATATCACTCAGAGTTTTTGAGAAAACCCACACAAGAAGATGTTAACCGCGTGACCGCCAAACACGAGGCGGTACATGGTTTTCCGGGTATGCTTGGAAGCGTTGATTGTATGCATTGGGCTTGGAGAAACTGCCCAACGGCATGGCAAGGCCAATACACTCGTGGTGACAAAGGACATCCGACGATTATGCTTGAAGCGGTTGCTTCATATGATTTGTGGATTTGGCATGCTTACTTTGGACCCGCCGGTTCGAACAACGACATCAACGTCCTTAATGAATCTGACTTGTTCGACCAGCTTCTCCAAGATAAAGCTCCTGCGGTAAATTTCACCGCTAATGGCCAAGAGTTTACAAAGGGTTACTATCTAGCTGATGGTATCTATCCAGAATGGGCTACACTTGTCAAGTCTTTCAAGTGTCCCATGGACCCTAAGACCAGTAAATTCAAACGCTTCCAAGAGTCTGCAAGAAAAGACGTGGAGCGTGCTTTTGGGGTACTTCAAGGCCGATGGAGAATCCTTCAACAAAGTGCCCGTCCATTAAGTATTAACAAAATTAAATGCATCATGTACTCTTGTGTGCTGTTGCACAACATGGTCGTTGAATATAACGGGCGTGCAATCAGTCCTTTGGATCTGGAGCTAATTCCCGATACGCCGCCAGCGCGTTCTTGGGACGAACGTGTTGACCTTCACTTACGTATGACAGGGGAGTTACGTGATAGGGCGACACACAACCGTCTAAGAGGCGCCCTAGTCGAGCACATTTGGAACTTGCCGGAAAACCAACGTGAACGTTGAGTGTTTTTTTTTTAAATTGTCTTTTTTTAATTAATAAATGTAATGTGTTGTTTTTTTTAATAAATGTAATGTGTTTTTTTTTAATAAATGTAATGTGTTTTTTTTAATAAATGTAATGTGTTGTTTTTTTTTAATAATTTTAAATA
Organism: Erigeron breviscapus; assembly: GCA_034093135.1. Taxonomy (NCBI): domain Eukaryota; kingdom Viridiplantae; phylum Streptophyta; class Magnoliopsida; order Asterales; family Asteraceae; genus Erigeron; species Erigeron breviscapus. Next base: position 159,194,975 of record CM067168.1, read on the forward strand.
AATGTTGAATTATTTATTTTTTGTGTAAATATAAAATTAAATAAATAAAAGTTGTGGAAGAGGGGTTATAGGGAGTGAGTGTGGAAGAGGGTGGATGAAGAGAGAGAAAAGCTGATGTGGCAGTGTGGAAGAGGTGTGGAAGAGGTGTTGGGTGTTCTAGCTTAGGGAGAGGCCTTACTATAACTTCACAGAAAATTCCGATCGAATGGGCAAAACCACTGCCAATACTTCCACCTCAAAAGTAAGTAACTTTTTCATAATATATCTATTCTTTTTACTGTTTCGTTCGTTCTTTACATATATTATATATATAAACATGTATGGAAATATATATATCTCTGCATGAATGTATATATTTATGATATATATAAACATGTATGAAAATATATATCTCTGCATGAATGTACATATTTATGATTATCATGAAGCTAATATACTTGGTATTTGATTTTCAGATTGATTCTGCTGTTGATGTTGTTGTTGACCCACAAGTTAAAACCATGAATAAAGGTAATTAATTTCTTGCAATATTTTTGTTTCTTGAATGTATATATTATGTTATTATTATAATTATATCGATCTTTAGAATTAGGGTTATATATATAATTAAAACTTATGGTTGTTGTCCTGATTCACTACATGATTAACTGATAAACTCCCTCTTTTAATTAGATGTATGTGTGTTTTTGTATGTATAGGCAAGAGGGGTGCAGAGGAGATAATTGGGAATAAAGTAAAGAAGCCGAAGATAGTCAACGATGTTGTTGACCAGGCTGATAATAAAGAGGAAAGCTTGGAAGAGAGTTTATCGGATGATGAATTGATGACTCAGATCAAGAAAAAGATTATACAGCCATCAATTACTATAGAAGATGTAAAATCCAGCACAACAGAAGAGAGCGGCGAGGCTGACATAACTTCACAGGAGAGTACTTCTGATGATGAAGAGCTATCTAACCCGCGGTTGGGTGGTAAATTTAGGTGGTTTGCACCACGACGTACACCTGTTCAGATCAAAGACTACGCTTGGACACGAGAACAAGAAGACGCTTTGTTTGATGCCTTTAATTTAGTTTCAGAAAGCAGTGATCAAACTCAAATGGGACTACGTTGAAAAATGGGGTTGGGACTTCTGCTAGTTAATATATTTAGGTCATTGATCATGCCATATATGATTACTTATTTTTTTTTCTTGATCATTGTAATTATGGGTGTTTATGTGAGCTTATTGTATGAGATGTTATCAGAAGTCTAGAATGTATATTCTGGCAGAAACTGAGATTCAAATTTTTTATTTTGTTGTTGAAAAAAAAGTTATGATCATTAATTTCGATATTGGTGTCCACATATCTGAATGGAAGGTATGCCCCTTCGCCGACATCCAATAGAAATGAATCGATATATTGAAGACTAGTATCATCTCTGGAACAGGATGACACCCTTTGCTAAAGTTAGTAGTGTTTTATGTATGATATCTGTAGTTTATTTCCGGATTTGGATACTATCATTTGACAATTAGGCAGAATCTCGGTTACTCTGTTAGTATAGATACTCATATCCTTTTCTCTGAAGATTTTTGCCAAAGCATAGAACATATACAACTTAAAAAGCTATAAAAACTTTACCAAATTATGTTTGAGGTATGCAATACAAAGCTCTCAATAACATTAGTTAAAAAATAACGAAACAACAAACAAACAACACTCGTTTATTCAAGCAATATGAAAACTTTATTGTGAGAAAAAGTCATGAAAGATATGCAGATAGTCAGTAGTACTTAATAGGTATCAAGAAGTCCTCCATGATCATGGCAACAAAGGAAGGCAATGTATTTCTCCATGAGGCGATGACACTCTGGGCACTGCATGCCTTCAGGGATTCTACCTGCAGCAATTGGAAACTCAAAGCGGCAGCAATTGTTTGCTGCGACATGAAGCTTGTTGTGGTACTCGGTAAATGACAAATCAAAGCCCTTTGACGGAATATCTCCCTTCCACAAGTCAAAGTCAGCTGGTGTTTGCACCATGGTGGTTCCGTGCCCATTGGTCAAGATATTTGAACCTCTGCAGAACAAAGCCCACGAACCATCCTTGTCATAGCTTAGCAGTTTCTTGATCTCTTGCATCAAGGGGTCTTGATCATCGGCCTTTTGTAGTTGAATTTTGGAGTATAACATGCTCTCCAACCGTGTCCAAAAGAACCACATTAGTGTACTTTCTTGCCAGCAGTAACTAAGCTTCTCAACAGTGATGGTTGCAATAGCCCGTCTGACATGTTCCTTTTTCTTGCTTTTCCCAACATATACCATCTCTAATGGAATGCGTGCAGCAGTTGCCATAGCCCGTGCTGTGGTTGTGAATTTGCGTATCCACTCAATGTCATTTCCTCCATACAGGAATATGTATTTGTCGTCTCTTATCTGAAAAATGTATTGTGATACCAATTTATCATATGAAAACACTTTTGAAGGAACATAACATTCTTCTCATTGGCATGGTTTATCATGCCTATATGTAATGATTAGCAGAAAAAAGGATCATTGGAAGAACTCACCCAATTCAGTATGGTCGGGTCCATGCTACTGACTAGCAACTCGAGCCTCCAAGTTTCATCCCTCCACAACAGTTCCTCTTTGCTGCTGGTGAAAGGGAAGGCATTGGTCCCCCATATCCACATCATGTGGATAGCATTCGGGCTCAGCTCCCTTCCCTGTGGGTCTAGTACTACTAAAATGGCCTTGTTCCTAAAATGCCATCTATCTCCAATGGACTTGACAACAACCTTGTCAATGATGGAGGGGTGGTACACAGAGTACCATGGCATTTTGTTTCTTGTCTCCTCAAATTTTGCGTTCATTGCATCGGTGTACTGTACAGACGGGTCAACTATGGGTATCCACACAACCTCATATGGACCATCCGTTCTTGTTCCCTGAATGCGGGAGTCGTTATAAATTTCTTCAAGAATTGAAAGCTCATCACCATGCATTTCTAGCCCCGATATTAGCAACAATACATTCTTCTTCCGCAGAACTTCCAGTCTAACCTGCATGTTCATGTATTAACAAGGTGTTAATTAAAATATATGTATAAATTTGGATAATTGGATCCAAAGAAATTTATACCCTCTTCTTAGTAGAACCATCATAGAGTGGTAGTATATCATCTCTTGGACTAATCAAAATTTTCAGAATTTTCATATTATCAATATGAACTGTTTCAAACAGATGATTGAAAGAGTTCCTGAATTCAAATTCTTTCTTGTCTCCTGTATTAGTCAAACAAGAAAATACTTATCACTAGTTATATACAAGTATTCAATACATGTTTTTTTCATTTTTCTGTTAAAGATCCATAACGTACCAACAACAATACGGCAGCTTTCCAGTTGTTGCCTGAGAAACTCGTGTATGTGATTGATCTTTAGACTTAAGGTGGATAGTTCCCAAGATTGCAATTCTGTTGATGAAATCCCATACCTGAAATTTTTTCAAGTTACCGTCTTTACAACGATATGCACAGTAAAAATAGAATTTCAGAAAAAGGGAAGAGGTTTCTTTACTCATGGCCCACGCTGGTCAAGCTGGCAACTTGCGAGGCACAAGCAATGATACCTCTGATGTTCCAGTAAACAGCAGTAGGAATGGTATTTATTGCCGAGGCCATGGCTGGCATATCAGGAGTTATGTACATTGATGGAAGATCTTTGAATTGAACAATGCATTGTGTTAGTTCCAAAATAGAGTGAATAAGTTTGTTAAGGGCATCAAACCGAGGTTTCAATGGAGTCGTATGCTCCATGATTGTTGGAACTTGTCTAAGGATTGCCATGGATTTAGCAAGTTGGTTTGATGAGTAAATCTGAACCAGCAACCAGAATTCCCCGTAATTGAGAGCAAAAGCTGCGAGGGCTAGAACCAACTTTGCGTCCCAGTGAAAGTTTCCAACGGTGTGAAAAAGTGCAAGGGCTGTCGTATGCCCATCACCACCTGTTAAGCATTTTAATGCCATCTGCATATTCACAAACAAGTTTTTACGTAGCCAGAGGTTTATAATTAACTACATTTTGATCTCACAGAAAATAAAATGTAAGTATAATAATTAAAACTTGTTTTTTAGATGATACCTCGCTTGCGAGTTTGTCAATGATATGAGACAGAGAATTGAGCATGACAACAACATTACTCTGATGGAATTTATGATCTAGTTTATCTCCATTTGTATGTGCACCCTAAACCAAATATAAGAAACATACGGTTCAACATAAGATATGATGTATATATAAAAAGGGAGTTGATTTTAAAATAGTACTAATACCGATGAAATGGGATCAGCATTGATCGTAGAATGTTTGAGGATGTCTTCTACAATATGGAGAAGGGGTTTGACATCTACATCAGTGCCATCAGGGAGATGGGTATCAAGCACTTGCTTCATGATCACATTATCATCTGATGCACTGAAGATGGAGTTTCTTTCACTTCTGTTAGAGCTTCTGCTGCATTGGGTATGCACAGTACCCACCATTTGGTGCACTGATGGATTGGTCATTTGATGAGTCATTAAGTTATGGGTCGGGTTGTGGTTTAAACTGTTCAGTCTCTGCTGAAACGGGTTACTTGTAAGACCCATCAGCTGCTGAGCCACTTGGCTATTACCCACAGGACCCGTGAATTGCTGTTGGTACTGAGGGTGTTCTTGCTGGTGCATTTGGTTCGTTGCAGAACTGGTCTCTGGTAACGTCTTCTTTTCGCTAGTAAATGCTGGTATGCCCTTCAAAAAGTTTGACAACGCAGGATCCATTTTTGATATCGGAAAGAAAGATTATGGAGTTAAGGTCTAATTTGTTTGGTTATGTTGTTTCTAATGGGTAACCTGGTTAGGTTTTTATATGCATTTACAATGGAATAAAGTGGTAGTCCAATTTACTGAATCAACTTCCTTGCTTCAGTTAATAACCTCAATATTAATCTACTTTTACCTTTTGTCATGTGGGGAGACCAACAATGGCCAAGCAACAAGATTCATGAGTTTGAATAATACAGTTAACGAATAACAAACGTTATATAGTTAAGAATTGGTTGATTGCAGATTTGCAGCAGACCGATTTCTTACATAAAAAAAAAAAAAATTACTAATTCTAAATTTTAAATTAATCAACAGGGTTGGTAATGGACCACAACAAAGCTGCATACATCTGATAGCATGATACTGAAGTAAAGGTATAATCAAATAGTTTAAGATTTAAGAATATGTGTTTGTGTTAATGTTTCTTTTCTCCTTTTGCTTTAAAACTATTTAATTATGAATTAATAAAACATATAATGATTCTTTGCTTCTTTTCCTAATTGCTTATGCAGGACAATGGAGTTTTAATCAACTGCTGCAAATGTATAGTATATGACAGAAGTTGTAACATTCAGTTACAGTTTTAATGACCATGATTCCTTCATTTGTGTGGTTAACTTTCCGGAAAACCTTAAACCGGTATGATAAACTATTTTCGTTTAGATTGACTTAGAGAATACCGTACATTTGTTTGATATGAAATCGAAATTTGTTTTTACTTGCATGCTTATAATACAGTTTCAAATAAAACAATGGTTTGTGCTTTGTTAAGCTTAAAAGTTGAATCTTCAACCTTGTTGATATAAACGAGCATGGTACCCGCGCAATGCGGCGGCGATGACAGTGGCATCGACGGATGGTGACGGCGCCGACGACCGTTGGTGGCGGCAGAAGTGGTGTAGGTATTTGATGTAATGATATTTGATTTAAAAGAGGTATGGATATCTTTTAGAAGATAATGGAATGATTGTGTAAGTTAATTCATTAAGGGTAAAATGGTAATTTCGCATGTCCCAAAAATGTCTTTTCAACATGGGGGGTATAATTTTTATATAGATACTGTCTATTGTTTGTAACTTGTAATCCTATTTTGGCAAAAAGTTTACAATTTGTAACAAAATCTTTGTAAATGGATTTTGTTGCTGATTTCTGTCGATTTTTCTCTCTTTTTCCCACAAGCAAAATGAATGTTTGTTTTTTGACATGGAATGTTAGGTAAATTGAATATGGCAATATATACTTTATATAATTTATAGATAGATAAAGCATATATACCACTTAAAATCTCTAAAATTTAAGTCAAAAAACCATCCATTTTATCTTAATCCAACCACTTTCAATTTATCAGTTATCAGTTCATGACCATTTATCAGCCCTTAACTCTTATATCACACATTGAGCTGACAAGTTAAAACAAATGAAGTTTTAACTAATTTAAATTAAATTTCTTCAATTCATTGCTTTTATGTGTTGGACTTTTACTTATATTCTTTTTATAATACATTTCGATAAAATGGATCATGGAATAGGTTCATAAGAATGTGTCAGGAAGGAAATAGGTGCAAACATTGAAGAATAAGCACAACTTTCAGACCATGGATACAATGAGCCAATAGAAGTTAGCAAATCCAAAAGTTTAAACCATTATCACTATTAAACTTACTAATTTGTAGAACATATTGTTGGAAATTTTATTTACAAATATTATTTTATGTGTTGAAATAATATTACATAAAATATTCAAGTGAATAGATATGTTAAAATGAAGTAGAAAGTGTGTTTAACTAATGTGAGTTTGTACCACATTGGTAGAAGAATAAACATTAAGTGTGTTTATAAGAAGGAGTGTTGGAGGAATAATAATTCCTTATAAGGGGCTACACCCCAAGTTGGCTAGGAGGGTGCGAAGCACCCGATGCGCCCGGGCCCGGGGTCGTGGGCGATGAGGCGTAATGTGGCGTTTTAGTGGCGCACTTTGGCTCGGTTTTGGCACTTATACATGAAGTAGTGCTTCATGCATCTGGATCCTCCAACTCAATTTCCTTCCTTCTCTTCATTGAAAGTATAATTCTGTTGCAGCTGTTGTATCCTAGGAAACATACGGATTCATTTGGGTGGCCCGAAATCTGTTTTAAGGGACCTCTGTCTAACAGAATCCTCAGCCAGTGCCCTTTTTTGTTCTTACTTTCTGTGTTTTGATTAATGTAATTATAGTTGTTTAAATTCTGTAATTTTAGTTATTTACTTTGTATGTAATTCGAATTGATTATCAATAAAATGTTATTTTCTTGAATGGTGTTACTACACATATTCCTACTAACAATTATAATTAACCTTCTAGTAAGGTAGTATACATAATAACCGAATATAGTTCTATTTCCTTAATAAAGTATTCTACATTGTTAGTGCAAATGTTCACTATGGTTATGTGTACTCCTAGACGACCAACATGACCTGTAACCGCGTGCTACTATAACTCTTGCATCGTGCACTGAAAGTCAGATTTTGCAAAGAAGCCCGTAAAACTGATACACACGTTCTAGTCGAGCAACAGGTAAACAGTTGTACGTGCATATACAAGTGGTGTACTGTGTTTGTGTTCAGGTTTACTCTTCATCTGGGCACTCATCAAGAAATTTCATTATGATCTCTCGCTCGTTGGTTGTTAGATCAAAATCATCACTACCCAATCTCTCCCATAATGCAGTGCTTACGCTCTCTGGGTCATTATCGATTACCTGCAACGTTTAAAGAGTTGACTTTGACTACTATTTTGTATACAAACAAACATCAATACAGCTTCTCGGACCCAATATAGCCCGAAAAACCTAGCAAAGTTACTGCCTTTGCAATTAGAAGGTTATAGGTTCGGTCTTTTAATGTAAAACATACAGGTGGCACTTTCAACTCATTTACTTTATGAATGAGTTGACTTGGGTTATTTGTTATCTCTAATTAGGTCAAGAAGGTAAAATAAGGAGAGATTTGGTCTAAAAAGAAAATGGGTCATCTGGGTAGAACAGGTTGGAAGTTGGCCAAAGTGTATTCTAATGTACACAACCTCCTTAATCATTATAACAAAGAGACTATTACAAGATTGTAATAATATTCTCTGTGGTGAAGACAAATAGTGTTTGTGGTCAACACGAGCTGTAGTTTAATAAACTAAACCTGAACCTTGTAATCGTTATTGAAATGAATCATACCTCAATGTAGTTGTTGATGTTATAATCCTTGTCGATCTGAGTTAGAAGTTCATCTTTATTGGTCAGCCATTCGCCATTTACAATGTACTTGTACTCATAACGCCCTTCCTGTCATTTATGCAAAAACAATAATGGTACATGATTTTCTGGATGTCACTCAAGATGATATATCATTGAGTTCAATATTGCCTGATGTAACTTTTCTGTTTGCTGTAAAAATGGTATTGATTAATCCAATTATCTTTATGAATATGTCATTAATGTAAACATTCTCTTTTTTTCAATCATTCAGTGAACATTAGCAGTAGCACTGATAGATTTGTTACTAGTCAGTCAGTTAGCAGCAGCACAACATGCCTTTTATAACTCAAACATTACATACGTAGACGTTAAAATATCAGAGAGATGATTACCGGCAAATTTCTATGAAGAATCCACAAGCCTTGATTCTCGTCATATTTCAGAGGAACTTTCTGCAATGAATCAAAATCGTTAGCAGTTATTACTGACACTAAAGACATGATGTTTATCTAACGCATGGTTCTGCAATAGAGAAGGGAGTATTTTTGGGTTTTATTGAATAAAAGGGAGTTCTGGGTTTCACTGTCTATTCCAAATCCAAAAACTACATGACATGGATGGACCTTAATGAAATGAAGCCACTTTGAGGTTGAAACTGAGATCTCATAGTTACCTGACCCCATCCAATATCGAGTCCAGATATTTCAACTGTAGAAGACTCATCACCCTTCCATGTCAACGTGACAGCTTTCCTTTTTAGGCCTGTAAGCTGTAGAAAACTTTCGATTCAAGAGCAATTACTAAACATTAACTCATGTGCTATTTATTCCATGCTATTTATTCCAACTACCTAAGTGTCAAAAAGCAAAACCAAAAGGTTTGTAACATGGTTACACGCAGGAAGACAGATCAAACCATGCAAAATAAAAAGGATACATAAAGCGTGATTTAGATGGTTACACTTTGAGAATATGTTAAGTATGTTATATGAATAGCATCTCTTGTTGTCATACTTCTTCATTCTTGTCAGACTCAACCTCATAAAAGACATTTTAAAAGTACCGGAATATATAACTCTTCAGAAAGAAAGTTGGACCTTTCCCTTCTGCATACAATCAAGACACATATGAGAGATATTCTTAATAAGGTATGTCACATACTCACATGTTCGAAGTAGGATGGTAATTGTATGGAGAATGACCAGTTTCAGAAGTTTCAAATTCCAATATGAACTTATATATCCATATCGAGCAGACCCATGTGAATGTTGGACAGTAAGCTTTCCTTTTATACGATGATCCAGTTTACAAGAATATGGAGCCTCTCGGTTACTAGTTTTAACTAAAAAAGTGATCTTTTACACAAAAGTTTTCACTAAAAGCTCAATACAACTTCTAACAACCCTTTAATATAACATAAAGAAACCACATTTACTAGCATTCACCAAAAAAGCTTCAATGTTGATAATGCATATTGATCCATAAGCATATAGACATATAGTTGGTGGATTATAAAATATAAGCAAGAATGACTCACAATGTCGGCAGTGGCACTTTTTATAGCATCCACTTTCGGGAAACATGGACGCTTACTCTGCATAGAAAGGAAGAGGAAGTTAGATAAACATCATCGAATGACATTGCCTGTTTTCACATGTTATTCATGCCAGTTACATATTCTCTTTACAGAATAAAATGCTTGATTTTCCGTATTACAATTCTACATAAGAACTATGAAATATTCCAACTAATTTTAAAATGCTGATTTATTCCATGCTATTTATTCCATGCTATTTATTCCATGCTATTTATTCCATGCTATTTATTCCATGCTATTTATTCCATGCTATTTATTCCATGCTATTTATTCCATGCTATTTATTCCATGCTATTTATTCCATGCTATTTATTCCATGCTATTTATTCCATGCTATTTATTCCATGCTATTTATTCCATGCTATTTATTCCATGCTATTTATTCCATGCTATTTATTCCATGCTATTTATTCCATGCTATTTATTCCATGCTATTTATTCCATGCTATTTATTCCATGCTATTTATTCCATGCTATTTATTCCATGCTATTTATTCCATGCTATTTATTCCATGCTATTTATTCCATGCTATTTATTCCATGCTATTTATTCCATGCTATTTATTCCATGCTATTTATTCCATGCTATTTATTCCATGCTATTTATTCCATGCTATTTATTCCATGCTATTTATTCCATGCTATTTATTCCATGACAGCTTTCCTTTTTAGGCCTGTAAGCTGTATTTCGATTCAAGAGCAATTACTAAACATTAACTCATGTGCTATTTATTCCATGCTATTTATTCCAACTACCTAAGTGTCAAAAAGCAAAACCAAAAGGTTTGTAACATGGTTACACGCAGGAAGACAGATCAAACCATGCAAAATAAAAAGGATACATAAAGCGTGATTTAGATGGTTACACTTTGAGAATATGTTAAGTATGTTATATGAATAGCATCTCTTGTTGTCATACTTCTTCATTCTTGTCAGACTCAACCTCATAAAAGACATTTTAAAAGTACCGGAATATATAACTCTTCAGAAAGAAAGTTGGACCTTTCCCTTCTGCATACAATCAAGACACATATGAGAGATATTCTTAATAAGGTATGTCACATACTCACATGTTCGAAGTAGGATGGTAATTGTATGGAGAATGACCAGTTTCAGAAGTTTCAAATTCCAATATGAACTTATATATCCATATCGAGCAGACCCATGTGAATGTTGGACAGTAAGCTTTCCTTTTATACGATGATCCAGTTTACAAGAATATGGAGCCTCTCGGTTACTAGTTTTAACTAAAAAAGTGATCTTTTACACAAAAGTTTTCACTAAAAGCTCAATACAACTTCTAACAACCCTTTAATATAACATAAAGAAACCACATTTACTAGCATTCACCAAAAAAGCTTCAATGTTGATAATGCATATTGATCCATAAGCATATAGACATATAGTTGGTGGATTATAAAATATAAGCAAGAATGACTCACAATGTCGGCAGTGGCACTTTTTATAGCATCCACTTTCGGGAAACATGGACGCTTACTCTGCATAGAAAGGAAGAGGAAGTTAGATAAGGATAATGTTGGCCAAGAAATTATTGTGTAGTATAGCATTATTTGTATTCGACTTGCAAGCATTACGAATTGACGTAACAAAATCATAGCTTCATATACAGAGGCTTTTATTATATAAGTTATTATGGATACTCAAGATCTGAATTTTGTTGCAAACAATAAATGGTTTTCACTCCAATGCTCCGAAGCTTGTCTACGTCTGCAGGAGTCTGTTATGGATAAATTAAGTCAGGCATCATAAAGTAGTCATGAAACAAAGACACAAAGTATAGATCCAAAATGTCGACAAGATAAAAGATCACCTGCAGACATGATCCAACGATTAAATCTGGAGAAATGAAGTCATAGTTCATTCCGAGTTCGTGCCTATAAGTCAAGACTGAAATCAACTTATTAGGAAAAAATTAATTTCGGAAGATTCATTTTCCAAACTTAATGTACATATTAGAATTATATGAAGAGACTAACCAGCACCCATTGCTTCAGTCATGTTACTACTATAAACTTCAGATTTCTCTTCCTCGCTATCTTCAGCATCTTCCGTGTTGATACTGGATGTCGAACCAGGCGTTGCCTACGGAATCAAATGCCAGTATTCAGGTTATATGACTTATATCAAAGAGTGTACATGTGCTTTCGAGTTTGAATCTTTTAACAATCACTTCTCTATATGTTTTATGTTGAAATCGATAAAAAATAATATGAGTAATAAGTAACAATATTAATAATACTAACAATAATCAGTAGATCACATTGAGGCAAATCCTTATTCTTAGTGAATTTCAATTAACTTATTATCCTTTAGTTTCTAATCTAAGCAATCTTTTCTCTAGCATTTCTAATTTCACATAACATCCAAAAAACCAAATGAACAAGTTAAAACTCAAATTATTAACAAGAAAATCTTACCTTAACCATACAAAATCGACGAAAACCAGTAGAAGTAGTAGTAACATCTACAACCATCTTCTCATTATGATTAGTCTAAAATAACATACTAAAATCAGAATCAAAAACAAAATCGATATCGATCAACTATCATATATGCATTTACACATATCATATGTATAATTTGCAATCATAAAGTAAGAAAAAAAATATTACCATTAAGTTAACAAAACATGGTTTAATTACTGCAGACTGAAATCTGAAATTCCCAGAAGACAAAACTGAAGATGGTCTGTAACATATAACAAACAATGAAATGACAATGTAAGTAATTAAATAAAAAACTAACTGAAAGAATATATATATATATATATAAGAATGAAAATATAGTAACCTTGGAAGGTTTTGAAGACAGTTCATGTTTGTATGTGTGTGTGTGTGAGAAGTAGAAAAAATCTTGAGTAGTGATGGTAGAGATATTTTCTTTCTATGTATGTATATATATACGTACGAGCATGGTACCCGCGCAATGCGGCGGCGATGACAGTGACAGTGACAGTGATATGGTGGTATTGACGGATGGTGACGGCGGCGGCGACCGTTGGTGGCGGCCGATGCGTCAAGCGGTGTAGGTATTTGATATAAAGATATTTGATTTAAAAGAGTAGTGGATATCTTTTAGAAGATAATAGAATGATTGTGTAAATTAATTCATTAAGGGTAAAATGATAATTTCGCATGTCCCAAAAATGTTAACTTTTCAACATGAGGGTATAATTTTTATATAGCAGTATAGATGGGGTTTAAATAGGTTGGTTCTTTTTGTTACATAAAAGGATTTGACTTTCCAGATATTCTCAGAAATGCCATTCCGTTTTGCTAAATGGCTTCGACATGTGCATGTGGTTATTGTGTGCATTTCATCCTAGACTGTGCCACGTGCTTGCGTGATTAACACTTTAAAACTGTTTAGCTTCAATCTCGTGCTATGTGATTCTTTATTTGTGATTTTAATATCTGTCCATTTTATGTAACTGTTAGAGGGAGGGAGTCGAAGGGTTCATCCCTCTCTTCTCCCTCTAATTATCCAATTAAATTACTCCACCTCATTTCAACCCTCCAACCTTTTTTTCAACCTTTTTTAGTGGCAACCGAAACTCCCAACATTTCTTCACATTTTAATAATTCATCCTTAACATTTATAAACTTTACATAACTAACCCTTTTTTTTAATTTATATGTTTTATTATTAACAAAACACATTACGTAATATTAAAAAACATATTACATAATAAAAATAAAAACATTACATAATTAAAAAATAAAGTTTACACTATGAAAAAAAAAGAGGTTGGAAAAAAAACCAAAAAAGTTGAACAAGAAAAACAAGACTTATTCTTTTTTATTAGTTTACAAAAAAAAATTAAGCAAAAAAAAAGAAGTTTTAAATTGTGTAACGGTTACAAAACTTAAGCAACTCAAAAATTGGGATTAATAAGCAGCTCCAAAAAAAAAAACATTTACGCAGCTCAAAAAAAAAAACAAAAGAAAAAAGAAGTTTGGACCAGTTTACACCTTTGGTCCTGGCGCCTGTTTTCTTCCACTTATAGTCCCTGTAACGGTTACTTCTAACTTTCCAAACCTGTCACCTTTAGTCCCTGCATCTTCAACCTCCAGCGAGCTTGAAGCTCGCTCACCCGATCTCGCACCCAGCTCGCGACGATGGCACCCGAATCTCGCCCAACTCGCTCCATCTCCCTCCATCTCGCGAGGCATCTCGCCTTCCACTCCCTCCCCCCTTAGACTTGTACGAGTTAATCTAAAAAGAACCACTAAATTGAAATGTTATATCGGCAATCGGCTGATAGTTGTCTTATCATTAAATAATTCAATTTTTGTGTTTAAAATAAATTGAAATGAAATTTAGTGATGGTATTGTTAAAGAGTATGTTTTGGATAAAATTATGAGGAAAAAAAATTATGAGTGGAAAAAAGTTATGTGAAAGTTAAAATTCAAGGCTGGAGCCCCTTAAAAGGTTATTGACGAATTTACTCTTTTCACATGTTTTTGAGTAAAATTTACTCAATCAACCAAAAAAGTAATCGTAAATTTTCAGACGGTTGGCTTGGAAAAAAAGAAAAGAAAATTGAAATTTGAGATTTGTTTGCGTTGTAAGTAATACGAGTATTATTCATTTATTTGGGATTCATCCACGGGAGGATGGGGGCTGTTTTGGGCCGTTTTCTTGGGTTTCAGATATGGATCACGCCTGTCTCTTAGGGCATAATTATTGGGCTATCTAATTTTTCTTTTTTTGGCCTATGTAATTTTCAACTAGCCAATCATCCATACTTCATAGTTCAATACATTTAGCTACTTTTAGTTCTATTAAACAAATTTAAATGTTATTTTGTACATATTTTGTAAAATATACAAATGTCTAAAGTCAAAAGAAAATAAAAAAAAAAAAAAAAAAAAAAAAAAAAAAAAAAAAAAATTAAAAACCACACAAAAAAGGAGAAAGAGGGAAAAAAAAAAAAAAAAAAAAAAAAAAAAAATATAATTAATGTCATAAAAATAAAAAAAAAAAAAAAAGGAAAAATGAGAAAAACAAAAAAAAAAAAAAAAAAAAAATTAGAGAAAAAAAAAAAAAAAAAAAAAAAAAAAAAAAAAAAAAAAAAAAAAAAAAAAAAAAAAAAAAAAAAAAAAAAAAAAAAAAAAAAAAAAAAAAAAAAAAAAAAAAAAAAAAAAAAAAAAAAAAAAAAAAAAAAAAAAAAAAAAAAAAAAAAAAAAAAAAAAAAAAAAAAAAAAAAAAAAAAAAAAAAAAAAAAAAAAAAAAAAAAAAAAAAAAAAAAAAAAAAAAAAAAAAAAAAAAAAAAAAAAAAAAAAAAAAAAAAAAAAAAAAAAAAAAAAAAAAAAAAAAAAAAAAAAAAAAAAAAAAAAAAAAAAAAAAAAAAAAAAAAAAAAAAAAAAAAAAAAAAAAAAAAAAAAAAAAAAAAAAAAAAAAAAAAAAAAAAAAAAAAAAAAAAAAAAAAAAAAAAAAAAAAAAAAAAAAAAAAAAAAAAAAAAAAAAAAAAAAAAAAAAAAAAAAAAAAAAAAAAAAAAAAAAAAAAAAAAAAAAAAAAAAAAAAAAAAAAAAAAAAAAAAAAAAAAAAAAAAAAAAAAAAAAAAAAAAAAAAAAAAAAAAAAAAAAAAAAAAAAAAAACAAAACTCTCGTGATAAAAGTTAAAAGACATTAAGTTGAAAACCAAATTTTCGTGGCAAAAGTTTTAGACTTTTAAATAGTTTTTGTAGAAAAGGGGGGAAAAATTAGAGAAAAAAAAAAAAAAAAAAAAAAAAAAAAAAAAAAAAAAAAAAAAAAAAAAAAAAAAAAAAAAAAAAAAAAAAAAAAAAAAGAAAAAAAATGAGAAAAAAAAAAACCATTTCTACCCGGGCGTTGGCCCGGGAGAAAAACAAAACTCTCGTGATAAAAGTTAAAAGACATTAAGTTGAAAACCAAATTTTCGTGGCAAAAGTTATGAAACTTTGGTGGATAAAGTTAAAAAACTCGAAGTTATGCGAAAAAAAGTAGCTAAGATGAAACTCTGGCGGCAAAAGTTTTAGACTTTTAAATAGTTTTTGTAGAAAAGGGGGGAAAAATTAGAGAAAAAAAAAACCATTTCTACCCGGGCGTTGGCCCGGGAGAAAAACAAAACTCTCGTGATAAAAGTTAAAAGACATTAAGTTGAAAACCAAATTTTCGTGGCAAAAGTTATGAAACTTTGGTGGATAAAGTTAAAAAACTCGAAGTTATGCGAAAAAAAGTAGCTAAGATTAAACTCTGGCGGCAAAAGTTTTAGACTTTTAAATAGTTTTTGTAGAAAAGGGGGAAAAAATTAGAGAAAAAAAAAAACCATTTCTACCCGGGCGTTGGCCCGGGAGAAAAACAAAACTCTCGTGATAAAAGTTAAAAGACATTAAGTTGAAAACCAAATTTTCGTGGCAAAAGTTATGAAACTTTGGTGGATAAAGTTAAAAAACTCGAAGTTATGCGAAAAAAAGTAGCTAAGATTAAACTCTGGCGGCAAAAGTTTTGGACTTTTAGTTAGCTGTCTAATCACCGATGCAAAAAGTATAAATTTTTTTCTTTTTTTAAATAGTTTTTGTAGAAAAGGGGGAAAAAATTAGAGAAAAAAAAAAACCATTTCTACCCGGGCGTTGGCCCGGGAGAAAAACAAAACTCTCGTGATAAAAGTTAAAAGACATTAAGTTGAAAACCAAATTTTCGTGGCAAAAGTTATGAAACTTTGGTGGATAAAGTTAAAAAACTCGAAGTTATGCGAAAAAAAGTAGCTAAGATTAAACTCTGGCGGCAAAAGTTTTGGACTTTTAGTTAGCTGTCTAATCACCGATGCAAAAAGTATAAAAAAAAAATTTTATAAATATTTTTTGTAGAAAAGGGGGAAAAAATTAGTGCAAAAAAAAAGAGCAAAAAAAAAAAGAATAGAGAAAAAAAAAAAACCATTTCTACCCGGGCGTTGGCCCGGGAGAAAAACAAAACTCTCGTGATAAAAGTTAAAAGACATTAAGTTGAAAACCAAATTTTCGTGGCAAAAGTTATGAAACTTTGGTGGATAAAGTTAAAAAACTCGAAGTTATGCGAAAAAAAGTAGCTAAGATTAAACTCTGGCGGCAAAAGTTTTGGACTTTTAGTTAGCTGTCTAATCACCGATGCAAAAAGTATAAATTTTTTTCTTTTTTTAAATAGTTTTTGTAGAAAAGGGGGAAAAAATTAGAGAAAAAAAAAAACCATTTCTACCCGGGCGTTGGCCCGGGAGAAAAACAAAACTCTCGTGATAAAAGTTAAAAGACATTAAGTTGAAAACCAAATTTTCGTGGCAAAAGTTATGAAACTTTGGTGGATAAAGTTAAAAAACTCGAAGTTATGCGAAAAAAAGTAGCTAAGATTAAACTCTGGCGGCAAAAGTTTTGGACTTTTAGTTAGCTGTCTAATCACCGATGCAAAAAGTATAAAAAAAAATTTTATAAATATTTTTTGTAGAAAAGGGGGAAAAAATTAGTGCAAAAAAAAAGAGCAAAAAAAAAGAAGAAAAAGACAAAATAAGCCGGTACTGTTCATGGCTCGAGCCAAAAGTTAAAAGACATTAAGTTGAAAACCAAATTTTCGTGGCAAAAGTTATGAAACTTTGGTGGATAAAGTTAAAAAACTCGAAGTTATGCGAAAAAAAGTAGCTAAGATTAAACTCTGGCGGCAAAAGTTTTGGACTTTTAGTTAGCTGTCTAATCACCGATGCAAAAAGTATAAAAAAAAAAATTAAATATTTTTTGTAGAAAAGGGGGAAAAAATTAGTGCAAAAAAAAGAAAAAAAAAAAAAAAAAAAAAAAAAAAAAAGAAGAAGAAGACAAAATAAGTCGGTACTGTTCATGGCTCGAGCCGCTGAGCCGAGCCGAGCCGCCGAGCCGGTTACTATTTAAGGCTTGGCTTACTATTCATAAGCCAAACCTTAAATGTTATATATATATAATTCACATTATCTTCATGTGGGTCGCCATCTACAAAATTGCGTAGATGCTGACCATCAATTTATAACCATACATCACTAAATATGTATATTTTAATGTGTTGTATTTATATAGTAACTTAAAATGTATATCCTAATGTATGGTTAAAACCTAATGATGTACAGATCACATTGTAAAAGTAAAAAACAATTTGTCTAACCGATGCAAGTATACTACTACTAATTAATCAAACATTAATTCAAGAACTATCTGGGATAACTAGTTTTAGCTTGGTTTCACATGCAATATTTTACCAGGTTAATAGTTTTTTATATGTATATATCAACTTCTGCCAATAATATATTCTATATTATTATTATATTATATTATATTATATTATATTATATTATATTATATTATATTATATTATTATTATTATATTATATTATTATTATTATAATATTATATATATATAATTCACATTATCTTCATGTGGGTCGCCATCTACAAAATTGCGTAGATGCTGACCATCAATTTATAACCATACATCACTAAATATGTATATTTTAATGTGTTGTATTTATATAGTAACTTAAAATGTATATCCTAATGTATGGTTAAAACCTAATGATGTACAGATCACATTGTAAAAGTAAAAAACAATTTGTCTAACCGATGCAAGTATACTACTACTAATTAATACACATTAATTCAGCTTACAAATGTGAGAAGTTGGACTCGAACTCAGATAGATTCTCTCAAGATACTATTTAGTAAAAAGTTTATGAAAACATTTGATTTGAAAAACCATGATAATTGTTGTATTTATATAGTAACTTAAAATGTATATCCTAATGTATGGTTAAAACCTAATGATGTACAGATCACATTGTAAAAGTAAAAAACAATTTGTCTAACCGATGCAAGTATACTACTACTAATTAATCAAACATTAATTCAAGAACTATCTGGGATAACTAGTTTTAGCTTGGTTTCACATGCAATATTTTACCAGGTTAATAGTTTTTTATATGTATATATCAACTTCTGCCAATAATATATTCTATATTATTATTATTATTATTATTATTATTATTATTATTACCTTATAAAGTATTTGACCCCTACCATTTTTCAAAAAACAACTTGATATAAAATAATAAGTTTATACATGTTTATATATGTTCATTATATATTTTTTTCATCATTAAAAAAAATTCATTGGTATCAGTTTATGAAACGTAAACTATAAAATAGATGTTTTGAAACTGTCCATCCATCGGACCGGTCTTAGAACTAGTACAGTATATACCATATAGAAGAATTTGACCAACATATTGGTTAAGGGGCATGCTATTTGTATTTAGGCAGGTTTACTTGATGGGACCATATATAAGTTACTGCTAATAGATCCGTTGAATTTTTAAAAGTCAATCAAACATTCAAATGACTTGAAAGCGATTTGGTGTTAAAATATATAAACACGAATGAACTTCCCGCCAAACGGTTCATAAACTGTTCGTAAACTGTTCATGTCGTTTACAACCCTAGTTTATTTATCAAAAATAACTGCTACTGCCGCCTACTGCCATATTATATTGTTAAACACTACATTAACTATGTTATTTAATAATTTTTTTACATAAAGTTTCAACTAAAGAATCATGTATATGATTAGTTCATAAATATATAACTCAGAATTAATTAATTAATTTATATATATATATATATATTATATATATATATTTACATATATCCATATATAT
The DNA here is from genome assembly GCA_034093135.1 of Erigeron breviscapus. Classification (NCBI taxonomy): domain Eukaryota; kingdom Viridiplantae; phylum Streptophyta; class Magnoliopsida; order Asterales; family Asteraceae; genus Erigeron; species Erigeron breviscapus. The sequence goes on from CM067168.1 coordinate 159,214,331, forward strand.
ATATATATATATATATTATTTTTTTTTTCTTTCTTTTGAACGGCATTCTAATAATCATCTACTATCAAGTTACATGTTGTTTGGGATGAAACACATGATTGTCAAAAAATACCCAATTAATTCAGCTTACAAATGTGAGAAGTTGGACTCGAACTCAGATAGATTCTCTCAAGATACTATTTAGTAAAAAGTTTATGAAAACATTTGATTTGAAAAACCACGAAAATTTTTAAACTATAACTTAATATTCACATATGAATAATATGTGTATATAAACAAATCAAGTTATACTTAATATTATCGATATTAATATATGGATGGCTCATTAATGAACTTTACCGCTATCATAGTTATTTTAAGGGGAAAATGATTAATCTTTCTAAAGGAATGACCTAAAAATCCTCCTAACTATTAGATGAAGACATGTGTCAAAATCAGGGGGCAATATTAAGAAAGAGAATTAGTGGATAACACATGTCACCTTCATATAGTTTTAGGAGAATTTTTAGGCTAATCTTTAGGAGGATTTATCATTTTCCTTATTTTAATAGCCAAATTTATTATAAGAAACTTATTTATTTTTATTTTTTTTGAAAGGTGAATTTCACTTGAAACTTCGTGTCGTGATTCGACAGCGAGAGGTCTAGCATACGTTGTCTTAACCGGGTCCGCGCTAAAGAGCTTCCTCGAAGTAGAAATGCCTATTTCAAATGGGGATTGATAATCGTACCACATATTTTGATGCATTTACCATACTGTACATGTTTCATAGCATACTGTATAAGTATGCAATGCACAACAGTGGTAAATTAATCAAATTCTGTGGTACGAATATCACTTCCCATTTCAAATACCCAAAGGGGGGAAAACCCCCTATAATCCGTCCGAAGGCACGACGATTAATAGGGGTAAACCCTGCCCACTCAGACTTAAACCTGTTAATACCTAAGCCAAGCCCTCATAGAATGACTACCTATATCTCAAAGTTGGTGGAATGGGGATTCGAACCTGAGACCTATAGGTCAACAGGGGAACTCCAAACCACCACACCAACTCATCATTGATTTATAAGAAACTTATTTATTTTTATTTTTTTTGAAAGGTGAATTTCACTTGAAACTTCGTGTCGTGATTCGACAGCGAGAGGTCTAGCATACGTTGTCTTAACCGGGTCCGCGCTAAAGAGCTTCCTCGAAGTAGAAATGCCTATTTCAAATGGGGATTGATAATCGTACCACATATTTTGATGCATTTACCATACTGTACATGTTTCATAGCATACTGTATAAGTATGCAATGCACAACAGTGGTAAATTAATCAAATTCTGTGGTACGAATATCACTTCCCATTTCAAATACCCAAAGGGGGGAAAACCCCCTATAATCCGTCCGAAGGCACGACGATTAATAGGGGTAAACCCTGCCCACTCAGACTTAAACCTGTTAATACCTAAGCCAAGCCCTCATAGAATGACTACCTATATCTCAAAGTTGGTGGAATGGGGATTCGAACCTGAGACCTATAGGTCAACAGGGGAACTCCAAACCACCACACCAACTCATCATTGATTTATAAGAAACTTATTTATTTTTATTTTTTTTGAAAGGTGAATTTCACTTGAAACTTCGTGTCGTGATTCGACAGCGAGAGGTCTAGCATACGTTGTCTTAACCGGGTCCGCGCTAAAGAGCTTCCTCGAAGTAGAAATGCCTATTTCAAATGGGGATTGATAATCGTACCACATATTTTGATGCATTTACCATACTGTACATGTTTCATAGCATACTGTATAAGTATGCAATGCACAACAGTGGTAAATTAATCAAATTCTGTGGTACGAATATCACTTCCCATTTCAAATACCCAAAGGGGGGAAAACCCCCTATAATCCGTCCGAAGGCACGACGATTAATAGGGGTAAACCCTGCCCACTCAGACTTAAACCTGTTAATACCTAAGCCAAGCCCTCATAGAATGACTACCTATATCTCAAAGTTGGTGGAATGGGGATTCGAACCTGAGACCTATAGGTCAACAGGGGAACTCCAAACCACCACACCAACTCATCATTGATTTATAAGAAACTTATTTCACACTAGCACAACTACCAGCTAGTATGTTGATAGAAATCGAATCATATGAACAGATGAACTTTTTTTTACTGGAAACATAAACCTTTTTTTTTATGATTCTTACGTGGATACGATTATATAGTTTATATATAAGAAAGCAAGAATGGGTATGGCAATTTGGATTCAAATAATTTTGAAAATTCAGAAGATTTTTCTTAAATTACATATATGGAATTACATAATTTGGTGACGTAAGGTTTCTAGAGGAAAGTATCGAGAGACAAAGACTTGGCTAGAAACAGAAACTTTGTAGAAGAAACTATGGGGGCTGCGCTTAGGCTTCTAGAAAGTATCGCCGTAGGGGCAGGGCAAAGAAGTTAGCACTAGCCGTCAAAAAGTCAGAGTTGGCTAACCAGCCTGTCATTCTTACGTGGCTCCACTTAGATGCCACCTGGCCTACTACTAATCATCTCATTAATCATTATCCTTATCCAAATTCTTTAGTAAAAAGTGAAAGAATAGTTTGCACTTGTGCTCAAAACGTTTTAGACGGTTCGACCTGCTCAATTGAGTTTTTACGAATGGCGGGAGTTTTTCTTCGATTTTTGAGTTAAATACTTAAATGGTCGATTTATTAAACAATCATTTTTATTGATATAATAATCCAAGTATTTGTACTCTCAATTAAAAGAGCAATCCATCATCTTTTCCAACAAAAAGTTTCTATGTTAATATGGTTATATAAGGGTTGGAGGATCTATGTTGTAAGTTATTTCATTAAGGGTATTATAGGTATATAGGTGAAGATGTTTAAATCAGTGAATAAAAAAAAAAGGTAATATGGTCATTTCAAAGTCTTAATTAGTAAAATTTAATTAATTTAATTTAATTTAATTTAATTTAATTTAATTTAATTTAATTTAATTTAATTTAATTTAATTTAATTTAATTTAATTTAATTTAATTTAATTTAATTTAATTTAATTTAATTTAATTTAATTTAATTTAATTTAATTTAATTTAATTTAATTTAATTTAATTTAATTTAATTTAATTTAATAATTTAATTTAATTTAATTTAATTTAATTTAATTTAATTTATGTATTTTAATTTAATTTAATTTAATTTAATTTAATTTAATTTAATTTAATTTAATTTAATTTAATTTAATTTAATTTAATTTAATTTAATTTAATTTAATTTAATTTAATTTAATTTAATTTAATTTAATTTAATTTAATTTAATTTAATTTAATTTAATTATTTTAATTTAATTTAATTTAATTTAATTAATTTAATTTAATTTAATTTAATTTAATTTAATTTAATTTAATTTAATTTAATTAATTTCCAAAATAATAAATAACTTTAGATTTAATTTAATTTAATTTAATTTAATTTATTCATGGTGTTTGAAAATTTATTTGTATTTTAATTTAATTTAATTTATTTAATTTAATTTAATTTAATTTAATTTAATTTAATTTAATTTAATTTAATTTAATTTAATTTAATTTAATTTAACCGTTTAATTAAATTGCTTATGTCATTTGCCTTTTATAAATTTAATTTAATTTAATTCAATATATTCACTTAGATAAAAATAAAAAAAGGCGAATGTAACAATTATAAAAAGAGCAGTCGAATCTTTTGTTGTTTAGATGCATGTTTTATATATATTTTCTAATCATATCATTTATTTATTAAACAATCATTTTTATTGATATAATAATCCAAGTATTTGTACTCTCAATTAAAAGAGCAATCCATCATCTTTTCCAACAAAAAGTTTCTATGTTAATATGGTTATATAAGGGTTGGAGGATCTATGTTGTAAGTTATTTCATTAAGGGTATTATAGGTATATAGGTGAAGATGTTTAAATCAGTGAATAAAGAAAAAAGGTAATATGGTCATTTCAAAGTCTTAATTAGTAAAAAAAAGCAGTTTGCTTTATATAGTAGTATAGATATAGATATAATAAACATCTTTAGTCGATATACAATAAAAGACATTTTCAAACAATAAAATCATTATTTCTTTGATCATGTATTATAACATTAACTTTACACCTTCATTATACACACACATATAACATACATATCTTACTACTATTTTCATCACAAAATATTTTATTATTAATAATATCATCATATTTCAACATGTGTTATCTATAACTACTAATTACGTATGTTTATTCCGCGTATTACGCGGGAAATAATCTAGTTATATAAATAAAACAAAGTTTTAATTACATCATTATTTTAGAAAAAACCTTATTTGGCATATCTAGACTTTTTCTTATCAATTAAATTTTTTATATAATTGTATTTATGACATCATATTAAATTTTGTTTTTTAATCCATCATTAAAAAGTTTCTCAAAAATAAGAAAACTTAATGTAAAATAACATATTTTTTGAAGATCTAATAATATATCATTTTTTTAGAATAACATCTCATTATTTTTATTTTCATTCTCTTTTCAACTTGATCATTATCATTTCTTGCAATTTATATTTGATTTCGAAAAACACGTATTACGTTACTTAATTTAGTTTAGTTTTCTTAATTATGTTTCTTTATCATTAGTATGAGTTCAATAATGATAGTTAGACATTCGTATAGTAAAAGAAATATAAGTAAGATGTATAATTACTATATATTTGATCAACACTTTTACGTTTTTGTCCCACGTAAAAATAATTTAATCTGACTGTTAGTCACCTCTTTTAGAATTTCCAGTTGTAGCATGATAACGGTTCTATGGTTTTTATTTTTATGGTCAACTTTTATAAAGATGTAAGTATTGTTGTATTTTTGTATACATATTTTGTATGCTCATCACCTAGATATCTTTGATATGCCCGGGTATCACCCGGGATGATAAACTAGTTAAACTGTATATGATTATTTTGTTTGCTTACCAACTCAATTTTTAACTTATGTGTAATTTTGTAGTTTTTTGTGTTTTGTGCTTTCATGTTTTTTAAAATCAAATTCAAATTTAAATGGTATATTGTATCCCTAAATGGAGGTTACGAAGTCAACATAGTAAAGTATATCTAATTTTAAGCAACTATTTACCTATATACTAAAAACTAACTTGAAATTTATAAGTTAGTTTGCATAAAGTACAACATAACTAATGCATTCATGTTTAACATATCTTTTCTTATTTTTCTAATTTACCCTTATGGTTTTTAGCTTTTAACATTTGACCTCACAAGTTTTTATTTTCATTCTCTTTTCAACTTGATCATTATCATTTCTTGCAATTTATATTTGATTTCGAAAAACACGTATTACGTTACTTAATTTAGTTTAGTTTTCTTAATTATGTTTCTTTATCATTAGTATGAGTTCAATAATGATAGTTAGACATTCGTATAGTAAAAGAAATATAAGTAAGATGTATAATTACTATATATTTGATCAACACTTTTACGTTTTTGTCCCACGTAAAAATAATTTAATCTGACTGTTAGTCACCTCTTTTAGAATTTCCAGTTGTAGCATGATAACGGTTCTATGGTTTTTATTTTTATGGTCAACTTTTATAAAGATGTAAGTATTGTTGTATTTTTGTATACATATTTTGTATGCTCATCACCTAGATATCTTTGATATGCCCGGGTATCACCCGGGATGATAAACTAGTTAAACTGTATATGATTATTTTGTTTGCTTACCAACTCAATTTTTAACTTATGTGTAATTTTGTAGTTTTTTGTGTTTTGTGCTTTCATGTTTTTTAAAATCAAATTCAAATTTAAATGGTATATTGTATCCCTAAATGGAGGTTACGAAGTCAACATAGTAAAGTATATCTAATTTTAAGCAACTATTTACCTATATACTAAAAACTAACTTGAAATTTATAAGTTAGTTTGCATAAAGTACAACATAACTAATGCATTCATGTTTAACATATCTTTTCTTATTTTTCTAATTTACCCTTATGGTTTTTAGCTTTTAACATTTGACCTCACAAGTTTTTATTTTCATTTTATTAACAACAAACTTGTTAGGTCCAGATTTACTGGACTCGTTCCAGACTCGACTACTGGAGCCTTACTGAAGATCTGTCAAGAAATGATAATTACTGGACCTACTCCAGACTTGGAATCTGGAGTCCCTCTGAAGATTTGTTCAGAAATAATGGAAGACGAGTGAACAAATACTTGTATAGGAAATCTGGAGTATTCCAGATTAGCTCACTGGACTTCACCCCAGTCCAGATCTATTCTACTGAAGACGTTCTCACTGAAGTCAGAATAAAGAAGACTGACAAATGGCGGAGTCCACTGGAAGTCTTACCAGATCTATGACTGGAGGATTGTCAGTGTTCTAGACCTTACAAGTCTGAACACTGATATCGAGGAATTGACTTTTTGCCTTTACACACTTTCCAAAGAACATTCCACTTGTTCTTTACCAAAGTGCTTACGTGTGTAAAGGTGGTTGGTTAAAAGGATTATTGTCATATTGATGTGACTTTATCCTTGTACCTTAACCAATGCATTTAATGATCTTGTCGGTTCATTAAATGCATGCAACCATATTTGTACGGCACAAATTCACTGGTGAATTTGTTTGCCTATAAATACAAAGTCATATTCTTCGTTAAAATTACTTTTAGCATTAAAGGTGAATTTGTCTAAATACTCTCGATCTTAAACAGGGATACTTCACAACTTTAAGTATCTCGATCCAAAGAGTTTATTTGGCAAATATAGATCATTTGTAATTCATAGGTTATTAGGATACTTACATACTTGTATTATCTTGATTCCGCACAACCTTGTATTTTATTTAACATCATAAATAAAATACACTTGAAAAATTAAATTGTGTTCCACCTTTAATTTATTGCTTTTAGTCTTGTATTACTTTGTTTATATTCTTGCATTTATATTCAAGTAATACTAGTCCATTCTAGTGCTTATTAGACTTGTTGTATTTTACACTTCTGAGTTAACCATCGAGTTTGGGACTTTACAATTGGTATCAGAGCAGAAGGCTAAACATTGCCTAGATCTGCTTCTTTGATGGCCAACTCAGAAAATACTCAAGGAAATTTTAATTTTGGTCCTGATCCTAATGCTAATGTTAATGATCAAAATAATCAAAATAATGAACCACCTGTTAACACTAATCCACCACCTCCTCCTCCTACTCCTGATTCTCCGCATGTGCATGTGCACTATTCAAATAATCCTGTTCCTAAATTCAGTGGGAATAGCGATGAATTTGGTACGTGGAAGGCTAGGATGATATTACATATCAATGGTATTGAGAGAAACATGATGAAAATTTTAAATGAAGGACCTTATGTGCCCACATCACCTCTCAATGCTCTTCTTGATCCTACTGGTTCTAGAAGAGGTCGGGAAAAGAGGGAGGAACATTGTTCTGAAAAGGAGAGGAGATTGGTAAATCTAGATACCCTTCTCAAAAACATGATCCTCGGGGCTGTTTCAGAAACCCTAATTCCCACATTAGTTCTTTTTCCCAGTGCTAAAACCATGTGGGATGAACTAATGAACCAGTTTGAAGGAAGAGATGACACCATTGTCACCAGAAAAGTCTCCTTAAACAAGAGGTATGAGTCATTTTTTGCTCAGCCAAATGAGTCTCTCACTGGTACTTACACCAGATTTATGAGTATCATAAACCAGTTGAGAGGTCTCGGGGTTGAGAAGGACAAGGATATACTTCTGGAGAAATTTTGTGATATTCTGCCCACCAAATGGTCTCACATGATCCTGGTCTTACGACAAGGTAAAACTCTGCACACACACACTCTTTCAACTTTATATGGAGCTTTCAGGTACACTGAAGAAAATCAAGCTCAGAGAGTTGTGGCAGAACAAGATGCTTATAACCATGCCTCCACTAGTCCTATTGTGGTTAGTCATACTGAACCACAAGGTACAACACTGATATCTTCTGAGAATGTATTTTCTATGAAGAAGATGGTGTCTGAACTCATGGATTCTGGAGAGGCTAGTCAAATCTCTCCAGACTGTGATGAAGCTGAAAATGATGACCTGGTTGCTATGATTGTTAAAACGTTTAACCGTTTCAAAGCAAGAACAAATAGGCCATCTGGACAATTTGCATCCAGTTCTTCAACTGATAAGACCAATTTGACATGCTTTAAGTGTGGCAAAAAAGGTCATTTCATGAAAGATTGCAGGTCCAGTCAGTTTGTATCCCAGCCTGGTCCATTTAATTCAAATAAAAAGCCTGATGATAACTATAAATTGAAATATAAAAAGCTTAAGGCTCAGATTGCTCTCATGGCACAACAAATGGAAAATAATAATAAGTGCATGATCGCAACAACTGAAGAGAAATGGGTTCCTTCTGATGATTCATCTGCTGATGAAGAAGAAGAAAGAGATTGCTGTTACATGGCTCTGGCAGACGAATAGCACCTGGTGAAAGAAGATGTCACATCTGGACGATGGGTGGACATTGTTATCAAGAAGGTTAGTGATTATGATTCTGAAACTGACCAAGAATTAAAACTGGATGCTGATTTAATTTTTGTTGAAACTGTTAGATCTGACTGTGTAAATGGTCTAGAAACAGATTTTTCTGAAATAACTGTTTTAAAATCAAAATTAAAAGAACTTCAAGACATTGAACTGGCATTTCAAGCCCAGGTTCTGGTAACTGAACAATTGATTCAAGAAAAACAAGATCTTGAAGTCATTCTAGAGAAAGAAAAACTGGTGATTAAATCATGGCTTGAAACCAGAAAGCCATATGATGCAGAGTAAATCAATTTCCCACACAAAAACGTGCTTATTTAGATGTAAATACTCATGTTGCATCATTAATCCCAGTAATTGACCGTTTACCAGAGGGATTCAGGCCCGTTACTGTTTATGATGAGCCTGTAACTCCCAAGGCCAATATTTTCCCAGTTCAATCCCCAAAGGTTAAGACTGGAGCATTCCAGATGACTGCTCCAGTTAAAAGGTCAATCTGAAGAAACCTTTGCCTCAGACCAATCCCCTACCTAAGCCTAGAACTGGAAAGGCTCAGGTATCATCTGATGAAAATGTTTTGTCAAGGTTAGAGAGTCAGATTCAACTACTGACTCGTCAATTTCAAAGTTTTAATGCAAGATTGAACTTTATTGAGGGTACTTCATCTGGCCCTAGACAAAATACAAAACCTTTTTCAGAAAGATAAATATATTTCTCTAGTTGAGAAAAAGAAAAAGGTTTCAAAACTATCAACCCAGTAGTCTTTTCAACTAAGACTACTGTTGAAGAAAGTGAACTAAACTTGATTGCTCCAGGGACCTATAAGGGAGGGTCCAGTGAACCCATCAGTCGATGGGTTCCCAAATCTAACTGATAATATCTGGTGGATGTGCAGGGCGATCGAAAGAAATATATCTGGTATCTTGACAGTGCAGCTGGCAGGACGATGACCGGATGTAAGACCCTGATGGAGGAGTTCGTAATTTCTGACGGACCCTCCATTACTTTTGGAAATGATGGTTGTGGAAAGACTGAGGGATACGGTGTTCTGAACAATGGACAAGTCAAGTTCAGACGAGTTGCATTTGTGAATGGTTTGAAATATAACCCGATCAGTGTAAGTCAACTGTGTGATGATGGCTATCAAGTTCTATTCAATATTGCTCAGGGTATCATATTCAACAAGGACTGGAAGGTAGTATTGATTGCTCCCAGAAAAGGGAATGTGTACGTGATGGATATGGAAAGCTCTCCTTCAGAGCAGTGTTTCTATACTCAAGCTGATGAAGACACAAACTGGTTATGGCATAAAAGGTTATCCCATTTAAATTTCAAAAATATTAATAAGTTGTCCAGAAAACAACTTGCACATGGGATACCTTCAGTTTCCTTCAAAAAGGAAAGGCCATGTCCAGGATGTGAGATGGGTAAGCAGAAACGTACCAGTTTCAAGACCAGACAGAATTTCAGCATATCTTAACCTCTTCATATGCTTCATATGGACCTCTTTGGTCCAGTGAATGTTCAGACTCGTGCTGGTAAAAGATACACCCTGGTGATCGTAGAAGAATTTTCCAGATATTGTTGGGTTATCTTTCTCAGGTCTAAAAGTGAAGCTGCTGCAGAAATCATCAGTCTTATCAAGCAAATTGAGCTCAAGTACACGCGAAAAGTGTGTCAGTTAAGAAGTGACAATGGAACAGAATTCCAGAATGCAACTCTGGAGTCATTCTGTACTGACACTGGCATCTCCCAGAATTTCTCATCAGCCCGCTCTCCAGAGCAAAATGGAGTTGTGGAAAGTAAGAATCGAACGCTGATAGAAGCTGCCAGGAGTATGATAGCTGAATCTGGTCTGTCTACCGGTCAGTGTATGTGAAGCGACACAAAAAGACAGCCTACGAAGTCTTAAGAAATAGAAAACAAAATATTGGTTATTTTCACGTTTTTGGATGTCCAGTATACATCCTGAACGACTCCAGTCAGTTAGGCAAATTCGATGCCAAAGCTGATGAAGGGTATTTCTTGGGCTATTCAGCCATTCGCAAGGCCTTCAGAGTCTACAACAAGAGACTGGAGAAGGTCCATGAGTCGATTCATGTCACATTTGATGAATCAAATGCTGCAATCAATAAACAGCCAACCCTTGATACTCCCCCAGTAACTCCAATTGTCTTCTGTAAATCTGATCCTATCAACTACAATAAAGATTCAGAAGACATAGTTTCCAGTCATCCTGATCTGGAACCTGTTCATAAAAAGAAACTCTCCAGTGGTACTCCATTCTATCCTTCTATTATTTTCAAACTACCCTCTGAAATTAATATTGGATCAGATGTACGTACTACTCCCCCAGTATCAGTATCAGTTGAGAGCATACCAGAAATGTGTTCAAATGAAGAATTTCAAACTGAACCCGTACTTCAAGAAATGCCTTTAAATGATGAATTTCATGATGCAAATCGTGATTTAAATGATTCAGATGAAGATGTTGAAATAGTCTAGCAGGATCCTCATCCTGAAACTCAACTGAACACTTGCACTGATATTGTTGTCAGTAACAATCCTGGTCAGTACTCCAGATGGACAAAAGCTCATCTTATTGATCAGATCATAGGTGACTCCAGTAGAGGAGTTCAGACCAGAAGAGCCTCCAGTGATCAATGCCTATATGTCAGTTTCTTATCACTGAATGAACCAAAGAAGATTGACGAGGCTATGGAAGATCCAAGCTGGGTGACTGCTATGCAAGAAGAGCTTCACCAGTTTGAAAGGAACAAGGTCTGGTATCTGGTTCCTTTCCCAGTTGGAAAGAAAGAACCAATTGGAGCAAGATGGGTCTTCAGAAACAAGGTAGATGAAGATGGCCACGTAATCAGAAACAAGGCCAGACTGGTAGCACAGGGCTACTGCCAGTCAGATGTTGACTTTGATGAATCATTTGCTCCAGTGGCTAGACTTGAAGCGATCAGAATATTCTTAGCATTCGCTGCTTATCATCAGTTCAAGGTCTACCAGATGGATGTAAAGAGTGCTTTCTTGAATGGAAAGCTTGAAGAAGAAGTTTATGTCAGACAACCACCAGGTTTCGTTGATGAAAAGCATCCACATTGGGTATATCGTCTGGACAAAGCGCTGTATGGCCTCAGACAAGCCCCACGTGCCTGGTTTGACACTCTGACTAAACATTTATTGAAAAATGGTTTCAAAAGAGGTGCAATTGACAATACCTTATTTATTCTTCATGAAAAAGGTAATCTGTTAATGGTACAAATTTATGTTGATGATATTATTTTTGGCTCTACTGATGATAAAATGTGCAAGAAATTTTCGAAAATTATGTCGACTGAATATGAAATGAGTTTGATGGGTGAATTAACGTATTTTCTTGGACTCCAGATTAAACAGACCAGAGATGGTATTTTTATTAATCAGGAAAAATATGTTAGAGATCTTTAAAAAAAATATGATATGAACTCTTCACCATCTAAACCCACTCCAATTTCTGCACCATTAACACTGAACTCTGATCCAGATGGTAAACCAGTGAACACCACTGTCTATAGAGGCATGGTTGGTTCACTGATGTATTTAACTGCCAGTAGACCAGATATTATGTTTTCAACATGTTTATGTGCCAGATATCAGTCTAATCCAAAAGACTCTCATATGCTTGCTGTAAAGCGCATACTGAAGTACCTTAAGGGTGTCCCCAGTTTGGGTCTTTGGTATCCCAAAGGCTCAGGCATGGATCTAATGGGTTATTCAGATTCAGATCATGCAGGTTGTAAGATAGACAGGAAATCCACTACTGGTAGATGTCATTTCCTTGGTGGCAAACTGGTCAGCTGGACCAGTAAAAAGCAAACTTCAGTTTCATTGTCCACTACTGAAGCTGAATACGTGTCTGCAGCCAGTTGTTGTGCTCAGATACTCTGGATGAAGAACCAGTTGCTTGATTATGGTATTAAGTATTCAAAGACCCCAATCTTTTGTGATAATACCAGTGCCATAGCTATCTCGAACAATCCAGTCATGCACTCCAAGACGAAACACATTGATCTCAGGTATCATTTTATCCGTGATCATATTATGAAAAACAACATTGAACTCCATTTTATTCCCACTGACAAACAACTCGCTGACATTTTTACTAAACCTCTGGATGTCAAAACTTTTGAATATCTTGTTGGTGAGTTGGGAATGTTAAACCCTTAAATCTGGAACCTTGGTATTGAACGCCATTGTGTACTACTGTGGATCCTTGATTTAAAGATTTATAAATCTATGACTGCTTAGATATCGAACGCCATTGTGTACTATCTTTGCATAAATAGATTTCTGGATCAACATTCCAGGGGGAAGACTTGAAAGATATTTTTTCTTAAAAATGTTCTAAGTTCAGGGGGAATTTATTAATTTATTTTCTCACTGGACAAAATTTTCCAGAAAATATTACTGATACCTTGTAAATGTGTCCCTCTCACTGGTTAGATAGGTTGAAGTGCATGTTTGAGGTGACTTTTGTCTCCTTGTAAATGTGTCCCTCTCATTTGTCTGTATTAGTTGACGTGCATGTTTGAGGTTACCAGTCTCTTTCAAATGGTTTTCACTGGTACTTTACTGGAGTGTCCCTCCAGTGTACCATCAGTGTATGCTTCACTGGACTAATCCACCAGTGATACTGGAGTGTCCAGTCAACCTCCAGATGCACTGAAATGAGTCATAATATTTTTAAATACTTGGTCATTGTGCGTGCCACGTAAGCAATATCTTTTGAAAAGATATTTATCTTGATATTTATCTTATTATCCTACGTGGCATGTAAATTTTTCAAAGAAATGATGGTATTTTTACCTTGGGAAGACAAAAAGTGAAACTTGATACTGTTTGTGGGCTGTAAACCGTCACACATTTATGTGTGATGTGATGTAATTAATGCGGATCTCAGAACACGATCAAAATTATATTTGATAATTTCAAATTAACCGTTTGAGTTCCACATTCTCTCTCCTATATATACCCACTTTCAATTTCATTTGCATTTACTTCGAACATATTTACTCCCAAATCCTTCAAATTCCTTCATTTACTTCATTCTTCATTCAATTCCAATCATAAATCTCTCTCTCATATTTATTTCATCAAAACCCCTAAATTCTTCAATTTCATCTTCATATATCTATCATATTCAATGGCACCTAGACAATCCAATTCACCAAAGAATCTGCTCGCTGCCGAATATGCTCCTGTTCCAAATATTGTTAAGGCACCCCATATTACTCTTGAGGCAAAGGCCATAAGGATTAATATGAACAATTGGTTGGCTAGACTCACTAGCACCACTCATGCTCCCACCTCTCTCATCGGACGACTGAACGCTTTTTTCCTCACTTGTCCACTCTATGGTGCTCTCACACATAATCCAGGTAAAATGTATCATGATTACCTGTGTGAATTTTGGTATTCTGCTGTGTATGTTGAAAACACTAAAACCATCAACTACACATTGCAACAAGGCACCAGATCGTTCACTCTCACTGTCGATTCTCTCAGAGATGTTCTTCAATTAAATTATTTGGCTGAGAATGAGATGGCAATTCCTCTCCCTACCGGTATCAATTTCAGGGATGTGTGCAGATTGATGGGGCACACTGAAATATTGGATGAACATGGCCAGTTGTTAAGGAAAGGCACAATCTACATGAGCAAGCTGACTGACTCATGGAGATATTTCTTCACTCATTTGGTTGAGTGCTTAGGTGGCAGTTCTGGAGGATTAGATCAGATTAATCAGATGCAGCTCCAGATTGCCTACTGCCTTTGGTTTGGATATAGAGTTGATTTCGCCCAGATCTTCTTTGATGATCTGGTGGACCGTCTAAAGGTGAAAGGTAGAAAACCACACATTCCATACATTCGTTTTCTTTCACTGGTATTTTTGAGAGCCTTGGGTGCTGAGTATGATTATGAAACAAATCATTTCTCTATGTGTGAATATCCGAGGGAATTGAGTTCCCTAAAATCAAGAGCTGGTGAGGTTGAAATTCCTACAAATATGTTGGGTAATTTTGGAAATGATGCACTTGAAGAGCAAGAAGAGGCTCCAGGTAGGGGTCAGATTGTTGTAAGACCCACTGGAGTCATTGATGTTGAAAATGTGCAACCAGTGACCCAGGTGGCTCCTGAAGGTCAACAACCAGAAAATGTTGACCCTCCTAGACGACCAAGATCAAATAGACGCCTTATGAGGGCTGGAGTTCAGGTGAATCCAGATAGAGCCGATGCAACCCATCCTGGTGATATTATGAATATTGATGGGTCTCCTATTTTTGAAAAAGAAAATATTGTACCAGATGTTCAGCAGGCAGAAAATGTACAAGTTGTTGAGCAGGTGACTGATGAATAGATAGTAAATGTTGCTCAGAATGTTGAGCAGACTGGTCAATTGGACTTGAATGTAGAAGTTGGTGAACATGCTGGTGATCAGCCCGATGTTGAAACAGTTGGTGAAACTTTTGTCTAGGATGAGGCTGATTCACCCATGTCAGAAGGTCATAACTTTGATACTGACATGAGCTTTCTGGGTGAAGAAGTAGAAAATGTAGTTTCTTCTGTTATTGCTTCAGTCACCCAACCACTTACTGAAATGCCACCACCTCCACCAGAATCAAATATTCCACCACCAGAATCCGATATGCCACCACCACCAGAATCCATTAATGCACCACCACCACCACCACCTTCAATTCCACAAACAACTCCATACTTCAATCCTCCCACAATTCAAATTTCACAATCTCAACCACCACCACTTGAAACTCCAATCGACTTATCTGAACAACGTGCGCTGGACTCAACAGTTGTAACTGCTGAAACTTCATCTGAAGAGGTCTGGGCACAAGTACCTATGATGACCAGAATGACTTCTGGTTTGGCACCTCCCAGTGGTCTCTCTACTTCGTCTTCAGCCGAGGTCCAAGGCCTTTTAAGTAAGGTGGCGGACCTGGAGAGATCACTCCAGTCTTCTTCCCAGGTTGTTTCCGATTTTAAATCTTTATTATCAAACAATCTTGCATCTGAAATGAATATATTTGCTGGGAATGAGAAGCTGGTATTTGAAAAGTTGGATGAACAGGTATTGGCTACAAATCAAAACACTGAAAATCTCAAAGTGACAGTCCAGGGATTAGAAGCTAGGCTGGTTAGTTCTGTTCAGACTGCAGTGAAAGGTGAACTTGTTCAACCACTGGCAGGTCTGACAGATGAAGTTCAGAAATTGACAACCAGGATAAGTAGTTTGGAGGGTAGGCCAACACTGGATCAGAATGCTGTTGTTAGTACAATCAGTGATGAGGTTGCTAAAAAGTTCAGACTTGGTATGTTGAAAGAAATATCTGAAGATATTTCTGGGTCTGTTCTTAGAACAATTCAAGATGGTTTGTTGCCACAAGTTGTGAAAATGATCGAAAATGAAATGCCAAAGCACTTGTCTCCAGAAATTGAATTTATCAAGAAGGAAGTGACGAAGCTAAGGCACACTGTGAATATCACAACTCCAACTGCTGGAAGAACTTTTGGTGAGACAGACAGGTATATGATTGAACAATTATGGAATGCCCACAAGTCTCAAACTGGTGGACATTCCAAGGGGGAAAATCGTCTGTTCCAGAAGGTTTGGTTAGGAAACAGAAAGAAGTTGTTGCCAGTGCTATTGAAAAAGCCTTTGCTACTGAAAGCATCGTGCAACAAGAACAAGTGACTGGTACTGATGCCAGTGCACAAGAAGCACAAAGGGCACTTGGCACTGAAGCCATTGTGCAGGTTGAAGAGGCTGCTGGTACTGATGCCAGTGAGCCCCAGTTCGAAGCTTTCCCAGATATCATAGCTACTCAAAAGTCAGTAAAAAGAAAGCAACATGTGATATCTGGAGAAGAAACTGAGATTGCTGGAAGTTCATCAGAGTTTCCCACTGCTGATGATGACACCTCGAAGAGACTGGAGCAAGAATGTATAATGATAGAAATCTTCAAGAAAAATCAAAAGGATGAACTGCTGGCCCACCAAAGGGAGATGGCAAATATGGGGACTCTTGATTCATATAATGCTGGCAGGTTGGGCATAAATATTGATGTTTACAAAAAGATGAAGGAAGACCCCAGAGTTCATCAATGTCTGAATGCATTGGATGATGTACACATTCGCTCCAGGTACTCTGAAGAAGAACAAGTTTATGATGCAGTTACGTATGGTGTCAGTGTTGTGGAACTGATCAGACAAAGGACAGAGGAACTGGTGAACCTACAGAGAAAGATTAGAAAGAATGCTGGTGCTCTGGAGATAGAGTACAGGAAGAAGATTAAAGGCTTTCCTAAACTTACTGCCAAATAGCTCAAAGCAATTAAAGATGCAGATCTGAGCACATTCATTCCTCTGGATACTTCACTCAAAATTAATCGTGAACAACTCCAGTTTGCCGTCGAACAGCAGAGAGTATCCAAGGAAACTGAACAGATGATCCAGATGGCTAAGCAAAAAGCCAAGTATGAAGATATGTTGAAATTCAGGGCTGATACCAGAAGGATCATAGGTGCTGAAATCAAATTAGCTGAACAACATCAAGGCATGACCAGGTTTAATATAAAGTTGACCAGAGAGGGTAACTTTACTGATGAAAGGAAGAATGCATCAGTCCAAGCTTTTGGATGGACTGAACTGAAGGAGATATGATTAACTTTCAAAGGAAAAACTGATTTATCTCCTGATGTCAAGGCATTTATGAAAAGGATTGAAAAGGTTTGGATAAGAATACAACAGATGGAAGCTGTTCTGGGTATGAGACCACCAGTTTCTGTTCCATCCTCTCCATCACCAAACAGAAAGGCTTCTGAAGATGCTCCTGGACAAACGTCGAAAAGAAGGGCCTAACTCTTGTGTCATTTGCTTGTAATTTGTATTTAAATTCACAAAATTGTAACTTATTTTATGTTGATGGCTGTAAATATAGTTGCATATTTTGTTTCACAAAGTAAATGATCAGATTTAGTCTAAGTTAGAATTAAAAGATGAAACTGGAACACTGATGATCTATAAAGTGTTTTCAGTAACTTAAATTTTTTAGACTAAGTCAAAACAAGTGTTTTTCAAGCATACAAAGTTGTATAGATATAAGCTTGAAAATACTTGCATTATTTCTAAACAAATAGGGGGAATTTGTTAGGTCCAGATTTACTGGACTCGCTCCAGACTCGACTACTGGAGCCTTACTGAAGATCTGTCCAGAAATGATAATTACTGGACCTACTCCAGACTTGGAATCTGGAGTCCCTCTGAAGATTTGTTCAGAAATAATGGAAGACCAGTGATCAAATACTTGTATAGGAAATCTGGAGTATTCCAGATTAGCTCACTGGACTTCACCCCAGTCCAGATCTATTCAACTGAAGACGTTCTCACTGAAGTCAAAGACTGAAGTCAGAATAAAGAAGACTGACAAATGGCGGAGTCCACTGGAAGTCTTACCAGATCTACGACTGGAGGATTTTCAGTGTTCTAGACCTTACAAGTCTGAACACTGATATCGAGGAATTGACTTTTTGCCTTTACACACTTTCCAAAGAACATTCCACTTGTTCTTTACCAAAGTGCTTACGTGTGTAAAGGTGGTTGGTTAAAAGGATTATTGTCATATTGATGTGACTTTATCCTTGTACCTTAACCAATGCATTTAATGGTCTTGTCGGTTCATTAAATGCATGCAACTATATTTGTACGGCACAAATTCACTGGTGAATTTGTTTGCCTATAAATACAAAGTCATATTCTTCGTTAAAATTACTTTTAGCATTAAAGGTGAATTTGTCTAAATACTCTCGATCTTAAACAGGGATACTTCACAACTTTAAGTATCTCGATCCAAAGAGTTTATTTGGCAAATATAGATCATTTGTAATTCATAGGTTGTTAGGATACTTACATACTTGTATTATCTTGATTCCGCACAACCTTGTATTTTATTTAAAATCATAAATAAAATACACTTGAAAAATTACATTGTGTTCCACCTTTAATTTATTGCTTTTAGTCTTGTATTACTTTGTTTATATTCTTGTATTTATATTCAAGTAATACTAGTCCATTCTAGTGCTTATTAGACTTGTTGTATTTTACACTTCTGAGTTAACCATCGAGTTTGGGACTTTACAAAACTTTTATGATCTCATGTTTTTACCACACAAATTTCACATATTTACGGTCTTATACTCATGAGAATTTTTTATTCGTTTGTTGCGCTTTCTTTCTCACTTTTGAACTTTATAACCATACGATTCTCACCCCCACTTTTTCTTAACATTTGGTTTTATTATCCTTTACTCCTTTTAATATACGATTTTTATCACTATTACCTCTTATGTTTGTGTAAAAACTTTCAAACATTTACGATTTTATTAGTGTTTTTTCCCCTTTGTTTGCCTTTCTTTCTCACCCCAAATTTTATATTTCATCAACATCATAAGAGTTATACGCGTGAATATAATTGTTGCTTTGTTTTATGTTTTTATTCTATTTTGTTATTCTTATTGTTACATGTTATTTTTATTATTGGTACGTATTCAATTACCTTTTTTTAATTTGCATTCGAAGATTTGACAAAAACATGTTTGTATTACACAAATATTACTTTTTATATACAATTGACATAACTCTATTAAACATGAACCAAGACTTTTGTATATCACTTTGAGATGTGTTCTTATTGTATCACTTTGAGACATTATATTATATAGTTACATCCAAATCTGTTGTGTTTGTTGAAATTGTGTTTATCTTCCTTGAAAGCACTCATTACCTGTGTTATGTGTATAGCAACAATTACAGGTTATGTTTGTTGATGACTCTATCATGTTTATATCCAACACTTTATCATTTGAAAAGCATGTCCCGCAACAACGCGCGAGCAACTTTACTAGTATATGCTAAAAAGAACATATACTTTATCTTTTTAACAATTGGGGATATCTTTATCTTTATAATAAATAAAGAAGAATTATATTATAAAAATCTTTTTAAAAGTATTTTTGGTTAATATTCCTAGTATTTTCTAGAACTTTTCTTTAAATATGTTATTGTAAGTGCAGGGTGATCGATCGATTCGCGATTCCTACGACTATGTAAGTGCGGAATCCAAACATAATCGTTATTGAGGCAATTGAATGAATCACATATATATGAACACGAAATAAATAAGAACAGGAGATATAAATCTGAATTCCTTTATCATTAGTCGAATGATTACAATGAATAAATCCGTTTACAATACATCTACGATGATTACGGATTACAATCAACGAGACGACTCTTGATAATCGAATAATATGGTGGACTTACGGACTGAGGTTTGCGCATACCTCAGCCTGCCGTGAATGAAATCTGTTGCAACTCAAATCATTACCTAAAACCGAAACCTAAGAACACAATATATAGGCTAGAAATGGGCTGGGCTTCAAACTCGTGGGCTTCCAAACGCGTGGACCAAACTCGTGTTACTGTTCACACGAGTTTGTCCAAACTCGTGTTACTGTTCACACGAGTTTGTCCAAACTCGTGTTACTGTTCACACGAGTTTGTCCAAACTCGTGGATAATCTCTGTAAAGTAACAGCCCTTTAATTGAGATGCATCGGACACAAATTGTGCACCAAAACGTGCACTTACAGTCTCCCCCTTGACCGATGCACTCAATTCATTCACCGATAATCATTAGCAATCGAAAACCTGCAAAAGCAAACTCCCCCTTAACTAATGATACCGGGTCTTCTTTTGTTGAGACTCGATCTTCTGACACAACACTCTGATCTTCAAACTCCAAAATCTCTGTATCTCTGTTACAACCAACTAACCTAACACATCTCATTGTAGTTCTCCCCCTCAATAGTAGCCATCTCCGAATTAAACATATGCAATCTTCTTCCTGCTTGGAACTTTGCTCGAGACATTCCTCGACTTGCTTAACCGGCATATAATAGAGAAGTTGAATTTCCAACAATCAGCATCAAATCAATCAGCTCTCACAAAAATAAGAAACTCTGTAGCTTGAATCACAAACTGCAGTACCAAAAATCCTGTCTTAACTAGCAGCATCTGACTTTGTCTTGTACCTTCACAATTCCACCAACCACCCGAAGTCTTTCTTATCAGATCTCCCCTTCAGTTGTATACACCACCAAATATAAAGATCTTTAATCTCGCAATCACAATAAATGATCGCCTGATAATCATCTCTATTTTTGGAATATAAATAGGTTCAATCTTCAATTACTTAACAACAGATGACCAACTTCGTTGCTCTTAATATTTCGACAAAGTTTCCACAACTGCCATCTATTTGATACTTGAGCATATTTCACATTAAGCACACCATCATCTAAACACAGATCTTGGTTTGTCTCTCAAGTAGCACAGAATTTTACTCAGAAATCTGAAATTTTTTATCTCCCCCTTTTCTCTGTAAAATTCTGAAATCTAGCCCTTCTGTGATATACCAATTACCAGTTCAGCTCAGAAATCTGGTTGATAAAAGTATCTCCCCCCCTTTTCTCTGCAAAACTTGGAAAGATAGTATAAGCTTAGGTTACAGGATCTCCTATTCATAGAGGTTCTTCAAAATGGCCTAGAGCTCATTACAGCAGCAGCTCTTCGCCAAACAGGGTATATTCGTTTTCCCTCCAAATTTCCGAGGAAAAACACATTTACGTG
Source organism: Erigeron breviscapus (assembly GCA_034093135.1). Lineage (NCBI taxonomy): Eukaryota > Viridiplantae > Streptophyta > Magnoliopsida > Asterales > Asteraceae > Erigeron > Erigeron breviscapus. Next base: position 159,235,663 of record CM067168.1, read on the forward strand.
AAACATTGGTATTCACGTAAATTTTTATTTCTAAGGCAGTGGGAAAAATTTGATAATTGCCGAAAATTTTCATCCAAAACGTGCCGAAATCGCACAAAAATGGACCGAAAATTTTTCGAACGCTACCAAACTTCAAATCTCCATGAATCATGCCATTTTAAGACCATGGACAAAAATTATTTTTCCCGCCAAAATACTTTTTTTTTTTTTTTTTTTTTTTTTTTTTTTTTTTTTTTTTTAGCTTTTCTACAACCCTGTCTTCTATGCTTCAATGTATCAGACGATCTGCAGTGATCCTTCCACACCGAAACATACTTGAACCTCGATTCCATTTCGACAACTCAAACACGTTTTTCGGCAAACTCGTGTGAACAGTGCCACGAGTTTAAGAACCTAAACGCGTGATACCTAAGAAATTGCAAACGCGTTATAAGTAAACACGTGAAATTAGTAAACGCGTGTTTTCCCAAACGCGTGGTAATCTCATCTGCACAGAACAGATCTGATCGATGTTCTTCATCCAAAAACCCTAAAAACGAACCACGAATCAGAGACATAAAGCCTCTCCTGCTCTGATACCACTTGTAAGTGCAGGGTGATCGATCGATTCGCGATTCCTACGACTATGTAAGTGCGGAATCCAAACATAATCGTTATTGAGGCAATTGAATGAATCACATATATATGAACACGAAATAAATAAGAACAGGAGATATAAATCTGAATTCCTTTATCATTAGTCGAATGATTACAATGAATAAATCCGTTTACAATACATCTACGATGATTACGGATTACAATCAACGAGACGACTCTTGATAATCGAATAATATGGTGGACTTACGGACTGAGGTTTGCGCATACCTCAGCCTGCCGTGAATGAAATCTGTTGCAACTCAAATCATTACCTAAAACCGAAACCTAAGAACACAATATATAGGCTAGAAATGGGCTGGGCTTCAAACTCGTGGGCTTCCAAACGCGTGGTAATCTCATCTGCACAGAACAGATCTGATCGATGTTCTTCATCCAAAAACCCTAAAAACGAACCACGAATCAGAGACATAAAGCCTCTCCTGCTCTGATACCACTTGTAAGTGCAGGGTGATCGATCGATTCGCGATTCCTACGACTATGTAAGTGCGGAATCCAAACATAATCGTTATTGAGGCAATTGAATGAATCACATATATATGAACACGAAATAAATAAGAACAGGAGATATAAATCTGAATTCCTTTATCATTAGTCGAATGATTACAATGAATAAATCCGTTTACAATACATCTACGATGATTACGGATTACAATCAACGAGACGACTCTTGATAATCGAATAATATGGTGGACTTACGGACTGAGGTTTGCGCATACCTCAGCCTGCCGTGAATGAAATCTGTTGCAACTCAAATCATTACCTAAAACCGAAACCTAAGAACACAATATATAGGCTAGAAATGGGCTGGGCTTCAAACTCGTGGGCTTCCAAACGCGTGGACCAAACTCGTGTTACTGTTCACACGAGTTTGTCCAAACTCGTGTTACTGTTCACACGAGTTTGTCCAAACTCGTTTTACTGTTCACACGAGTTTGTCCAAACTCGTGGTACTGTTCACACGAGTTTGTCCAAACTCGTGGTACTGTTCACACGAGTTTGTCCAAACTCGTGGTACTGTTCACACGAGTTTGTCCAAACTCGTGGTACTGTTCACACGAGTTTGTCCAAACTCGTGGTACTGTTCACACGAGTTTGTCCAAACTCGTGGTACTGTTCACACGAGTTTGTCCAAACTCGTGGTACTGTTCACACGAGTTTGTCCAAACTCGTGGTACTGTTCACACGAGTTTGTCCAAACTCGTGGTACTGTTCACACGAGTTTGTCCAAACTCGTGGTACTGTTCACACGAGTTTGTCCAAACTCGTGGTACTGTTCACACGAGTTTGTCCAAACTCGTGTTACTGTTCACACGAGTTTGTCCAAACTCGTGTTACTGTTCACACGAGTTTGTCCAAACTCGTGTTACTGTTCACACGAGTTTGTCCAAACTCGTGGTACTGTTCACACGAGTTTGTCCAAACTCGTGGTACTGTTCACACGAGTTTGTCCAAACTCGTGGTACTGTTCACACGAGTTTGTCCAAACTCGTGGTACTGTTCACACGAGTTTGTCCAAACTCGTGGATAATCTCTGTAAAGTAACAGCCCTTTAATTGAGATGCATCGGACACAAATTGTGCACCAAAACGTGCACTTACATATAGTTTTTAATAATTTTTTATAGAAAAATAGCCTTTAAATACTTGATGGAAAACATAATTCCATATTGGAAACAATACTATTTTTACACAATGTTTTTTATTTTTTTATTAATGCGATGATTACACTTATTTTATTGATTATTATAGATATTTGGTCATTTAATAAAGATGAAATAATTAAATTTGATCTAATTAAATCAAAGATGAAATTCATCTAAGGGTTCCTATTTGTTTAAGATGATTTTAGCACCTTGTTATATATATATATATTGGTAGATAGCCCCCATGATGAAAGTTACATGGGGGGAAATGTCTAAAATACCCTTAATGATTATATTATATTATCAGTCCTTTATCTTTTAAAATATCTTCATTAACTCTTTATATCAATTACTTTTACATCAATTATCTATATCACTCGACACGCCTCCACCAACAGTCGTCCCCCACCACCACATCGTCGCCGCCACGAACACGCCGCATTGCGCGGGTACCGTGCTAGTTATTTTATGGATAAGCATCAGAGTGTAACCAACTATGATCAAATAGCTATGTAATGTAGTGACCTACTAGACTAGCTATGTGATGTATGTACTTTTGTTTTTTGGGCTATGTTAGGTAACGGGTGACCGACTAAATAGGTAACCGGTTACCACTTAAATTTCATAAAATAAATTAACTGTGTGACATGACTGATGAGTGATTTATTTATGACTTTTTCCCCATTCGTTTGACGCGTATTTTAGGTAGAAATGAACAATTAGTATGAACTTTATGGTACTTAATGGCATTAGGCTTGTGAACAGGTTCGATGTTGGAGATTACCCTTGTTGAGAGTAGAAGTAAGTAAAGGAGATCAAGGATGGAGTTCGGAGACTTAAATATGAAGAATTGGGGCTGAAACAAGAAAGCATGAACACCGCAGAGCTGCCAGCGCCGCTGGCACCATCAGGTTGGTTCCCAGCACCGCTGGGCATCACTCTAGCGCCGCTGGGGCTAGGTCGGCAGATTTAGGGTTTTTCGTATTTTGCCTATAAATACCCCATTATAAACCCTAAAAACATATCAGAGGCACATAGGTCGAAAGTGATGGCTAAGGGTCGAAGAGTAGGGTTTCTTGAGCACTCCAAAGCAGATCTAACATCATCAAACATCAAGGAATCCAACCCCGTGATTCATAATCACCCGGTTTCAATTCTTTTTCTCTTTTCAGTTTCTCTAGATTTCTATGTTATTTTATTTTATCAGATTGTTCATGGCTACTCAGTCTATGAGTAGCTAAGTTACTAGACATTCGTTTGGACGTGATGTAAACATGACTTGATTGTTGATTATGGTTGATTGTTGAACTGTTTCTATGCTAAATCGCATATCCATATTTATTTGAATCTGATTTGTTATTGGTTTTCATATACAAACTTATTTTACTGATTTGTTTGTGTCGAGTCGGTACCACGACTTTAGAGTCATTTAATCTGTTTGTGAAACGTTGATCGGTCTTTAATCACTGTAATCATTTGATCTGTAACTGGACATTTGATGGGAAACTACTTATTGATTCAAACGATATGTGTTTTAATTAGGTTATTTTAGTTGATCTGGCGAACGGAAACCAGATCTTACCTAGGCTATACTATTACTGGACAGGGTTTGTGTGATAATATAGAATTAGTAGCTCCTTGAGTTATAAATTTAAAACTTAGATTAAAGATTTAAAAATCACACATCATCATCAAGTTTTTGGCGCCGCTGCCGGGGACTGTTAGCTAGGAAAAGGTTAGAATAGTTTAGTGAGACGATCCTTTTTCGTGTTCCACGCGAAAAAGTTACTTTCAGTTTTCTAGGATAGCTTTCTAGTTAATATATAAAAAAAAAATAATTTATTTTGATTTCTAGGATTAGTTTTTCATTCTTGCATTTTAGAAAACATAAGAAGCAGGTAGTATGGATAGGAAAGTAGCCGAACCTCCTAATTCACCCATTAAGGTGCCTAATTTAGATACACCGTTTTTAGTTAAGTCGACTCACATCACTATGGTGCAGAACTTAGAGTTTGATGGTGAATTAAATAGAGATCCGTACCATCACCTCTCGCGATTTAGGGAGGAGTGTCAACTTTTCAACTACGGACCAGGCACGGAGGAGACGGTTAGATTAGGGATGTTTAGGTACTAATTGCAAGGAATGGCTCTAGGTTGGTTAGATGAGCTTGATCCGGATTCAATGAAGACTTGGGAAGAGTTAAGAGAAGCATTCAGCAATAGGTTTTATCCACGAGAGCTGAAGAGAGTCCGAGAAATAGCAGTGGAGTCGTATTCCCAAGGAGAGTCAGAGTCAATGGGCGAGGCTTGGAAGAGACTGAAGAGGATGTCTAGGGAATGTTGTGGTCGCGAGAAAACCAAGGCCGAGTTAGTGCAACTGTTTTATGGCGGAGGAACGAGCGAATCAAAGATGTACTTGGATTTGATGTGTGGAGGATCGTTCGATTACAAGACAACTAATAGTAACTACGCAGCTCTAGAAGACATTGCCCAAAGGAAGTTAGACAAGGACTGGTTGAAGATGACTTTGATTGAAGGAAAAGTCAAAAGTATGCAAGAGAAAGTAGAAGGACAAATACAAAGCCTAGATGGGAAGGTTGAAAGAAATGACCAGAATATAGGAGAACCGAAGGACGAGCTAGGAAAAGGTTAGAATAGTTTAGTGAGACGATCCTTTTTCGTGTTCCACGCGAAAAAGTTACTTTCAGTTTTCTAGGATAGCTTTCTAGTTAATATAAAAAAAAAAATAATTTATTTTGATTTCTAGGATTAGTTTTCATTCTTGCATTTTAGAAAACATAAGAAGCAGGTAGTATGGATAGGAAAGTAGCCGAACCTCCTAATTCACCCATTAAGGTGCCTAATTTAGATACACCGTTTTTAGTTAAGTCGACTCACATCACTATGGTGCAGAACTTAGAGTTTGATGGTGAACTAAATAGAGATCCGTACCATCACCTCTCGCGATTTAGGGAGGAGTGTCAACTTTTCAACTACGGACCAGGCACGGAGGAGACGGTTAGATTAGGGATGTTTAGGTACTAATTGCAAGGAATGGCTCTAGGTTGGTTAGATGAGCTTGATCCGGATTCAATGAAGACTTGGGAAGAGTTAAGAGAAGCATTCAGCAATAGGTTTTATCCACGAGAGCTGAAGAGAGTCCGAGAAATAGCAGTGGAGTCGTATTCCCAAGGAGAGTCAGAGTCAATGGGCGAGGCTTGGAAGAGACTGAAGAGGATGTCTAGGGAATGTTGTGGTCGCGAGAAAACCAAGGCCGAGTTAGTGCAACTGTTTTATGGCGGAGGAACGAGCGAATCAAAGATGTACTTGGATTTGATGTGTGGAGGATCGTTCGATTACAAGACAACTAATAGTAACTACGCAGCTCTAGAAGACATTGCCCAAAGGAAGTTAGACAAGGACTGGTTGAAGATGACTTTGATTGAAGGAAAAGTCAAAAGTATGCAAGAGAAAGTAGAAGGACAAATACAAAGCCTAGATGGGAAGGTTGAAAGAAATGACCAGAATATAGGAGAACCGAAGGATGAGCTAGGAAAAGTGAGAGCGGTGCTTGATTTGATATATGATCGTATGTTCTCAAAGTAAGAGACCGTGAAGGGAATAACCACGAGATCGGGGAAAGCAACAAAATCACCCCCGAACCCTCTGGAAGCTGAGGACAAAGAGAAGGAAGAAGATCCAGCAGAAGCGGAGGAGGAAACTGAAGCCGTAAGACGAAACGATAAGGAAACAAAATCTGGACGGGAAGTCCAGCGCCGCTGGGGTACTCCCAGTGCCGCTGGTGAGTCCAGGAAATCCGCTCCGCTGGACATACCACTCCCAGTGCCGCTGGTGAGTCCAGGAAAAGTCCCAGCGTCGCTAGACCAGAACCAGCGCCGCTGGCACCTTCGAAGGCAGATTCGAGACCGCGATCGAAACCATACAGCCGGACAGTTCCGTATCCGCATAAGCTTAGAAGAATTCGAGTAGAGCAGAGAGGAGAGATTTTCAAGACAACTAATAGTAACTACGCAGCTCTAGAAGACATTGCCCAAAGGAAGTTAGACAAGGACTGGTTGAAGATGACTTTGATTGAAGGAAAAGTCAAAAGTATGCAAGAGAAAGTAGAAGGACAAATACAAAGCCTAGATGGGAAGGTTGAAAGAAATGACCAGAATATAGGAGAACCGAAGGATGAGCTAGGAAAAGTGAGAGCGGTGCTTGATTTGATATATGATCGTATGTTCTCAAAGTAAGAGACCGTGAAGGGAATAACCACGAGATCGGGGAAAGCAACAAAATCACCCCCGAACCCTCTGGAAGCTGAGGACAAAGAGAAGGAAGAAGATCCAGCAGAAGCGGAGGAGGAAACTGAAGCCGTAAGACGAAACGATAAGGAAACAAAATCTGGACGGGAAGTCCAGCGCCGCTGGCACCTTCGAAGGCAGATTCGAGACCGCGATCGAAACCATACAGCCGGACAGTTCCGTATCCGCATAAGCTTAGAAGAATTCGAGTAGAGCAGAGAGGAGAGATTTTCAAGGACACGATGTACGGGACGAAGGTGACGATACCGTTTACTGAGTTGGTTAGGTTGACACCGGGGTATGCTAGGTATATCAAGGACATGATCAAGGAAGATAGAATCCCGAAAGATGTGCATGGAATCGAGGTAGTAAAGGGAATTTTGGAGAAAGGAGATGAGTTTATCACCCCGAAGCTAGAAGATCCAGGTAGTTTCGTTATTCCATGTGACAGAGGAAACAAGATTAGTTGTGATTGTTTAGCTGACTTAGGAGCTAGTATTAACCTGATGCCTTGGACCATGTACACTAAGTTAAGTGATGCGGCCCTAGATACCACCATGATGACTATTAAGTTAGCAGACCAGACCTTTCAGCGCCCTTTAGGAAAGACACATGTAGTGATAGTGACTGTAGGAGACCTACATTTTCAAGCCGAATTCGTAGTTATGAACATACCGGAGGATAAGAAAGTCTCGATCATCTTAGGAAGACCATTTTGAACACAGCAAAAGTCGTAATTGAAGTAGCTGAAAGAAGGATTACAATAAGAAATGGTAGGAAGAAGCTTAGTTTGACTATGGAAGGAGACCCAGATTTAGGCAAAGATGACATAGGAGTTTGTGCTGAAGAAGTTGAATTGGTAGATGTAGATAATAGAGCAAATCAGGATATTGAGGAAGTATTAGGAATAGGATCACCAGACCGTCCATGGGATTTAGGAGAACTAGAAGAACCTCATCACTTCATTAGAAGAGCCACCTACCGATCTTGAGATGAAACCATTGTCGAAAGGATTGGAGTATGCTTATCTCCAAGGCAAGTCACAACTCCCGGTTATCATTTCATCAAAGTTGAGTCAGAAGGAGAAGGCAGCTTTGATGAAGGTCCTTAGGTCACATAAGAAGGCGTTTGCTTGGAAGATAGCTGACAATAAGAGGTATAGATTCTTCGAATTGTAACCATAGGATACACTTATAAACTAACTCGAGACCTGTAGTTCAGAGACAGAGACGCCTAAACCCTAATATGAAGGATGTAGTGAAGAAGAAGGTGATTAAGTTGTTAGATGCAGGAATTATCTTTCCCATTTCGGATAGTGAATGGGTAAGCCCTATTCACTGTGTACCTAAGAAAGGAGGAATGACTGTAGTGGCAAACGAGAAGGATGAGATGATAGCGACTAGGACAGTGACTGGATGGCGTGTTTGCATAGATTATAGGAAGCTTAATGAGGCCACTAGGAAGGACCATTACCCTTTACCCTTTATGAACCAGATGTTAGAACGCTTAGCAGGGAACAAGTACTTTTGTTTTCTCGACGGATTTTTGGGGTATCTTCAGATTCCCATTTATACGGAGGACCAAGAGAAGACGACTTTTACTTGCCCCTATGGAACCTATGCCTATAGGAAGATGCCTTTTGGACTGTGTAATGCGCCTGCCACCTTTCAGAGGTGCATGACTGCAATTTTTCAAGATATGTTGGAGAAGTCAGTAGAGGTATTTATGGACGATTTTTCAGTCTTTGGAGATTCGTTTGACTCGTGTTTAAGGCATTTAGATAAGATGTTAGCTAGGTGTGAGGAAACTAACTTAGTCTTAAATTGGGAGAAGTGTCATTTCATGGTTAAGGAAGGAATAGTGTTAGGACATAAGGTGTCTAAAGCAGGAATAGAAGTAGATAAGGCTAAAATAGATGTTATGGCTAGGTTACCGGTTCCGGTTAATGTCAAAGGAGTTAGGAGTTTTCTAGGTCATGCAGGATTTTATAAGAGATTTATTAAGGATTTTTCTAAAATAGCTAGACCTATGACCAGACTTTTAGAAAAGGATACTAGGTTTGACTTTGATAAGGATTGTATTAAGGCATTTGGGAAACTTAAGAAACACCTTTTAGAATCACCCATAATAGTGTCACCTGATTATGGATTGCCCTTTGAGATAATGTGTGATGCCAGTGACTTCACTATAGGAGCTGTTTTAGGCCAGAGGATAGATAAGCATTTTAGGCCCAATTTATTATGCCATCAAAACCCTTAATGAGGCTCAAAGAAATTACACAACTACATAAAAGGAATTGCTAGCAGTAGTTTTTGCCCTAGATGAGTTTAAGAATTATATAGTGTTGCAGAAAGTCACCATATTCACAGACCATTCAGCCATTAGATACCTCATTAACAAGAAGGATGCTAAGCCTAGGTTAATTAGGTGGGTGTTACTGCTTCAAGAGTTTGATTTGAAAATTAAGGATAAGAAAGGAGCAGATAACGTAGCTGCAGACCACCTTAGTAGATTAGATAACCTAGATGAAGAGGAACCTGATTGTGAAGAGATAGATGAAGCCTTTCCAGAAGAGAATTTGATGAGGATAGAAGTAGATGATAAGGAAGAGGCACCTTGGTTCGTAGATATAGCTAATTACCTAGCTGCAGGAGTTTTACCATTGCACTTAGATTACTACCATAGGAAGAAGTTCTTTTCGGACCTTAAGTATTACTACTGGAAGGAACCATACTTGTTTAGGATGTGTGCAGACGGTATGATTAGGAGATGTGTGTCAGAGAGTGAGAGTAGGAAGATATTAGATGATTGTCATTCAGGACCCACATGAGGACATTACGGCCCCTCAACAACAGCTAGGAAGGTATTTGAAGCAGGATTTTATTGGCCTACAGTCTTTCAGGAGGCCAAGACTTTGGTTAAGTTATGTGATGCATGCCAGCGCCAACGATCGATCACCAAGAGAGATGAGATGCCACAGAGGAGCATACAGGTGTGTGAAGTGTTTGATGTATGGGGAATAGATTTTATGGGACCATTTCCATCGTCCCATAAGTATAAGTACATACTTGTAGCAGTAGATTATGTGTCGAAGTGGGCTGAAGCCAAGGCTTTACCAACTAATGATGCTAAGTCTGTGATAGATGTCCTTAAGAATTTATTTAGTAGGTTTGGAATGCCTAAAGCTTTGATTAATGATAGAGGTAGTCATTTTGCCAATGCTCAATTAGAAAAAGTGCTTAAGAGATATGGAGTTAACCATAGGTTTTCGAAAGCTTATCACCCTCAAACTAGTGGACAAGTAGAAAACACCAATAGGGCACTTAAGAGAATCTTAGAGAAAACCGTTAAGGACAACCCTAAGAACTGGGCCAAAAGGTTAGATGATGCACTTTGGGCATTTAGGACAGCTTATAAGACACCAATAGGAACAACACCATATAAGTTAGTTTATGGTAAGACGTGTCATTTGCCATTAGAAGTAGAACATAAGGCTTATTGGGCACTTAGGAATTGTGATCTTGACATGTTCGAAGCAGGAGATAAGAGACTTTTACAGCTTCATGATTTAGATGAAACTAGGTGGATGGCGTATGAGAATTCTAGATTGTACAAGGAAAGGACAAAAGCTTGGCATGATAAGAGGATTAGAGCCAAAAGATTTAAGGAAGGAGATTTAGTTTTACTTTTCAATTCTAGATTCAAACTTAAGTCACCTAAGTTTAAACCAAAATGGTCAGGACCATATTTAGTCGTTAGGAGTTATTCTTCAGGATATGTAGAATTAAGAGCCAAGAATGGAGACACCTTCATAGTTAATGGACATAGAGTTAAGATTTACAACCAAGAAGTAGGAGAGAAAGAAGTCGATCCAAATGACGATTTCACTTTTAATATGACTTAATTAGGATAGTAAATTAGGGTAGGAACTAACTAAGTTAACATTAAAGGATTAGACATAGGAAATCTGTATTTTGTATTAATATGCAGGTTGAGAAGAAATGGGAAGCTTATGGACCTCAAAAGGAAGCAAAAGGTAAGTTTTAGTGCCGAAACGGAGTCACCAGCGCCGCTGGTGAGGTTTGGGGAAAAGTTTTGTTCAAATTTTTAATTTTTAAAAAATAATAATAATAATAATAATAATAATAATAATAATAATAATAATAATAATTGTTAACGTGTGCCGTCCACGTTAACGTGTGCCGCCCAGGTTTGACTAGTCAACAAACGGCTTAAAACCCTTTTTTCTTCACAACAACAACAACAAACAAAAATTAAAACACCCCCCATCTCAAAACCGATCGGCCACCACCACCATACGCACTTTTCTCCATTTTTCTTTATCTTTCTTCTTGCTAACATGTCTCATGAGGTAATGTATCTTTCCCCTAATCTCTTTTACTTGCAATTTTGTTTATTTAGCCCTAATTTATTAGTTTTAGGTCAAAATTAGGATTAGACAATTTAGGTAGAGTTATGGAATAAAAATGGTTAGGATAGTTAATTTAAACATAGTTTAACAAAAACCCCCCTCAAAACCGATCGGCCACCACCACCATACCCACTTTTCTCCATTTTTCTTTATCTTTCCTTCTTGCTAACATGTCTCATGAGGTAATGTATCTTTCCCCTAATCTCTTTTACTTGCAATTTTGTTTATTTAGCCCTAATTTAATAGTTTTAGGTCAAAATTAGGATTAGACAATTTAGGTAGAGTTATGGAATAAAAATGGTTAGGATAGTTAATTTAAACATAGTTTAACAAAAACCCATCCTTAGAATTAACTTAATCCCTTAGATTAGCAAAATGTAGGTTAATTAGTTTATATTTGGAATAGTAACACATAATTAGTTAGTTAACTTGTGTTTTGATTTAAGGAAACTAAATTTTTGGAAAATATACATGTTTTAAGTTAGGATTATGCTAAATGTGGCTTATGAGAAACAACCTTGGATTAAAAAGCTAAAAATCGAAATTTAGTATTTGAAAAGATAATGGGAGCGCCGCTAGCATCATGCCAGCACCGCTGGGTAACCACCAACGCCGCTGGCATAAAGACCTGAACACCCCAGCGCCGCTGGGGAGCTACTGACCAGAACCTGAAATTTTTGTTTTTCTTCGTTTTTGTATTGTTTTGCAGCATAAACGAGCTAGATTAGAGTCGGATAGTAGCAGTAGCAGCAGCCAGGGGTCCCACGGACCATGGAGAACCGACATGTGGGACTTTACCACCCATTTTCCTCATGCTTTCAACATACATTTTGCAGAACCTAAGAAAGATAAAGACTATGGAAAGCTTTTGAAGGAGAAGCATGAGTGGCTAAAATGGCCCAGGGCGCACAAGAATGAGAGGATTAGATTGAATAACAGATTGGTTAAATTACAGGGAAAGGAACTGGCGGTCCCTAAAACCGCCAATTGGAAAGTTTTAAAGGAATTGAAAATTAAGAATCAGTTTAAGACATATTTGACTACACGAGTTTTACCTCCTGAAGGTGGGGAGGACTTTGGTTGGCAAATGTGGGTATCTCTTTTTAAGGTTAATGAGCCAGTTTTCAGAGAATGGTGTCTTGAGTTTTTGAGTTCTATCTATGTGGAGAATGTGAGGCATGAGGATATCACCACGGCCCAGGTAATTCATTTTCGGGCAGGTGGAGTTTGGAGACATTGTACTGTGGCGGACTTTGGATATCTCATGGGTTGCTGGGATTTTGAGTATTTGAATGACACCGACCTTAACACATTCATTCTTGGAGGAAAGACATCGGCAGAGCATGATCTGGATTTGATGCATCAGTTTTGGAATAGAATAAGTGGACAGAGTAAATTATCTGGGAATTCAAGCAAGGCGGCTGATATCATCGATCCAGTGCATCGTTTGCTTCAAAAGTTGGTGGTATATAATTTCAGACATAGGTCAATGAATTGGGACAAAGTATATCATCAAGATGCACATATGCTTAGGTTTTGGATCGAGGGGCACCACACGAATACTGTCTGGCTCCATTACTTCTCGCCCGCTATCTCCAGACACACAGGGACGACAAGATAGTGGGCGGACATCTCATTTCTCAGATTTATATCACACTGGGGTTGGAGAGCACAAACAAGGAGTGCTCATTTATGAAGAAGATGGACGTCATGGATGAAAAGGAATTGATCAAGCTGAACATCTTGGATAAGCAGGGACGTCTATGGAACAGGTTGAGTACCCCAGCTGGTGATGTAGGTATGGAGCGGCAGGCAGGTGTACCCCCCACAGCCGAGAAAGGACAGAGCAGCAGAGGTCAGACGAGTAGATTAAGAGCAGAGGTGGATGTTTTAGCAGCAGAGATTCAGAGACTACAGCTACAGCAACAGGAGGAACAACAGTACTTTGGATCGGCGATGGGTTACATGATGTACCACACCCAGCGCTATCAGCCGATCCATGAGGGCTATGCCCAGCAGCTCTTCCCCAGCATGCTGCCAGATTACGCAGCTCCCACAGTTCACCAGGTCCAGGAGCCATTATACGAGCATTATTATCCGGGCCCACCATTCCAGCTACAGACTACCAGCACCACGACGGCCTTTGACACGGTTACATTCAGCAGGAACCCTACACGGGGTTTCGATAGGCATTTTGTTGACATGAGTGCAGGTACATCTACTGTTGGCGTGGATCACACTGATGCTGATGATGATGGAGAGAGGAACGCGTAGCTGCTGATTACTTGGATGATGATGGTGCTGTTGTACATGCTGCTGATGATTCTACCACCCTGCTATGTTTCTTTGATTGAGCGTTGTGAGGTCATTACTAATTTCAAACAATTTCTATTTCTCCCTATTTTTAATTTTTTAATCATGGTCTGTATGTGATTCCCGCCTGCGTGCGGATGAGACAATTTCTTTCCCCCAACCCCCGATAATTCTTTTGGTAGTTAGTTTTCTTGAGATGCAGGTACGACGTATAAAATAATATTTATGCTTTATTATTTTATGATATGATGGTTTGATGTCTTTTGTTGAGATTGTTGGTTGAGTGATAGTGACAGTGAGCATAATTAGTGAGGAGTGATTACAACAGGTTATATGGAAGAAACGCGGCAGAATCCCGGGAAGTTTCGTTACTCTTTTCTTTTTATTAGTTTTCCAATTTTTCTTTTATGCCGAAGTTTTAGTCATTACAATGCGGACATTGTAACATTCAAGTGTGGGGGGAGAATTGCGAAAAATAGGAAAAATTTCATGATTTTTTAGTCAAAAATATAAGAGTTGGAAGTTTAATTTGTTGAAGTTTTAGAACTAGTGATTAGTTGGACAAAAATGATGAAAGTTTAGTTATTGATATGGTTATAAGTAGCATCTCTTGAATCCTTAGCACGAATTAGTCTACCCTAAGTGATAAGCAATGTTTTATGCATGATAAATTGGACTTAATTGAAAGACGATTGGTAGTGCGTATTAGAGAAAATGGTAGCAACTTCATTTGTAGTTTTTGTAAAAATAGAATAATAACCACCATGTGAGCTCGAGCCTTTGGATTTATGGATATCCTTAAATTTCAGAAATGGTTTGTATCTAGTGCGAATTTTTGATGATTATATGGACCATCTCGGGATTTATTAGCTAATTGTGCTTAACAATAATATATATCATTCGATAGCTGGTATATCTTAAAGGGGTGTAATGTGCTTAAATATGAGTTATCTAACTGTGTTTGGAAATGAATGAATGAATTAAATATAAAAATATAATCGGTCAAGTTATGTCGCTCTGCGCGTGGGGAACCACCGACCTGTCACCGCTGTCTTGACCACCTACACAGTCTAGTACCTAAATAATAAATGGTATGCACCCTGACTTGAGTTAAGTTATGTCTCTTTGTTGCAATGCTTGCAGACCTGTTCACCTCTTTCTTAACTCTTAAAGATGTTTATCTTACATTGTAATTACCATATGCTCATTGATTAATCAAACTAGTGCAAATCATGGAATGGAAGTATTTTCATTGGAACTAGCAAAGCACATTAATAATAAATAATAAACGAGAATTACTTGTGAGATTGTTGCAATTGATCTTTACTAGCTATCAATCATGGTAATGGAATTGAAAATGATTGTATGACACATTTGCGTAATCGATAAAGGTATGCACGAAATAAGTGTGGGGGAGGAAAAGAGATGTTAGCCAAAAACCAATTATCATGTGTCCGATGAAGCGTTGTTAACCAACGAACTCTGATTTGTCCAACTAGTTCTTAACTTGTTATTTAATTGTCATAAAATAGATTTTGCTTGAGGACAAGCAAAGGTTTAAGTGTGGGGGAATATGATGAGTGATTTATTTGTGACTTTTTCCCCATTCATTTGACGTGTATTTTAGGTAGAAATGAACAATTAGTATGAACTTTATGGTACTTAATGGCATTAGGCTTGTGAACAGGTTCGATGTTGGAGATTACCCTTGTTGAGAGTAGAAGTAAGTAAAGGAGATCAAGGATGGAGTTCGGGAGACTTAAATATGAAGAATTGGAGCTGAAACAAGAAAGCATGAACACCGCGGAGCTGCCAGCGCCGCTGGACCACTACCAGCGCCGCTGGCACCATCAGGTTGGTTCCTAGCGCCGCTGGGCATCACTCCAGCGCCGCTGGGGCTAGGTCGGCAGATTTAGGGTTTTTCGTATTTTGCCTATAAATACCCCATTATAAACCCTAAAAACATATCAGAGGCACATAGGTCGAAAGTGACGGCTAAGGGTCGAAGAGTAGGGTTTCTTGAGCACTCCAAAGCAGATCTAACATCATCAAACATCAAGGAATCCAACCCCGTGATTCATAATCACCCGGTTTCAATTCTTTTTCTCTTTTCAGTTTCTCTAGATTTCTATGTTATTTTATTTTATCAGATTGTTCATGGCTACTCAGTCTATGAGTAACTAAGTTAATAGACATTCGTTTGGACATGATGTAAACATGACTTGATTGTTGATTATGGTTGATTGTTGAACTGTTTCTATGCTAAATCGCAGATCCATATTTATTTGAATCTGATTTGTTATTGGTTTTCATATACAAACTTATTTTACTGATTTGTTTGAGTCGAGTCGGTACCGCGGCTTTAGAGTCATTTAATCTGTTTGTGAAACGTTGATCGGTTTTAATAGTGTAATCATTTGATCTATAACTGGACATTTGATGGGAAACTAATAATTGATTCAAACGAGTATGTGTTTTAATTAGGTTATTTTAGTTGATCTGGCGAACGAAAACCGGATCCGGATGACTAGGGTAATCAGTGTCTTTTGAATTTAACAAGGATTTAGACTTACATAAAAGATTTCAGTCATAGTTACAAAGGCTCAGTTTTTAAAGCTCAGTGAGCGACCTTAACAGGAACTCATTGAAGGGTTTGATCAGTCGAAAGGCAGTCAGGCTAAATAATTTAGAGAATCTGAATGTGAAAAGAGTCGTTCAACAACTTCAATCATAACCACTGTTGAGTCCCAATGTTAATTGTAAATTTAATGATGACAAATCTGACCTATAAACACTTAGTAATCTTTTGGTTCTTGTAATTTGATCTGGGTCAGACTAAGCTGACACAGCTTACGATCTGTCTCTGACCCAGATCACGCTTCATACGTTGTAATTGTAAGATCTTATGGAAGCTAGTGTTATTCAAGCTGCATCAACAATGTATTAGCATTCAGTCCAAGTCGAAGAGGAGGATTGAAGATAGAAGACCAAGCTGTTAGTGGAAGACAGCTTGGGATTAGCAGTCAGCTTGGAAACACTTAGGCAGATTGGTGCCTTGACAAATGGCCCATTCTGTGTCTGACAATCAAGTGAAGATAACTACCTGGATTGAAGATAAAGACAAATGACGTGACTAGGAAGAATCCTAGGATCCAGGTTGGTGGTTGGTTTTACATATGCGTGTCCATGCTCTTATTGGTTGATGAAAGAATGTGCGCCAGTATGTAGGGGACCACAAGTACCATGTAAGGCACGATTGATTATTCCTTTATCATCCACTGAATGAAGAACACGTTGCTGCAATGGACACTCAGTGAAGGAGCGCTTTCGCCTATAAAAGACTCATTCATGGATTCATATGTGTGGCATTTCCTGAGAATCATTCTTCACACAAGTTTCTCTGCTCTTACACACAGCTTAGTCTGTACGAGATCAGCTTGGGCTGATTCTCTTGAGCTGAAACTTATTGATTGTTGTTTGTCATTTCATAGGTTTGTTTAGATATCTATAGGTTATCTTTATTCCGCAACAACCCTGTAATTCTTTGTATAGATTATTTCTTAATAAAGGATTACATTTGAAAACCACAATCTATGTTCAAGAATGTTTTTATTTCTTTACTGCTTTACTGTTTTAATGATTCCTGCTCTTTACTTACTTGCTTAATATACATAAACTGAATCTTAAAACCTTTTGTGTTAAAAGTTTGTAAAGATTGAGGAAAGTTGTATTCACCCCCCTCTACAACTGTTCTGTGTACAATATACTTTGGTATATTGATACACCGTGGGACGTATCAATTGGTATCAGAGCAGGGGTTAAGAATTAACTTGACTTGATCCTTGCATTATTTCTTTTATAGTAAAGCATTATGTCATCATATATTGATAATGGTTCTTCAACCCGACCACCCATGTTTGATAAAGATATGATTAGAAAGCCAGTGAATTATCTGCCTATGGGCGTATCCTTAACGCTCCTAGCATCCTAACTGAAAGTCTTCCTCTTTGTCTGCGCTTCCCTGATTCATCCGTGCCAATAAAAGAATAAGTCATGAAGTGGGTGGAAAGGTAGAATGTCTTTGTTCCTTGAATCCATCGATAACAATATGCCTGACATCCTTGTGGATGGTCCTTATGTTCCTACACAAACCATTGTGGTAGAAGCTGTGGTCAGGGAAGGTCAACCAACCATTCCTGCCACAGTCAAATCTATTGTTAAGGACAAGGCAGATTGGGGGGATGAGGATAGAAGGTTGGCAAACTTGGATGTGAAGGCTAGAAATTTCATTGTCCAAGCTGTGCCCAAAGACCTTTACCATTCTATCAAAATGTGTTATACAACTAAGAAAATGTGGGGTACATTGACTGTCATGTTTGAGGCTTGCTCTACCTCCATGGAATCCACAATTACTACATTGACCAGGAGGTATGAGAGATTTTTCTCTTTGAGAAATGAATCCTTGACTGACACTCATACCCGCTTTAAAGCTTTGGTAAATGATTTAGCTGCTGTTGGAATTAATAAGGAAAATGAGGTTTTAAAGAGTAAATTTCTTGATTCATTACCACCTAAATGGAACAACTATATTTCTTCTGTTAAATTAAGTTCTGTTTATCATGATCTTGATCTCCCTGGACTTTTTGGTTTGCTTCATAACTAAGAATGTTCAGAGGCTGAAAAGTTAATTGCTATGGGTGATTCTTATAGTCAGCCTGCTGCTGCACTTGTTGCTTCTATGACTGAACACCCTAGTTCAATTAGTAATGAGATCATTTCTTATGTTAATGATGATAATCCTGTGATGTCTAATCCTAACTCTGTTTGTGCTGAATCTGAATGTGATGAATCTGATGGTGATGAACTAGCAAATGAAGTTGCTATGTTGGCTGAAAGGATCAAAAGGAGATCCTTTAATAAGTTTAAAGGAAAAGGAAGAGGTGGCCAAGCTGACAAGACCAAGAAGCCATTTGACATGTCCAAGGTCACTTGTTACAAGTGTGGCAAGACTGGACATATGGCTGGAGATTGCAGATCTAAAGAAACTGCTCAAGCTATGCCAGCCAAAGGTGGAAGAGGTGAAAAATACTCAAAGCTTTGGACTAAGTACAAAGCCTTGAAAGCACAAGTAGCTGAGCTGACTGAGAAGGTGAACAAAAATGAAAAGAGTCTGGTAGCCAAAGTCTGGGCTGAAAGTGCCAAATCATCTGATGATAAGCTGTACAAAGATGCCAAATGTTTCATGGCTAAAGAAGCTACTCAAAGATTTGCTGAAGATCTGGTGAAAATACAACAGAAATCTGAGTCAGCTCACCAGGCATCTACCAGTCATACTGCTCCACCTGAGGTAACTTCTTTTTCCAATCTGTCTGATAATGAGAAACTGTCCAGACTGAATAAACTTGGTGATGAGGTTCTGCTACAAAAATACTTTAATCAAGAACTCAAAAAGGAAATACATGTTTTGAAACTTGATAACAGCTCTAAGAGTCACACCATTGAAAAACTAGAATCTGAAGTTAAAGCTCAAAAGCAATTAAACTCCATTTTGATTAAAGAAGCTAAAACTGCAGAAGAAAAGTTTTTAAAGGTTAAACAAATTACTGAAACATGGTGTATAAGTTCCAAAAGAGTTTCTAAGTGTGTAAATGAACAAATACCTCATCAGATCCAAGCCATTTTTGATGGTGATTATGATAGGGCCATAGCCATTGCTGAAGTATGTGTTATGGAGCCTTGTTATCAGCCTCCTTCACCACCCAAAGTCCAAACCAAAGAAATGATTTCTAAACCAATTAAGTTGGTTCAGAAATCTGGTATTGGATTTAAAGATCCTGAAACCATTGGTCAGACCATTGCTGAAGCTGTGTCTGAAGCTGATCAGGTTGTTGAGTTAAAACCTGAAGAAAGTCTTGACTTGTACAAGCTGACCATTACCCAATCTGTATCAGATTCAAAAACTAAAACAAACAAGGGTAGTTTAAAGAAAAACAAAAGAAAGGTTAGAGATCATAGTGTTCCTAAAGAGAAAATAAAGCTTTTAAAGAGTAAGAAGTCTGGTTCTCTAGGAAATGAGTCACAAGCAAAATCTGAGTCTGTTTCAAGTAACACCAAGTCTGACTCTGACAAGTTGATTTTAAAATATGTTGAGTCCAAAACTGATAAGGTGTCAATGGAAACAAATTTTCTTAAGAATGTGTCTGATCCAAAAACTGTTGATCAAAGAAAATTGAGAGCTGATTGTAAGAAAGCTGGAATAGGCAAAGGTTTTGTTCAAAAAGAAACTCTAAATGCTGCTAGAAAGAACTTTGAATCTGGTAAAGGACAGACCAAGCAACAATGGGTTTCAAAATGTGATAAGGGTCTATGTTTAGTTACCCAATCTGAGTCAAACCAGAAGGTCAGCTCTGGTGAACCCATCTTTGAATGGGTTCCCAAAAAGAACTAATCTCTTATCATAATTGCAGGGCAGTCATGATGATAAAACCTGGCACTTGGACAGTGGATGTTCCAAGCATATGACCGGATGTAAGTCCCTGCTATGTAGCTTTAGGATTCGCGCTGGTCCTAATGTTACTTTTGAAGATGATTCTCAAGGAAAGACTAACGGTTTTGGTATACTTTCAAATGGTCCCCTTACTTTCAGAAGGGTCTCATATGTAAATGGTTTGAAGCATAATCTGATCAGTGTGAGTCAGTTGTGTGACGCTGGTTATGAAGTGAGATTCAGGTTTGATAAGGGTATTGTTCTTGATTTAGAAGGCAATGTGGTGCTTATTGCAAAGAGGGATAAGTCTTTGTATTCTTTTGACATGAGAAATCCAACTGTCACTAGAAAAGTCTGTTTCATGTCAAAGTCTCAAGATGAGCTGAATTGGTTGTGGCATAAAAGGCTGTCTCATATGAATTTCAAAGACATCAACAAGCTGTGTAAGAAAGAGTTGGTGTCTTGTCTTCCAGTGATCAATTATGAGAAGGATAAGCTGTGTGGTGCTTGTGAGAAAGGCAAGCAACATAAAGCTACTTTTAAGTCTAAAACATGCTCAACCATTGATAATTGTTTGGATCTGCTTCATATGGACTTATTTGGACCAATCAGTACTCCATCATTCACTGGAATGAGGTACTCCTTGGTAATGTTGATGAGTATTCAAGATACACCTGGGTTTTCTTTCTAAAGCACAAGAGTGAAGCTGCTGACAGCATTATTCATTTCATCAAGCAAGCTGAAATTCTCTACAAAAGACCTGTTAGGCAATTAAGGAGTGATAATGGTACTGAATTTAAGAATATCACTCTTAATTCATTCTGCAGTGAAAAGGGAATTTCATAAGTCTACTCAGCTGCCAGAACTCCTCAACAAAATGGTGTTGCAGAAAGAAGAAACAGAACTCTTATTGAAGCTGCCAGATCCATGATGGCTCAAAACAATGTCAAGTCTCATTTCTGGGCTGAAGCAGTACACACAGCTTGCTTTACCCAGAACAGATCCCTTATTGTGAAAAGACTCCAGAAGACTTCATATGAACTTCTTAGGGGGAGAAACCTGAGATTGGTTTCCTAAGAATGTTTGGAAGTCCTTGCTACATTCTGAATCAGAAAGACCATCTTGAAAAGTTTGATGAGAAATCAGATGAAAGTATCCTACTTGGATATGCAACAATGATGAAAGCCTACAAAGTTTACAACAAGAGAACTAAAACAATTGAGAACTCTGTTAATGTGAGCATTGATGAAGGTTGTTCTAAGCCAGATTGCTCTCCTCCTGAAGATGAAGACTTCAATTTTGAAGAACTGGCTGTACCTGAGAATGAGCCTCCAACTAATCCTCCAATTGGAGCTGTTAATGCTCAAACTCAGGGGGAGCAACTTTTAGAAGAAGAAGAAAGTGTTCCAATCTTTGAAAATGTCCAAGCTGATCCTACTCCTACTGAAGAAATTATTCAGAATCCATTAAATGTCTCTCCAACTGGTTCAGATCCCTCCATTCCAGTCCAAGCTGATCAGCCTCTTCCTCAAGCTGATCATACTGAACCATCTAATCTGAATCAGTCCATTGTCCCAGTTACTAGATGGACAAAGAGTCATCCAATTAACCAAATCATTGGTGATCCACTCTCTGGTGTTAAAACAAGAAGAAAGGCAACAGACAATTTCTGCATGTTTGTCAATTTTGTAAGCAAGGTGGAACCAACTGAGGTTGATGAAGCACTGGCAGATCCTTCTTGGGTAAATGCAATGCAGGATGAGTTAACACAGTTTGAAAGAAACAAGGTTTGGGAACTTGTTCCAAGACCTCATCACAAGACTGTGATTGGAACTAAGTGGGTCTACAGAAATAAAATGGATGAAAGAGGAGTTGTGACCAGAAATAAAGCAAGATTGGTAGCTCTTGGTTACAGACAAGAGGATGGAATTGATTATGATGAGACTTTTGCACCAGTGGCAAGATTAGAGGCAATCAGAATGTTCTTGACCTTCTCTGCTCACAAGGGTTTCAAAGTCTACCAAATGGATGTGAAGAGTGCATTTCTAAATGGAAAATTGGAAGAAGAAGTCTATGTTGAACAACCTCCAGGTTTTGAAAATACAAAGTTTCCTGACCATGTGTTCAAGCTTGACAAAGCTCTCTATGGGTTGAAGCAAGCTCCAAGGGCATGGTATGATACTCTGTCTAAATTCTTATTGGCTAATAACTTCAAAAGAGGTAATGTTGACAAGACTTTGTTTGTGAGAAAGTATAATGGTGATATCCTGCTTGTACAAATCTATGTAGATGATATAATATTTGGGTCTAGCAGTGAAAGACTTTGCAAAAAGTTTTCTGAATTAATGTCTAAAAAGTATGAAATGAGCATGATGGGAGAACTAAACTATTTTCTGGGTTTACAAGTTAAACAGACTAAAAATGGTATTTTCATAAACCAAGGAAAATATGTTAAAGATCTCTTAAACAAGTTTGGTTTTAGTGATTGCTCACCTATGAAAACTCCTATGGGAACTGGTGATAAGCTAGGTGAAGATAAAAATGGTAAATCTGTTGACACCACAACTTATAGGGGTATGATAGGATCATTACTTTACTTGACTGCTAGTAGACAAGATATTATGTTTGCTACATGTCTTTGTACAAGATATCAAGCTAGTCCTAAGGAATCTCATCTTAAGGCTGTGAAAAGAATCTTTAGATACCTTAAAGGCAGTCCCAATCTGGGTCTTTGGTATCCCAAAGACTCAGGATTTGATCTAATTGGCTATTCAGATTCTGACTTTGCAGGCTGTAAGATTGACATAAAAAGTACTTCAGGAGCTTGTCAATTGCTTGGCAATAGACTTGTAAGCTGGTCCAGCAAGAAGCAGCATTTAGTTTCTATATCCACTGCGCAAGCTGAATATGTTGCTGCAGGAAGTTGTTGCTCTCAAATTCTTCGGATGCAATATCAGCTTCAAGACTATGGTGTCACTGCATCAAAAACTCCAATCTTCTGTGACAGTTGCAGTGCCATAGCAATTTCAAACAATCCTGTGCTTCATTCAAGGACCAAGCACATTGATATAAGATATCATTTCATCAAGGATCATGTAATGAAAAAAGATGTTGAACTCCATTTCATTCCAACAGATAATCAGCTTGCTGATTTGTTCACAAAGCCATTGGATGAATCAAGGTTCAACTATCTCATAAGTAAGCTAGTATGCTTAATTTGTAAAAGGTAGTGAGCTAAGTAATAGCAAATCTGACCCCTTAGAGTTATACTAAATTTTAAGGGTAAGCTTTGTCAGACCCAGACTACCCTTTCAGACTTAGTGTACTTCCAAGTGAAAGAGGGTAAGCTGAGTCTGACCCAGCTTCGTGGTTATTTTTGTTATTAAATATCTCAGTGCGTTTTATTACTTTCATTATTTTATTTAGTGTACTTGTTGATCCTATTGGAGTGTGACACATGTAGTGGTTACAGCCGGTTACTGAAAAAGTACCACCACTACTTGTTGATCCTCCAATCAAAATCTTTCTCTCTCCAACTTTTTCAAACGGGATATTTTGAGTTTTGTATATAACATTCATTTAACCTAAATCCCAAATCACTTGTTCTTATTTTCTCAAATCAATTTTTCTCTCAAATCTGATTACTGTTTTATTAAATTTATTTTCTTCTAAAAATTGTTTTCAAAATGGCATCATCATCTGTTTCTATTCATTCTAATAATTCTCAATCTAGTTCTTCTTCTGAACCTGAAAGTCAGTACCCAGCTCCAATAAGCGCCAACAATCTTTCACCTTATGTGGTGGGAAGTAATGTAGTAGTGGTCCCGGCTGATCTTGATACTGGTAAAATCAAGATTGGCAGTCTGGTTCATGCCAATATTCATCCTCCTTCATGGGCAAAAGGATACGATGAGATTGTGGCTTCTTATGGTATCATCCTTTTGGCAAAGTGATGATTGAGAAGCCAGACTGGGTGTTTCAAGATCTCCTGTGTGAATTTTGGGCGAGCTGTTTTGTGGGAAAGAATAAGAAAGGAGAAGCTGCAATATATGGTACTATCCTCAATGGTAAGAAAAAGGTATATATTTCTTATGAGAGGATTAGGTCTGCATTTGAGCTGTCATATATGCCTGATGATGAATATGAAAATGTTGTGTCTCATACTGAAGCCAAAAATATTTTACAAGAAGTTGGATATACTGGTCCATTGGCTTCAGTGGTCAAAATGAAATATTTAACTGGCATTTGGAATTATTTATTGAGCACAGTTTCTAAAACTTTACAAGTAAAGGCAGGCAGCTTTGATCAACCTAATGTTTTAGAATTGCAGATTTTTCATGCAATGGTCACTATGACCAGAATAGATTTTGCTGGCTTAATTTTTAAGGACTTAGTTGATCGTGTTCATAAGAAGAGTCTTACCATACCTTATGGTAGGATTCTTGCTCTTATCATTGAAGCAATACTTGACAATGATTACAGTCTGGCAACTGGTCAGACTGTGGAATGCAAGTCTATAAACAATAACATTTTCAATAGTCCCAAGGTATCTGTGCAGGGTCTGACCCGAGCAATGCAGATCTACCTTGATTTTTGCAGGCAAAGAGAAAGGGAACAAGAAGCACTTGGTGAAGCTGTCCCTTCTTCGACGCGATCTGAGTCTGACACTCAATCTGCTAATCAGGGGGACCAGGTACACATGCTTCTGAACCCTCAAACTCTTCTCAATCTATTCAATATTCTACTCCTTCAAAAGAGGGTGAAGGGTTGGCCAAAACATCAGCCACCCTAGCCACACCCTCATCCACTCCTTCAAAATCCGCTTCTAAAAGACCCATTGTTGAGGACTTAGTGCCTCACAGTGCTAAAAAGAAAAGATCAAAAAGGAAATCTGTGCCAGCTTCTGGGGTTGATAATGCAACATCATTCTTGAGATCCCCCAAGGTGCAGTGGAAGCTAAGGAACGTTCCAAAGCTGTCCCTGCCACCAAAACTGACAAGCCGAAATCGCCACGCCCATCTGCACTCTCCCAAAAGAGTGTAGATGAGTTAAAGGGAACACCTACTGCTACCCAACCCTCCAAACAGGGTGAAGGTATTGAAAGAAAGACCTCCTCCCAAGGTCATACTGAGTCTGCACCGAAATCGCCATCATCAGCCTCCCAAAAGGTTGATGATATCATTAAAGGGATAACAGAGGATCTAGCCCAGATCCAAAATGAGTCAAAGTCTACGCACATTAATTCTGAGGATGGTTAGCCAAAGGAAAGAAGTATCAAACGCATTGGTGACACTGCTTCTCCTCCCCAAGCTGATCAGACTCCTTCTCTCTTACACTCTGAGTCTGCACAGGCTGTCAATGCCCCTTCTATGTCACAAGGAGGGGTACAGGCCTCACTTCTCCCTAAGGATACTTTGGTGCAACAACACACCTCTGTTGAAGGGCAATCAACTACACAAAACATTACACCTGCAGAGTCTGTGTCTGCATCTGTCCTCGAACAGAGGGATTCTGTAGGTTACATGGCTGTCTTTAAGGCAGTTATGTTAGCCCCTTGTGCAGCAAAGGGAACCATTGATGGTCCTCACGATGTCAATGAGAATATGATCACTATCTCCGGAAGTGATTCTTCATTCGATGATGAGTTTGCCCATCCATCCTCAAGGGATGCTCTGATGGAAGATGCTAGTGGAGGAGTTGATCAAAATCAAGATCAACACATTCCCACTGGCCCTCAGCCTGAACCAAACGTTAATCTTTCTCAGGCTGACCAACTCATCATCAATTCTGACAGATCTACTCATGAGACTCACTCTCATGAGCAAATTTTCCAAAACTCCTTAAACCTCCACCCCCTTCTAAATGAGCCCAATAACCCTGATATTAAGGATTGCAGGTTGCTCTTTCCAGAGTTAGTGGCTTTTAAGCCAACTGCAAGTTCTTCCCAAGCTGCCACTATCTCATTTTCAGATGTGGTGGGTCAGCTCACTGAGTTCAAATCAACCTATAAGGTTGAGAGCTCACAGCTGACCAAATGCTTAGAAAAGATCCAAAAGGATCAGGAATTGACGGATAAGAAGGTGGATAAGCTGAGTCTTGATCAGACTGCATTGAAAGAAAATGTGTTGAAAGCAGTTGATTTGATGCAGCAGAACCAGAGCAAGCTGACAGAATCTCTTGATAGTCTTACAAAGGCAGTCAATGAAGAAAATGAAAGAAACAAAAGTACTCTGGGTCAGATTGAGAATGCTGCAACCAATTTTACAAGGGAAGTCACATTAGAACTTTGATCTGCAAACAAGTCACAAGCAGATTTCAAGAATGATCCGATTGAAGCTTCTAAGGGTGTCAAATCTAAAATTGAACTTCTCCATGAGGATTATGTTGAGCTAAGAAGAGCCTGTTGTCTCACTAATATCAAGATTGACTTGATCAACCAGGATCTCAAAGGCCTCTTTGCTACTCCAGTGAGCTCTTTCCCTGCTGATGATGACAAAAAGGGGGAGAAGAATGCTACTAAGAGAAAGAGGAGTGCTATGAGTGAAGCTAAAATGGAGCTAGAAAGAGAAAGACAAAAAGCTCAGGTTGACAAGGAAATTGAAGAATACTTTGAAAAACTAAAAGAGAGACGGAATAAGGCCAGAGCTGAGGAGGCATTCAATGATAGAAGAATGGTTGTGCATGGTTCTAGGGTGGAAGGTGAGAAAGAAAATGAAGAAGAGATAAAAATACCAGAATCTGAGTCTGGTGGTGAAAATGTAGGAAAAATGAATGGAGAGGCTGAAAAGGAGAGTGATACAACTAAGGGGGAGACTGTTGATGTTGAAATGGGAGATATAAGGAAGGAAGTTGAAGTTGAAAAAGTTAAGAGAACTGAAAAGAAAAGAAAGTCCTCCCAAGCTATCCCTGTGCAAGCTGTGCCAACTCAAGCTGACCCAGCTCCCAAAGAACAAATTGATGAATCTTCCTCCAGTGAAGACACAGCCACTCTGTCCCAGTTCATGATCAAGAAAAGGACAACAGAAGTTGGGTCAAGTGGTGTGAAGATCTTAACTGATAAAGAAAAGGATTGGGAGCTTGCA
Organism: Erigeron breviscapus; assembly: GCA_034093135.1. Lineage (NCBI taxonomy): Eukaryota > Viridiplantae > Streptophyta > Magnoliopsida > Asterales > Asteraceae > Erigeron > Erigeron breviscapus. Next base: position 159,262,583 of record CM067168.1, read on the forward strand.
ATTGAAAAAGCTCCACAGCTTGGAGTAACAGTTGAGGTGGCATACAAGATGATAAAGGAGGACAGATTGCAAAGAGAAAGAATTGCTGCAACTGAGTCTGATCCTAAATTGCCAAGGCTGTTCAAGAACAATTGAATAAGGAAGATGAAGAAGATCTTGCAGCCATTGGTTCCAAAAAGAAAGTTGTGGCCAAAGGAAAAGAAAAGAAGAAGGTGGTGGTTCACTCTAAACCATCACAGAAGGTTAAGGATGTGAAGAATAGTCGTGAAGCCCATGATTGGTTTGAGGCTCTGGAGAAAAGAAAAGTAACAGAAAGGATCAACGCTAGAAAGCATCCAGAGCCAATCCTCCAGGTTCTACTCAAAAGGCGAAAAGGAAAGAACATTCCCAGCATCAGATTTACAAGGAAAGGTTATGAAACCAGCTGGGAAACCTATGATCTTGACAATCTGCTTGAACTAGGATACACTGAGTGGGTGGAGTTACATAATATCATAACTGGTATTTCTGGAGTTCACAAAGAGACAGTCTGGAA